>CM019070.1:2841985-3479375 GCA_009667805.1 Leptobrachium leishanense | reverse complement strand
GAGGATCGAGCCACTTTCTTTTTGTATTGTGGTATTGCAAGTAAGGTGCTGGTCCTTGATCGGAGGTTATAGGATGAGGGAACTGCTGGGGGAAGCAGCCTATTCAGGTAGGGTGGCAGCTTCCCAGAAAAGCTCTTAAACACCAGGCTGGAAAGGTGAAGGGTGCGTCTAGATTCCAGCGACGGCCAGTTTAGGTCTTTTAACATGTCACAATGGTGGATCATGTAGTTACATTGTAGCACAAAGCAACAGAATGAGTTATACAATGTAGTAAGTTTATGAAGGTGTGTTTGCGGGGCGGCGGCATACACTACATCTCCGTATTCAATAGCTGGCATAAGCATTTGTTGTACAATCTGCTTTCTTACCGCGGGGCTCAGGCAGGATTTGTTTCTGTACTGGGCACCTAGTTTGGGGTAAAGTTTAGATGAGAGTTTTTCGATGTGGGGCCAAAGGATAGATTTGGATCTAACCACATACCTAGATATTTGAGAGAAGTGACTGTGGTCAGCGTGTCATTTGATTTTGTCCCAACACATAGATGGGGTGTTTGCAATTTGTGTAGTTTAGGTTTTGTTCCAAAGAGCATCGTTACAGTTTTGTCAGTATTTAAAAAAGTTTGTTGTGTTTGATTCACTTTTCTACCTCTGTGAATAGTTCTTGCAGCGCGGCCTCCAGCTGCGGGAGATTTGGTTTGCTGGTATAGAATCCCCTGCACCTTTAAGGAAGGGGGACATGACTGATGGCTGGGCCGGATGGTCAGAAAGGAAATGTGGAGCTATTGGTCATACGTGTGCAACATTGTTTCACTTACCTATATATGCATCTGTGGGGGGTGGGTTCTGTCTCTTTGTTCCCGGCCAGCGTCAACTGTGCATCAAGGAGATTCTATGAGAGAGAAGAAAACGTGGTGATTAGTTTGGTGATTAGTTTGGTGATCTGTTCTGCTGTAATGGCTTCTACTTCGCTGGATGCTTTGTTGGATCAGTTAATGGCTCGCGGGGTCGTTCGGCCAATGCTGCGTCAGGTAGGATGGAGGGGCTAACAACGGGGTTCATGGAAACCCTGGTTGCGACTCCCAGGCAGTGGCAGGATGGGGCATCGGCGGTGTCGCACGCGGCTGCGTCAGGATCCCCTGCTGGTGTTGCTTTTGCCGGTGGCGCGACGCCGGTGCTTGCTGTCGCGTCGGCTGCTTTAGGGGTCCCTGATACGGCTCCCTCGGTGAGTCTTCCTCTGGCCCCAGCTCCTGTTCCAGCCCCTGTGGTGCTTGGTGCAGCGTTACCAATTGCAGTGAATGCCCCGGTTTCTGCTGCGGCTGTGGTCTTGGCTCCTGCGGCTTTGAGCGGTCCTGCAACGCCGGTTTGTGGGGCTCCGGTGCCTGGTGCGGTTGGTGCGGAGGTGCGCTCTTATGGGGCGTGTGATTTGTCTCCGCTGGGCTTGAATGTCTCTGCAGAAGTGCGGGAGAAGATTTGGAAGGGGGAGTACGTGGACGTGCTCACTTTGATTTCTCCGGATAGGGAGACGGTTGATCGTCCAAAACGTATTGATCCTTTACCGGCGGACAAGGATAAAGAAAAAGTGAAGCCGTTGCCACAGACATTTGGCAATTGGCCTCAGGGTTTTTTGGCTTATAGCGCGATTTTGTGCGAGCGATATCCGGAGCGTGGCATGGCTTTATTTTCTTACTTGGATCTGATTTGGGGGGCTTACAAAATTTACGGGGGGCTTTGCTGGTTTAAATATGACCAACAGTTTCGTCAGAAGATGGCGGTGCGGCCCGGGCTTCGTTTTGATTTGCAGGACACCAATCTGTGGCTGCTGCTCATGACGCCGAGCCGTCCAGTGGTGTCACCCTTTCCTGGATCCGCGGTGCCCAGAGCCCCAGGAGCGCCAGCGGGTACCGGAAAGGGGTGGTGCTGGCTCTTCAATGAGTCCCAGTGCCATTGGTCCTCAAATTGCCGTTTCAAACATGAGTGTTCTTCCTGTGGGGGATCGATGCTTTAGAAAGGGACATGGCGCGGCCTTTAGGGCTCCAGGTCGGGGTAAGCCTGATAGAAGGGATCACCCCGGTGATGGTTCGGGCTATGGTTCCTTGGCTAGACAGGTACCCCAATAGGCGATGCGCTGAGTTATTGTTTGATGGTTTTCGTGACGGTTTTGTTATTCCACATGTGGCGTCGGATTTTCCTCAATTTTCTCAAAATTTTATTTCTGCGAGGTTGTGGCGGACAAGTTGGCTAAGGAGGTTCGGTTGGGTCGGATGGTGGGTCCTTTTGCGGAGCTCCTGTTTTCTAATCTTCGGGTGTCTCCGTTGGGCATTGTGCCCAAGAGGGAGGAGGGTAAGTTCCGCATGATCCACCATCTTTCCTACCCGGCCGGTCTTTCTGTTAATGACGGTATTGGTAAAGAGGGATGTCGCGTGCGATATTCTTCTTTTGACGAGGCATTGCAGATTGTGCGGGAGGCTGGTCCTGGTGGTTTGTTGGCGAAAGCAGACATTGAGTCAGCGTTTCATTTGCTGCCAATTCGACCGGATTGCTATCATTTGCTGGGGTGTTCATTTCGTGGGGGTTTTTACTACGATCGTTGTCTTCCGATGGGCTGCTCGATCTCTTGCTATGATTTTGAGTTGTTTTCTTCCATTTTGCACTGGGTGGTGTGTCGGTGCGCTGGTCGGAATTCGGTGGTCCATTATTTGGATGATTTCCTGTTTGTGGGACCGGCGGATTCCGGCGACTGCGCCGTGCTGCTGCAGGTTTTTCCGTGAAGTTGCCGGAGAGTTTGGTGTGCCGTTGGCTGAGGAGAAGACGGAGGGCCCGGTTCAATCGCTTGCTTTTTTGGGCATTGAGATCGATACCGTCCTCCGTGTTTTTTGTTTGCCGGTGGACAAAATCCAAACCTTGTTGCGGTTGGTGGGGAGGGCGCAAGGGGTTGCGAAAATGCGGCTTTCCGATATTCAGTCGTTATTGGGTCACCTGACATTTACGTGCCGGGTGATGCCAATGGGCTGGGCTTTTTGTCGCAGGTGTCTTTGGCTACCGCCGGTGTACGCGCACCCCACCATTTTGTTTGCATCTCTAGTGCTTTGAAGGCGGACCTGGTGGTGTGGCAATCCTTCTTGCTGCAGTACAATGGGCTGACGTATTGGCAAGAGGCGGACGTGGACAATCAGTCCCTCGAGCTTTTTGCTGATGCGTCTGGGGCGCATGGCTTTGGTGTGTACTTCCAGGGCGCTTGGTGTGCCGAAGCGTGGCCCCCGCATTGGGCGGCGTCTCAATTGGTGAGGAATCTCACGTTTCTGGAACTTTTTCCGTTGATTGTGGCCCTGGAGCTGTGGGGGGAGCGTCTGGCTAATAGGCAGGTGGTGTTCTGGACGGACAACCTAGGCGTGGTGCAGGTGGTAAATCGTTCGTCGTCCGGTTCCCCTCCCGTCTTGGCTCTTTTGCGACACCTGGTACTGCGCTGTCTAGAGCGAAATGGATGGATGCGGGCTCGGCATGTGCCGGGTGTTCGGATGTTGGTCGAGATTTCCTGCTTCGCAGAATTGTTTCGGGTTGGAGGCGGACGGCGATGCCTGATGTTCGGCGCCCAGTTTCTGGCTCCATTTTTTTGGATTTGTTGGAGGTTTTAAGTGGGGTTTGTCGCGATCTTTTTGAAGCGCGATTATTTTGGGTGGCGTTTGCCATCGCTTTTTATGGTGCTTTGAGGGTGGGTGAGCTGGTTGCTCCTACCTCTCGGACCCATTCTGCCTTGCGCTTTGCACATGTCTCGGTGGCTGCCGCTCAGGTGCGGGTTTTGATTGCCAGGTCTAAGACGGATCAGTTGGATAGGGGTGTGCTTATTACGTTGGATGCTGTTGGGGGGATCGGGTGTCCTTTGGGCCTCACGCGGGAGTATTTAGTGGGAGATATGATAGAAACATTTAAATACGTAAAGGGAATCCACAAGGTAGAGGAAGGGAGTATATTTAAAAGGAAACAAAGTAGCAAAACAAGAGGACATAGTCTTAGATTAGAGGGGCAAAGGTTTAAAAGTAACATCAGGAAGCATTATTTTACTGAGAGGGTGGTGGATACATGGAACAGTCTTCCAGTAGAAGTGGTAGAGGCCAAAACAGTAATTGAATTTAAGCAGACATGGGATAGGCATAAGGCTATCCTAAACAAAAGATAAATCCAGGTAAAGTATCCATGTAATTGGGCGACTAGATGGGCCGAAAGGTTCTTATCTGCCGACATTTTCTATGTTTCTATGAGTATATACAGTATGTATTGTGTGTGTGCATGCGCAGAGTATATACAGTATACATTGTGTGTGTGTGCAGAGTATATACAGTATATATTGTGTGTGTGCGCAGAGTATATACAGTATATATATATATATTGTGTGTGCAGAGTATATCCAGTATATATTGTGTGTGCGCGCAGAGTATATACAGTATATATTGTGTGTGTGTGCAGAGTATATACAGTATATATTGTGTGCGTGCAGAGTATATACAGTATATATTGTGTGTGCTTTAAGCTAAATTTTCTTTCTGCCAGTCTAAATGGATGACCCCTTGTCCTGTGTATAGTCCTGTTAATGAATAGGTTATCAGACAATGGTTGATAATGGCCCCGTATATATTTATATAAGGTTATCAGATCCCCTCTAAGGCGCCTTTTCTCTAAACTAAACAGGTTTAAGCTTGTTAGTCTTTCCTCATAACTTAACCCTTCCATTCCCCTTATTAATTTAGTTGCCCGTCTCTGCACTTTTTCTAGCGCTATAATATCTTTTTTTAAGACCGGTGCCTAAAATCACACGGCATATTCAAGGTGCGGCCTGACCATTGATTTATACAGAGGCAAAATTATGTTTTCATCCCGTGAGTGAACTCCCCTTTTAATGCATGCCAATACTTTGCTGGCCTTGGCGGCTGCTGTTTGACATTGCACATTGTTACTTAGTTTGAAGTCTATGATTATTCCCAAATCCTTCTCCTGCTTGGATTTCCCTAACTCCGTACCATTTAGGGTATAAATTACTTGTGTGTTCTTCACTCCAAAGTGCATAACTTTGCATTTATCTAGATTAAATTTCATCTGCCATTTAAGTGCCCAGTCCCCCAATTTATCTAAATCCCTCTGCAGCGAAGTAACATCCTGCTCACATTGTATCACCTGCACATATTGTAACATTCTGCTCACATTGTATTACTTTTCCTAGCTTTGTGTCATCTGCAAACACTGTCACATGACTTTCAATGCCTATCTCAAGGTCATTTATAAATAAATTGAATAGTATTGGTCCTATAACAGACCCCTGAGGGACACCGCTTACCACTGGTGTCCATCTTGAAAATGTACCATTTATGACCACTCTCTGTACCCTATCTTTTAGCCAGTTTTCTATCCAAGAACAAGTATTTTCATCTAGACCATTTTTTCTCAATTTAAATAGTAACCTTTTGTGTGGAACTGTGTCGAAAGCTTTGGCAAAATCTAAGTAAATCACATCGACTGCGACCCCCTGATCTATACTGACACTATTACACTGCGACCCCCTGATCTATACTTCTACTTACTTCCTCATAGAGCGTAATTAGGTTAGTCTGACATGATCTGTGTTTCATGAAACCATGCAGATTTTTGCCAATTACATTATATCTCCCTATAAATTCCTGAATATTATCCCTTAGTAACCCCTCAAATACTTTCCCAGCCACAGATGTTAAGCTCACAGGTCTATAATTCCCAGGCACAAATTTTAAACCTTTCTTAAATATAGGGACCACGTCAGCTTTTCTCCAATCCTCTGGTACTATTCCTGAAAGAAAAGAATCCTGAAAGATTAAGAACAGAGGTTTACATATTTCAACACATAGCTCCTCAGTACTCGCGTGAATTCCATCTGGCCTGGGGCTTTATTAACATTCACATTGTTTAATTTCTGTAAAACCTTGTCCTGAGTCAACCAGTCACTTTGTATTAGTACGTTTTTATTAATGAATTTCATGTCTCCTGTTATAGGTTTCTCTTTGATAAATACTGAAGAAAAATAATCATTTAAAATTTCTGCCTTATCCTGATCTTCAGTTAACAATAACCCTGACTCAGATTTTAGTGAACCTACATTTTCACTCTTGGGTTTTTTAGAATTTATGTACCTAAAGAATCTTTTAGGGTTGGTCTTGCTCTCTTTGGCTATTTCTTTTTCATTTTCTAGTTTAGCCCATCTAATCGCATTTTTACATGCTTTATTGGCTGCCCTATATGCTTTATAGGATGCCTCAGATTTATCAGATTTAAAAGCTTTAAATGTCTTCTTTTTATTTTTCATTTCCTTAGTTACCTTCCTACTAAGCCACATTGGTTTCAGTCTGTTTCTTTTATATTTATTAACCAGTGGAATATATTGTGACGTGTACTTTTCTAGTGTTAGTTTAAAGATATTCCACTTATCCTCAGTGTTTTTCCCATGAAAGAGTTTCTGCCAGTCAATGACATTGAGAGCTTCCTTTATTTTAATAAAGTTGGCCTTTTTAAAATTATATGTTTTAGCTGCCCCTTATGAATGTGTTTTTTTGAGTTTATTTCAAAAGTCACCATATTATGGTCACTGTTTCCCAACTGTTCCTTTACATTAATATTTGAGAAAAGATCCACATTATTTGTTATAACCAGGTCCAGACAGTTATCCTCTCTAGTTGGTGTTTCTACCAGTTGTGACATGAAGGTATCATTTAAAATGTTCAGAAACCGGATTCCTTTGCTGAATTACTAGTCCCACTATCCAATTAATGTCCGGGTAATTAAAATCTCCAATAATTAAAGTGCTACCATGATGTGCAGACTTCCTAATTTGCTCTAACAGTTGTTCTTCCTCATCATTATCTATATTAGGTGGTTTATAACATATGCCAACCAATAGTTGACTTCCCTAAGGATTTCACATTTCCCTCATCGCTTTCCAGTTGTGTAATATTAGGCTTTAAATCCTGATTTACATATAAACACACTCCACCCCCTTTCTTATGTTTCCTATCCCTTCTAAACAATGTATAACCGTTTAAGTTTACAGCCCAGTCATGCGTTTCGTCCCACCACGTTTCTGTTATTCCTATTATGTCGTATTGTTTAGTGTATGCTATTACCTCTAGTTCCGCCATCTTGTTATTAAGGCTCCTTGCATTAGCGAGCATACATTTAATGTTGTCTCTACCCACACATGCTGAATGTGACTTTACATTACATGCCTCCCCTGTTCTGACATTACCCATCCCCCCCGGCTCCACCCCCCTTAGTCTGAACTGAAACCCTTCCGCTATCTACTCTGTCTCCATTTTGTAAGATACTGTATCCCTCCCCCCTTCCACTAGTTTAAAGTCTCCTCCAACCTTTTAACCATCCTCTCCCCTAGCACAGCAGACCCTCTTCCATTCAGGTGCAATCTATCACAACTATACAGATTGTACCCCAGTGCAAAATGAGCCCAGTGCTCTAAAAACCCAAAGCCCTCCTTCCTGCACCAAGCTTTAAGCCACGCATTGACCTCCCTGATCTCCCGCTGCCTTTCCACTGTAGCACGTGGCACAGGTAGGATCTCAGAAAATACTACCTTGGAGGACCTCTTCTTCAGTTTACTTCCTAATTCCCTGAAATCATTCTTCAGGTCCTTCCATCTTCCGCTTACTTTGTCATTGGTACCAATATGGACCTATTGGGTGTGTGCGTGCAGAGTATGTACAGTATATATTGTGTGTGCAGAGTATGTACAGTATATATTGTGTGCGCGTGCAGAGTATGTACAGTATATATTGTGTGTGTGCGTGCAGAGTAAGAACCCCCTGGACCTTCAGGAAGGGGGACATGACTGATGGCCTGAGCCTGTAGGTTAAGGAAAGATCTGGAAGGGTTTAGAATCCCTGGGGCCCCTCAGGAAGGTGGAAGGGGGGGGGTTGGTTGGAAGCATGGGCCTGTCAGTCAAGGAAAGCTACGGCGTTATTGGTGGAGTGTTTGCAACAATGTTGCTTGCCTGGACTATATATGCTGGTGATGGGTGCAGGGTTCTTCCTCTGTTCCTGCCAACGTGAGAAGTGCATCAAGGTGAGACTAGGTTTCCAGGTGTTTTTCAGGTGTTCTGGTGAGAAAGAGAAAAAAGTGAATTGGCTGGGATGGCTTCTTCTTCGCTGGAAGGGCTGCTGGAGCAGTTAAAGGAACACGCTGTGGCTCGGGGAGCATCGTTGCAAGAGTTAATGGCGGAGGCCTTAGCTACTCCTGGTGGACAGACGCCAGGGTCAAGTGAGGAGCCCCGCCAGTGGCGAAGAGTACGGCGTTCCCGGCCACCGAGTCGTCTCAGCCCGAGTCCCCCGAGACTTCGAGGATCCAGAATGAGCGGCGGGGGAGAAGAGGATGCGGCCGGTGCCTATTCATCGGAAGGGTCGGTGGTGATGGACACACCGCCCAGGGAGCTGCGTTCCGGTACAAGGAGGGTGAGCATAGTACGTGCGCCTGCAACGTTCTCTCCCGGTTTAGGTGCCACTGGGGAAGGCCTGGATCGCAGGGATGGTGAAGGTCGGGCTGGGGGGGTTCGGAGGACCGCCCCCCCTCGTGCTAGGCAGAATGGCCGGCAGATGCCGCGTTCTAGGAGCCCGCGCAACGATCAGGCGCTTCCGGCAACCAGGGGGAGAGTGACGAGGGCAGCGTCGGCGGCTTCCAGGGCCCCGCCCACTCGTCGCAGAAAGACAGCGTCACGGGCTGTGCGTTTGGCCCGCCCACAAGATGGCGGCGCCCATCCGGCTGCACAGGAACGGAGGGGAAACATTCCAGCGGCTGCGAGGAGAGGCCCGGTGGCTGGTGGCAGGACGGCGCCGGTGCAGGAGGCGGCGGAGGGCAGCCTGCATATTGGAAGCGGTCATTCACGAAGCTCTCGGCCACGGAGCATCGCGGAGGCTGGAGATGGAGGTCGGAGAGAAATACCGGTTACCAGTGGAGGTGTTGATCCTGGGTGTTCAGCGCTGGGCTCACCTTTGGCTGCGGTTCGGATGGCATCTGGAGGATCATTGATGGCTGCACGTGAGTCAGATTGTGGGGGTACTACATTTGGATCGCTCGGCAATGTTGGGGTTAATGCATCCGCTGCGGCTCAGGGTGTGACGACAGGGTTGATAGATACCTTGGTCGCTGAGCTTAGGCGCTGGCAGGATAGGTCGGATGCTTTAGATAGAGGGAGCGCGGCGCCGGTCATGGTGGGACACGTCGGGCCTGGGGGTACGGTACCGGAGTATATGGTCGTGCCTAGCTCTGATTCGATTGGGATTACCTCGTCCGCTTGCGCGTCGGGGGTGGCGCCTGCGCCCGTTGTGGAATCAGTGTTGGGTCGGCAGGGGAATTTGGGGGCTGGCGCAGGGTTGGCACCTAGTACGGGGGGAATGGCTGGACCGGCGTTGTGTGGGGTATCTCCCGTTGCGGGTGTGGGCATCTCTTCCGGGTCATGCGAATTGTCCCCCATGGGTTTAGAGGTCACCTCGGAGTTGCGGGAGAAGATTTGGAAAAACGAATATGTGGATGTGCTTACGCTGCTTTCTGTGGACAGGGAGACGGTGGACCGTCCTAAACGGCCTGAATCGTTCATGGACGAAAAGGAGAGGGAGAAGTTAAAGAAAACGCTTCCTCCTACTTTTGGGAATTGGCTGCAGGGGTTTTTGGCGTATTGTGCCATCTCGTGCGAGCGGTTCCCGGAGCGCAGCGTTGCATTATTTGCATATATCGATTTAATTTGGGGGGCGTATAAGATTTACGGGGGGCAGGTTGGTTTCGATATGACCAGCAGTTCCGTCAGAAAATGGCGTTGCGTCCGGGACTCAGGTTTGATGTCCAGGACACAAATTTGTGGCTTCTTCTCATGACTCCTAACCGGCCGGCGGTGTCTCCCTTTCCAGGGCCCGCTGCACCTAGGGCCCCGGGAGTGCAGTCGGGGGCTGGAAGGGGGGGTTGTTGGCTCTTTAATGAGTCTACCTGCCGGTGGTCCGGTAATTGTAAGTTCAAGCATGAATGTGCTCTCTGTGGGGGCCCCCACCCGGCGTTCCGGTGTTTTAAGAAGGGACAAGGTTCGACCTTCAGGCCTATCGGGCGCGGCCAGTTTGGTAGGAGGGATTACGCCAGTGAACGTGGGGGCCTGCTTCCTTGGCTAGAGCTGTACCCCAATAGGCGGGGTGCGATACTGTTGCGGGGGGTTTTCAGGAGGGTTTTTTATATACCGCACGATTGTTCTGATTTTCCGCAATTTTCCCGGAATTTGGTTTCAGCTGGGCAACACGCGGAAGTAGTGGCGGCCAAGTTGGAGGGCGAAGTTCAGCTTGGGCGGATGGTGGGTCCATTTGCGGAGCTTCCGTTTCCTAACCTTCGGGTCTCTCCTTTGGGGGTAGTGCCCAAGAAGGAGGAGGGCAGGTTCCGTTTAATACATCATCTGTCTTATCCGGCGGGGTTTTCGGTCAACGATGGTATTGGCAGGGAGGGTTGCCGGGTACGGTATTCCTCTTTTGATGATGCTTTGCAACTCGTTAGGGATGCGGGGCCTGGCTGCTTGCTGGCCAAGGTTGACGTAGAGTCAGCTTTTCGGCTATTGCCGATTAGGCCTGACTGCTACCATTTACTCGGTTGTGAGTTTCGTGGCCATTATTATTATGATCGTTGTCTTCCGATGGGCTGCTCCATTTCCTGTTTTTATTTCGAGTTGTTTGCTTCATTTTTGCACTGGGTGGTGTGCCGGCGCGCTGGGCGGAATTCGATGGTTCATTATCTTGATGACTTTCTTTTCGTGGGACCATCGGATTCCTCCGACTGCGCGAGGCTATTACAGATCTTTCGGGAGGTGGCAGGGGAATTTGGCTTACCGCTGGCGGAGGAAAAAACGGAGGGTCCGGGTCGCCTGATCACATTTTTGGGCATTGAAATCGACACGGTGCTCAGGGTGTTTCGACTTCCGGTGCAGAAAATTCAGGTCCTGCTGTGTTTGGTGGTTCGGGCACGGGGGGTCGCCAAGTTGCGGCTGTCGGAGCTTCAATCGCTATTGGGGCACTTGGCGTTCGCTTGCCGAGTTATGCCTATGGGCCGCGTTTTTTGCCGTCGATTATCGTTGGCTACGGCGGGTGTTCGGTCGGCGCACCATTTTGTATGGATCACTAGCTCGTTGCGGGCAGACCTGGTGGTATGGCAATCCTTTTTGCTAACCTATAATGGGTTGACCTATTGGCAGGAGGCGGAAGTGGACAATGAGTCCATTGAGCTTTTTGCCGATGCGTCAGGCGCACATGGCTTTGGGGTTTATTTGCAGGGCGAATGGTGTGCGCAGGCGTGGCCTGCGGAATGGTCAGCATCAGATCTGGTACGGAATCTTACGTTTTTGGAGCTGTTCCCATTGTTGGTCGCCCTTGAGCTGTGGGGCGAAAGGTTGGCAAATAGGCGGGTGGTGTTCTGGACAGACAATTTGGGTGTCGTGCAGGTGGTAAATCGTTCATCGTCCGGTTCCCCTCCCGTCTTGGCCCTTTTGCGGCATCTGGTTTTGCGCTGCCTGGAACGAAATGTGTGGTTGCGGGCTAAGCATGTTCGGGTGTGCAGAATGTGGTGGCTGACGCACTCTCTCGGTTCCAGTGGGACCGTTTTTGGCAGGTGGCTCCGGGGGCAGCAAAGACGGCAACACCATTTCCTCGGTGGCTCTGGACCCTCGCTTCGCTGGACTGAAGCGGTTATTGGAAGGTTGTCTGTCATCTGCAACGTGGAGTTCCTATTCGCAGGTCTGGCGGGCGTGGGGTTCGGTGGCTGCAGGAGAGAGGGGTTGGCTGACGGCCGAGGACCGCACTTGGGCCACGATGGTTCACCTGGGCGAGTTTAGGGAGCGGGGAGGTTCCGGGGCTGGTGCGGCAAAAGTGTTGGCGGCTCTTTCCTTTTTGTGTGGGGTGATCGGTTGGGAAGACCTAGGGCGGGATTTTGTGTTGAGACGGATTATTAGGGGATGGCGTAGGACGGTGGTCCCTGATACCAGGCGCCCGGTGTCGGGGGAGCTATTTGCGGAATTGTTGGTGTCGTTGGGCGTCGTTTGCGGAGACTGTTTTGAAGTGGGCTTGTTCCGAACTGCGTTCGCTTTTTGCTACTATGGGGCTTTGAGGGTGGGGGAATTGGTGGCTCCAAGCACGGGGGCTATTTCTGCGCTGCGTTTAGAGCATGTTTCGGTCTTTAGGGACCAGGTACGTTTATTGATCTCTCGTTCAAAGACGGATCAGTCGGGTAGGGGTTCGGTAGTTACACTGGGGGCAATTGGGGGGGTGCAGTGCCCGGTAAGGTTGGCCGGGGATTATGTGGGTGTACGTCCAGGGATTGGGGATTCCTTCTTAGTTCATTTGTCAGGGGCCCCTCTCACAAGGTACCAGTTTGCGGCGGTTTTTAGGCGTTGTATTGCATCTTTGGGTCATGACCCGAGGCAGTTCACTACGCATTCTTTCCGTATCGGCACAGCGACAATGGCGCCGGAAGAAGGGGCGTCGGACGACATGATTAGGCGGCTGGGTAGATGGCGATCGGATCGTTTTCGTGCCTACGTGCGTCCTAACCTCTTATAATTACAGGTTCATCCCCGGCAACCGTTTGGATCATCGGCCACTCATATATCCACTGGGCGGCCAAGCGGGCTGCACAACGGCCGCTTGGCAGGAACCTGGGTTTTCCAACGGACTTGGCTACGATTCGGTGGATTGGCATCAGAGGTTTGCGTTGGGCCCAGGTGGCTGGACAATGCTGGAGGTTGGCTAGACAAGCGGCTAGGGATGTGGTGTTAGTGGTACATGCAGGGGGAAACGATCTTGGGGTGGTCCGATCGGTAGACTTGGTTAGGAGGATGAAACGTGACTTAGCCAGTTGTTTCATCATTTTCCGGGGTTTATCACTGGTGTTTTCAGAGATAGTCTCTCGCCCCAGTTGGGAGGAATTTGCGGCTCCCAGGGCTCTGGACAAGGCTCGGAAGCGGGTTAACAAGGAGATATCGAGGTTTGTGGGTGATCTGGGTGGAGTGTCAGTTAGACATACGGAGCTGGAGGGGGACAACAGGAATGTCATTAGAGGGGATGGGGTCCATCTCACGGATATTGGGTTGGATATTTTCCTGGTGGGTCTGCAGTCTGGTGTGGAGGAGGCGCTGTCTGCGGGGGGGCGCAGGGGCGGACGCTGAGGCGGCCCCTGGCGTTGGCGGTTTCCCTGGACAGCAGTGCTTAATGGAGGTTTGAGCCGCCATCGGGTGAGGCCTGGGGGAGACGGACCTCGCTTGCGGGGATGAGCTCAATGGTTTGGTAATGCCTATTGCATGGAGCGATAGGGCAGTTTGAGTAAGCACTGCAAGGGATGGTTATATATATGGTTATTATATATGGTTTAATAAAGCTGTGGCCATGCACATTCCAACTGACATATACGTGTTTGTGTTTTATTCAGGTTATTGGGGTATGGGTTAGGAAGGGGTTATTGGGGTATGGGTTGGGAAGGTCTCAGGCTTAAGCAGTCATGTACAGTATATATTGTGTGTGTGCGTGCAGAGTATGTACAGTATATATTGTGTGTGCAGAGTATGTACAGTATATATTGTGTGCGCGTGCAGAGTATGTACAGTATATATTGTGTGTGTGCGTGCAGAGTATGTACAGTATATATTGTGTGCGCGTGCAGAGTATGTACAGTATATATTGTGTGTGCGCGTGCAGAGTATGTACAGTATATATTGTGTGTGCGCGTGCAGAGTATGTACAGTATATATTGTGTGCGCGTGCAGAGTATGTACAGTATATATTGTGTGCGTGCAGAGTATGTACAGTATATATTGTGTGCGTGCAGAGTATATACAGTATATATTATTATTATTATTCTTTATTTATAAAGCGCTAACATATTCCGCAGCACTGTACAATAAGCACAGTATAGACAGGGTTACAATACATTGAACAACATTTGACAAACAGTACAGGAGGAGATGAGGGCCCTATTCCCGTAGGAACTCACAATCTGGGAGGGTTGGGGTTGGAAACAGGAGGAGAGGACTGTAAGGTGAGAGTGATTGATGGTTGCGTCAGTGAGTTGGGTGGTAGGCTTCCCTAAATAGGAATGTTTTCAGGGAGCGTTTGAAGGAAGAGAAGTTAGGGGAAAGTCTGACAGTACGAGGGAGAGCGTTCCAGAGAGTGGGGGCTGCGCGTGAGAAATCCTGCAGTGTAACATGGGAAGAGGTGATGCGGGGAGAAGCTAGGCGCAGGTCACTGTTTGACCTTAGGGAGCGGGCTGGGGTGTATTTGGTGATTAGTGAGGACAGGTAGTGGGGAGCTGAGTTAGTGAGGGTTTTGTAGGTAAGGGTAAGGATTTTGAACTTAATTCTGCAGTGGATGGGGAGCCAGTGAAGGGACTCGCAGAGGGGAGCGGCAGAGACAGAGCGGCGGGTGAGGTGGATGGGGAGCCAGTGAAGGGACTCACAGAGGGGAGCGGCAGAGACAGAGCGGCGGGTGAGGTGGATGGGGAGCCAGTGAAGGGACTCGCAGAGGGGAGCGGCAGAGACAGAGCAGCGGGTGAGGTGGATGAGGAGCCAGTGAAGGGACTCACAGAGAGGAGCGGCAGAGACAGAGCGGCGGGTGAGGTGGATGGGGAGCCAGTGAAGGGACTCGCAGAGGGGAACGGCAGAGACAGAGCGTTGGGTGAGGTGGATGGGGAGCCAGTGAAGGGACTCGCAGAGGGGAGCGGCAGAGACAGAGCGGCAGGTGAGGTGGATGGGGAGCCAGTGAAGGGACTCGCAGAGGGGAGCGGCAGAGACAGAGCGGCAGGTGAGGTGGATGGGGAGCCAGTGAAGGGACTCGCAGAGGGGAGCGGCAGAGACAGAGCGGCGGGTGAGGTGGATGGGGAGCCAGTGAAGGGACTCGCAGAGGGGAGCGGCAGAGACAGAGCGGCGAGTGAGGTGAATTAGCCTGGCGGAGGCGTTCAGGATGGATTGTAGGGGGGAGAGGCGGGACAGAGGGAGGCCAGATAAGAGATTATTGCAATAGTCGAGTCGGGAGATTACCAGGGCGTGTATGAGTTGTTTTGTGGTGACAGCGGTAAGAAATGGCCGAATTCTGGAAATATTATGCAGTTGGTATCGGCAGGAAGAGGAAAGAGACTTGATGTGGGGGATGAAGGAAAGAGCAGAGTCAGGTGTAACTCCAAGACAGCGAACTTGGTTTGATGGGGAGATGGTGATACCCTCCACCGTGATAGAGAAGTCAGGAGGTCGGAGGCATTAGAAGGAGGAATTAGTAGGAGCTCCGTCTTGGACATGTTGATCTTTAGGTGGTGGGAGGCCAACCAGGAGGAGATGCCAGATAAACAGTCACTGACTTTTGAAAGGACAGGGGGAGAGAGATCAGGGGAAGAGAGGTAGATCTGAGTGTCATCAGAGTAGAGGTGGTAATTAAATCCAAAGCTGTTAATGATTTTGCCCAGGGAGGTGGTGTAGATGGAAAAGAGCAGGGGACCAAGGACAGAGCCTTGAGGTACACCAACAGATAGAGGCAAAGAAGAGGAGGAGTTACCAGCAAAGGACACAGAGAAGGACCTGTTGGATAAATAGGAGTCAACCCAAGCGAGTGCAGTGTCACCGAGACCAAGAGAGTTGAGGGTCTGTAGAAGGAGGGGATGGTCAACAGTGTCAAAAGCAGCCGAGAGGTCAAGCAGGATGAGAATAGAATAGTGGCCGTGGTTTTTAGCAGTTAGGAGGTCGTTGGTGACTTTGGTGAGGGCAGTTTCAGTTGAGTGTAGGGGACGGAAGCCAGATTGCAGGGGATCAAGTAGGGAATTGGAGGACAGGAAGAGGGAGAGGCGGTTGAAGACTAGTTTTTCTAAGAGCTTAGAGGTAAAGGGAAGCAGGGATACAGGGCGGTAGTTGGATGGAGAGTTGGGATCTAGGGATGGTTTCTTTAGTAAAGGGGTAACTAGCGCGTGTTTGAAGGCGGATGGAAAGGAGCCAGTGGAGAGAGATAGGTTGAAGATGTGTGTGAGAGCAGGGGTGAGGGAGGAGGAGAGGGGAGGAATTAGATGTGAGGGAATGGGGTCGAGCGGGCACGTGGTGAGATGTGAGGAGGAATTAACTTCCTCCGTGGCGGGAGGAAACAGCAGAGGAGACCTCTGGGAGTGGAGGTGGCAGATAACTATCTTGTGTTGGGATGTTGCTCCTGATAGAGTTTTACTGAGGAAGTAGTCTGCCAGGTCTTGAGCGCTGAAGGCAGCTGAGGGGGTAGGTGCAGGTGGGTAGAGGAGGGTGTTGAAGGTGGACCAGAGCCGTTTAGGGTTGGAGGACAGCGTAGATATAAGAGATGAGAACTAGGATTGTTTGGCCAAGTGGAGGGCAGAGGTGTATGACCGGAGAATAAACTTGAAGTGAACAAAATCAGCTTCAGAGCGGGATTTCCTCCAGGCACGCTCTGCAGTGCGGGAGCATCTTTGCAGGTAGCGTGTCTGGAGGGTGTGCCAGGGCTGAAGCTGGCGGCGTGGGGCCTTACTGAGTCGAAGAGGAGCAAGAGTGTCTAGAGCAGAGATAAGCGTAGTGTTGTAGTGATTAGTGGCAGCATCAGGGCAGGTGAAGGATGAGGTGTGAGGGAGGTGGTGAAGTAGATTGGAGAATTGATGGGGATCCACGGCATGTAGATTTCTGCGAGTGTGTGTGCGGGGTGGGGGAGCAGGGTGTGCGGGGTGGGGGAGCAGGGTGTGCGGGGTGGGGGAGCAGGTTGTGTGGGTTGGGGGAGCAGGGTGTTTAGGAAGTCCAGATAGGTTGAAAGAGAGAAGGTGGTGGTCAGAGATGGGGAAAGGGCGACATGTGAACTCAGAAACAGAGCAGAGGTTGGAAAAGACAAGGTCAATAGCGTGACCATCGCGGTGGGTAGGGAGGAGGGAGGATTGCGTGAGTCCAAGGGAGGACGTGAGTGAAAGAAGTTTGGAGGCAGCAGGGGCAGAGGGATCATCAATGGGAATGTTGAAGTCCCCGAGAACTAGGCATGGAAGACTAGAAGACAGGAAGTGAGAAAGCCAGGTAGCAAAGTGGGCAAAGAACTGGGAGGTTGGTCCTGGTGGGCGGTAGATGACTGCCACCATGAGGGCCAGAGGAGAGAACAGGCGGATGCAGTGTGTCTCGAAGGAGGAGAAGGAGAGGATTGGGGGTGGAGGGAGATGCTGGTAGGTGCAGGTGGGAGAGAGCAGGAGTCCGACCCCGCCACCATGTCTCTCACCCGGTCTGGGGGTATGGCTCAAATGTAGACCGCCATGTGAGAGAGCAGCAACGGAGGCCGTGTCAGAGGGAGTTAGCCAGGTTTCATTTAAAGCTAGGAGGTTGAAGGAGTTTGAAAGGAAGAGATCATGGATTGCTGTGAGTTTGTTGCACACAGAGCGAGCGTTCCAGAGGGTGCAGGAGAAAGAGGACAGGCGCTGAGGGTTTATGGGAATGAGGTTGCTGGGCTTGCAGGGAGGTGATTTATGTGCGATGGAGATAGGATGAGAGGGAAGTATTGGATGTGTTGTGGGGCCAGGGTTAGGGGATATGTCACCTGAATAGAGTAACAGCAGGAGGGTGAGAAAGAGAAGGTGGGAATGGGATTTGTGGGAGTGGGAGTGATTGGCAGCATGAGAATTACAGGGAGACCATGTTCTGAGGAAACAAAGGAGCTCATGTGAGGCCATCATGTGGGACGAGAGGAGGGAGGGAGAGATGCAGATAGTGGAGGGGTCGGTGGTAGAGATGCAGATAGTGGAGGGCTCGGTGGTAGAGATGCAGATAGTGGAGGGGTCGGTGGTAGAGGGGCAGGAGTTCCATTGAAGGAGAAAGGCAGAAGCGTGACAGAAAGCATAATCTAGCCGTTTGTTTACCCAATGTTAAGTAAGAACCTTGCAGTTCCTTGCTCCAGTCTCGAAACTCCAGGAAATCAACTCCAAGCTGCCACTTAGATGGGCACAGGAGTCAGGGCTCGTTGGAGCCAGTCCTTGCTGGTATATAGAGCAGACTGATTGCACTCAGGGAGATTAAAGGTAACACCTGATGCGGGGCCGTCTCAATAGGGCAGGAAATTCACATGCTAATTAGGAAATTAACAAAACAAGTGATGGGGGAAATGAAAGAGAAAAAAAATAATAAACACAAGGGAATGATTACAATGTAGGTGCCTGCAAATACCGGGTGATGATAGGGTCATACCTGTGGAGAGAGGAGACACACGAATTAGGGATCATGATGGTGGATGGCATAGGGCATCATGGATGAAACTCCAGGAAATCAACTCCAAGCTGCCACATAGATATATTGTGTGTGTGTGTGCGTGCAGAGTATGTACAGTATATATTGAGTGTGTGTGTGTGTGCGTGCAGAGTATGTACAGTATATATTGTGTGCGTGTGCAGAGTATATACAGTATATATTATGTGTGCAGAGTATATTTATTTATTTATTTATAAAGGATTTTACCAGGAAGGAGACATTGAGATTTCTCTCGTTTTCAAGTATATCCGGGGTTCAAGAACATTGAATTGTTACAGTTACAGAAATACAAAGTAATACAATGCAAGATATTAAAAACACAACACAAATATACAGATTAACAGAAAATAAATATGTAGGAAATAAAGTCATTATGTTACATGTTTACAGGTGCATTCTGTATATAGTCACTGTGTTACATGTTTACAGGCACATTCTGTATATAGTCACTGTGTTACATGTTTACAGGCACATTCTGTATATAGTCACTGTGTTACATGTTTACAGGCACATTCTGTATATAGTCACTGTGTTACATGTTTACATGCGCATTCTGTATATAGTTACTGTATTACATGTTTACAGGAGCATTCTGTATATAGTCACTGTGTTACATGTTTACAGGTGCATTCTGTATATAGTCACTATGTTACATGTTTACAGGTGCATTCTGTATATAGTCACTGTGTTACATGTTTACAGGTGCATTCTGTATATAGTCACTGTGTTACATGTTTACAGGTGCATTCTGTATATAGTCACTGTGTTACATGTTTACAGGTGCATTCTGTATATAGTCACTGTGTTACATGTTTACAGGTGCATTCTGTATATAGTCACTGTGTTACATGTTTACAGGTGCATTCTGTATATAGTCACTGTGTTACATGTTTACAGGTGCATTCTGTATATAGTCACTGTGTTACATGTTTACAGGTGCATTCTGTATATAGTCACTGTGTTACATGTTTACAGGTGCATTCCTTATTGAGGTATGTTAATAGGGAGCTCATAAGGGACTTTAGAATGGGGGAAGATTTGATATCGTCTGGGAGGTTATTCCATATTTGTGGTGCTCTGTAGGAAAATGAGGATCGAGCCACTTTCTTTTTGTATTGTGGTATTGCAAGTAAGGTGCTGGTCCTGGATCGGAGGTTATAGGATGAGGGAACTGCTGGGGGAAGCAGCCTATTCAGGTAGGGTGGCAGCTTCCCAGAAAAGCTCTTAAACACCAGGCTGGAAAGGTGAAGGGTGCGTCTGGATTCCAGCGACGGCCAGTTTAGTTCTTTTAACATGTCACAATGGTGGGTCATGTAGTTATATTGTAGCACAAAGCGGCAGAATGAGTTATACAATGTAGTAAGTTTATGAAGGTGTGTTTGCGGGGCGGCTGCATACACTACATCTCCGTATTCAATAGCCAGCATAAGCATTTGTTGTACAATCTGCTTTGTTACCGCGGGACTCAGGCAGGATTTGTTTCTGTACAGGGCACCTAGTTTGGGGTAAAGTTTAGATGAGAGTTTTTCGATGTGGGGCCAAAGGATAGATTTGGGTGTAACCACATACCTAGATATTTGAGAGAAGTGACTGTGGTCAGTGTGCCATTTGATATTGTCCCAACACATAGATGGGGATTTTGCAATTTGTGTAGTTTAGGTTTTGTTCCAAAGAGCATCGTAACAGTTTTGTCAGCATTTAAAAAAAGTTTGTTGTGTTTGATCCACTTTTCTACCTCTGTGAATTGTTCTTGCAGCACGGCCTCCAGCTGCGGGAGATTTGGTTTGCTGGTATAGGTTACGGTGGCGTCTGCGTACATATGTACAGTTGAGGCTTTGCAGACATTGGGCAGATCATTTATGAATATTGTGAATAGCAGGGGGCCGAGTATTGAGCCTTGGGGTACACCGCAAGTGACTGGGAGGGGGAGGGAGGAGCTGCCAGAAATTGACACATATTATGATCGGTCGGATACATATGATTGAAACCAGGTTAGCGTGCGATCACCAATACTAGAGTTTTTAAGTTTTTTTAACAAGATGCCATGGTCTACTGTTTCAAAGGCCTTGGCAAAATCAAGGAAGATGCTCCAGTTAGGTTTCCTTGTTCCATCCCAGCTTGGATATCACTGCAGACTTTTAAAAGGGCGGTTGTAGTTGAGTGATTTGGATGAAAGCCGGATTGATCTGGGGTTAAATAGTTACAATATTGATAATAATCACGTAATTGTGTGTAGACGCATTTTTCCAAAATTTTTGACATTACAGGGAGCAGTGATATTGGGCGGTAGTTGATACCAAAGTACTGTCACCACTTTTATGGATAGGTACCACTCTCGCCGTCTTCCAGAGTTTGGGTATGTATCCAGTCGCCAGTTATTCATTTATTAGGGTTGCGACAGGATTTGCAATTGCCGGTGCACTGATTTTCAGCAGCATTGCTGGTATTTGATCAGGTCCAGACTGGTATTTCATTTTTTGCTTACGGAGAAGTTTAGTAACGACACTGACAGGCACTGGCCTAAAACTGAATTCCTGTCTGATAGAGGGACTTTGCACAGTTGGAGGGGCCTGACCTGCATGAGGCCTCTCTGATTGCATGTCATTTCCTAGCTTGGCAATCAAAGTGGTGGCACATCCAACAATATAATCATTGAAGGCATTTGCTACATCTAGGGGGTGTTGCAGGGTTTGGTTGTTTACTTTGACAGCAGCCAGCTGGGAGTGGACTGGGGGTGCTTGTATGTTACTTATGGTTCTCCAAACGTTTCTAGGGTTTGATATGTATATATACAGTATATATTGTGTGTGTGCAGTGTATATACAGTATATATTTTGTGTGCAGAATATATCCAGTATTTATTGTGTGTGTGCAGAGTATATACAGTATATAGTGTGTGTGTGTGCACAGTGTATATACAGTATTTATTGTGTGTGCAGATTATATACAGTTTATTTTGTGTGTGTGTGCCTTGTATATACAGTACTTATTGTGTGTGTGTGCAGAGTATATACAGTATATATTGTGTGTGCAGAGTATATACAGTATATATTGTGTGCGTGCGCAGAGTATCTACAGTATTTATTGTGTGTGCAGAGTATATACAGTATATATTGTGTGTGCAGAGTATCAGGAAAGGCTTAATGATCTTAACATGTACAGCTTGGAAAAAAGACGAGACAGAGGAGATATGATAGAAACATTTAAATACGTAAAGGGAATCCACAAGGTAGAGGAAGGGAGTATATTAAAAGGAAACAAAGTAGCAAAACAAGAGGACATAGTCTTAGATTAGAGGGGCAAAGTTTTAAAAGTAACATCAGGAAGCATTATTTTACTGAGAGGGTGGTGGATACATGGAACAGCCTTCCAGTAGAAGTGGTAGAGGCCAAAACAGTAATTGAATTTAAGCAGACATGGGATAGGCATAAGGCTATCCTAAACAAAAGATAAATCCAGGTAAAGTATCCATGTAATTGGGCGACTAGATGGGCCGAAAGGTTCTTATCTGACCACATTTTCTATGTTTCTATGAGTATATACAGTATTTATTGTGTGTGCAGAGTATATACAGTATATATATTTGTGTGTGTGTGTGCAGAGTATATACAGTATATATTGTGTGTGTGCGCAGTGTATATACAGTATATATTGTGTGTGTGTGCAGAGTATATACAGTATATATTGTGTGTGTGTGCAGAGTATATACAGTATATATATTTGTGTGTGCGTGCGCAGAGTATATACAGTATATATTGTGTGTGTGTGCAGTGTATATACAGTATATATTGTGTCTGTGTGCAGAGTATGTACAGTATATATTGTGTGTGTGCAGTGTATATACAGTATATATTGTGTGTGCGCAGAGTATATACAGTATTTATTGTGTGTGCAGAGTATATACAGTATATATATATTGTGTGTGTAGAGTATATACAGTATATATTGTGTGTGTGTGTGCAGAGTATATACAGTATATATTGTGTGTGCAGAGTATATACAGTATATATTGTGTGTGTGCGCAGAGTATATACAGTATATATTGTGTGTGTGCAGAGTATATACAGTATATATTGTGTGTGTGCGCAGAGTATATACAGTATATATTGTGTGTGTGCAGAGTATATACAGTATATATTGTGTGTGCAGAGTATATACAGTATATATTGTGTGTGTGCAGAGTATATGCAGTATATATTGTGTGTGCAGAGTATATAAAGTATATATTGTGTGTGTGCAGAGTATATTACAGTATATATTGTGTGTGCAGAGTATATAAAGTATATATTGTGTGTGTGCAGAGTATATTACAGTATATATTGTGTGTGTGCAGAGTATATGCAGTATATATTGTGTGTGCAGAGTATATACAGTATATATTGTGTGTGCAGAGTATATACAGTATATATTGTGTGTGTGCAGAGTATATGCAGTATATATTGTGTGTGCAGAGTATATGCAGTATATATTGTGTGTGTGCAGAGTATATACAGTATATATTGTGTGTGTGCAGAGTATATGCAGTATATATTGTGTGTGCAGAGTATATACAGTATATATTGTGTGTGTGCAGAGTATATGCAGTATATATTGTGTGTGCAGAGTATATACAGTATATATTGTGTGTGTGCAGAGTATATGCAGTATATATTGTGTGTGCAGAGTATATACAGTATATATTGTGTGTGCAGAGTATATACAGTATATATTGTGTGTGTGCAGAGTATATGCAGCATATATTGTGTGTGCAGAGTATATACAGTATATATTGTGTGTGTGCAGAGTATATACAGTATGTATTGTGTGTGTGCAGAGTATATACAGTATATATTGTGTGTGTGTGCAGAGTATATGCAGTATATATTGTGTGTGCAGAGTATATTACAGTATATATTGTGTGTGTGCAGAGTATATACAGTATATATTGTGTGTGCAGAGTATATTACAGTATATATTGTGTGTGTGCAGAGTATATACAGTATATATTGTGTGTGCAGAGTATATTACAGTATATATTGTGTGTGTGCAGAGTATATACAGTATATATTGTGTGTGCAGAGTATATTACAGTATATATTGTGTGTGTGCAGAGTATATACAGTATATATTGTGTGTGCAGAGTATATTACAGTATATATTGTGTGTGCAGAGTATATACAGTATTTATTGTGTGTGCAGAGTATATACAGTATATATTGTGTGTGTGCAGAGTATATTACAGTATATATTGTGTGTGTGCAGAGTATATACAGTATATATTGTGTGTGCAGAGTATATACAGTATATATTGTGTGTGTGCAGAGTATATACAGTATATATTGTGTGTGCAGAGTATATACAGTATATATTGTGTGTGTGCAGAGTATATTACAGTATATATTGTGTGTGTGCAGAGTATATACAGTATATATTGTGTGTGCAGAGTATATACAGTGTGTGCAGGGTTTGACATAGCATTTTGTAGCGATATAGCGCCCACACATTCTGCAGCGCAGTACTCAGTGTATCAGGTGATTATCTCACACCATGTAGGAGCTTCATGGATTTCACTCTAGTTAATTTGATATTTTATTAAAGATTTGAGGGATAAATAAAGGATTATTCAGAAACAGACGAAATGTCACCGAACAGTGAGTTTCCCCATACAGTGCAATTTTGGGGCCATTCGGCAATTCAGACTGCAGGCAGTTTGCCAAATATTGGTGAATTGCCAGTGAAATACGGTGCCTGTTCGGCGGCAGTGAAATACATGTTCTTTGGCTGCAGTGAAATACAGTGTTGTTTGGCGGCAGTGAAATATGGTGTTGTTCGGCGGCAGTGATAAACGGTGCTGTTCGGCGGCAGTGAAATACGGTGTTGTTCGGCGGCAGTGAAATACGGTGCTGTTCGGCGGCAGTGAAATCCCCCACAGAGAAGCAATCTATTCACATTGAACAGCAGAGAAATGTCAGTGAAATGCCCTGCCATTTGGTGGTTTCATCCGACAGGTTTATTCAGGCGAATACCATAGGTTTCAATGTAAAAAATATTCCCGATTTAGCCCAATATCTAATAAACCGTTTATTTTAATCTGCAGCAAAAAGTCTCTTTATTCATTTAGAATTTTTTTTGGCATTTTTTGGGGATTTTTTTCATACAGTGACATACCTTTTTATTGATTATTTTCATGCACATATGTGGCTTTTATTTTTTAAACACCTTTTAAAAGTTGCAGGGGGGGTGATTTATTTATATATTCAGTCAGGTCCAGAAATATTGGGACATGGAGACAATTGTAACATCTTTGGATCTATACACCACCACAATGGAGTTGGAATGAAACAAACACAATGTGCTTTAACTGCAGACTGTCAGCTTTAATTTGAGGCTATGTACATCCAACTCAGGTGAACGGTGTAGGACTTACAGCAGTTTGCAGATGTGCCCCCACTTGTTAAGGGACCAAAAGTAATGGGACAATTGGCTTCTCAGCTGTTCCATGGCCAGGTGTGTGATATTCCCTCATTACCCCAATTACAATGTGCAGATAAAAGGCCCAGAGTTCATTTCAAGTCTGCTATTTGCATTTGGAATCTGTTGCTGTCAACTCTCAAGATGAGATCCAAAGAGCTGTCACTATCAGTGAAGCAAGCCATCATTAGGCTGAAGAAACAAAACAAACCCATCAGAGAGATAGCAAGAACATTAGGCGTGGCCAAAACAACTGTTTGGAACATTCTCAAAAAGAAGGAACGCACCGGTGAGCTCAGCAACACCAAAAGACCCGGGAGACCACGGAAAACAACTGTGGTGGATGAGCGAAGAATTCTTTCCCTGGTGAAGAAAACACCCTTCACAACAGTTGGCCAGATCAAGAACACTCTCCAGGAGGTAGGTGTATGTGTGTCAAAGTCAACAATCAAGAGAAGAGTTCACCAGAGTGAATACAGAGGGTTCACCACAAGATGTAAACCATTGGTGAGCCTCAAAAACAGGAAGACCAGATTAGAGTTTGCCAAACAACACCTAACAAAGCCTTCACAGTTCTGGAACAAGATCCTATGGACAGGTGAGACCAAGATCAACTTGTACCAGAGTGATGGGAAGAGAAGAGTATGGAGAAGGAAAGGAACTGCTCATGATCCTAAGCATACCACCTCATCAGTGAAGCATGGTGGTGGTAGTGTCATGGTGTGGGCATGTATGGCTGCCAATGGAACTGGTTCTCTTGTATTTATTGATGATGTGACGCTGACAAAAGCAGCAGGATGAATTCTGAAGTGTTTGGGGCAATATTATCTGCTCACATTCAGCCAAATGCTGCAGAACTCCTTGGACGGCGCTTCACAGTGCAGATGGACAATGACCCAAAGCATACTGCAAAAGCAAGCAAAGAGTTTTTGAAGGGACAGAAGTGGAATGTTATGCAATGGCCAAGTCAATCACCTGACCTGAATCCCATTGAGCTGCATTTCACTTGCTGAAGACAAAACTGAAGGGAAAATGCCCCAAGAACAAGCAGGAACTGAAGACAGTTGCAGTAGAGGCCTGGCAGAGCATCACCAGGGATGAAACCCAGCGTCTGGTGATGTCTATGCGTTCCAGACTTCAGGCTGTGATTGGCTGCAAAGGATTTGTAACCAAGTATTAAGAAGGGAAAGTTTGATTTATGATTATTATTCTGTCCCATTACTTTTGGTCCCTTAACAAGTGGAGGCACATCTGCAAACTGCTGTAAGTCCTACACGTTCACCTGAGTTGGATGTACATACCCTCAAATTAAAGCTGACAGTCTGCAGTTAAAGCACATTGTGTTTGTTTCATTCCAACTCCATTGTGGTGGTGTATAGAGACAAAGATGTTACTGTGACGGGACGGCCGCCACTATACCGTAGCGCGGTACAAATTTTTAAAATGTTGCTTTGGTGTGGTGTATTAAAGAATTCGTTAGGTTGTATTTTTATAAGCTCCCCCTGTAATTCTCCCCATTGTTGACCTGTTCCCCGCCTGTCCCCAGCCCCGGGAAGACGCCCGGTCTGTGAATGCCTCGAGCCGCCGCTGACTGTCTCTGCCAAGCCGCCCAAACTTGCCCGCCTTGCCCCGCAGCGTGGAAACCACGCAGAAGAGCGCTTCTTGGCCAGTGGGCTCCTAAAAATAGGTGCTTACGGGGGTGCGAATTATAGAACAAAACACCCCGAGAAACCCGAACGCCGACCAGGGATCCCTCGCCGGGAGCACGGCCGGCAAACAGTGACTCTTGCTCGGGTACGGCCGCCGGACTTTCCCCCTTCGCAGCTCGGGCTCCGTGGATCCGATCCGGGCGCTTTTTGGACTGAACCAGCCCCCGAACCCGAGCTAGCAGGCTGTACCCCCAGCATGCCGCCGCTCCCAGGGGATCACCCCGAAATCCCTGGTAAAACCCCAAACTTGGGCAGAAAGCCACAAGGAGCGCTTACACCACAGGGGGGGCCGGGCGCTGGCCAGACAGGGAGAGGCTCTGGGGGGGGGGACAGACGAGCTGGCGCCAAGTCCCGAGATAAGGGCTGCGCACAGCAGGGGTTCCCCCAGGTTAACCAAGGCAGATTGGGCTATGGCTTGAGGTACAAACCAAGATCACCGCAGGAGGACTGAGGGCGGGCCAGGGGAGAACAATGGTTTCATTTCTCATAAATAACCCTGTATTCTCCATGTTAAAATAAACTCATTCCTGTTTGAACCTTTACTCTTGCCTCGGCTAGTAATTGGGGATAACAGGGCTTGGGGAACCGCGACGCTGCAAGGACCGTGGAAAGAAACGCTGGATCACCGCCGAATCCCTACCGCCCGCTACCCCTGACTCTACACCCCCAGACCAGCTCAGCGCTGACGGCGGATCTACCCGGGCAGGGTAGCAGGGATCCGCTACAGTTACAATTGTGTTCATGTCCCAATATTACTGGACCTGACTGTATATATTTTTATTTTACCCCTGCTCGGCAGCTGGTTGGCTTTTTCCGGCGGGTCGTGGGCAGTTTGAGGATGCGGTCAGCAGGTCGATCCGTCACTGAATTCACAGCAGGGTCGGTGACATTTTGGCGCTCTCTGAGTAACCCCTATAGCGTTTATTCAAATGACAGGAATTCTGTTACAATCATAGAGCGTAAGCTCACGTGCTCCAGAGTGTGAGCTGCAGGGGCTGACACTTACCAGGCTCCTGATTGGCTGAGACACTTCCTGGTCTGGGCTGACTTCCCAGCAGACACTTCAAAGCTTGGCAAGGGTTAAAAGCGATTGAAGGAATATCAGAGTCTTTACCGCATCGGCCTCATCTCTTGGCTCGGGGGAGGGGCTCGCTGCCATGTACAGTAATGGGGTTACAGCAGCCTGGGCTTTACTGACCCTCAGGGACGCCGGCCGGCCGTCTGGGCAGGAATGTTACCGATCCTCCAGGACTGGCCGCCGGGTGTTTGGTTACAGCACGGCAGACGGCGCAGAGTCTCAGGTGTTTTAGTTGCGTCCTGCGCCGCGTCGGGTTTATGTTTATTCTAGACATTAAAATCCCCAATTTACGTCTTTTCAATAAAAACAAACAAAATCCCTGGAATCCAGAGGAGATAAAACACGCACCAAGAGAGTACCCCGCCAGCCGTGCAACGCGAGGCGGCGTGAGGTGCTCCGGGTGGTCGGTAAGGGTCCTATAGTACCGGCAGTGCAGGAGTAACCTGCAGCCACAGATCCCCCCACCGGGGCTTAGTCTTCATCCCATCACACTGGACACCGGGTAATGCAGGCATGTGGGGGGGCTTCACCACCACACCGAGCCCGGGGGGATCAGACAGACGCCCCATCACCTCTGACCTCACAAACAGTCTCTAGCGAGGGAAATCCCGGTGGTTTTTGGTGTTTGTGGAAAGTGATGGAGGAGACGTCACGGACTCGGAGAAGCGAGAGATTCCAGCTCCTCCGCGGAGGTTTTGGTCTCAGGACCCAGCGCTCCTCCTGCTCGCTCCTTGCCTGGCCGGATGATGGGAATGGTCGGAGCTCTCGGTGTAACCAGTGGCCTATCCACTAAATGCCGAGTCTCTGACGCCTCTGGTCTATCTTCTGCCTCAGGCCTGACCCTGTGGCGGGTTAATAATGTCAGGGTAAGCCACTTGGTACACTCCGCTCGGTGCTGTCGGGAGCGACTGGATTCAGCGGATTTACAGGCGGTGAGTTTCGGGAATCCCCCGCGCTCGCCCTGTCATGTCCTGATCTCACATTCTGTGTTTTTGGTAAATATAATACGTTTTCGTGTCAGGATCTTTCATCGAATAAAAGTGTGAAATTCCTCCTGTGCGCCTGAACCGCCGCGGCGCGGGCCCCACGCGTCCCGCACATCCTCCCCACGTTCACCAATCCAGCCTGTTTTTACAGAAATTCCTCACATTCCAGCACAGAATTTCTGTTTTTCTGATGCCGGATAATAATGTGATCACCTGCCCAGGAAACGGTGGCGAGGAGGCGGCGGCGGATTATCCCGGCACCTGGAATAGGCCTCCCCTGCCCAGGTTTAACCCTTATTACCCGAAATAGGGCCACATTACAACCTGTGTGCTAACGTTAGCCGCGGTGTCTACCGCATATTACAATCAAAACGCTAAGGGGTTAAGTAACTCGTGTGCGTTTGGTATCTTTTGCTCCTCTGCGCGAGGTCACTGTACTTTGCGCTTCCTATACTTAACATGGGGAGCGCAAAGTGTTAATCAGCGCTGGATTACAAAGTCCTAACGCTGATTAACGTCCAGCTCTGGGCAGCGGAAAGTTAACCACAGCCAGGACTTGGTGTTAACGGATTGTGCAGAAGCGAAATCCATTAACACCAGCCAAAAAAAAAGGAATCGTATACTCACCCTCTGTCCTGCGGCTCCAACCGCGGCTCCAGCCACCTCCTCCGTCCGGCGGGAGCAGGGAGAGACTAGGGAAAAAGTTCCCCCAGTCTCCCCCTGCGTATGACTAGGCCAACTGGCCGGATCTTGCGAGGCCATGTGAACGCCGGCGTCTGGCTCAATGGAGTCCTATGGACTCCATCGAGTGGATGATCGCGGCTGCGCTCAGCGCTGCCGTGAGCATCCCGGGGCTGTAGCGCGTGGTAACAATGCAGGCAGCTTTTAAGTACCTGCATTGTAATTCCAGGTTAAAACGGGGGCGGTAGGGGGAAAGCTGTGGGCGCAGTTTTTTCCCCCTACCACCCCGTTGAATTTCGCCGTTCTTATCGGGTTCTGGTTTTTGGGGCCTGAATTTCGCCGTTCTTACCTGGTTTTGGTTTTTAGGGCCTGAATTTTGCTGTTCTTACCGGGTGTGACGGAACCGTTCTCTTCCGTCTGTCCTGACTCTCCAGACATCCCTTTATTGCGGTCAGCCCGGCTACTGGGAGCGCTGTCCTCAGCGCCTCGAGCAGCTTGACCCACCTCCTTCTGTTTCTCTGCCCTGGAGCCGTTAGGAATTTCCAGAAGGCCGCTCTGTGCCTTCTGAGGGTGATAGTGGGTACCCTTAATGAGACACCAGGCGAGCTGTATGTTCCCACAGGATTCTCTGACTGAGCTTTTAATGAACAAAACGCCACAATTTATGCTGAAATCCAACAGCCATAATTTGCATAAATGACGCACCTTGTCCTACTAAAATGCTAATTACATTATGTCAGATAGGTATTTACAATAAACATTCTTTACATTCTTTAGCCTTTAGCTCACACAACATTTACATAATCTATTGTTCTAACACATCAGATTAAAGACAAACACTATCACAGATTTTTTGAATCAAACATGCAGCCAGATAAGGGGAAAAGCCCTGTTGCATAAATTACACAGCAGTAAAGTTATTTACTGGCTACACAAAACACATTTACCTACAGAAATATAAGTATATTTAAAACTAAAACTACGCCATTTACACTAAACTAATTTAAACTAAAACCAAACGATGTAAAATATATTTAAAATCACACAATATAAATGAACATAAAGTCTCTTGGGGTTTGAAGCATGGAGCGCCACGTCAGCTCCATGACATATGTCCCCCCTTCCAGAATGGCAGGGCAAGCTTAGATCCCAAACGGATCGCTTGCCACTGACGAGACTTCTCACCTTGTCCCTTTTCTGCGCCATCCTCAAAGTTCCAGGGTGCTGGCGCACAAGCACCACCAGTGGGGTCCGACGGTCGCCACAGGGTATGCCTGGGTGTGGGTCCATAGTCTTTCGGGAGGAGGCGAGCCCCCGGGTTTCTCCACTTGTCCTTGTGGGCTGGCCCCTGTCCGAGGGGTGCCCTATACTCTGGGGCCCGGCGTGTCGCTGGTGTAATCCTTTGCTGGTGTCCCCTCCTGGGGAAGTGTCTCGCTGTTGGGGAGAGGTACTGCCTGTACCTTCTCCCAGGGTATCAATAACCCGGGGGCAACGTGTGCTAACTGCACGTGCCCCTGGTGCTCTGGCCAGCTGTTGAGGGGAATAGGTGGGGCAAGAGGCATCTGGCCTAACGGGTTGGGAGGATGGGCAGAGGTTGGAAATGCTCTGCCCCGTAGCCAGAGCTTCTGCTGGGGGGGTGGATGCTGGGGAAGTGCCTCCTTGTGGGAGAATGGCGTCCTCCATTCTCAGGGGAGCGATTGGTCGGGAGGGTAGCACCCTCTGGAAAAGCTTGCCTGGATCCTCTGGGCACAAGTTGGGTGGTGGGCAGAGGCCTGCGGCACTCTGCCCCGTTGCCAGCTCTTCTGCTGGGGGGACGGGTGTAGTATATGGGAAACAGTTGTCCTCCAGTCGGGGTAGGGTCGTCCTCACCGAAATCTTCTGTGCGGACCGAAAAAGGTGGGCAGAGGCCAGCGGCGCTGCCCTGTTGCCAGCGCTTCTGCTGGAGGGGTAGATGCTGGGAACGTGTCTCCGGGCGGGAGAATGGTGTCCTCCATTCTCGGTGGGGTCATTAGTTGCTGTGCCGACAGCCCGTGGAGATTCTTGCTTGGGTCGTCTTGGTGCAACTTGGGGAGTGGGCAGAGGCCAGCGGCGCTCTTTCCTGTTGCCAGCGCTTCAGCTGGGGGGATAGACACTGACGAAGTGTCTTCTGGCGGGAGGATGGCGTCCTCCATCTCCGGTGGGGTCATGGGCTGTGGGAAAACCAGCCCGGGGGGATCCTCTCCTGGATCCGTTGTGACCATTAGGAGAGGTGGGCAGAGGTCAGAGGCGCTCTGCCCCGTCACCAGCGCTTCAGCTGGGGGGATAGATACTCACACAGTGTCGTCTTGCGGGAGAATAGTGTCCTCCATCTCTGGGTCTGGGGATGGGCAGAGGCCAGCGGCACTCCGCCCTGTTGCCAGCGCTTCCTCCTCTGCTGTGGTCATGAGGGGGAACCAAGGGAGCGCCTCAGGCATCACGATCCCTAATTCCTGTGTCTCCTCTCTCCACAGGTAGGCATTATCACCCATCATCCACAGACACCCACATCTCAACTGATCCCCTGCATACTTTTGCTGGTAGGACCCCCATCGCCCAGTATTCGCAGGCACCCACATTGTAACATTACCTTGGTTTTTTTCTGGTTTTTTTATTTATTTTTGTTTTTCTCCAACATTTGCTTTGCTAATTAGCATGTGAATCTCCTGCCCTATTGACACAGCCCATCCAGCTTCAGGTGTTTGCATTTAGGCAGTTAAAAAGTAATCAGTCCGCCCTTTATAACATTTAAGACCAGCTCCACTGAGCCTTGGCTCTTGTGACATCCCCAAGTGGCATTCTTAAGTGGACACTCAGAGTTGATTCCTGGAGTTCAGTGGCATTCTTAAGTGGACGTTCAGAGTTGATTCCTGGAGTTCAGTGGCATCTTAAGTGGACGTTCAGAGTTGATTCCTGGAGTTCAGTGGCATTCTTAAGTGGACGTTCAGAGTTGATTCCTGGAGTTCAGTGGCATCCCTAAGTGGACGTTCAGAGTTGATTCCTGGAGTTCAGTGGCATTCTTAAGTGGACGTTCAGAGTTTATTCCTGGAGTTGCGGGACTGGAGGAAGGAACTGCAAGGCCCAATTTTACTCCGGGTAAACACACGTCTATATTATGCTTTCTCTCACGCTTCTGCTCTTTACTTCTACCTTTCTCCTTAAATGGAACTCCTGCCCCTCTACCACCGACCCCTACACTATCTGCATCTCTCCCTCCCTCCTCTCGTCCCACATGATGGCCTCACATGAGCTCCTTTGTTTCCTCAGAACATGGTCTCCCTCTAACTCTCGTGCTGCCAATCACTCCCACAAATCCCATTCCTACCTTCTCTTTCTCACCCTCCTGCTGTTACTCTATTCAGGTGACATATCCCCTAACCCTGGCCCCACAACACATACAATACTTCCCTCTCATCCTATCTCAATCGCACATAAATCACCTCCCTGCAAGCCCAGCAACCTCATTCCCATAATCCCTCAGCACCTGTCCTCTTTCTCCTGCGCCCTCTGGAACGCTCGCTCTGTGTGCAACAAACTCACAGCCGTCCATGACCTCTTCCTTTCAAACTCCTTCAACCTCCTAGCTTTAACTGAAACCTGGCTAACTCCCTCTGACACGGCCTCCGTTGCTGCTCTCTCACATGGCGGTCTACACTTGAGCCATACCCCCAGACCGGGTGAGAGAAATGGTGGCGGGGTCGGACTCCTGCTCTCTCCCACCTGCACCTACCAGCATCTCCCTCCACCCCCATCCCTCTCCTTCTCCTCCTTCGAGACACACTGCATCCGCCTGTTCTCTCCCCTGGCTCTCAGGGTGGCAGTCATCTACCGCCCACCGGGACCAACCTCCCAGTTCTTTGACCACTTTGCTACCTGGCTTTCTCACTTCCTGTCTTCTAATCTTCCATGCCTAATTCTCGGGGACTTCAACATTCCCATTGATGATCCTTCCGCCCCTGCTGCCTCCAAACTTCTTTCACTCACGTCCTCCCTTGGACTCACACAATCCTCCCTCCTCCCTACCCACCGCGATGGTCACGCTATTGACCTTGTCTTTTCCAACCTCTGCTCCATTTCTGAGTTCAACTGTCGGCCATTCCCCATCTCTGACCACCACCTTCTCTCTTTCAACCTATCTGGACTTCCTAAACACCCTGCTCCCCCACCCCGCACACCCTGCTCCCCCACCCCGCACACACACTCGCAGAAATCTACATGCTGTGGACCCCCATCAATTCTCCAATCTACTTCACCACCTCCCTCATACCTCATCCTTCACCTGCCCTGATGCTGCCACTAATCACTACAACACTACGCTTATCTCTGCTCTAGACACTTTTGCTCCTCGTCGACTCTGTAAGGCCCCACGCCGCCAGCTTCAGCCCTGGCACACCCTCCAGACTCGCTACCTGCAAAGATGCTCCCGCACTGCAGAGCGTGCCTGGAGGAAATCCCGCTCTGAAGCTGATTTTGTTCACTTCAAGTTTATTCTCCGGTCATACACCTCTGCCCTCCACTTGGCCAAACAATCCTTCTTCTCATCTCTTATATCTACGTTGTTCTCCAACCCTAAACGGCTCTGGTCCACCTTCAACACCCTCCTCTACCCACCTGCACCTCCCCCCTTCGCTGCCTTCAGCGCTCAAGACCTGGCAGACTACTTCCTCAGTAAAACTCTAACTATCAGAAGCAACATCCCAACACAAGATAGTTATCTGCCACCTCCACTCCCACAGGTCCCCTCTGCCACCCTCTGCCGCTTCCTCCCAGCCACTGAGGAGGAAGTCAATTCCTTATTGTCCTCCTCACATCTCACCACGTGCCCGCTCGACCCCATTCCCTCACATCTAATTCCTCCCCTCTCCTCCTCCCTCACCCCTGCTCTCACACACATCTTCAACCTATCTCTCTCCACTGGCTCCTTTCCATCCGCCTTCAAACACGCGCTAGTTACCCCTTACTAAAGAAACCATCCCTCGATCCCAACTCTCCATCCAACTACCGCCCTGTATCCCTGCTTCCCTTTACCTCTAAGCTCTTAGAAAAACTAGTCTTCAACCGCCTCTCCATCTTCCTGTCCTCCAATTCCCTACTTGACCCCCTGCAATCTGGCTTCCGTCCCCTACACTCAACTGAAACTGCCCTCACCAAAGTCACCAACGACCTCCTAACTGCTAAAAAACACAGCCACTATTCTATTCTCATCCTGCTTGACCTCTCGGCTGCTTTTGACACTGTTGACCACCCCCTCCCCTTGTAGCCGGGCTGGCCGTGCTGGTGGTTTAGGTACATTGTAGCCAGGCTGGTGGTTTAGGTACATTGTGGTTGTGCTGGCCGTGCTGGTGGTTTAGGTACATTGTGGTTGTGTAGGCCGTGCTGGTGGTTTAGGTACATTGTAGCCAGGCTGGTGGTTTAGGTACATTGTGGTTATGCAGGCCGTTCTGGTGGTTTAGGTACATTGTGGTTGTGCAGGCCGTGCTGGTGGTTTACTTAGAGTGTAGCCGGACTGGCCGTGCTGGTGGTTTAGGTACATTGTGGTTGTGCTGGTGGTTTAGGTACATTGTGGTTGTGCTGACCGTGCTGGTGGTTTAGGTACATTGTGGTTGTGCTGGCCTTGCTGGTGGTTTAGGTACATTGTGGTTGTGCAGGCCGTGCTGGTGGTTTAGGTACATTGTAGCCGGGCTGGCCGTGCTGGTGGTTTAGGTACATTGTGGTTATGCAGGCTGTGCTGGTGGATTAGGTACATTGTGATTGTGCTGGCCGTGCTGGTGGTTTAGGTACATTGTGGTTGTGCTGGCCGTGCTGGTGGTTTAGGTACATTGTGGTTGTGCTGACCGTGCTGGTGGTTTAGGTACATTGTGGTTGTGCTGGCCGTGCTGGTGGTTTAGGTACATTGTGGTTGTGCTGGCCTTGCTGGTGGTTTAGGTACATTGTGGTTGTGCAGGCCGTGCTGGTGGTTTAGGTACATTGTGGTTGTGCAGGCCGTGCTGGTGGTTTAGGTACATTGTAGCCGGGCTGGCCGTGCTGGTGGTTTAGGTACATTGTGGTTATGCAGGCCGTGCTGGTGGTTTAGGTGCATTGTGATTGTGCTGGCCGTGTTGGTGATTTAGGTACATTGTAGCCGGGCTGGCCGTGCTGGTGGTTTAGGTACATTGTGGTTATGCAGGCCGTGCTGGTGGTTTAGGTACATTGTGGTTGTGCTGGCCGTGCTGGTGGTTTAGGTACATTGTGGTTGTGCTGGCCGTGCTGGTGGTTTAGGTACATTGTGGTTGTGCTGGCCGTGCTGGTGGTTTAGGTACATTGTGGTTGTGCAGGCCGTGCTGGTGGTTTAGGTACATTGTGGTTATGCAGGCCGTGCTGGTGGTTTAGGTACATTGTGGTTGTGCTAGCCGTGCTGGTGGTTTAGGTACATTGTGGTTGTGCAGGCCGTGCTGGTGGTTTAGGTACATTGTGGTTGTGCTGGCCGTGCTGGTGGTTTAGGTACATTGTGGTTGTGCTGGCCGTGCTGGTGGTTTAGGTACATTGTGGTTGTGCAGGCCGTGCTGGTGGTTTAGGTACATTGTGGTTGTGCTGGCCTTGCTGGTGGTTTAGGTACATTGTGGTTGTGCAGGCCGTGCTGGTGGTTTAGGTACATTGTGGTTGTGCAGGCCGTGCTGGTGGTTTAGGTACATTGTGGTTGTGCAGGCCGTGCTGGTGGTTTAGGTACATTGTGGTTGTGCTGGCCTTGCTGGTGGTTTAGGTACATTTTGGTTGTGCAGGCCGTGCTGGTGGTTTAGGTACATTGTGGTTGTGCTGGCCTTGCTGGTGGTTTAGGTACATTGTGGTTGTGCAGGCTGTGCTGGTGGTTTAGGTACATTGTGGTTGTGCTGGCCGTGCTGGTGGTTTAGGTACATTGTGGTTGTGCAGGCCGTGCTGGTGGTTTAGGTACATTGTGGTTGTGCAGGCCGTGCTGGTGGTTTAGGTACATTGTGGTTGTGCTGGCCGTGCTGGTGGTTTAGGTACATTGTGGTTGTGCAGGCCGTGCTGGTGGTTTAGGTACATTGTGGTTGTGCTGGCCGTGCTGGTGGTTTAGGTACATTGTGGTTGTGCTGGCCGTGCTGGTGGTTTAGGTACATTGTGGTTGTGCTGGCCGTGCTGGTGGTTTAGGTACATTGTGGTTGTGCTGGCCGTGCTGGTGGTTTAGGTACATTGTGGTTGTGCAGGCCGTGCTGGTGGTTTAGGTACATTGTGGTTGTGCTGGCCGTGCTGGTGGTTTAGGTACATTGTGGTTGTGCTGGCCGTGCTGGTGGTTTAGGTACATTGTGGTTGTGCTGGCCGTGCTGGTGGTTTAGGTACATTGTGGTTGTGCTGGCCGTGCTGGTGGTTTAGGTACATTGTGGTTGTGCAGGCCATGCTGGTGGTTTAGGTACATTGTGGTTGTGCTGGCCGTGCTGGTGGTTTAGGTACATTGTGGTTGTGCAGGCCGTGCTGGTGGTTTAGGTACATTGTGGGTTTGTGCAGGCCCTGCTGGTGGTTTAGGTACATTGTAGCCGGGCTGGCCGTGCTGGTGGTTTAGGTACATTGTGGTTATGCAGGCCGTGCTGGTGGTTTAGTGTGCATTGTGATTGTGCTGGCCGTGTTGGTGATTTAGGTACATTGTAGCGCGGCTGGCCGTGCTGGTGGTTTTAGGTACATTGTGGTTATGCAGGCCGTGCTGGTGGTTTAGGTACATTGTGGTTGTGCTGGCCGTGCTGTGGTGGTTTAGGTACATTGTGGTTGGTGGCTGGCCGTGTGCTAGTGGTTTAGGTACATTGTGGTTGTGCAGGCCGTGCTGGTGGTTTAGGTACATTGTGGTTATGCAGGCCGTGCTGGTGGTTTAGGTACATTGTGGTTGTGCTGGCCGTGCTGGTGGTTTAGGTACATTGTGGTTGTGCAGGCCGTGCTGGTGGTTTAGGTACATTGTGGTTGTGCTGGCCGTGCTGGTGGTTTAGGTACATTGTGGTTGTGCTGGCCGTGCTGGTGGTTTAGGTACATTGTGGTTGTGCAGGCCGTGCTGGTGGTTTAGGTACATTGTGGTTGTGCTGGCCTTGCTGGTGGTTTAGGTACATTGTGGTTGTGCAGGCCGTGCTGGTGGTTTAGGTACATTGTGGTTGTGCAGGCCGTGCTGGTGGTTTAGGTACATTGTGGTTGTGCAGGCCGTGCTGGTGGTTTAGGTACATTGTGGTTGTGCTGGCCTTGCTGGTGGTTTAGGTACATTTTGGTTGTGCAGGCCGTGCTGGTGGTTTAGGTACATTGTGGTTGTGCTGGCCTTGCTGGTGGTTTAGGTACATTGTGGTTGTGCAGGCTGTGCTGGTGGTTTAGGTACATTGTGGTTGTGCTGGCCGTGCTGGTGGTTTAGGTACATTGTGGTTGTGCAGGCCGTGCTGGTGGTTTAGGTACATTGTGGTTGTGCAGGCCGTGCTGGTGGTTTAGGTACATTGTGGTTGTGCTGGCCGTGCTGGTGGTTTAGGTACATTGTGGTTGTGCAGGCCGTGCTGGTGGTTTAGGTACATTGTGGTTGTGCTGGCCGTGCTGGTGGTTTAGGTACATTGTGGTTGTGCTGGCCGTGCTGGTGGTTTAGGTACATTGTGGTTGTGCTGGCCGTGCTGGTGGTTTAGGTACATTGTGGTTGTGCTGGCCGTGCTGGTGGTTTAGGTACATTGTGGTTGTGCAGGCCGTGCTGGTGGTTTAGGTACATTGTGGTTGTGCTGGCCGTGCTGGTGGTTTAGGTACATTGTGGTTGTGCTGGCCGTGCTGGTGGTTTAGGTACATTGTGGTTGTGCTGGCCGTGCTGGTGGTTTAGGTACATTGTGGTTGTGCTGGCCGTGCTGGTGGTTTAGGTACATTGTGGTTGTGCAGGCCATGCTGGTGGTTTAGGTACATTGTGGTTGTGCAGGCCGTGCTGGTGGTTTAGGTACATTGTGGTTGTGCAGGCCGTGCTGGTGGTTGTGCTGGCCGTGCTGGTGGTTTAGGTACATTGTGGTTGTGCTGGCTGGGGGTGCTCGTCCTCGTGGCAGCTGGAGTAAATCTATATATTGTGTAAGTCTCGGGTCTGGACTTCACTGACCTCTGGGTAAAGAATTCTCTGGAAGAAAGAAATCCGCGCCCACATCCTATAACTTTCCATGGAATTGATCCAATTTATGAACTTTGCCCCAGAGTTGAAACCCCCCCCCCCCTTCAGAGCCGGGAATGTCCTCCTGGCCTCGCTCAGAGCCGCATTCAGGAGCTGGTAAACCTGTGCCGGGTCTGGCCCCTGGGGAAGCCTAGGCCCGGGCTGGTGAGCGCGCGATGCCCGCGGGACCCCACAAGCTCCGCTTAGGAAACTTTAGGTTGTTTTTCTAAGGAAAGCTTCTGGATCCACTGGACGATTCCAGAATCCCGGGATCAGGAGAGAGGGTTTCCAGAGAGGCCGCGAGTGTGGAGAAATCGCAAGATGTTGGCCAGATGTGCCGTGTTGTCCTCATTAGCGAGTCTCCAAGATGAAGGGGCTACATGTCTCCCCCCACGCAGGCTCCGGCTGCACCGCACAATCTCTGCAGGGGGATAAAGCTGTGCGACCACCGGCTCCACCGGTACCGCTCAGCTCTGCCGATCCAGAAGACGAGAACCAAAGTGATTCCCATGTGTGCCGCCATGTTTAATAATGGATCAAGAGATAACGTTACCAAGCATTATCACATGTGCGCTCATTGTGCGTGCCCCACTGCTCACTCTGCGCTCACTACTTACTCGCTCTGCGCTCCCCACTGCTCACTCTGCGCTCACTACTTACTCGCTCTGCGCTCCCCACTGCTCACTCTGCGCTCACTACTTACTCGCTCTGCGCTCCCCACTGCTCACTCTGCGCTCACTACTGACTCGCTCTGCGCTCACTACTTACTCGCTCTGCGCTCCCCACTGCTCACTCTGTGCTCACTACTTACTCGCTCTGCTCTCACCACTGCTCACTTTGCGCTCACTACTTACTTGCTCTGCGCTCACCACTGCTCTCTCTGCGCTCACTACTTACTCGCTCTGCGCTCACTACTTACTCGCTCTGCGCTCACTACTTACTCGCTCTGCGCTCCCCACTGCTCACTCTGCGCTCACTACTTACTCACTCTGCGCTCACTACTTACTCGCTCTGCTCTCACCACTGCTCACTCTGCGCTCACTACTTACTCGCTCTGCGCTCACCACTAGGGATGAGCTGTTCGGTTTGATGGGTTCGGAGTTCGCATCGAACATAGCCTGTTCGCATGTTCGCGAACTACGAACATTTCCGCCTGTTCGCCGCGTGTTCGCCCACAATGCACCACAATGGACCACAATGCACTTTTCCACTGGCCTGAAGCTTGTAATTGGCTACAGCCTTGCACCTGACCACAGGTCTGGTGCAAGACAGGTTCAAGACTATGCCAATCACGGCTCAGAGTCCTGATTGGGCAAATTTTGCCCAATCATGGGCTCACAGAGCTAAGTCCCTCAGCACACTATATAAGACTTCACACAGCGCTTCTGCACGTGTTTGAGAGGAGATTGATCTTGTGTTAGTGTGTGTTCTTATTGCCAGTCTGCCACCAGCTACTGGGGGGGGGGGTCTCATCTACTGGGTGGGTCAGTCATTTCTACCAAATATCTTGGAATTGTTGTAATCTTTGTTTTCTCACTCCCAGCAACTATTTTGGGGGCTCAGTAATTTCTACAAAATATTTGTGAATTGAGGTAATCTGTGTCTTGTCACTGCCACGCAGTATTTTGGGGGTCAGTAATTTCTACAAAATATTTGGGAATTGTTATAATCCGTGTGTTCTCACTGGCTGCCACCCATCGGGGGTCTCACTGATTTATAGGAGGTTTCTGAGACTTGTAATCTGTGTCTTCTCACGGCCAGCTATCAGGGGGTCCCACATACTTCTAGCAGATTTTTGCGAATTGTAATCTGTGTCTTGTCACTGTTGCCAGCTATCAGGGGGTCCTATCAGGGGGTCTCACTGACTTGTAGCAGATTTCTGCGAATTGTAATTTGTGTCTTGTCACTGCCACCCATAAGGGGTTCTTACTGACTTATAGGAGGTATCTGGGAATTGTAATCTGTGTCTTGTCACTGGCTGCCAGCTATCAGGGTGTCTCACTGAGTTATACCAGAGTTCTGGAAATCTTTAATCTTTATATTTATAGGACAGGCAGACGCTCCCAGACACAGATAAGAGGGCAAGCAGCCTCTGTGTCGGGAGGCTGTGCCTCTGGTCATCATGGATGTGGTGCATCCTCTGCAGGGGCACGCTTGTCCTTTCTAACTGGTGCTGGCCGTCTTAAGCAGCAGCAACATACAGAGGATTTGGTGGATTGGCTAACCAGGCCATCCTCATCTTCCGAGTCCTCTGCCAGCCAGGCTTCTAGTGCTTTACAGTCCACCTCAGCTGCCAAAACATCTAATGCAGCCTCCATGTCCACAGCTACTCCTGCCGTAGCCTCACTATCACACACGGAGGAGTCAGCTGAATTGTTTGACTACAATGACAGTGACATGCTGCTTGAGGATGCACAGCAAGTACAGTGCTCTGATTCAATCTCTGAGGTTGAGGAAGGGAGTATAATCAACCTAGAGGAAGGGAGTGCCAGTGATGACACACAAATAACTGGCACTCATGTTGCCTCAGCAGCTGCAGCATACTGCCAAGTTGGCTCCAGTGACGAGGAGATAGGGGGTGATGATGACAATGATGATGAGGCCACTGACTCCACCTGGGTGCCTGATCGAACAGAAGAGTCAAGTGAGGAGGAGGAGGCACAACAAACACGAGGCACAACATCCTCTATGACCAACCGTAGCACTAGCCAGTCCAAGGCATCAGATGTCAGAGCTGCTCAGGTGCAGAGCGCTGTTGTCTCAAAGCACACATCCAGGAACTCTGCTGTCTGGGAGTTCTTTAAGAAATGTGCAGCAGACCTCATCGTTGCTATTTGTAATCTTTGTCAGATGAGGCTCAAACGTGGGAAAGACACCGGACACTTGGGTACCACGTGCTTGAGGCGACATATGACCACCTGCCACACATCCCGTTGGCGGAAAACTTTGCGTAGGTCCTCCTCCTCCTCCTCATCTGTCTCTACCCCCACTGTATGTCCTGCAATGTCATTGCCTACAACCTCCACTGACAGGGATGATGCTACAGTAATGGATGTACCAGGTCCTTCCTCACAATGTGACAGCATCCCATCAGCTGAAGATTTACGCAGTCAGATTACGTTGCCCCAGCTGCTGCAGCGTAAGAAAAAATATAGTCCCAACCATCCCCAAGCACAGCGTCTAAATGCCAGCTTAGCAAAATTACTCGCATTGCAGCTGCTGCCTTTCCAGCTGGTGGACTCTGCTCCCTTCCGTGAATTTGCTGAATGTGCTGTACCACAGTGGCATGTTCCAAAACGCCATTACTTTTCACGGAAGGCTTGCTGTCGCGTCGGGTTCGGCTGCTTTGGGGTTCCCTGATACTGCTCCCTCAGTGAGTCTTCCTCTTGCCTCAGCTCCGGTTCAGCCCCCTGCTGTGCTCGGTGCAGCGTTACCTATTGCAGCGAATGCCCCGGTTTCTGCCGTGGCAGTGGTCTTGGCTCCAGCGGCGTTGAGCGTTCCTGCAACGCTTGTTAGTGGGGTTCCGGTGCCTGGTGCGGTTGGTGCGGAGGTGCGCTCTTATGGGGCGTGTAATTTGTCTCCACTGGGCTTGACTGTCTCTGCAGAAGTGCGGGAGAAGATTTGGAAGGGGGAGTACGTAGACGTGCTCACTTTGATTTCTCCGAATAGGGAGACAGTTGATCGTCCTAAACGCATTGATCCTTTACCGGGGGACAAGGATAAGGAAAAGTGAAGCCGTTGCCCCAGATGTTTGGCAATTGGCTTCAGTGCTTTTTGGCTTATAGCGCGATTTTGTGCGAGCGATTTCCGGAGCGCGGCATTGCTTTATTTTCTTATTTGGATCTGATTTGGGGGGGCTTACAAAATTTATGGGGGCTTTGTTGGTTTAAGTACGACCAACAGTTTCGTCAGAAGATGGCGGTGCGGCTCGGGCTCCGTTTTGATTTGCAGGACACAAATCTGTGGCTACTGCTCATGACGCCGAATCGTCCAGTGGTGTCACCCTTTCCTGGATCCGCGGTGCCCAGAGCCCCAGGAGCGCCAGCGGGTACCGGAAAGGGGTGGTGCTGGCTCTTCAATGAGTCCCAGTGCCGTTGGTCTGCAAATTGCCGGTTCAAGCATGAGTGTTCTTCCTGTGGGGGATCCCACCCGGCATTTCGATGCTTTAGAAAGGGACATGGCTCGACCTTTAGTGCTCCGGGTCAGGGTAAGCCTGATAGAAGGGATCACCCCGGTGATAGTTCGGGCTATGGTTCCTTGACTAGACAGGTACCCCAATAGGCGATGCACTGCGTTGTTGGTTACTGGTTTTCATGAAGGTTTTGTTATTCCACATGAGCCGTCTGACTTTCCTCAATTTTCCCAAAATTTAATTTCTGCGCGTCAGCAAGGCGAGGTGGTGGCGGACAAGTTGGCTAAGGAGGTCTGGCTGGGTCGGATGTGTCACGGAATGGACCTGAGCGCTCCTTCCAGCGAGCCGCGTGACTAAAAACTCAGTTTTAAAGATCATTTTTTTCCTTTTATATTTCGGTTGTGCGTTTAAGTGTATGGACATTTTATTTCATGTCTAGATGTGGTTTTACTGGTGTGGTTTTTATTAAGAGTGTGATGTATTAACATGTATCCTGTATTGTATGAGGGCATTTAAGTCTGGACATGTCTGAGAGCATTCAAGTCTGGACATGTCTGAGGGCATTCAAGTCTGGACATGTCTTTGTGTTGTGTGTATAAAAGGATCTGCCCAAACCTTGTAATAAATCAGTTTCTGTTTTGAAGTCATACAGCTTCATCTGGTGAGTTCTAACAGGGAATATCACATTGCACCTAGAAGGCACTCAGCGGCCTTCCACATCACGTCTATCCCAGGAAAAGGAGCCTCAAGTCAGCCCAGCATCGACCTCCACACCAACAAGAGGTCGGTAGATCAGGCTGCTCGAGACACCGAGTGCCGAGCCACTCGGTAGTCGGGCCGGACGCCAACAAGGGGGTCAGATAGGAGCAGGACCACAGGCGGACACTCCATTCCGTCACACTGGTGGCAGTGGTGGGATAGCTCTCTGAACCCCCAGAAAACACACAGCATGGCACACTACGCAACTTGCAAAAGAAGCACCCTTCAAGACCTGCTAGAGTGCCGTGGAGGAATCGCCGGCACCAAAAACAAGAAAGCCCTGGTCAAGGAGCTTACAAGGATGGACCAGCGAATGAGGGGAACCCCAACCCCGACTCAGGCCACTGAAGATCCCCTCCGAAAAGAAAGCTCAAGCAATATTAGAGATACGCGGCACCACCGTAGAGCCCTGGGTTGAGGTTGACAGCCCGCCTGGAGCTTCGTCCAGGGACTCTACACCCCCCAGCGATCCTTTTATGGGGACTTACAGCTTGTCTGGAGCTTCATGGGAGGAACCCGCACTCCCCAGCGATACTTGGGAGGAGATTTACAGCTTGCCTGGAATTTCCGTCAAGGAAGCTACACCCTGCAGTGACTGGCTCGACGATGATCGACGATGCACCATTAAGAAGGCGAAAGCAGAGTTCCAGAGAAGACTGCAGGAGAGCAGCGATCTCTATCCAGGATCCGCAACAGACCGCCTGGCGTTTGAACGGCGGGATGAGATCCGCCGAGGCCTCTGGTACGAGGCCCTGGTACATGGACAGTACCACCAAGGTACCGAGATCCCCTCCGAATCGGCCATCTACCAGGCGCAGGATAGGGCCCGAGAGGCCTTCCTGGAAGGACGACCCTCAGAGGGGTGGGAGGCAGAGCTCCACCACTTGGTGCAATGAGAGATTGCACTGGATGCCAGCTACCGGGCCTTCCAGTGGCTGATGGTCCCACTGATGCCCAGCACAACCCATGCCATACCCACCGTAGGCTTCGACTATGGCGGCACAGGGCCACTGTATGAGAGGATGGCCAACGACCCTGAGTTTGGAGAAGATACGGAGTGGTGTCTGGATCAGATCATGGATCTTCGGATGGAGGGCCCAGCCGACTGGGATGAGGTGGACCTCGATGAACTGGAGCTCCTGGCCTGACAGGAATGCGAGCTTGAGAAGGCCTACAGGCAACTGTTTAACGGAGCCCCACAGTTAGGCTCGAGTCCCATGGCCTGGGACTGGTCGGCGGAGGAATTGGAGCCTGAGATAGGGTTCCCCGTCGCATACCCAGCAGAAGCGCTGGCAACGGGGCAGAGCGCCGCTGGCCTCTGCCCACCTCCCCCATTCTGCCACGAGGAGCAGACAGATGTTCCCCCTGGGCTTGTCTTTCCCCAGCCCTTGATTTCCCCGGAGATGGAGGACCCCATGCTCCCCCGAGAAGGCCCCGCGCCAGTGGCAATTTCCCCAACGGAAATACTGGCAGCCGGACAGAGCGCCGAGGCCCTCTGCCCACCGTCCTTGATTATTTCCCCGGACCCACCTGAGGATCCCCCTGGGCTTGTTTCCACACAGCCCCTGACCTCCTTCATTATGGAGGATGCCCTCCTCCCACAAGGAGACCCCTACCCAGCAGAAGAGCTGGTCACGGGGCAGAGCGCCGCTGGCCTCTGCCCACTCTCCACAGACTGCCACGAGGAGCAGACAGATGTTCCCCCCGGGCTGGTTTGCCCGCAACCTTTGATCCCCCTGGAGATGGAAGAAGCCATCCTCCCGCAAAGCGACCCGTACCCAGCAGAAGCGCTGGCAACGGGGCAGAGCGCCGCTGGCCTCTGCCCACCCGCCCCATCCTGCCCCGAGGAGCAGGAAGATGATTCCCCTGGGCTGCTTATCCCGCAGCCGCTGACCCCTTCTACCCCGCTGGATTTTGGTCTCGCACCCGCTTTCCCAGCAGAAGAGCTGGCCCCAGGGCAGACCACCGCTGGCCTCTGCCCACCCTCTACAGCCTGCCCCGACGCGCAGATGGATGATCTACCCAGGCTGCTTTGCCCGCAGCCCTTGCTTGTTTCCCCGGATCCCCCGAGGATCCCCCTTGGCTTGTTTCCACACCCCCCTGGCCCCCTTCATTATGGAAGATGCCCTCCACACACAAGGAGACCCCTACCCAGCAGAAGAGCTGGCCACGGGGCAGAGCGCCGCTGGCCTCTGCCCACTCTCCACCGCCTACCCCGAGGAGCCGATGGCTGATACCCCCGGGTTGACTTGCCCGCAGCACTTGGTTTCCCCAGAGAGGGAGGAAGCCAGAGACCCTTCTCCAGCAGAAGCGCTGGCTACAGGGCAGAGCTGTTGTCAACTCTGCCCACTGTTCCAACCCTTTGGCCCGGAGGCCTCCTACAGCCACTACTTTTTCCAGCAGCTGACCAGAGCGCCCGGGACGCGTGCAAGTGGCCCGTGTTTTTCCCGGGTGCGTGATACCCCCAGAGGTGGTACAGGCGGTACCCATCCCCGACGACAGAACCCTTCCCCAGGAGGGGATACCTGCCACCAACTGCCCCAACGGGGCGCCCGGCGCTGGGGCCTGGAGCACCCCTCAGACAGCGGGTTAGTTTACGAGGACAAGTGGAGAAGCCTGGTGGCTCGCCTCCTACCCACAGACTATGGGCCACAGAGACTGCTCCGACTTCCCCGATTCGACCCGTTGGGGTCCAACCGTGTCCGTCGGACTTTATTGGGGGGGAGAAATGTCACGGAATGGACCTGAGCGCTCCTTCCAGCGAGCCACGTGACTAAAAACTCAGTTTTAAAGATCATTTTTTTCCTTTTATATTTCGGTTGTGCGTTTAAGTGTATGGACATTTTATTTCATGTCTAGATGTGGTTTTACTGGTGTGGTTTTTCATTAAGAGTGTGATGTATTAACATGTATCCTGTATTGTATGAGGGCATTTAAGTCTGGACATGTCTGAGGGCATTCAAGTCTGGACATGTCTTTGTGTTGTGTGTATAAAAGGATCTGCCCAAACCTTGTAATAAATCAGTTTCTGTTTTGAAGTCATACAGCTTCGTCTGGTGAGTTCTAACAGGGATTATCACATTGCACCTAGAAGGCACTCAGCGGCCTTCCACATCACGTCTATGCCAGGAAAAGGAGCCTCAAGTCAGCCCAGCAGCCACCTCCACACCAACAAGAGGTCGGTAGATCAGGCTGCTCAAGACGCCGAGTGCCGAGCCACTCGGTAGTCGGGCCGGACACCATCAAGGGGGTCAGATAGGAGCAGGACCGCAGACGGATACTCCATTCCGTCACAGGATGGTGGGTCCTTTTGCGGAGCTCCCCTTTTCTAATCTTCGGGTGTCTCCGTTGGGTAAGTTCTGCATGATCCACCATCTTTCCTACCCGGCCGGTCTTTCTGTCAATGACGGTATTGGAAAAGAAGGATGTCGTGTGCGATATTCTTCTTTTGACGAGGCATTGCAGATTGTGCGGGAGGCTGGTCCTGGTTGTTTGTTGGCGAAAGCGAACATTGAGTCAGCGTTGCGTTTGTTACCAATTTGGCCGGATTGCTATCATTTGCTGGGGTGTTCCTTTCGTGGAGGTTTCTACTATGACCGGTGTCTTCCGATGGGCTGCTCGATCTCTTGTTATTATTTTGAGTTGTTCTCTTCCTTTTTGCACTGGGTGGTGTGTCGGTGCGCTGGACGGAATTCGGTGGTCCATTATTTGGATGATTTCCTGTTTGTGGGGCCGGCGGATTCCGGCGACTGCGCCGCGCTGCTGCAGATTTTCCGTGAGGTTGCCGAGGATTTGGTGTGCCTTTGACTGAGGATAAGACGGAGGGCCCTGTTCAATCACTTGCATTTTTGGGCATTGAGATCGATAGCGTCCTCCGTGTTTTCCATTTGCCGGTGGACAAAATCCAAACCTTGTTGCGATTGGTGGGGAGGGCGCAAGTGGTTGCGAAGATGCGGCTTTCCGATATTCAGTCATTATTGGGTCACCTGACATTTGCGTGCCGGGTGATGCCAATGGGCCGGGCTTTTTGTCGCAGCTGTCTTTGGCTACCGCCGGGGTACGCGCACCTCACCATTTTGTTCGCATCTCTAGTGCTTTGATGGCGGACCTGGTGGTGTGGCAATCCTTTTTGCTGCAGTACAATGGGCTGACGTATTGGCAAGAGGTGGACATGGACAATCAGTCCCTCGAGCTTTTTGCTGATGCGTCTGGGGCGCATGGCTTTGGAGTGTACTTCCAGGGTGCTTGGTGTGCCGAAGCGTGGCCCCCGCATTGGGCGGCGTCTGAATTGGTGAGGAATCTCACGTTTCTGGAACTTTTTCCGTTGATTGTGGCCCTGGAGCTGTGGGGGGGGGCATCTGGCTAAAAGGCGGGTGGTGTTCTGGATGGACAACATGGGTGTGGTGCAGGTGGTAAATCGTCCATCGTAAATCTTGGCTCTGTTGCGTCACCTGGTACTGCGCTGTCTAGAGCATAATGTATGGTTGCGGGCTCGGCATGTGCCGGGTGTTCAGAACGTGATTGATGACGCTCTCTCCTGGTTCCAGTGGGACTGTTTTTGGCAGGTGGCTCCGGGAGCAGCGAGGGCTGCGACACCCTTTCCTCTGTGGCTCTGGACCCTCGCTTCGCTGGGCTGAGGATGTTGTTGGAGGACTCTTTGTCGGGAGCGACGTGGACTGCATATTCTCAGGTCTGGCGGCGGTGGGGGTCGTGGCACGGGGGGAACGGGGTTGGCATACGGCGGAGGATCGTAGGTGGGCAACCTTGATTTATTTCAATTCCCTCCCGGAGTAAGGGAGCTCCGGTTCGGGAGCGGCCAGAGTGCTGACTGCCCTTTCACTTTTGTGCAAGGCGCTTGGTTGGGAAGATGTTGGTCGGGATTTCCTGCTTCGCAGAATTGTTTTGGGTTGGCGGCGGACTGCGAGGCCTGGTGTTCGGCGCCCAGTTTCTGGCTCCATGTTTTTGGACTTGTTGGAGGTTTTAAGTGGAGTTTGTCGCGATCTTTTTGAGGCGAGATTATTTCGGGTGGCTTTTGCCTTTGCTTTTTATGGTGCCCTGAGGGTGGTGGAGCTGGTTGCTCGTAACTCTCGGACACATTCTGCCTTGCGCTTTGCACAGGTCTCTGTGACAGCCGATCAGGTGCGGTTCTTAATTGCCAGGTCCAAGACGGACCAGTTGGGTAGGGGTGTGCTTGTTACTTTGGATGCTGTTGGGGGGATCGGGTGTCCTTTGGGCCTCACGTGGGAGTACTTGGCAGTTCGTCCGGATTTTGCTGACTCCTTTTTGATTCACCTTAATGGGATTCCTCTGACCCAGTACCAATTTTCGGCAGTTTTTAAGCGATGCGTGCAGGTTTTGGGTTACGACCCGGGGTTGTTTGCCTCCCATTCTTTTAGGCGCGGCGACGGATAGGCGCGGCGACGGTGGCTTTGGGCACGGGCGCATCGGACTGCATGATTCGTCGGTTGGGCAGGTGGCAATCAGATCGCTTTCGCTCGTATGTTCGTCCTATCTTTTTATAATTTCAGGTACTTCCCCGCGGATGGTCTGGATATTGGGTCGTTCCTTCGTGTATTGGGCGGCCGTGCGGGCTGAACAACGGCCGCATGGCAGGAATCTTGGTTTTCCGGCAGAGGTGGCGGAGATTTGCTGATTGGGTATCCGGGGTTTGCGTTGGGCTCGGCTGTCGAAGGAATGTGATGCTCTGGCAGGGAATGTTCCCAGGGAGGTTATTTTAGTTGTTCATGCGGGGGGGAAATGACTTGGACGGTTCGTTCGGTAGACTTAATTCGGGCTATGAAGCTGGATCTGGCCCGCTGTTTTGCTAAATTTGGGGGATTGTCGCTGGTGTGGTCCGACATTATTTCTTGGCCTTGTTGGGAGGTGTTTGCGGCGCCACGGGCCATTGACAGGGCCAGGAAGAGGGTTAACAGGGAGGTTTCTAAATTTGTTAGGCAGTTGGGGGGTTTTCAATCCGTCACACAGAGTTTGAGGGCGACAATCGGAATGTGATTCGGGGAGATGGGGTCCATTTGATGAGCATTGGTTTGAACATAATTTTGACCGGTTTAATGTCAGGGATTGAGGAGGCGCTGTCTGCGGTGGGGCACAGGGGCAGCCATTAGGAGACCATGGTGCCCCTGGCGATGGCGTGATTCCTGGACAGCGGTGCTTTCAAATGGTTAAGCCGCCTTCGGGTGAGGCATTAACGAGACAAGCCCCGCTTCATCTCGGTCAAGCGGGGTGACGAGCTCCTGGTTTGAATCGGTAACTGCCTATTACATGGGTAATAGGGTGGATAATGGGGAGAAAGCACTGCCGGATTACATGGTGTATATATTTAATAAAGCTGTGGCCCTTTCCTGTTAAGAAGGTGTTGTGTCTTTCTTTTATATTTAAGGGGTATGGGTCAAGGAGGCCCCAGGTTTAATTAGTCAGGTGCAGGACTACCTAGGGGCAAGGGCAGACCTGGATACCTTTCCAGCAGATGATCCACTGGCTTACTGGTTGTTGAGATTGGATCACTGGCCAGAATTTCTTGAATCCAGGACATACTTGAAAACGAGAGAAATCTCAATGTGTCCTTCCTGGTAAAATCCTTTATAAATAAATAAATAAATTTAGCCAATATGCTATGCAGCTACTAGGTTGCCCTTCATCCAGCGTGCTTTCTGAAAGGACGTTCAGTGCCGCTGGAGGTTTTGTCACAGACAAAAGAGTGCGTCTGTCCACCGACTCTGTAGACCGGCTGACATTTATAAAAATGAATCAGTCCTGGATCAGCAGCTACCAATCCCCTGATGCTAAAGTAATGGAATAGATCGGGGATGTCTTCTGCATGCACAAAACCTCCAGCACTGAACTCTTCCACAATACCACAAAAGGGTTACGGTGTGAAGGCACTTGCTGCCATGAAAGGCACAATATTTGGCTGCACTGACGCCTGTGCCAGATCTATATCTTTTTAATATAGGACCGCATGGTCCACCCCTGCATTCTTCCACAATACTACAGAGGGGTTACTGTATGATAGTACTTGCAGGCCTGGCACCAAAAGCACAATATTTGGGTGCACTGCCACTGACGCCTGTACCAGATTCATATCCTCAGAGGGGTTACTGTGTGATGGCACTGTTGCCGACGCTAAAGGCCCAATTTTAAAGTACCTATTGTTACTTTCATCCAAAGCCTGCATAAGTTTCACAATAATTTAGCCAAAAAAATTACTAAACTTTCCTCGCTCTGCGCTCACTATTTGCTCGCTCTGCGCTCACCTCTGCTCATTCTGTGCTCGCTATTTGCTCACTCTGCGCTCGCCTCTGCTCACTCTGTGCTCGCAATTTGCTCACTCTGCGCTCGCCTTTGCTCTGCGCTCGCCTCTGCTCATTCTGTGTTCGCTATTTGCTCGCTCTGCGCTCGCCTCTGCTCCTTCTGCGCTCGGTATCTGCTCGCTCTGCGCTTGCTATCTGCTCGCTCTGCGCTCGCCTCTGCTCACTCTGTGCTCGCCTCTGCTCATTCTGTGCTCGCTATTTGCTCGCTCTGTGCTCGCCTCTGCTCCTTCTCTGCTTGCCTCTGCTCCTTCTGTGCTCGCTATTTGCTCACTCTGTGCTCGCCTCTGCTCGTTCTGTGCTCGCTATTTGCTTGCTCTGCGCTCGCCTCTGCGCATTCTGTGCTCGCTATTTGCTCGCTCTGCACTCGCCTCTGCTCATTCTGTGCTCGCTATTTGCTCGCTCTGCGCTCGCCTCTGCTCATTCTGTGCTCGCTATTTGCTCGCTCTGCGCTCGCCTCTGCTCATTCTGTGCTCGCTATTTGCTTGCTCTGCGCTCGCCTCTGCTCATTCTGTGCTCGCTATTTGCTCGCTTTGCTCATTCCGTGCTCGCTATTTGCTCCCTCTGCACTCACCTCTGCTCATTCTGTGCTCGCTATTTGCTCGCTCTGCGCTCGCCTCTGCTCACTCTGCGCTCATCTCTGCTCATTCTGTGCTCGCTATTTGCTTGTCTCTGCTCATTCTGTGCTCGCTATTTGCTCGCTCTGCGCTCGCCTCTGCTCCTTCTGAGCTTGCTATTTGCTCACTCTGCGCTCGCCTCTGCTCATTCTGTGCTCGCTCTGTGCTTGCCTCTGCTCACTCTGTGCTCGCTATTTGCTCGCTCTGCGCTCGCCTCTGCTCATTCTGTGCTCGCTATTTGCTCGCTCTGCGCTTGCCTCTGCTCATTCTGTGCTCGCTATATGCTCACTCTGCGCTCACCTCTGCTCGTTCTGTGCTCGCTATTTGCTCGCTCTGCGCTCTCCTCTGCTCACTCTGTGCTCGCTCTGCGCTCGCCTCTGCTCATTCTGTGCTCGCTATTTGCTCACTCTGCGCTCGCCTCTGCTTATTCTGTGCTCGCTATTTGCTCGCTCGGCGCTCGCCTCTGCTCATTCTGTGCTCGCTATTTGCTCACTCTGCGCTCGCCTCTGCTCACTCTGTGCTCGCCTCTGCTCATTCTGTGCTCGCTATTTGCTCGCTCTGCGCTCCCCTCTGCTCATTCTGTGCTCGCTATTTGCTCACTCTGCACTAATCTCTGCTCATTCTGTGCTCACTATTTGCTCGCTCTGTATTCACCTTTGCTCATTTTGTGCTCGCTCTGCGCTCGCCTCTGCTCATTCTGTGCTCGCTCTGTGCTCGCCTCTGCTCACTCTGTGCTCGCTTCTGCTCACTCTGTGCTCGCTATATGCTCGCTCTGCGCTCGCCTCTGCTCATTCTGTGCTCGCTATTTGCTCACTCTGCGCTCGCCTCTGCTCATTCTGTGCTTGCTATTTGCTCGCTCTGCGCTCGCCTCTGCTCATTCTGTGCTCGCTATTTGCTCGCTCTGCGCTCGCCTCTGCTCATTCTGTGCTCGCTATTTGCTCGCTCTGCGCTCGCCTCTGCTCACTCTGCGCTCATCTCTGCTCATTCTGTGCTCGCTATTTGCTCGCCTCTGCTCATTCTGTGCTCGCTATTTGCTCGCTCTGCGCTCACCTCTGCTCATTCTGTGCTTGCTATTTGCTCGCTCTGCGCTCGCCTCTGCTCATTCTGTGCTTGCTATTTGCTCGCTCTGCACTCGCCTCTGCTCATTCTGTGCTCGCTCTGTGCTCGCCTCTGCTCACTCTGTGCTCGCTCTGCGCTCGCCTCTGCTCATTCTGTGCTCGCTATTTGCTCACTCTGCGCTCGCCTCTGCTCATTCTGTGCTCGCTATTTGCTCACTCTGCGCTCGCCTCTGCTCATTCTGTGCTCGCTATTTGCTCGCTCTGCGCTCGCCTCTGCTCATTCTGTGCTCGCTCTGTGCTCGCCTCTGCTCACTCTGTGCTCGCTCTGTGCTCGCTCTGCGCTCACCTCTGCTCATTCTGTGCTCGCTATTTGCTCGCTCTGCGCTCGCCTCTGCTCATTCTGTGCTCGCTATTTGCTCGCTCTGTGCTCGCCTCTGCTCCTTCTCTGCTTGCCTCTGCTCCTTCTGTGCTCGCTATTTGCTTGCTCTGTGCTTGCCTCTGCTCGTTCTGTGCTCGCTATTTGCTTGCTCTGCGCTCGCCTCTGCGCATTCTGTGCTCGCTATTTGCTCGCTCTGCACTCGCCTCTGCTCATTCTGTGCTTGCTATTTGCTCGCTCTGCGCTCGCCTCTGCTCATTCTGTGCTCGCTATTTGCTCGCTCTGCGCTCGCCTCTGCTCATTCTGTGCTCGCTATTTGCTTGCTCTGCGCTCGCCTCTGCTCATTCTGTGCTCGCTATTTGCTCGCTTTGCTCATTCCGTGCTCGCTATTTGCTCCCTCTGCACTCACCTCTGCTCATTCTGTGCTCGCTATTTGCTCGCTCTGCGCTCGCCTCTGCTCACTCTGCGCTCATCTCTGCTCATTCTGTGCTCGCTATTTGCTTGTCTCTGCTCATTCTGTGCTCGCTATTTGCTCGCTCTGCGCTCGCCTCTGCTCCTTCTGAGCTTGCTATTTGCTCACTCTGCGCTCGCCTCTGCTCATTCTGTGCTCGCTCTGTGCTCGCCTCTGCTCACTCTGTGCTCGCTATTTGCTCACTCTGCGCTCGCCTCTGCTCATTCTGTGCTCGCTATTTGCTCGCTCTGCGCTTGCCTCTGCTCATTCTGTGCTCGCTATTTGCTCACTCTGCGCTCACCTCTGCTCGTTCTGTGCTCGCTATTTGCTCGCTCTGCGCTCTCCTCTGCTCACTCTGTGCTCGCTCTGCGCTCGCCTCTGCTCATTCTGTGCTCGCTATTTGCTCGCTCTGCGCTCGCCTCTGCTCATTCTGTGCTCGCTATTTGCTCACTCTGCGCTCGCCTCTGCTTATTCTGTGCTCGCTATTTGCTCGCTCGGCGCTCGCCTCTGCTCATTCTGTGCTCGCTATTTGCTCGCTCTGCGCTCGCCTCTGCTCACTCTGTGCTCGCCTCTGCTCATTCTGTGCTCGCTATTTGCTCGCTCTGCGCTCCCCTCTGCTCATTCTGTGCTCGCTATTTGCTCACTCTGCACTAATCTCTGCTCATTCTGTGCTCACTATTTGCTCGCTCTGTGTTCACCTTTGCTCATTTTGTGCTCGCTCTGCGCTCGCCTCTGCTCATTCTGTGCTCGCTCTGTGCTCGCCTCTGCTCACTCTGTGCTCGCTATTTGCTCGCCCTGCGCTCGCCTCTGCTCATTCTGTGCTCGCTATTTGCTCACTCTGCGTTCGCCTCTGCTCATTCTGTGCTTGCTATTTGCTCGCTCTGCGCTCGCCTCTGCTCATTCTGTGCTCGCTATTTGCTCGCTCTGCGCTCGCCTCTGCTCATTCTGTGCTCGCTATTTGCTCGCTCTGCGCTCGCCTCTGCTCACTCTGCGCTCATCTCTGCTCATTCTGTGCTCGCTATTTGCTCGCCTCTGCTCATTCTGTGCTCGCTATTTGCTCGCTCTGCGCTCACCTCTGCTCATTCTGTGCTTGCTATTTGCTCGCTCTGCGCTCGCCTCTGCTCATTCTGTGCTTGCTATTTGCTCGCTCTGCACTCGCCTCTGCTCATTCTGTGCTCGCTCTGTGCTCGCCTCTGCTCACTCTGTGCTCGCTCTGCGCTCGCCTCTGCTCATTCTGTGCTCGCTATTTGCTCACTCTGCGCTCGCCTCTGCTCATTCTGTGCTCGCTATTTGCTCACTCTGCGCTCGCCTCTGCTCATTCTGTGCTCGCTATTTGCTCGCTCTGCGCTCGCCTCTGCTCATTCTGTGCTCGCTCTGTGCTCGCCTCTGCTCACTCTGTGCTCGCTCTGTGCTCGCTCTGCGCTCACCTCTGCTCATTCTGTGCTCGCTATTTGCTCGCTCTGCACTCGCCTCTGCTCATTCTGTGCTCGCTATTTGCTCGCTCTGCGCTCGCCTCTGCTCACTCTGCGCTCATCTCTGCTCATTCTGTGCTCGCTATTTGCTCGCTCTGCTCATTCTGTGCTCGCTATTTGCTCGCTCTGCGCTCACCTCTGCTCATTCTGTGCTTGCTATTTGCTCGCTCTGCGCTCGCCTGCTCATTCTGTGCTTGCTATTTGCTCGCTCTGCACTCGCCTCTGCTCATTCTGTGCTCGCTCTGTGCTCGCCTCTGCTCACTCTGTGCTCGCTCTGCGCTCGCCTCTGCTCATTCTGTGCTCGCTATTTGCTCACTCTGCGCTCGCCTCTGCTCATTCTGTGCTCGCTATTTGCTCACTCTGCGCTCGCCTCTGCTCATTCTGTGCTCGCTATTTGCTCGCTCTGCGCTCGCCTCTGCTCATTCTGTGCTCGCTCTGTGCTCGCCTCTGCTCACTCTGTGCTCGCTCTGTGCTCGCTCTGCGCTCACCTCTGCTCATTCTGTGCTCGCTATTTGCTCGCTCTGTGTTCACCTTTGCTCATTTTGTGCTCGCTCTGCGCTCGCCTCTGCTCATTCTGTGCTCGCTCTGTGCTCGCCTCTGCTCACTCTGTGCTCGCTATTTGCTCGCTCTGCGCTCGCCTCTGCTCATTCTGTGCTCGCTATTTGCTCACTCTGCGCTCGCCTCTGCTCATTCTGTGCTGGCTATTTGCTCTCTCTGCGCTCGCCTCTGCTCATTCTGTGCTTGCTATTTGCTCGCTCTGCGCTCGCCTCTGCTCATTCTGTGCTCGCTATTTGCTCGCTCTGCGCTCGCCTCTGCTCACTCTGCGCTCATCTCTGCTCATTCTGTGCTCGCTATTTGCTCGCCTCTGCTCATTCTGTGCTCGCTATTTGCTCGCTCTGCGCTCACCTCTGCTCATTCTGTGCTTGCTATTTGCTCGCTCTGCGCTCGCCTCTGCTCATTCTGTGCTTGCTATTTGCTCGCTCTGCACTCGCCTCTGTTCATTCTGTGCTCGCTCTGTGCTCGCCTCTGCTCACTCTGTGCTCGCTCTGCGCTCGCCTCTGCTCATTCTGTGCTTGCTTTTTGGCTATTTGCTCACTCTGCGCTCGCCTCTGCTCATTCTGTGCTCGCTATTTGCTCACTCTGCGCTCGCCTCTGCTCATTCTGTGCTCGCTACTTGCTCGCTCTGCGCTCGCCTCTGCTCATTCTGTGCTCGCTCTGTGCTCGCCTCTGCTCACTCTGTGCTCGCTCTTTGCTCGCTCTGCGCTCGCCTCTGCTCATTCTGTGCTCGCTATTTGCTCGCTCTGCACTCGCCTCTGCTCATTCTGTGCTCGCTATTTGCTCACTCTGCGCTCGCCTCTACTCATTCTGTGCTCACTATTTGCTCGCTCTGCGCTCGCCTCTGCTCGCTCTGCGCTCGCCTCTGCTCATTCTGTGCTCGCTATTTGCTCGCTCTGCGCTCGCCTCTGCTCACTCTGTGCTCGCTCTGCGCTCGCCTCTGCTCATTCTGTGCTCGCTCAGTGCTCGCCTCTGCTCACTCTGTGCTCGCTATTTGCTCGCTCTGCGCTCGCCTCTGCTCATTCTGTGCTCGCTATTTGCTCGCTCTGCGCTCGCCTCTGCTCATTCTGTGCTCGCTATTTGCTCGCTCTGCGCTCGCCTCTGCTCATTCTGTGCTCGCTATTTGCTCACTCTGCGCTCGCCTCTGATCACTCTGTGCTCGCTCTGCGCTCGCCTCTGCTCATTCTGTGCTCGCTATTTGCTCCCTCTGCGCTCGCCTCTGCTCACTCTGTTCTCGCTCTGCGCTCGCCTCTGCTCATTCTGTGCTCGTTCTGTGCTCGCTATTTGCTCGCTCTGCGCTCTCCTCTGCTCACTCTGTGCTCGCTCTGCGCTCGCCTCTGCTCATTCTGTGCTCGCTATTTGCTCGCTCTGCGCTCGCCTCTGCTCATTCTGTGCTCGCTATTTGCTCACTCTGCGCTCGCTTCTGCTTAATCTGTGCTCGCTATTTGCTCGCTCGGCGCTCGCCTCTGCTCATTCTGTGCTCGCTATTTGCTCGCTCTGCGCTCGCCTCTGCTCACTCTGTGCTCGCCTCTGCTCATTCTGTGCTCGCTATTTGCTCGCTCTGCGCTCCCCTCTGCTCATTCTGTGCTCGCTATTTGCTCACTCTGCACTAATCTCTGCTCATTCTGTGCTCGCTATTTGCTCGCTCTGTGTTCACCTTTGCTCATTCTGTGCTCGCTCTGTGCTCGCCTCTGCTCACTCTGTGCTCGCTATTTGCTCGCTCTGCGCTCGCCTCTGCTCATTCTGTGCTCGCTATTTGCTCGCTCTGCGCTCGCCTCTGCTCATTCTGTGCTCACTATTTGCTCGCTCTGCGCTCGCCTCTGCTCATTCTGTGCTCGCTATTTGCTCGCTCTGCGCTCGCCTCTGCTCACTCTGTGCTCGCTCTGCGCTCGCCTCTGCTCATTCTGTGCTCGTTCTGTGCTCGCTATTTGCTCGCTCTGCGTTCTCCTCTGCTCACTCTGTAGTCGCTCTGCGCTCGCCTCTGCTCATTCTGTGCTCGCTATTTGCTCGCTCTGCGCTCGCCTCTGCTCATTCTGTGCTCGCCTCTGCTCATTCTGTGCTCGCTATTTGCTCGCTCTGCGCTCCCCTCTGCTCATTCTGTGCTCGCTATTTGCTCACTCTGCACTAATCTCTGCTCATTCTGTGCTCGCTATTTGCTCGCTCTGTGTTCACCTTTGCTCATTTTGTGCTCGCTCTGCGCTCGCCTCTGCTCATTCTGTGCTCGCTCTGTGCTCGCCTCTGCTCACTCTGTGCTCGCTATTTGCTCGCTCTGCGCTCGCCTCTGCTCATTCTGTGCTCGCTATTTGCTCACTCTGCGCTCGCCTCTGCTCATTCTGTGCTTGCTATTTGCTCGCTATGCGCTCGTCTCTGCTCATTCTGTGCTCGCTATTTGCTCGCTCTGCGCTCGCCTCTGCTCATTCTGTGCTCGCTATTTGCTCGCTCTGCGCTCGCCTCTGCTCACTCTGCGCTCATCTCTGCTCATTCTGTGCTCGCTATTTGCTCTCCTCTGCTCATTCTGTGCTCGCTATTTGCTCGCTCTGCGCTCACCTCTGCTCATTCTGTGCTTGCTATTTGCTCGCTCTGCGCTCGCCTCTGCTCATTCTGTGGCTTGCTATTTGCTCGCTCTGCACTCGCCTCTGCTCATTCTGTGCTCGCTCTGTGCTCGCCTCTGCTCACTCTGTGCTCGCTCTGCGCTCGCCTCTGCTCATTCTGTGCTCGCTATTTGCTCACTCTGCGCTCGCCTCTGCTCATTCTGTGCTCGCTATTTGCTCACTCTGCGCTCGCCTCTGCTCATTCTGTGCTCGCTCTGTGCTCGCCTCTGCTCACTCTGTGCTCGCTCTTTGCTCGCTCTGCGCTCGCCTCTGCTCATTCTGTAGGTTTATAATATCTTCGTTTATATAACCGGGGTCCGTCTTCACACGGTGTCCTGGAGGTGGTATCTTGCCATTGATTTGTACGGAGGGGGATCCCCCCTTTTTTCTCTCCGTGACGCCCCCTGATCCCTGCTTTACAGCTGCTTACTGACCCTGCGCGCTGCCGTCCAGTCTGCGGCTCATTGCGATTGATCGCCTGCTGCAGGTTGTGAGCGGCTCCTGATCCTGATAATCTCCTGGATGTAACCGTTTTGTTAACCCTTCATGTAAGGTCTAGACTTTCCTCGAGTGCTTTCAGCCCTAGAACGCTGGTTTGGTGAGGTCAGTCTATCGGCTGCTGCCACCTTCCTTTACGCGTTACTGTCACAGCGGTTTCCGCCAGGCTGTCAGGCGAAGCCGTCCGTCTCACCTTTCTTACTATTGTTGTTTACCGTTTGGATTTCCCTCTGGATCACCGAAGTTCACCAGGGTTATATACACCTCGCTGCGCTGCAGCATATGTTTGCAGAATACAAATAATAGTTACAACACAACTTAGTGAATAAGCCCCGCAGTGTCACAGCATTAAATTCCCCCGGAAATGAATACCTGCTGTAAAGCATCCTGCCTGCATGAAAAGGAGCCAGAAAAGCAATATGGACCGTTTATACACACGATGGCGAGCGGCGCCGACACCAAACTCCCTGGGATAGATGAAATCCCATCTACAACACGCCAAGGGCCCCCAGTACTTTTTCCGCGTTTATCTTAGCCTTTCTGTATGGTGGAGGGGGACAGAGGAAATCTGTGTTTCCATCGGGGTCAGCATGACACGGAGGACGTGACCCGGGGCCGGGGAGGACGTGACCCAGGGACCGGGCAGGACGACCCTCCAAGACAAACACATGAAGTGACTGAAAGCCGAGAGTAAATGGAGGGATTGTGGTGTCATCACTGGCCGGCCATCATTCAGGCCTCTCTCCGCACCTTGGGTGGCCGCCCCGGCAGACCAAACACACGCTGGACACATCAGTGCGAAAAAGGAAAATACTCTCACTAATTAGTGAAAGGCAACGTGTGTTTGAGAGGAAGACTTGTTTGTTTATCCAACATGTGTTTATGTGGATAAAGGAGCTGGATGGGAATGATCCATCAGGCGACTTCCTATCCGAGACCCCCAAGCAGGGTTATATCCCGAATGCGGAAAACCAAGAGCACCATGACTGGAACCAAGAACCGGAATCCAAACCTGCCGTAACATGGACTGCCAGGAGCTTATATCCCGAATGCAGAAAACCAAGAGCACCTTGACTGGAACCACCAACCCAAAACCCTGCCATAACATGGACTGAGAGGAGTGTATATCCCGAATCCAGAAAACCAAGAGCACCATGACTGGAACCACCAACCCAAGCCCTGCCGTAACATGGACTGACAGGAGCTTATATCCCGAATGCAGAAAACCAAGAGCACCATGACTGGAAACACCAACCGAAACAACAAACCCTGCCGTAACATGGACTGAGAGGAGTGTATATCCCGAATGCTGAAAACCAAGAGCATCATGACTGGAACCACCAACCGGAATCCAAACCTACCGTAACATAGACTGACATGAGCTTATTCCGGAATGCAGAAAACCAAGAGCACCATGACTGGACCACCAACCGCAACCACAAACCCTGCCGTAACATGGACTGAGAGGAGTGTATATCCCGAATGCTGAAAACCAAGAGCATCATGACTGGAACCACCAACCGGAATCCAAACCTACCGTAACATAGACTGACATGAGCTTATATCCGGAATGCAGAAAACCAAGAGCACCATGACTGCAACCACCAACCACCAACCGCAACCACAAACCCTGCCGTAACATGGACTGAGAGGAGCTTATATCGCAAATGCGGAAAACCGAGAGCGCCATGACTGGAACCACCAACCGAAACCACAAACCCTGCCGTAACATGGACTGAGAGGAGCGTATTTCCCAAATGCAGAAAACCAAGAGCACCATGACTGGAACCACCAACCGAAACCACAAACCCTGCCGTAACATGGACTGAGAGGAGTGTATATCCCTAATGCGGAAAACCAAGAGCATCATGACTGGAACCACCAACCGGAATCCAAACCTGCCGTAACATAGACTGACATGATCTTATATCCAGAATGCAGAAAACCAAGAGCACCATGACTGGAACCACCAACCGCTACCACAAACCCTGCCGTAACATGGACTGAGAGGAGCTTATATCCCAAATGCGGAAAACCGAAAGCGCCATGACTGGAACCACCAACCGGAATCCAAACCTTGCTGTAACATGGACTGAGAGGAGCTTATATCCCAAATGCGGAAAACCGAGAGCGCCATGACTGGAACCTGTCACGGAATGGACCTGAGCGCTACTTCCAGCGAGCCGCGTGACTAAAAACTCAGACAGTTTTAAAGATCATTTTTTCCTTTTATATTTCGGTTGTGTGTTTAAGTGTATGGACATTTTATTTCATGTCTAGATGTGGTTTTACTGGTGTGGTTTTTATTAGAGTGTGATGTATTAACATGTATCCTGTATTGTATGAGGGCATTTAAGTCTGGACATGTCTGAGAGCATTCAAGTCTGGACATGTCTGAGGGCATTCAAGTCTGGACATGTCTGAGGTTTCAAGTCTGGACATGTCTTTGTGTGTGTGTATAAAAGGATCTGCCCAAATCTTGTAATAAATCAGTTTCTGTTTTGAAGTCATACAGCTTCGTCTGGTGAGTTCTTCCGGGGAATATCACATTGCACCTAGAAGGCACTCTGCGGCCTTCTACATCACGTCTATCCCAGGAAAAGGAGCCTCAAGTCAGCCCAGCAGCCACCTCCACACCAACAAGAGGTCGGTAGATCAGGCTGCTCGAGACGCCGAGTGCCGAGCCACCGAGTGCCGAGCCACTCGGTAATTGGGCCGGACGCCATCAAGGGGGTCAGATAGGAGCAGGACCGCAGGCGGACACGCCATCCCGTCACACTGGTGGCAGCGGTGGGATAGCTCTCTGAACCCCCAGAAAACACACAGCATGGCACACTACGCAACTTGCAAAAGAAGCACCCTTCAAGACCTGCTAGAGTGCCGTGGAGGAATCACCGGCACCAAAAACAAGAAAGCCCTGGTCAAGGAGCTTACAAGGATGGACCAGCGAATGAGGGGAACCCCAACCCCGACTCCGGCCACTGAAGATCCCCTCCGAAAGAAAGCTCGAGCAATATTAGAGATACGTGGCACCACCCCCTCTGAAGCCCCAGTTGTACAACTCATGACGGTCCTCCAAGAAGGTGAGGAGCGAGAAAAGGAGCGCCAACACCAGCAGCGGTTGGCCGAGCTCCAAGCGACATGGACAGAATACCCCGCCCCTGAAACCTACCCCGTAGAGCCCTGGGTTGAGGTTGACAGCCCGCCTGGAGCTTCGTCCAGGGACTCTACACCCCCCCAGCGATCCTTTTATGGGGACTTACAGCTTGTCTGGAGTTTCATGGGAGGAACCCGCACTCCCCAGCGATACTTGGGAGGAGATTTACTTGGGAGGAATTTCCGTCAAGGAAGCTACACCCCCCAGTGACTGGCTCGACGATGATATCTGCACCATTAAGAAGGCGAAAGCAGAGTTCCAGAGAAGACTGCAGGAGAGCAGCGATCTCTATCCAGGATCCGCAACAGACCGCCTGGAGTTCGAACGGCGGGATGAGATCCGCCGAGGCCTCTGGTACGAGGCCCTGGTACATGGACAGTACCACCAAGGTACCGAGATCCCCTCCGAATCGGCCATCTACCAGGCGCAGGATAGGGCCTGAGAGGCCTTCCTGGAAGGACGACCCTCAGAGGGGTGGGAGGCAGAGCTCCACCTCTTGGTGCAACGAGAGATTGCACTGGATGCCAGCTACCGGACCTTCCAGTGGCTGATGGTCCCACTGATGCCCAGCACAACCCACGCCATGCCCACCGTAGGCCTCGACTATGGCGGCACAGGGCCACTGTATGAGAGGATGGCCAACGACCCTGAGTTTGGAGAAGATACGGAGTGGCGTCTGGATCAGATCATGGATCTTCGGATGGAGGGCCCAGCCGACTGGGACGAGGTGGACCTCGATGAACTGGAGCTCCTGGCCCGACAGGAATGCGAGCTTGAGAAGGCCTACAAGCAACTGTTTAACAGAGCCCCACAGTTAGGCTCGAGTCCCATGGCCTGGGACTGGTCGGCGGAGGAATTGGAGCCTGAGATAGGGTTCCCTGTCGCGTACCCAGCAGAAGCACTGGCAACGGGGCAGAGTGCCGCTGGTCTCTGCCCGCCTCCCCCATTCTACCATGAGGAGCAGACAGATGTTCCCCCCGGGCTTGTCTTTCCCCAGCCCTTGATTTCCCCGGAGATGGAGGACCCCATGCTCCCCCGAGAAGACCCGGTGCCAGTGGCAATTTCCCCAACGGAAATACTGGCAGCCGGACAGAGCGCCGAGGCCCTCTGCCCACCGTCCTTGATTATTTCCCCGGACCCACCCGAGGATCCCCCTGGGCTTGTTTCCACACAGCCCCTGACCTCCTTCATTATGGAGGATGCCCTCCTCCCACAAGGAGACCCCTACCCAGCAGAAGAGCTGGCCACGGGGCAGAGCGTCGCTGGCCTCTGCCCACTCTCCACAGACTGCCACGAGGAGCAGACAGATGTTCCCCCCAGGCTGGTTTGCCTGCAACCTTTGATCCCCCTGGAGATGGAAGAAGCCATCCTCCCGCAAAGCGACCCGTACCCAGCAGAAGCGCTGGCAACGGGGCAGAGCGCCGCTGGCCTCTGCCACCCGCCCCATCCTGCCCCGAGGAGCAGGAAGATGATTCCCCTGGGCTGCTTATCCCGCAGCCGCTGACCCTTTCTACCCCGCTGGATTTTGGTCTCGCACCCGCTTTCCCAGCATAAGAGCTGGCCCCAGGGCAGAGCGCCGCTGGCCTCTGCCCACCCTCTACAGCCTGCCCCGAGGCGCAGATGGATAATCTACCCAGGCTGCTTTGCCCGCAGCCCTTGCTTGTTTCCCCGGATCCCCCGAGGATCCCCCTGGGCTTGTTTCCACACCCCCCTGGGCCCCTTCATTATGGAAGATGCCCTCCGCCCACAAGGAGACCCCTACCCAGCAGAAGAGCTGGCCACGGGGCAGAGCGCCGCTGGCCTCTGCCCACTCTCCACCGCCTAGCCCGAGGAGCCGATGGCTGATACCCCCGGGTTGACTTTCCCGCAGCACTTGGTTTCCCCGGAGAGGGAGGAAGCCAGAGACCCTTCTCCAGCAGAAGCGCTGGCTACGGGGCAGAGCTGTTGTCAACTCTGCCCACTGTTCCAACCCTTTGGCCCGGAGGCCTCCTACAGCCACTACTTTTTCCAGCAGCTGACCAGAGCGCCCGGGACGCATGCAAGTGGCCCGCGTTTTTCCCGGGTGCGTGATACCCCCGGAGGTGGTACAGGCGGTACCCATCCCTGACGACAGAACCCTTCCCCAGGAGGGGATACCTGCCACCAACTGCCCCAACGGGGCGCCCGGCACTGGGGCCTGGAGCACCCCTCGGACAGAGGGTTAGTTTACGAGGACAAGTGGAGAAGCCTGGTGGCTCGCCTCCTACCCACAGACTATGGGCTACAGAGACTGCTCCGACTTCCCCGATTTGACCCGTTGGGGTCCAACCGTGTCCGTTGGACTTTATTGGGGGGGAGAAATGTCACGGAATGGACCTGAGCGCTCCTTCCAGCGAGCCACGTGACTAAAAACTCAGACAGTTTTAAAGATCATTTTTTCCTTTTATATTTCGGTTGTGCGTTTAAGTGTATGGACATTTTATTTCATGTCTAGATGGGGTTTTACTGGTGTGGTTTTTATTAGAGTGTGATGTATTAACATGTATCCTGTATTGTATGAGGACATTTAAGTCTGGACATGTCTGAGAGCATTCAAGTCTGGACATGTCTTTGTGTTGTGTGTATAAAAGGATCTGCCCAAACCTTGTAATAAATCAGTTTCTGTTTTGAAGTCATACAGCTTCGTCTGGTGAGTTCTTCCAGGGAATATCACATTGCACCTAGAAGGCACTCAGCGGCCTTCTACATCACGTCTATCCCAGGAAAAGGAGCCTCAAGTCAGCCCAGCAGCCACCTCCACACCAACAAGAGGTCGGTAGATCAGGCTGCTCGAGACGCCGAGTGCCGAGCCACTCGGTAGTCGGGCCGGACGCCATCAAGGGGGTCAGAAAGGAGCAGGACCGCAGGCGGACACGCCATCCCATCACAGAACCACCAACCGGAATCCAAACCCTGCCGTAACATGGACTGAGAGGAGCTTATATCCCAAATGCGGAAAACCGAGAGCACCATGACTGGAACCACCAAGCGGAATCCAAACCCTGCCCTAACATGGACTGAGAGGAGCATATATCCCGAATGCAGAAAACCAAGAGCACCATGGCTGGAACCAACACCCGGAATCCAAACCTGCCGTAACATGCACTGAGAGGAGCTTATATCCCGAGTGCGGAAAACCGAGAGCGCCATGACTGGAACCACCAACCGGAATCCAAACCTGCCATAACATGGACTGAGAGGATCTTATATCCAGAATGCAGAAAACCAAGAGCACCATGACTGGAACCACCAACTGCAACCACAAACCCTGCCGTAACATGGACTGAGAGGAGCTTATATCCCAAATGCGGAAAACCGAAAGCGCCATGACTGGAACCACCAACCGGAATCCAAACCCTGCCGTAACATGGACTGAGAGGAGCTTATATCCCAAATGCGGAAAACCGAGAGCGCCATGACTGGAACCACCAACCGGAATCCAAACCCTGCCGTAACATGGACTGAGAGGAGCGTATATCCCGAATTCAGAAAACCAAGAGCACCATGGCTGGAACCAACACCCGGAATCCAAACCTGCCGTAACATGGACTGAGAGGAGCTTATATCCCGAGTGCGGAAAACCGAGAGCGCCATGACTGGAACCACCAACCCAAACCCTGCCATAACATGGACTGAGAGGAGCTTATATCCCGAGTGCGGAAAACCGAGAGCGCCATGACTGGAACCACCAACCGGAATCCAAACCTGCCATAAAACATGGACTGAGAGGGGATCTTATATCCAGAATGCAGCAAAACCAAGAGCACCATACTGGAACCACCAACTGCAACCACAAACCCTGCCGTAACATGGACTGAGAGGAGCTTATATCCCAAATGCGGAAAACCGAAAGCGCCATGACTGGAACCACCAACCGGAATCCAAACCCTGCCGTAACATGGACTGAGAGGAGCCTTATATCCCAAATGCGGAAAACCGAGAGCGCCATGACTGGAACCACCACAACCGGAATCCAAACCCTGCCGTAACATGGACTGAGAGGAGCTTATATCCAAATGCGGAAAACCGAGAGCGCCATGACTGGAACCACCAACCGGAATCCAAACCCTGCCGTAACATGGACTGAAGGAGCGTATATCCCGAATTCAGAAAACCAAGAGCACCATGGCTGGAACCAACACCCGGAATCCAAACCTGCCTAACATGGACTGAGAGGAGCTTATATCCCGAGTGCAGAAAACCGAGAGCGCCATGACTGGAACCACCAACCCAAACCCTGCCATAACATGGACTGAGAGGAGCTTATATCCCAAATGCGGAAAACCGAAAGCGCCATGACTGGAACCACCAACCGGAATCCAAACCCTGCCGTAACATGGACTGAGAGGAGCTTATATCCCAAATGCGGAAAACCGAGAGCGCCATGACTGAACCACCAACCGAATCCAAACCCTGCCGTAACATGGACTGAGAGGAGCGTATATCCCGAATTCAGAAAACCAAGAGCACCATGGCTGGAACCAACACCCGGAATCCAAACCTGCCTTAACATGGACTGAGAGGAGCTTATATCCCGAGTGCAGAAAACCGAGAGCGCCATGACTGGAACCACCAACCCAAACCCTGCCATAACATGGACTGAGAGGAGCTTATATCCCGAGTGCGGAAAACCAAGAGCGCCATGACTGGAACCACCAACCAGAATCCAAACCTGCCATGACATGGACTGAGAGGATCTTACTGTATATCCAGAATGCAGAAAACCAAGAGCACCATGACTGGAACCACCAACCCAAACCAGGAAAACCTTCCATATTGATGGCTGAGAGGAGCTTATATCCCGAAAGCAGTAAACAAAGAACACTATGACTGGAACCAACAACTGAAAGCCAAACCCTGCCGTAACATGGACTGGGAGGAGCTTATCCAGCTCCTCCCCAAGCCCCCATACTAACCCTGACCTCCCCTTTATCCCTAAATCCACCAACTAATCTTCTACCTGGACCTCCAGTCTGATTCAATCCACCTACAACTAAATTCTCCTTGTTAACCCTATCATTTCTGGCCCCTGCAAATCACAAAGTAATTCTTCTATAAATATATCTGACGTTTCCCTGTATCTGCATGTTTTGTCGGGATTGACATGTCAGATTGTGTCCATCACACGTGGAAAGCTCTTCACACGCTACGACGGGCCCTGATGGAAACACATGGAAGTGATAGGGGCTCTCTGACGTGCGCCATTACTACATAGAGATTAAATGTTTTTTACATCAGCGCTTTATTCAAACTGAGAAGTATGGAGCCAATTATCCTCTGCGTGCAGGAGATTCTCCACCGAATACCCTGCCCCGTCCTAACCATTTACACATCGCCACCACGTGCAGGACATTTCCCAGCCAGCGTGATAACCCGGGATGTGGGGCAGGGGCTGCAATCCTGGGGGTCTGTATAAATGTATTCGTGTGGAGGGACTCGCAGGCAGTTAAAGCCCACCTGCCTCTGGCCACCCACAGGGACAGTTTGCCCTGGTGACTTGATGCCACTGACCCCCTGCTTTATCATGGTGGCATCGGTTTTCTTTGTCTCCTGTGTGTGTCCACGTGTCACCGGACACCCAACCCTCTGACTAAACCCTCCTCGTGTTTGGGGGTTTTAGAGTCTTTGGGTCGAATTACATCCTTGGTGCTAACGTTAGCGTCACCTGTGTGAGTGTTAATGTTATCTGCGGTGTTTACCGCAGATTATAGAAACATAGAAACATAGAAAAAATGTCGTCAGATAAGAACCTTTCGGCCCATCTAGTCGCCCAATTACATGGATACTTTACCTGGATTTATCTTTTGTTTAGGATAGCCTTATGCCTATCCCATGCCTGCTTAAATTCATTACTGTTTTGGCCTCTACCACTTCTACTGGAAGACTGTTCCATGTATCCACCACCCTCTCAGTAAAATAATGCTTCCTGATGTTACTTTTAAACCTTTGCCCCTCTAATCTAAGACTATGTCCTCTTGTTTTGCTACTTTGTTTCCTTTTAAATATACTCCCTTCCTCTACCTTGTGGATTCCCTTTACGTATTTAAATGTTTCTATCATATCTCCTCTGTCTCGTCTTTTTTCCAAGCTGTACATGTTAAGATCATTAAGCCTTTCCTGGTAACTTTTCTCCTTCAAGCCGTACACCATTTTAGTAGCCCTTCTCTGAACTCTCTCTAAGATGTCTATATCCTTCTGGAGATACGGTCTCCAGTACTGCACACAGTACTCCAAGTGAGGTCTCACCAGTGCTCTGTACAGTGGCATGAGCACTTCCCTTTTCCTACTGCTAATACCTCTCCCTACACAACCAAGCATTCTGCCAGCATTTCCAAGCATTCTGCCAGCATTTCCTGCTGCTCTATTACATTGACTACTTACCCTTAGATCCTCTGAAATAATAACCCCTAAGGCTAGGGTCAGACTGAGGCAGTGCGAACGCGCGTTTAGGCGCACTTAATCACGGCCGCACTAGCAGCAGATGACGGGCAATGACGGCCAATATACAAAGTACGGTCACACAAAAGTGCGGCCGCGCAACGCAAGCGGCAAACAACGCATTTTTTCGAGAACGTGAAACCACTAGTACTGACGTACAGAGTGCGCTGCGTCCGCTAGCGGCGTGTGTGCGTGATTAGGAACGTCAAGACACTGCTAATGTCCGGCCAACATAACGTCAGACCAAAAAGTGTTTTATTGATGATCCGTACAAAATCACGGATGAAACTGCCATCGTATGACCGCTATTGCGTATTCCATGAAAAAACACGTCCATTCGTTCGAACGCACTTTTTCACGGACAACGTGAAAAATGCGTTAGTCTGACCCTAGCCTTAATCCCAACCCTCAGATGTATCAAATATTCTATATTCAGCCCTTGGGTTTTTACGTCCCAGGTGCATTATCTTGCACTTATCCACATTAAAACTCAATTGTCACAGCTCCCACCATTTTTTTAGTTTACCTAAATCATTTGTCATTTGGCTGATCCCTCCAGGAACGTCAACCCTGTTGCAAATCTTTGTGTCATCAGCAAAAAGACATACTTTTCCATTAATACCTTCTGCAATATCACTAATAAAAATATTAAATAGAATGGGTCTAAGTACTGACCCCTGAGGTACCCCACTGGTAACAAGACCTTGCGCCGAATAAACTCCAAATTTAACGGGTTAAGTAACCCGTTAGCGTTTGGTATCTTGCGCTCCTCTGCGCGAGGTTACTGTTCTTTGCGCTCCCCATGTTAAGTAAAGGAAGCACAAAGTGTTAATCAGCGCTGGATTACAAAGTCCCAACGCTGATTAACGTCCAGCTACGGTTAACAAAAACTTAACCAGAGCCAGGATTTGGTGTTAATGGATTCCGCTTCTGCAGAATCCGTTAACACCAGCCAAAAAACAAAAAAAATGAATCATATATTTGTCATGGAACTGACATAGCGCTCCCCGCTTCTAACCCCAAGGGCCCTATTACATTCTTCACGCAAAAATGCACAGTAAATGCGTGAATTTTTGCGCAAAGCGTTAAACGTTAACAAGCGTAAACTAACTCTGGTAATACAATCCTCGCGCATTATTTCATCCATCAAAAAATAACGCGCATTAACGTTGCTCGCATTAACGTTGCTCGCATTAACGTTGCTCGCATTAACGTTGCGAGCAGAAATCAGTGGGCGGACTGTTTTTTCACGCGATTCAGCCAATCAGAATTAAGAAGCTTAATTGTCTCCCGTTCAGTTTTTGCGTTTGTCAAAATCAATCTGAGTATATATGCTGCATCAATAAAAACACGCACAACCTCTCCATTTTATTGTTTGGGTATGTGTAGAATGTGTAACTATACTTTGCTGTATTTTTTTTTCGGCTGGTGTATTTGGGTTCGTCCAGAACGTTCAGATTTGCCGTTAACACCTGCTTTTAAAAGACGTTAAAATTATGCGCGTAAATGTCAAATTTTGCAGATAGATTGTAATACTATCCGCGAACCAGCGCACAAACGCATTTGCGCTCACAATGTTTAGAATAGGACGCACGCAGTACATTACGCTTGCGCAGTGTTCGCGCAGGTTCACCCGCGGTAGACATTAACGCACATTTTTTGCGCGGACATTGTAATATGACGTTCAGTGCAAAGGGTTTTGCCCATCGCGTTGATGCGTTTTTGCGCACACGTTAACATTTGCGCGAAGAATGTAATCGAGCCCCAAGACTTTTATTCCGATGGCGAAAACCCCAAAGGACACAGACATTTGCTTTGGGAAAGACTTTGGGCTCTATTACAATCTTCGCGTTAACACGTTGGCGCAAGGTAGGAAAAACTGAGCCCACAGTTTTCCCCCTTGCGCCCGCGTTTTAACGCTGGATTACAATGCAGATGCAAAAAATGCCTGCATTGTTTCCGAGTGCCAATTCCGGGATGCTCGCGGCAGCGCTGAGCGCAGCCACGAGCATCCACTCGCTGGAATCCATAGGACTCCATTGAGTTCCTCTCTGCCGGTCACGTGACCAGCCGGATCTTGCCTCGCGAGATCCGGCCGGTCGGCGTAGTGATACACAGGGAGAGACTGGGGGGACTTTTTCCCCCAGTCTTTCCCTGCTCCCGCCGGACGGAGGAGGCGAACAGACCGCGGGACAGAGGGTGAGTATGCGATTAGTTGTTTTTTTTTAGCCTGGTGTTAACGGATTCTGCAGAAGTGGAATCCGTTAACACCAAGTCCTGGCTGTGGTTAATTTTCCGCTGACCAGAGCCAGGCGTTAATCAGCATTAGGACTTTGTAATCCAGCGCTGATTAACACTTTGTGCTTCCTATACTTAACATGGGGAGCGCAAAGTACAGTAACCTCCGCAGAGGAGCGCAAGATGCCAAACGCAAACGGTTTTTTTTTAACCCGTTTGCATTTGGATTGTAATATGCGGTAAATACCGCGGCAAACGTTAATGCTCACGCAGGTGAGCGTTAACGTTTGCGTGTGTATTGTGATAGAGCCCTTTATGTTCAGTTATATTGCGTGGTGTGGTTTTAAATGTATTGTAAATTGCTTGGTTTTAGTTTTAAATGTACTTTTATTACTGTATGTGAATGGGCACTTGGATATGTGTTTTAAAGATGCTACCTGAAGCAATGTTCAATGACCTCTTTTGTGCGGAATGTTTGAGTAATGTGTAATTATTTATTTATTTATAAAGGATTTTACCACAAAGGATACATTGAGATTTCTCTCGTTTTCATTTATGCGAGATTGCTTTTCTCTGTGTCTGTTATCTGGTTAAGGAGTCATGAGTCTGGGACAGTGTTTGACTGCAAAGGTAATCTGATCTATTTGAACAATAGATTATGTAAATGATGTGTGATATGAAGGCTAAGGAATGTTTATAGGAAATATCTAACTGACATAATGTAATTAGAGTTTTAGTAGGTCAATGTTCGTCATTTGGTTTATGCAAATTATAGCTGTTGGACCTGGGCATAAATAATGGCGTTTTTCAATAAAAGTTTGAGATTCCTGTTTGAACATACCGCTTGTCTGGTGTCTCATTCAGGGTACCCACTCTCACCCTCAGAAGGCACAGAGCGGCTTTCTGGAAATTCAAAGAGGCTCCAAGGCAGAGGATCAGACCAAGCAGGTCTGGAGCTACAGATCAGGCTGCTCGAGGCACAGAGTACCGAACAACTCAGCGGCCGGGCTGATCAGTGAGGGGGTGTCTGGAGACCCAGGACAGGCAGAAGAAGCGGGTTTCCATCACAATACTCACCCTGGAGCAGGGAAAGACTGTGGGAAAAAGTTCTCCCATTCTCTCTCTGCGTATAACTACGCTGACCGGCTGGATCTCGCGAGGTGAGATCCGGCAGCTCATGTGATGATGGTGCGCATCCTGGGGCTTTCCACGCGGTAACAGTGCAGGCAGCTTTTTTAGCACCTGCATTGTAATCCAGCGGTAAAACGGGCACACGAGGGGGAAAACTCAGGTGCAGTTTTTCCTCTCTAGCGTCCCCCGTTTTACTGCTAGGAATGTAATTTGGCCCTTTATCTTTTACGTTTTTGGGGCAGAAACAGGTTTTTCTTAAGATCTAATATCAGTCGTTCTATCCCTCTGTTTATGTATTTTACATCCTTCCACGTGGCTCTGATTTCTCCCAGCATGCCGTGCTGCATTGTAACTCGCACAGACATCGTCTGCTTTCTTCCTGCTTTTCAGTTTCCTTCACGTTATAACATGTCACGGCTTCCCCGGCTCAGATCACAATGTGCCGGTGAATAGGCCCCTCCCACTGCGCTCCTAGCCTGTGATGGCTCCATGGTGTGATGCTGCTCAAGCACGAGACAAATGCCTGGATATTTCCTGCGGGGCTCCGCAGACGGACGCGGCTACGTCGAGTAATTATTACTAGTAGTAATGTCTGTAAGCTGCTGCTGGCCCCGCCCCCGCGGTACCTGTGTTTTCTCTGGCTGTGCCTGTGGAGGAGACGGACATGTCACTGTTTCGTGGTGGCCTCGCTGACCTCATGGAGCCTGACATGTTTGCGTGCGTACTAGGGCTGAAACAACTAATCGATTAATCGACAACTAATCGATGATTAAAATAGTTGTCAGCTATTTCCATTATGGATTAATGGGTGTCGATTAATCGTCCTGTGTGCAGCACACACTGTTTAGAGTCAGACTGATCAGCCTATCCCTCTGACCAAGCACTCGCAGCATCAACCCATCCCTCTGACCAAGCGCTTGCAGCATCAACCCATCCCTCTGACCAAGCGCTCGCAGCATCAACCCATCCCTCTGACCAAGCGCTCGCAGCATCAACCCATCCCTCTGACCAAGCGCTCACAGCATCAACCCATCCCTCTGACCAAGCGCTCGCAGCATCAACCCATCCCTCTGACCAAGCGCTTGCAGCATCAACCCATCCCTCTGACCAAGCGCTTGCAGCATCAACCCATCCCTCTGACCAAGCTCTCGCAGCATCAACCCATCCCTCTGACCAAGCTCTCGCAGCATCAACCCATCCCTCTGACCAAGCTCTCGCAGCATCAACCCATCCCTCTGACCAAGCGCTCGCTGCATCAACCCATCCCTCTGACCAAGCGCTCGCAGCATCAACCCATCCCTCTGATCAAGCTCTCGCAGCATCAACCCATCCCTCTGACCAAGCACTCGCAGCATCAACCCATCCCTCTGACCAAGCGCTCACAGCCAGGGCCGGTGCTAGACTATTTTGCGCCCTAGGCAAGACCAGCTACTTGCACCCCCCCAAAAAAAAAAGAAAGCTCACATGGGTATATTTGCCCCCAGCTCTCACATGGATATATTGCCCCCCGCTCACATGGGTACATTTGCCCCCAGATCACATGGGTACATTTGCCCCCAGCTCTTACATGGGTATTTTTGCCTCCAGCTAATACATGGCATGGAGAAATTACCCCAGCTCACACATGGCATAGAAACATAGAAAAATGTCGGCAGATAAGTGTCACGGTTCCCAGATCCCACCACGCAGTACTTAACACCCCACACTCCACAGAGCCCAGAAGCTACCAAACAGAGTAGCCGTGAAAGATCTCTAACTGTCTGGTCCTTAGAATTGGCCAGGTAAACTAGCTAGACAGAAAGGGTTAACAACACGGGTAGTAGTCAGCCGAGCCAGAATCAGGAATACAGAGTTCAGAATGGTCAAATGGAATAGCCGGGTCGATATCAGAGCAGTGGCGTAGTACAAGAAAATGGTCTAGGGCAACAGAAGGCAGAATAGTCAGAAACAAGCAGAGGTCAATAACGGGTTAATTCAATATAGCAGTCAGGTACAAGGAGCTCAGGTATGGATAACCACGATCTGGCAACTGCTGAGAATACACTGAGGGTTTTTAAAGACCTTCATCAGGCCGCGCCCCCCACTCAAGCCGCGCCTCATGCAACCACCTCCCTGCCTGTCTCCATTTAAACCGGGCATTGGTCAGCGAGCAGCATCAGACATGCTGCCCTCAAGCACACAGGTAGGGCTGGAAGCTCCCAACGTTACAGTACCCCCCTCTCCACGGGAGGCCACCGGACGACCAACAGGATGAGCGGCAGGACGACCACCAGGGCGATCGGGGTGTGAGGCATGGAACGCCCTGACCAACCTAGAGGCAGACATGTCGGAAGCTGGAATCCAGGACCGGTCTTCTGGACCATAACCCACCCAATCGACCAAGTACTGCAGAGCACCCCTGCACAGCCTAGAATCCAAAACCCTCCTAACCTCATACTCAGATTCACCATCAACCTGAATAGGTGGAGGAGGAGGAACGACCCGCGTGTACCTGTTACACAACAATGGCTTCAGTAGGGAGGTGTGGAAGACGTTGTGCATGCGAATATGTTTAGGAAGGGCAAGAGCATAAGCCACAGGATTAACGCGGCGAATGATCCTATATGGACCTATAAACCGAGGTGCCATTTTCATAGAAGGCACCCGCAACTTCACGTTCCTAGTGGACAACCAAACTCTATCCCCCACGTTATAGGAGGGAGCTTATAACCTATGCCTGTCAGCCTTGCGTTTCTGGACAGCAACATTGCACTCCATATTTTCTCGAACCTGTCTCCAAATCTCTTGCAGTTGAGTGAGATGGTCATCGAGAGCCGGGATGACCTGTTCAGTAAACTGAAGCGGTAGAGCCGGAGGGAAAAAACCATAGATGGCAGAAAAAGGAGAGTGGCCAGTGGTCTCGTTAACGGCGTTATTACGTGCATACTCAGCCCAGGGCAACAACTCCGACCAATTGTCTTGTTGTTGTGTGGTAAAGCAACGTATGTACTGCTCGAGACCCTGATTTGCCCTCTCTGCTGCCCCATTGGTTTGTGGATGATATGCTGAAGAGAAGGCCAATCGCACCCCCATCTCTGCACAGGAAACACTCCAGAAACGAGAGACGAACTGGGCTCCTCTGTCAGAGACTATTTCAGACGGAACCCCATGTATTCGTACAATCTCTCTAGCAAATACAACCGCCAGTTCTTTGGCTGTAGGAAGCTTAGGTAGAGGGACAAAATGAGCCATTTTGGAGAAGCGGTCTACAACTGTCAGAACCACAGTATGACCCTTGGACTTCGGCAAGTCCACAATAAAATCCATAGATAGATGAGACCAAGGCCTCTTAGGCATGGGTAAAGGCTGCAATAGACCGACAGGCAAGGTTTTACTGGTTTTGCTTCTGGCACAGACTTGACAAGCCAAAACAAACAGACGTACGTCCTGTCGCATGGTGGGCCACCAGAACTGTCTGGAGATACTGGTAAGAGTCTTAGTAATACCAGGATGACCTGCTGGTTTAGAATCATGAGACATTATGAGTAATTCTTGTCTTTCCTTTTCAGGTACAAACAACATATCTGGAGGCTTGTCAGGTGGAGCCCCTACTTGAGCTGCCTGGAGGCGTTCCAGGAAAGGCGAGGAGACAGACAAGACTGTGGAAGCCACAATACGTTCAGGAGGAACTATAGGATTGTGGTCTTGTGTATTAGATTCATACGGGTCATATTGACGAGATAAGGCATCAGCCTTTACATTGCGGTCACCTGGTCTGTAAGTCAATACAAAATTAAACCGAGACAGTAGCAATGACCACCTGGCCTGTCTCGAGTTCAACCGTTTAGCATCCCCGATGTACGTAAGGTTCTTATGATCAGTAATTATCAATAAAGGGTCAAGAGTACCTTCCAACAAATGTCTCCACTCTGATAGGGCAGACACAATAGCAAGCAATTCTCTGTTACCGATATCATAATTGCGTTCTGCTGGTGATAATTTTCTTGAAAAGAACCCACAAGGATGTAGTGGTTTCCCTGGAGATTCTCTTTGAGACAGGACAGCCCCAATGCCTATCTCGGAAGCATCAACCTCAAGAACAAACGGAATCCTGGGATCAGGATGCCGTAACACGGGAGCGGAAGTGAAAGCTTGTTTGAGGGATTCGAATGCTTGTTTGGATTGAGAAGACCAGATCTGGTTCTTCAGACCTTTACGTGTCATATTAATGATAGGGGAGGCTACAGTGGAATAATTATTGATAAATCTCCTATAATAGTTGGAAAACCCCAGAAACCTCTGTATGGCCTTGAGACCTTGAGGGAGAGGCCATTCTGAGATGGCCGTGAGTTTAGAAGGATCCATCTCAAAACCTTCTGGAGTGATAAGATACCCAAGGAATTTCACAGTAGTAATGTCGAATAAACACTTCTCTAGTTTGCAATAAAGACCATTCTCCAGTAATTTTGCTAATACCTGTCTGACATGTGCATGGTGGGTTTTCAGATCGGGAGAGTAAATCAATATATTTGTATGTGTGTGATACATATATATGTGTGTGTGTATGTATGTATATATGTATGGCACACAAGTGTATCTTTATATATATTTGAATTGTTGCAATGCTATCTGAATTCTACATTTTCTACCCATTTGTTCTAAATCTGCAATTCTGCCAAATGCCCTGTTCAATGAACCTTACCTTTTATTGCCCCCTACAAACTCCCCCCTAAGTTCCTGGACAGTTTCAACCCAATGTGATGCTATTTGCAATCTTGATTTCTTTCAGGACACACCCCAACCTCACTCAGTGTTTGCACCAGGCCCTTGCACAGAACAACTCAGTACCCTCATCCAGCTGGACAGCTTCTCTGCCTCCCATAACGGAGTCGCCCATGTCATTGCTCTGCCAGACAGATGATTAATAATGAACCCCACTTTGGCAATGTCAGAGAAAAACATTTGTGGATTTAATTTAAAATGAATATCCACATGGACCAAAAATCCCCGGCACTCTGAGGGAGTACCGTCAAACCTCATAGGAGCGGTCATGTGTACCTGGGATGTCTGAACGAGAGGGGACACAGGTATATCAAGCGGGGGTGCAACCCCAGCTGGTTCCAGGTGAGCCGTACGAGTCAGGATAGTTTGTAAGGCAATAGCAAACTGATCCATCCTATGATCCTGCTCATCCTGTCTGGATACAAAGTTAGCCAAGTGCTGTGTTAAGTCTGCGGGATCCATAGTGGCCAAATCGTAATGTCACGGTTCCCAGATCCCACCATGCAGTACTTAACACCCCACACTCCACAGAGCCCAGAAGCTACCAACAGAGTAGCCGTGAAAGATCTCTAACTGTCTGGTCCTTAGAATTGGCCAGGTAAACTAGCTAGACAGAAAGGGTTAACAACACGGGGAGTAGTCAGCCGAGCCAGAATCAGGAATACAGAGTTCAGAATGGTCAAATGGAATAGCCGGGTCGATATCAGAGCAGTGGCGTAGTACAAGAAAATGGTCTAGGGCAACAGAAGGCAGAATAGTCAGAAACAAGCAGAGGTCAATAACGGGTTAATTCAATATAGCAGTCAGGTACAAGGAGCTCAGGTATGGATAACCACGATCTGGCAACTGCTGAGAATACACTGAGGGTTTTTAAAGACCTTCACCAGGCCACGCCCCCCACTCAAGCCGCACCTCATGCAACCACCTCCCTGCCTGTCTCCATTTAAACCGGGCATTGGTCAGCGAGCAGCATCAGACATGCTGCCCTCAAGCACACAGGTAGGGCTGGAAGCTCCCAACGTTACAATAAGAACCTTTCGGTCCATCTAGTCTGCCCAATTACATGTATATTTTACCTGGATTTATCTTTTGTTTAGGATAGCCTTAAGCCTATCCCATGCCTGCTTAAATTCAATTACTGATTTGGCCTCTACCACTTCTACTGGAAGGCTGTTCCATGTATCCGCCACCTGCTCAGTAAAATAATGCTTCCTGATGTTACTTTTAAACCTTTGCCCCTCTAATCTAAGACTATGTCCTCTTGTTTTGCTACTTTGTTTCCTTTTAAATATACTCCCTTCCTCTACCTTGTGGATTCCCTTTACGTATTTAAATGTTTCTATCATATCTCCTCTGTCTCGTCTTTTTTCCAAGCTGTACATGTTAAGATCATTAAGCCTTTCCTGGTAACTTTTCTCCTTCAAGCCGTACACCATTTTAATAGCCCTTCTCTGAACTCTCTCTAAGATGTCTATATCCTTCTGGAGATACGGTCTCCAGTACTGCACACAGTACTCCAAATGAGGTCTCACCAGTGCTCTGTACAATGGCATGACCACTTCCCTTTTCCTACTGCTAATACCTCTCCCTACACAACCAAGCATTCTGCCAGCATTTAATGCTGCTCTATTACATTGACTACTTACCCTTAGATCCTCTGAAATAATAACCCCTAAATCCCAACCCTCAGATGTATCAAATATTCTATATTCAGCCTTTGGGTTTTTACGTCCCAGGTGCATTATCTTGCACTTATCCACATTAAAACTCAATTGTCACAGCTCCCACCATTTTTTTAGTTTACCTAAATCATTTGTCATTTGGCTGATCCCTCCAGGAACGTCAACCCTGTTGCAAATATTTGTGTCATCAGCAAAAAGACATACTTTTCCATTAATACCTTCTGCAATATCACTAATAAAAATATTAAAGAGAATGGATCCAAGTACTGACCCCTGAGGTACCCCACTGGTAACAAGACCTTGCGCCGAATAAACTCCATTTACCACAACCCTCTGTTGCCTGTCACTCAGCCACTGCCTAATCCATTCAACAATATTGGAATCCAAGCTCAAAGATTGCAATTTATTGATAAGCTTCTATGCGGAACAGTATCAAAAGCCTTACTGAAATCCAAATAAGCAATGTCTACTGCACCACCTGTGTCTATTATTTTTGTTACCCAGTCAAAAAAATCAATAAGATTAGTTTGGCATGATCTCCCTGAGGTAAACCCATGTTGTTTCTGATCCTGTAATCTATGTGTTTCTAGATGTTCAACAATCCTTTCCTTTAACATGGTTTCCATTAATTTCCCCACTACTGACGTAACACTAACTGGCCTATAGTTCCCCGATTCCACCCTACGACCCTTCTTGTAAAAGGGCACAACATTTGCTAATTTCCAGTTTTCTGGGACGACTCCCGTTAGCAAGGATTGGTTAAATAAATCTGTTAACGGTTTTGCTATTACTTCACTGAGCTCTTGTAATAATTTAGGGTGGATCCCAACAGGCCCCATTGACTTATTTGTCTTTACTTTAGACAGCTGCTGTAGAACCTCCTCCTCTGTAAACTGATATGTAAATGTCTCGTTAGTGTTTCCTCCTAACTGAGGTCCCTTTCCTTCCTTTTCTTCTGCAAAGACTGAACAAAAATATTCATTGAGGCAGTAACCGAGACTTTTATCCTCTTCTACATACCTTCCTTCCTTTGTTTTTAATCTAACTAATCCTTGTTTTACTTTTCTTTTCTCGTTTATGTATCTAAAAAATGTTTTGTCCCCCTTTTTTACTGACTGAGCTATTTTCTCTTCTGCGTGTGCTTTGGAAGCTCTTATAAATTGCTTTGCCTCTTTCTGCCTAATCTTATAGGTTTGCCTATCTTCTTCACTCTGACTTTTTTTATAATTATTGAATGCTGTCTGTGACAGAACCGTTCTCTTCCGCCTGTCCTGACTCTCCAGACACCCCTTCGTTGCGGTCAGCCCGGCTACTGGGAGCGCTGTCCTCAGCGCCTCGAGCAGCTTGACCCGCCTGCTTCTGTTCCTCTGCCCTGGAGCCGTTAGGAATTTCCAGAAGGCCGCTCGGTGCCTTCTGATGTTGAGTATATAGTGTAGCGTAGTTTGTAATAAAGACTCCAGGCGCGGCTGTATGCTTTAAAACAGGATTCTCTCTCTCTCTGAGCTCTGAGAGTTCTGAGTTTTAATGAACAAAACGCCACCATTTATGCTGAAGTCCAACAGTCATAATTTGCATAAATGACACACCTCGTCCTACCAATATACTAATTACATTATGTCAGTTATTTACAATAAACATTCTTTACATTCTTTAGCCTTCAGCTCACACAACATTTGTATAATCCATTGTTCTAACACATCAGATTAAACACGAAACACTACCACAGATCCCTTGAATTAAACATGCAGCTAGATAAGGGGAAAAGTCCTTTTGCATAAATTACACAGCAGTAAAGCTTGTATACTGGCTATACAGAAACACATTTACCTACAGGAATATAAGTATATTTAAAACCAAAGCTATGCCATTTTACACTAAACTAAATTAAACTAAAACCAAACGATGTAATATATTTAAAATCACACGATACAATTGAACATAAAGTCTCTTGGGGTTTGAAGCATAGAGCGTTACATCAGCTCCATGACACACCTGTAAACATGTAACACAGTGACTATATATAGAATGCACCTGTAAACATGTAACATAGTGACTATATACAGAATGCACCTGTAAACCTGTAACATAGTGACTATATACAGAATGCACCTGTAAACATGTAACACAGTGACTATATATAGAATGCACCTGTAAACATGTAACATAGTGACTATATACAGAATGCTCCTGTAAACATGTAACATAGTGACTATATACAGAATGCACCTGTAAACATGTAACACAGTGACTATATACAGAATGCACCTGTAAACATGTAACACAGTGACTATATACAGAATGTGCCTGTAAACATGTAACACAGTGACTATATACAAAATGCGCCTGTAAACATGTAACACAGTGACTATATACAGAATGCGCCTGTAAACATGTAAGTGACTATATACAGAATGCACCTGTAAACATGTAACACAGTGACTATATACAGAATGCGCCTGTAAACATGTAACACAGTGACTATATACAAAATGCGCCTGTAAACATGTAACACAGTGACTATATACAGAATGCACCGGTAAACATGTAACACAGTGACTATATACAGAATGCGCCTGTAAACATGTAACACAGTGACTATATACAAAATGCGCCTGTAAACATGTAACACAGTGACTATATACAGAATGCGCCTGTAAATATGTAAGAGTGACTATATACAAAATGCGCCTGTAAACATGTAACACAGTGACTATATACAAAATGCGCCTGTAAACATGTAACACAGTGACTATATACAGAATGCGCCTGTAAATATGTAACACAGTGACTATATACAAAATGCGCCTGTAAACATGTAACACAGTGACTATATACAGAATGCGCCTGTAAACATGTAAGTGACTATATACAGAATGCACCTGTAAACATGTAACACAGTGACTATATACAGAATGCTCCTGTAAACATGTAACATAGTGACTATATACAGAATGCGCCTGTATACATGTAACATAGTGACTATATACAGAATGCGCCTGTATACATGTAACATAGTGACTATATACAGAATGCACCTGTAAACATGTAACCCAGTGACTATATACAGAATGCGCCTGTAAACATGTAACATAGTGACTATATACAGAATGCACCTGTAAACATGTAACATAGTGACTATATACAGAATGCGCCTGTATACATGTAACATAGTGACTATATACAGAATGCACCTGTAAACATGTAACCCAGTGACTATATACAGAATGCACCTGTAAACCTGTAACATAATGACTTTATTTCCTACATATTTATTTTTCTGTTAATCTGTATATTTGGTGTTGTGTTAATTTCTTGCATTGTATTACTTTGTATTTCTGTAACCACTCAATGTTCTTGAACCCAGGACATACTTGAAAACGAGAGAAATATCAATGTATCCTTTCTGGCAAAATCCTTTATAAATAAAATAAATAAATAAAGGGATGGACATGGTGTATTATCCTGCTGGAAGGAGCCATCTGAAGATACAGGGGACACTCTGCTCATAAAGGGATGAACATGGTGCATTATCCTGCTGGAAGAAGCCATCGGAAGATACAGGGGACACTGTGCTCATAAAGGGATGGACACGGTGCATTATCCTGCTAGAATGAGCCATCAGAAGATACAGGGGACACTGTGCTCATAAAGGGATGAACATGGTGCATTATCCTGCTGGAAGGAGCTATCAGAAGATAGAGGGGACACTGTGCTCATAAAGGGATGGACATGGTCAGTAACAATACTCAGGTAGGCCGTGGCGTTTAAACGATGCTCAATTGGTACTAATGGGCCCAAAGTGTGCCAAGAAAACATCCCCCACACCATTACACCACCAGCCCGACCCGCTGATACAAGGCAGGATGGATCCAGGCTTTCATGTTGTTTATGTCAAATTCTGACCCATCTGAATGTCGCAGCTGAAATCGAGACTCATCAGATCATGCGTTGTCTCTGCAATCTTCTATTGTCCAGTTTTGGTGTCTGTGTGAATTGTAGCTTCAGTTTCCTGTTCTTAGCTGACAGGAGGCAGCTGGTGTTATCTGCTGCTGCTGTAGCCCATTTGCTTCACGGTTGGACGTGCTGTGCATTCAGAGATGGTGTATCTGCAGACCTTGCTTGTGTCGAGTGGTTATTTGAGTTACTGTTGCCTTTCTATCATCTCGATCCAGTCTGTCCATTCACCTCTGACCTCACATGGCGTTTTCGTCCACAGAGCTGCCGCTCGCTGGATATTTTCTCTTTTTCGGTTCATTCTCTGTAAACCCTAGAGATGTTGTGCGTGAAAATCCCAGGAGATCAGTAGTTTGTGAAATACTCAGAGCAGCCCGTCTGGCACCAACAACCCACGCCACGTTCAAAGCCACTTAAACCCCCTTTCTTCCCCCATTCTGATGCTCAGCTTGAACTTCAGCAAGTCCGCTTCACCACGTCTAGATGCCGAAATGCATTGACTTGCTGGCGTGTGATTGGCTGATTAGCAATTTGTGTTAACAAGTAATTGAACGTGTGTGTGTGTGTGTAATCACACACCAGTATTATCATAGTACCCCATATATACATCCTCAGATGATAATAATGTATCTCACTGGTATTTTATCTGGAGGCACCGATAGACCCAGAGGACCTGCTCTCCTGGTTTTGTCCTGCCTGGGTGGTTGGGCACAGAGGCAGTAGGACCTGAAGTGCCTCACATGAAATGCTGGCCCGCCATACTGTGCGGAGCAGATGAGGTAGTGGCTTCCCTGGCTTCTACATTTTTCCTTCTCTGTGGGTTTATTCAGAGAAAGGTGAAAACCAGGAGAATTGGCAGGAGAAGAGAACAATCTAGATCAAATATCCAGTTTGGAAAGTGAGATAAATGGGAGAATTTTTCTGGTTTGGCTATTTTGACCTAAAATTTTCACTTCTCCAGTCATTCTCCTGAGTTTCACCTCTCTCTGAATAACCCTGTTAGTAATGACGAAATACTGAGACACGTTTCTACATCAGTAATAGGTTTTGGTGTTGGTAGCACCGAGGTCTGTTGTGATTTCGGCTATGTCCTAATGTGGTGGAATAGGAGGACGGTGAGTGATGGTTTAATCACACATAAAGCTTTTCAGGAATTCCATTCTATGCAAAAGGGAAAATGGAGGATATTCGAGGAGACCCCGTTCCACCACTTTCTTTGGGCCTGAAGGTGCTGTTAGTCTTCAGTCGCTCATAATGATTGCGGTTATTTGTGATAGCCCTCACCGTACCATCACCGTGTATCGAGCCGCGTTCTGTCACAACGGCATCTTATGTTTTGTTCTGCCATTGCTGTCACGGCATGTTCCCAGTATGTGTCCAGTAAATGACTGGCTTGCTCCCAGTATGTAACCGGCATGTTCCCAGTATATGTCCAGTAAATGACTGGCTTGCTCCCAGTATGTAACCGGCATGTTCCCAGTATATGTCCAGTAAATGATTGGCTTGCTCCCAGTATGTAACCAGCATGTTCCCAGTATATGTCCAGTAAATGATTGGCTTGCTCCCAGTATGTAACCAGCATGTTCCCAGTATATGTCCCACCGAGCTCTCCAGTGCACTCCCTCTCTGACATATCTCAAATCCTTAATAACCTACTTGCCCAAAACCAAAAAAGTGAACTGCTGGTCCTTGGTGATTTTAATACAGATTGGCTAAATCCTAAAAACAATAAACACTGCACACTGTTTAAAACTTTGCAGCTAACTCAATTAATCTCCTCCCCCACTCGCATTAATATGAAAATCCCTAACCATACCTTGCTGGACTGGATTCTCTCCTGATCGAATACAAGAGGCAGGTGTTCTCGCTAATAGCTTTAGTGACCATTGTCTAGTGTACTGCGTGCACAAAATAAAGGCCATGAAATCTCCCCCAAAGGTAATAACCACCAGGTCTTTCAAGAAATGTATTCTTGAATCCTTCCTAAGTGATCTCAAACAGCTCCCCTGGTACAGACTAAACCTAATCCCAGACCTAGACTGTGCAATTGAATACTTTCAGTCTGAGCTCCTGCAAGTCTGGAATTCCCATGCCCCACTGCGTAACGTGCGAGTAAAAGGGACCCATCTCCCCTGGGTTACAGCTGATCTTACACCAATGTACCAGCTTAGAGATTCACTGTGGTCAAATTTCAAGAGTACTGGTTCCATGAACGATCACTGCGAATACCGAAAATGCCAGAATGAATGCACAAAACAAACAAAAGTGGCTAAAGCCCATTACTTCAATGAAAATCTAAACAATAACATATCAAACCCTTTTGGAGAACCATAAGTAACATACAAACACCCCCAGTCCACTCCCAGCCGGCTGCTGTCAAAGTAAACAACCCTGTCAATGAATCACTGGCGACTGGATACATACCCAAACTCAGGAAGACGGCGAGAGTGGTACCTATCCATAAAAGTGGTGACAGTACTTTGGTATCCAACTATCGTCCGATATCATTGCTCCCTGTAATGTCAAAAATTTGGGAAAAATGCGTCTACACACAATTACGTGATTATTATCAATATTGGAACTACTTAACCCCAGATCAATCCGGCTTTCATCCAAATCACTCAACTACAACCGCCCTTTTAAAAGTCTGCAGTGATATCCAAGCTGGGATGGAACAAGGAAACCTAACTGGAGCATCTTCCTTGATTTTGCCAAGGCCTTTGACACCGTAGACCATGGCATCTTGTTAGAAAAACTTAAAAACTCTAGTATTGGTGATCGCACGCTAACCTGGTTTCAATCATATGTATCCGACCGATCACAATATGTGTCAATTTCTGGCAGCTCCTCCCTCCCGCTCCCAGTCACTTGCGGTGTACCCCAAGGCTCAATACTAGGCCCCCTGCTATTTACAATATTCATAAATAATCTGCCCAACGTCTGCAAAGCCTCAACTGTACACATGTACGCAGACGACATTGTAATCTATACCAGCAAACCAAATCTCCGGCAGCTGGAAGCCGTGCTGCAAGAACAATTCACAGAGGTAGAAAAGTGAATCAAACACAACAAACTTTTTTTTAAATGCTGACAAAACTGTAACGATGCTCTTTGGAACAAAACCTAAACTACACAAATTGCAAACACTCCATCTATGTGTTGGGACAAAATCAAATGGCACGCTGACCACAGTCACTTCTCTCAAATATCTAGGTATGTGGTTACACCCAAATCTATCCTTTGGCCCCACATCGAAAAACTCTCATCTAAACTTTACCCCAAACTAGGCGCCCTGTACAGAAACAAATCCTGCCTGAGCCCCGCGGTAACAAAGCAGATTGTACAACAAATGCTTATGCCGGCTATTGAATACAGAGATGTAGTGTATGCAGCCGCCCCGCAAACGCATCTTCAGAAACTTACTACATTGTATAACTCATTCTGCCGCTTTGTGCTACAATGTAACTACATGACCCACCATTGTGACATGTTAAAAGAGCTAAACTGGCCATCGCTGGAATCTAGACGCACCCTTCACCTTTCCAGCCTGTTGTTTAAGAGCTTTTCTGGGAAGCTGCCATCCTACCTGAATAGACTGCTTCCCCCAGCAGCTCCCTCATCCTATAACCTCCGATCCAGGACCAGCACCTTACTTGCAATACCACAATACATAAAGACAGTGGCTCGATCCTCATTTTCCTACAGAGCACCGCAATTATGGAATAGCCTCCCAGACACCATCAAATCTTCCCCCAGTCTAAAGTCCCTTACGAGCTCCCTATTAACATACCTCAATACAGAATGCACCTGTAAACATGTAACACAGTGACTATATACAGAATGCACCTGTAAACATGTAACACAGTGACTATATACAGAATGCGCCTGTAAACATGTAACACAGTGACTATATACAGAATGCACCTGTAAACATGTAACACAGTGACTATATACAGAATGCACCTGTAAACATGTAACATAGTGACTATATACAGAATGCACCTGTAAACATGTAACACAGTGACTATACAGAATGCACCTGTAAACATGTAACACAGTGACTATATACAGAATGCACCTGTAAACATGTAACACAGTGACTATATACAGAATGCACCTGTAAACATGTAACATAGTGACTATATACAGAATGCACCTGTAAACATGTAACACAGTGACTATATACAGTGCACCTTGTAACACATGTAAACATGTACACAGTGACTATATACAGAATGCACCTGTAAACATGTAACATAATGACAATATTTCCTACATATTTATTTTCTGTTAATCTGTATATTTGTTTTTGTTAATATCTTGCATTGTATTACTTTGTATTTCTGTAACTGTAACATTTCAATGTTCTTGAACCCAGGATATACTTGAAAACGAGAGAAATCTCAATGTATCCTTCCTGGTAAAATACTTTATAAATAAATAAATAAAATGACTGGCTTGCTCCCAGTATGTAACCGGCATGTTCCCAGTATGTGTCCAGTAAATGACTGGCTTGCTCCCAGTATGTAACCGGCATGTTCCCAGTATATGTCCAGTAAATGACTAGCTAGATCCCAGTATGTAACCGGCATGTTCCCAGTATATGTCCAGTAAATGACTGGTTTGCTCCCAGTATGTAACCGACATGTTCCCAGTATATGTCCAGTAAATGACTGACTTGCTCCCAGTATGTAACCGGCATGTTCCCAGTATATGTCCAGTAAATGATTGGCTTGCTCCCAGTATGTAACCGGCATGTTCCCAGTATGTGTCCAGTAAATGATTGGCTTGCTCCCAGTATGTAACCGGCATGTGCCCAGTATATGTCCAGTAAATGACTGGCTTGCTCCCAGTATGTAACCGGCATGTTCCCAGTATGTGTCCAGTAAATGACTGGCTTGCTCCCAGTATGTAACCGGCATGTTCCCAGTATATGTCCAGTAAATGACTAGCTAGATCCCAGTATGTAACCGGCATGTTCCCAGTATATGTCCAGTAAATGACTGGCTTGCTCCCAGTATGTAACCGGCATGTGCCCAGTAAATGACTGGCTTGCTCCCGGTATGTAACCGGCATGTGCCCAGTATATGTCCAGTAAATGACTGGCTTGCTCCCAGTATGTAACCGGCATGTTCCCAGTATATGTCCAGTAAATGACTAGCTAGATCCCAGTATGTAACCGGCATGTTCCCAGTATATGTCCAGTAAATGACTGGCTTGCTCCCAGTATGTAACCGGCATGTTCCCAGTATATGTCCAGTAAATGACTGGCTTGCTCCCAGTATGTAACCGGCATGTTCCCAGTATATGTCCAGTAAATGATTGGCTTGCTCCCAGTATGTAACCGGCATGTGCCCAGTATATGTCCAGTAAATGACTGGCTTGCTCCCAGTATGTAACCGGCATGTTCCCAGTATATGTCCAGTAAATGATTGGCTTGCTCCCAGTATGTAACCGGCATGTTCCCAGTATGTGTCCAGTAAATGATTGGCTTGTACCCAGTATGTAACCGGCATGTGCCCAGTATATGTCCAGTAAATGACTGGCTTGCTCCCAGTATGTAACCGGCATGTTCCCAGTATATGTCCAGTAAATGACTGGCTTGCTCCCAGTATGTAACCGGCATGTGCCCAGTATATGTCCAGTAAATGATTGGCTTGCTTCCAGTATGTAACCGGCATGTTCCCAGTATATGTCCAGTAAATGATTGGCTTGCTTCCAGTATGTAACCGGCATGTTCCCAGTATATGTCCAGTAAATGACTGGCTTGCTCCCAGTATGTAACCGGCATGTTCCCAGTATATGTCCAGTAAATGATTGGCTTGCTCCCAGTATGTAACCGGCATGTTCCCAGTATGTGTCCAGTAAATGATTGGCTTGCTCCCAGTATGTAACCGGCATGTGCCCAGTATGTGTCCAGTAAATGACTGGCTTGCTCCCAGTATGTAACCGGCATGTTCCCAGTATATGTCCAGTAAATGATTGGCTAGCTCCCAGTATGTAACCAGCATGTTCCCAGTATGTGTCCAGTAAATGATTGGCTTGCTCCCAGTATGTAACCGGCATGTGCCCAGTATGTGTCCAGTAAATGACTGGCTTGCTCCCAGTATGTAACCGGCATGTTCCCAGTATGTGTCCAGTAAATGATTGGCTTGCTCCCAGTATGTAACCAGCATGTGCCCAGTCGATGGCCGCCGTGTGATTAGCATGTGCCCAGTCAGTGGCCGCTGTGTGATTAGCATGTGCCCAGTCGGTGGCCGCCGTGTGATTAGCATGTGCCCAGTCGGTGGCCCCCGTGTGATTAGCATGTGCCCAGTCGGTGGCCGCCGTGTGATTAGCATGTGCCCAGTCAGTGGCCACTGTGTGATTAGCATGTGCCCAGTCGGTGGCCGCCGTGTGATTAGCATGTGCCCAGTCGGTGGCCGCCGTGTGATTAGCATGTGCCCAGTCGGTGGCCGCCGTGTGATTAGCATGTGCCCAGTCGGTGGCCGCCGTGTGATTAGCATGCTTCCAGCGAGATCATCACATTTTTTCGGGTGGCTTCCTTCGCTCTGGATTTAACGTTGGTGTTTTAATAGCCTCAGATCATGGTTGTAGACGTTTAATGACTCTGAATCCCTGCGCGCTGTGAGATCACCGGGAATATTTACACGCGTGTGTCACTGAGGCTGGGTGTGATTAGGGTATGATGTCACAACTCCGGGAGGTTTTACGCTTCATTGCCTTCTTATTTTGGCCTTTATTTTAGGCAAAGCAGCTGCAACGTGTCCCGGCCGGACAAGTCTGAGGACTCCTTGATGCCAGTGAGCGCTCTCTGTATAATACCCTGTAGGACTCGTCCTCTGTAAAAGCAGGAGGCTGCTCTATGATGCTCCTATGAGAGGTGGAAAGGTCAGGCTGGGTCTGTCAGGGAGGTACATGCACATCGTTATTATGTTTTACGGAAAGGGAGTGACCCGCCGCCGTCTTAGAATCTGGAGGAACGTGTCCCTTTCATGGTGGGTGGCGTTGTCTGCCTTGGGTCTCTGTGTCCTCTGCACTGGTCGCATGGAAATATCTGATATTTCTGTCATTTAATGGTTGCAATTATTTTCTATTCTTCGGAAATGACGCCTCTCTGGGAAATTTACTATGATACTAATTCTTACCTGAGCCGGTTTCTTCGGTCACCTAGGCCTGGGGTCATCAGGTTCCTTGGTACACCGTTTAATCCCATATGGAAGTTTCACTTAACTTTCAGACGAAGCACCAGGATTGTGTCATGTATGGTGATGGTGCACGTGAGGAAACGCCAACAAACCGAGCTAGCTGCTCACAAAGTTCAAGCCAGAAGGACCAAACCACCAATTGATTGAGTGTTTACCCATTTAAAGGGCTTTGCTTATGCTCTACATCGTGTGAGGGCTTTCCTTATGCTCTACATCGTGTGAGGGCTTTCCTTATGCTCTACATCGTGTGAGGGCTTTCCTTATGCTCTACATCGTGTGAGGGCTTTCCTTATGCTCTACATCGTGTGAGGGCTTTCTGTAGGCTCTGCATCGTGTGAGGGCTTTCCTTGGGCTCTGCATCGTGTGAAGGCTTTCCTTGGGCTCTGCATTGTGTGAGGGCTTTCCTTGGGCTCTGCATCATGTGAGGGCTTTCCTTTTGCTCTACTTTGTGTGAGGGCTTTCTGTAGGCTCTGCATCATGTGAGGGCTTTCTGTAGGCTCTGCATCGTGCGAGGGCTTTCCTTATGCTCTATATCGTGTGTGGGCTTTCCTTAGACGCTGCATCGTGTGAGGGCTTTCCTTATGCTCTATATCGTGTGAGGGCTTTCCTTAGGCTCTACATCGTGTGAGCGCTTTCCGTAGGCTCTGCATCGTGTGAGGGCTTTCCTTAGGCTCTGCATCGTGTGAGGCTTTCCTTAGGTTCTGCATCGTGTGAGGGCTTTACTTATGGCTCTGCATCGTGTGAGGGCTTTCCCTGTATGTATGTGTGACAGTGTACCTGTATATACACTATATTGCCAAAAGTATTGGCTCGCCTGCCTTGACTCACATATGAACTTAAGTGACATCCCATTCCTAATCCATAGGGTTCAATATGACGTCGCTCCACCCTTTGCGGCTATAACAGCTTCAGCTCTTTGGGAAGGCTGTCCACAAGGTTTAGGAGGGTGTTTATGGGAATTTTTGACCATTCTTCCAGAAGTGCATTTGTGAGGTCACACACTGATGTTGGACGAGAAGGCCTGGCTCTCAGTCTCCGCTCTAATTCATCCCAAAGGTGTTTTATCGGGTTGAGGTCAGGACTCTGTGCAGTCAAGTTCATCCACACCAGACTCTGTCATCCATGTCTTTATGGACCTTGCTTTGTGCACAGGTGCGCAGTCATGTTGGAAGAGGAAGGGACCAGCTCCAAACTGTTCCCACAAAGTTGGGAGCATGGAATTGTCCAAAATGTCTTGGTATGCGGAAGCATTCAGAGTTCCTTTCACTGGAACTAAGGGGCCAAGCCCAGCTCCTGAAAAACAACCCCACACCATAATCCCTCCACCAAACTTTACACTTGGCACAATGCAGTCAGACAAGTACTGTTCTCCTGGCAACCGCCAAACCCAGACTCGTCCATCAGATTGCCAGATGGAGAAGCATGATTCGTCACTCCAGAGAACGCGTCTCCACTGCTCTAGAGTCCAGTGGCGGCGTGCTTTACACCACTGCATCAGATGCTTTGCATTGCACTTGGTGATGTATAGCTTGGATGCAGCTGCTCGGCCATGGAAACCCATTCCATGAAGCTCTCTGCGCACTGTTCTTGAGCTAATCTGAAGGCCACATGAAGTTTGGAGGTCTGTAGCGATTGACTCTGCAGAAAGTTGGCAACCTCTTCGCACTATGCGCCTCAGCATCCGCTGACCCCGCTCAGTCAGTTTACGTGGCCTACCACTTCGTGGCTGAGTTACTGTCGTTCCCAAACACTTCCACGTTCTTATAATACAGCTGACAGGTGACTGTGGAATATTTAGGAGCGAGGAAATTTCACGGCTGGATTTGTTGCACAGGTGGCATCCTATCACAGCTCCACGCTGGAATTCACTGAGCTCCTGAGAGCGACCCATTCTTTCACTAATGTTTGTAAAAACAGTCTGCATGTCTAGGTGCTTGATTTTATATACCTGTGGCCATGGAAGTGATTGGAACACCTGATTCTGATTATTTGGATGGGTGAGCGAATACTTTTGGCAATATAGTGTATGTGTGACTGTGTCCCTGTGTGTATGTGTACCTGTTTGTATAGGTGACTGTACCTGTGTTACTGTGGCCCTGTCAGGGTTATCCAAAGAGATCCGAATTGCTTGAGAAAGGTAATGGAGCAGTGAAAATCAGCGTTCGGTAACCTTTCTTGGCCATTCGGCTATCCAGAGAGCAGGCAATTCGCCAAATCCTGGCGAATTGCCTGCACATACGGTGCCTGTTCGGTGCCTGTTTGAGGGCAGTGAAATCCCCATAGAAAAGCAATGCTTCGGCTATTCAGAGAACACAAACCAGCAGTGAAAGGTTCCCGAAATGCTCTGCCATTCGGTGGTTTCATTCGACAAGTTTATTCAGGAGAATCCCATAGGCTTCAATGTTAAAAATATTCCCGTTTTAATTCAATATCTAATAAACCGTTTATTATAAAATTCTGCAGCAAAAAGTCTCTTTATTTATAGATTTTTTCGGATATTTTAAGTATTTTTCTGGATTTTTTTTAATAGTCCGATTTTTTTTTTTTTCAACTTTACTTCTTTTTTCTGTAGCTTCCCTTTTTATTCTCATTCATTGGATTTTATATGTAAATTTCAGACATTTTCGCTCAGTAGTTTCTTTGCAAACAGCGTTTCACTTTCACACATTCATACAAACTATTTTGCTAATTTATTCACCTCCCTCGTCTGCGTCTCGGCTGCTTCGCTGCGGCTCCTGCTCGGGCTTTTTCCGTGGTTTTCGGCAGGTTAATCCAGATGTTTTTGCTTGTTTTCGGCGTGCATTCGGTGGGTTTTGCGGTTAGTTTTCGTCAGGTTTGCGGCAGCTTTTCCCTGCAATTCGGGGGCCCTGTGGTGTTTGCTGAATCAGGGTCACCGAAATGGGATCGGCAAAAGGAACCGAATTGAAGAGAACGAAAAGTCACCGAACGTGCGGTGACTTTTCGAATCTCTTTGAATAACCCTGTGTGTGTATGTGTACCTGTATGTATGACTGTGTCCCTGTGTGTATGTGTACCTGTGTGACTGTGGCCCCGTCCTGTGTGTGTGACTGTGTCCCTGTGTGTATGTGTCCCTGTGTGTATGTGTCCCTGTGTGTATGTGTGACTGTGTGTATGTTTGACTGTATGTGTACCTGTGTGTATGTGTACCTGTGTGACTGTGTCCCTGTGTGACTATGTACCTGTATGTATGTATGTGTGACTGTATCTGTGTGACTGTGTACCTGTATGTATGTGTACCTGTATGTGTGACTGTGTACCTGTGTGACTGTGTACTGGTAAGTATGTGTGACTGTGTCCCTGTGTGTATGTGTACCTGTGTGTATGTGTACCTGTGTATGTGTGACTGTGTCCTTGTGTGACTGTGTACCTGTGTGTATGTGTACCTGTGTGTATGTGTACCTGTGTTACTGTGTCCCTGAGCGTATGTGTCCCTGTGTATGTGTCCCTGTGTGACTGTGTCCCTGTGTGTATGTGTCCCTGTGTGTATGTGTGACTGTGTGTATGTGTGACTGTATGTGTACCTGTGTGTATGTGTACCTGTGTGACTGTGTCCCTGTGTGACTATGTACCTGTATGTATGTATGTGTGACTGTATCTGTGTGACTGTGTACCTGTATGTATGTGTACCTGTATGTGTGACTGTGTACCTGTGTGACTGTGTACTGGTAAGTATGTGTGACTGTGTCCCTGTGTGTATGTGTACCTGTGTGTATGTGTGACTGTGTCCCTCTGTGTATGTGTGACTGTGTCCCTGTGTGCATGTGTACCTGTGTGTATGTGTACCTGTGTATGTGTGACTGTGTCCTTGTGTGACTGTGTCCCTGTGTGTATGTGTGACTGTGTCCCTGTGTGTATGTGTACCTGTGTGACTGTGTCCCTGTGCGTATGTGTCCCTGTGTGTATGTGTACCTGTGTGACTGTATCTGTGTGACTGTGTACCTGTAAGTATGTGTGACTGTGTACCTGTGTGACTGTGTACCTGTAAGTATGGGTGACTGTGTACCTGTATGTATGTGTGACTGTGTCCCTGTGTGACTGTGTGCCTGTGTGTATGTGTGCCTGTGTATGTGTGACTGTGTCCTTGTGTGACTGTGTCCCTGTGTGTATGTGTGACTGTGTCCCTGTGTGTATGTGTACCTGTGTGTAAGTGTTACTGTGTCCCTGTGTGTATGTGTGGATGTGTCCCTGTGTGTATGTGTCACTGTGTGTATGTGTCACTGTGTGTATGTGTGACTGTATGTGTACCTGTGTGTATGTGTACCTGTGTGACTGTGTCCCTGTGCGTATGTGTGACTGTGTATGTGTACCTGTGTGTATGTGTACCTGTGTGACTGTGTCCCTGTGCGTATGTGTGACTGTGTCCCTGTGTGTATGTGTACCTGTGTGACTGTGTCCCTGTGCGTATGTGTACATGTGCGTATGTGTACCTGTGCGTATGTGTACATGTGCGTATGTGTACCTGTGTGTATGTGTGACTGTGTCCCTGTGTGTATGTGTCCCTGTGTGTATGTGTACCTGTGTCCCTGTGTGTATGTATACCTGTATGTATGTGTGACTGTGTACCTGTATGTATGTATGTATGTGTGACTGTGTACCAGTGTGACTGTGTACCTGTATGTATGTATGTGTGACTGTGTACCTGTGTGACTGTGTACCTGTGTGTATGTGTACCTGTATGTATGTATTTGTGAATGTGTCCCTGTGTGTATGTGTGACTGTGTCCCTGTGTGTATGTGTACCTGTGTGACTGTGTCCCTGTGTGTATTTGTGACTGTGTAAGTGTGACTGTGTATGTGTACCTGTGCGTATGTGTACCTGTGCATATGTGTACATGTGCGTATGTGTGACTGTGTGTATGTGTACCTGTGTGACTGTGTGTATGTGTGACTGTGTATCTGTACCTGTATGTGTGACTGTGTATGTGTCTCTGTGTGTGTGTGTACCTGTACGTGTGACTGGTGACTGTGTGTATGTGTCACTGTGTGTATCTGTACCTGTATATGTGACTGTGTGTATGTGTGACTGTGTGTATGTGTACCTGTATGTGTGACTGTGTGTATGTGTGACTGTGTGTATGTGTACCTGTATGTGTGACTGTGTGTATGTGTGACTGTGTGTATGTGTACCTGTATGTGTGACTGTGTGCAGTGGCGTCACTAGGGTTGGTGTCACCCGGTGCGGTAACTTATGGTGTCACCCCCCCCCCGAGTTTTACGGATTTTTTTTACCTACTTACTCCTAAATCAGTACTCCCATATAACACTGAATGCTCATACACACAGCGCACATTACTGTGAGGTTTATTGCTGTGGAGCTCTCTCATATGCTCACACAAATTTTTGCCAACTGCCAGCAAGTACGGTGCCTGTTCGAAGGCAGTGAAAGCACACATGGATATATATTGCCCCCAGCAGCTCTGGATATATTGCCCCCAGCAGCTCACCCATGGATATATATTGCCCCAGCTCACATATGGATATAGTGCGCCTCAGTTCACATATGGATATATTGCGCCTCAGCTCACATATGGATATATTGTGCCTCAGCTCACACATGGATATATTGCCCCAGACCAGCTCACACATGGATATTGCCCCAGCTCTCATGGATACTGCCCCCAGCACACATGGATATGCCCCAGCTCTAATGAATATTGCCCCAGCTCCTCTCATGGATATACTGCCCCAGCTCCTCTCATGGATATACTGCCCCAGCTCCTCTCATGGAAACTGCCCCAGCTCCTCTCATGGATATACTGCCCCAGCTGCTCTCATGGATATACTGCCCCAGCTCCTCTCATGGATATACTGCCCCTGCTCCTCTCATTGATATTGCCCCAGCTCATGGATATGCCCCAGCTCATGGATACTGCCCCAGCTCCTCTCATGGATATACTGCCCCAGCTCCTCTCATGGATACTGCCCCTGCTCCTCTCATGGATATACTGCCCCAGCTCCTCTCATGGATAATGCCCCAGCTCCTCTCACGGATTTTGCTCCAGCTCCTCTCATTGATATTGCCCCAGCTCATGGATATGCCCCAGCTCATGGATACTGTCCCAGCTCCTCTCATGGATATACTGCCCCAGCTCCTCTCATGAATATACTGCACCAGCTCCTCTCATGGATACTGCCCCAGCTCCTCTCATAGATATTGCCTCCGCTCCTCTCATGGATATACTGCCCCAGCTCATGGATATGCCCCTGCTCATGGATATGCCCCAGCACATGGATATTGCCCCAGCTCCTCTCATGGATATACTGTCCCAGCTCCTCTCATGAATATACTGCACCAGCTCCTCTCATGGATACTGCCCCAGCTCCTCTAATAGATATTGCCTCCGCTCCTCTCATGGATATACTGCCCCAGCTCCTCTCATGGATATTGCCCCAGCTCCTCTCATGGATATACTGCCCCAGCTCCTCTCATGGATATACTGCCCCAGCTCCTCTCATGGATATTGCCCCAGCAGCTCTCATGGATATTGCCCCAGCTCCTCTAATGGATTTTGCCCCAGCTCCTCTCATTGATATTGCCCCAGCTCATGGATATGCCCCAGCTCATGGATAATGCCCCAGCTCATGGATAATGCCCCAGCTCATAGATAATGCCCCAGCTCATGGATACTGCCCCAGCTCATGGATACTGCCCCAGTTCATGGATTTGCCCCAGCTCATGGATACTGCCCCAGCTCATGGATACTGCCCCAGCAGCTCATGGATATGCCCCAGCTCATGGATAATGGCCCCAGCTCATGGATATACTGCCCCAGCACATGGATATACTGCCCCCAGCACATGGATATACTGCCCCCAGCACATGGATATACTGCCCCAGCAGCTCGTGGATATTGCCCCAGCTCATGGATATACTGCCCCAGCAGCTCATGGATATTGCCCCAGCAGCTCATGGATATGCCCCTGCTCATGGATATGCCCCAGCACATGGATACTGCCCCCAGCTCATGGATAATGCCTCCAGCTCATGGATATTGTCCCAGCTCATGGATATACTGCCCCAGCTCATGGATATACTGCCCCAGCAGCTCATGGATATTGCCCCAGCTCATGGATATACTGCCCCAGCTCATGGATATGCCCCAGCAGCTCATGGATATTGCCCCAGCTCATGGATATTGCCCCAGCTCATGGATATGCCCCAGCTCATGGATATGCCCCCAGATCATGGATATACTGCCCCAGCTCATGGATATTGCCCCAGCTCATGGATATACTGCCCCAGCAGCTCATGGATATGCCCCAGCTCATGGATACTGCCCCAGCTCATGGATATGCCCCAGCTCATGGATAATGCCCCAGCTCATGGATAATGCCCCAGCTCATAGATAATGCCCCAGCTCATGGATACTGCCCCAGTTCATGGATTTGCCCCAGCTCATGGATACTGCCCCAGCTCATGGATACTGCCCCAGCAGCTCATGGATATGCCCCAGCTCATGGATAATGGCCCCAGCTCATGGATATTGCCCCAGCTCATGGATATACTGCCCCAGCACATGGATATACTGCCCCCAGCACATGGATATACTGCCCCAGCACATGGATATACCGCCCCAGCAGCTCGTGGATATTGCCCCAGCTCATGGATATACTGCTCCAGCAGCTCATGGATATTGCCCCAGCAGCTCATGGATATGCCCCTGCTCATGGATATGCCCCAGCAAATGGATACTGCCCCCAGCTCATGGATAATGCCCCCAGCTCATGGATACTGCCCCAGCTCATGGATATTGTCCCAGCTCATGGATATTGTCCCAGCTCTTGGATATACTGCCCCAGCTCATGGATATACTGCCCCAGCAGCTCATGGATATTGCCCCAGCTCATGGATATGCCCCCAGCTCATGGATATACTGCCCCAGCTCATGGATATACTGCCCCAGCTCATGGATAAACCGCCCCAGCTCATGGATATGCCCCTGAAGCTCATGGATATTGCCCCAGCTCATGGATATTGCCCCAGCTCATGGATATGCCTCAGCTCATGGATATGCCCCAGCTCATGGATACTGCCCCAGCTCATGGATTTGCCCCAGCTCATGGATACTGCCCCAGCACATGGATATGCCCCAGCTCATGGATATGCCCCAGCTCATGGATACTGCCCCAGCTCATGGATACTGCCCCCAGCTCATGGATAATGCCCCCAGCTCATGGATATGCCCCAGCTCATGGATAATGCCCCAGCTCATGGATATGCCCCCAGATCATGGATATATTGCCCCCAGCTCATGGATATTGCCCCAGCTCATGGATATACTGCCCCAGCAGCTCATGGATATGCCCCAGCTCATGGATATGCCCCAGCTCATGGATATATGCCCCAGTTCATGGATATGCCCCAGCACATGGATATGCCCCAGCACATGGATATATGCCCCAGTTCATGGATATGCCCCAGCTCATGGATACTGCCCCAGCTCATGGATATGCCCCAGCTCATGGATATGCCCCAGCTCATGGATATATGCCCCAGTTCATGTATATGCCCCAGCACATGGATATGCCTCAGCTCATGGATATATGCCCCAGTTCATGGATATGCCCCAGCACATGGATATGCCCCAGCACATGGATATATGCCCCAGTTCATGGATATGCCCCAGCTCATGGATACTGCCCCAGCTCATGGATATGCCCCAGCACATGGATATGCCTCAGCTCATGGATATATGCCCCAGTTCATGGATATGCCCCAGCACATGGATATGCCCCAGCACATGGATATATGCCCCAGTTCATGGATATGCCCCAGCTCATGGATATATGCCCCAGCAGATGGATATGCCCCAGCAGCTCATGGATATATGCCCCAGCAGATGGATATGCCCCATCAGCTCATGGATATGCCCAGCAGATGGATATGCCCCAGCAGCTCATCGATATACCCCAGCTCACCTCCGCCGCATGACTTCGCTCCCTCTGAGCGTCCGGTGGCGTGCAGCTTGGGCGCTCGCCTGGGGGAGCCACGTGACCAGCCGCGATTGGCTGGTGACGTGTTTCCCCCAGGCGAGCGCCGAAGCTGCACAGCTTCGGACGCTCGCAGGGAGCGAACACGCGGCGGAGGGGGAAGACACCCACCCTTAGGGTGACGGTGTCACCCTAAAGGCGGGTGTCACCTGGTGCACCCCACGTAGCGACGCCCCTGACTGTGTGTATGTGTGACTGTGTGTATGTGTACCTGTGTGACTGTGTGTATGTGTGACTGTGTGTATGTGTCACTGTGTGTATGTGTGACTGTTTGTGTGTGTCTCTGTGTGTATGTGTGTACCTGTATGTGTGACTGTGTGTATGTGTCTCTGTGTGTATGTGTCTACCTGTATGTGTGACTGTGTATATGTGTCACTGTGTGTATGTGTACCTGTATGTGTGACTGTGTGTATGTGTGACTGTGGCCCTGTGTGTATGTGTGACTGTGTGTATCTGTACCTGTGTGTATGTGTGACTGTGTGTATGTGTACCTGTGTGACTGTGGCCCTGTGTGTATGTGTGACTGTGTGTATGTGTACCTGTGTGACTGTGTGTATGTGTGACTGTGTGTATGTGTGACTGTGTGTATGTGTGACTGTGTGTATGTGTGCCTGTGTGACTGTGTGTATGTGTGACTGTGTGTATCTGTACCTGTGTGTATGTGTGACTGTGTGTATGTGTACCTGTGTGACTGTGTGTATGTGTGACTGTGTGTATGTGTGACTGTGTGTATGTGTGACTGTGTGTATGTGTACCTGTGTGACTGTGTGTATGTGTGACTGTGTGTGTATGTACCTGTGTGACTGTGTGTATGTGTGACTGTGTGAATATGTACCTGTGTGACTGTGGGTATGTGTGACTGTGTGTATGTGTGACTGTGGCCCTGTGTGTATGTGTGACTGTGTGTATCTGTACCTGTGTGTATGTGTGACTGTGTGTATGTGTGTATGTGTGTATGTGTGACTGTGTGTATGTGTGACTGTGTGTATGTGTACCTGTGTGACTGTGTGTATGTGTGACTGTGTGTATGTGTGACTGTGTGTATGTGTACCTGTGTGACTGTGTGACTGTGTGTATGTGTCACTGTGTGATTGTGGCCCTGTCCTGTGTGTGTGAATAAGTGTGCATTAAATGGTCTCGCTGAGCGTGCAGACGTCTCCGTATTTTCACACAAGTCATTGTGTCTTCACTCGGAGTTAATCTTGTCGCTGTGTCTTCGCTCGGAGTTAATCTTGTCGTTGTGTCTTCGCTCGGAGTTAATCTTGTCGTGTCTTCACTCGGAGTTAATCTTGTCGCTGTGTCTTCGCTCGGAGTTAATCTTGTCGTTGTGTCTTCGCTCGGAGTTAATCTTGTCACTGTGTCTTCACTCGGAGTTAATCTTGTCACTGTGTCTTCACTCGGAGTTAATCTTGTCGTAGTGTCTTCACTCGGAGTTAATCTTGTCGTTGTGTTTTCGCTCAGAGTTAATCTTGTCGCTGTGTCTTCGCTCGGAGTTAATCTTGTCGTTGTGTCTTCGCTCGGAGTTAATCTTGTCGTTGTGTCTTCGCTCGGAGTTAATCTTGTCGTTGTGTCTTCGCTCGGAGTTAATCTTGTCGCTGTGTCTTCGCTCGGAGTTAATCTTGTCGCTGTGTCTTCGCTCGGAGTTAATCTTGTCGTTGTGTCTTCGCTCGGAGTTAATCTTGTCGTTGTGTCTTCGCTCTGAGTTAATCTTGTCGTTGTGTCTTCGCTCGGAGTTAATCTTGTCGTTGTGTCTTCGCTCGGAGTTAATCTTGTCGTTGTGTCTTCGCTCGGAGTTAATCTTGTCGTGGGGGCATCGCTCGGAGTTAATCTTGTTGTTGTGTCTTCACTCGGACTTAATCTTGTCGTCGTGTCTTCGCTCGGGGTTAATCTTGTCGTGTCTTCGCTCGGAGTTAATCTTGTCGTTGTGTCTTTGCTCGGAGTTAATCTTGTTGCTGTGTCTTTGCACAGAGTTAATCTTGTCGTTGTGTCTTCGCTCGGAGTTAATCTTGTCGTGTCTTCGCTCTGAGTTAATCTTGTCGTTGTGTCTTCGCTCGGAGTTAATCTTGTCGTTGTGTCTTTGCTCGGAGTTAATCTTGTTGCTGTGTCTTTGCACAGAGTTAATCTTGTCGTTGTGTCTTCGCTCGGAGTTAATCTTGTCGTGTCTTCGCTCGGAGTTAATCTTGTCGTTGTGTCTTCGCTCTGAGTTAATCTTGTCGTTGTGTCTTCGCTCGGAGTTAATCTTGTCGTTGTGTCTTCGCTCGGAGTTAATATTGTCGTTGTGTCTTCGCTCGGAGTTAATCTTGTCGTGGGGGCATCGCTCGGAGTTAATCTTGTTGTTGTGTCTTCACTCGGACTTAATCTTGTCGTCGTGTCTTCGCTCGGGGTTAATCTTGTCGTGTCTTCGCTCGGAGTTAATCTTGTCGTTGTGTCTTTGCTCGGAGTTAATCTTGTTGCTGTGTCTTTGCACAGAGTTAATCTTGTCGTTGTGTCTTCGCTCGGAGTTAATCTTGTCGTGTCTTCGCTCGGAGTTAATCTTGTCGTTGTGTCTTCGCTCGGAGTTAATCTTGTCGTTGTGTCTTTGCTCGGAGTTAATCTTGTTGCTGTGTCTTTGCACAGAGTTAATCTTGTCGTTGTGTCTTCGCTCGGAGTTAATCTTGTCGTGTCTTCGCTCGGAGTTAATCTTGTCGTTGTGTCTTCGCTCGGAGTTAATCTTGTCGTTGTGTCTTTGCTCGGAGTAGCCGAAGTCTTACGTCTCATGGAGTCTGACGCATGATGTGTACAATGTTACCCCAACGGTGACACAGAAGCCGTAATCCTCTCCTCTGAGCACGAGGCTCCATGGGAGAGGGTTGAGATATCGCCACCATGTGCAGTCACCTGGTATGCTCTGGGTTCTCAAAGTGACGGGAAAAGCCAGAGAACAAGAAAACCTGTGGCAAGCAGTCACTGAGAACGTTCCATGGATCTCTCCTCCACGTTTTGCTGGTAAATCACTCCTTACTTTGCTGTTTCTGGAGTTTTCTGGACCGGATTTGGGTTTCTTAAAGATGAATTCGGCGCTCGTTGGCCGGAGCTTCACTCTCTGCGAAGGAGTCACGGCCTCAACGTTCCTCCTCTCAACCTCATTAACGCAGAGAAAACAGCAGCTGGAGACGCGCAACATCACAATGACGTAAAGACGGACGCCAAAACACACAGACGGAGCAAAATAATACATCAATTAACCTCTTAAAGGACGAATTGACCGGAAACCGCAACACCACATTACAGCAGATCCCAGACTCTCTGTATTGTGTCCTCCCTGTGTGTGTGTTAGGAGGGGTTCACACACGTTATGAAGTGCAGAGTTTGTGTCAGGGTTTGTCTCGTGTCGCCACGTCCTCTCGAAACACCAGAATAATTAATTATTCTCTAGCCCCCCGCGTGCCCACGTTCCCGGATCCTCCTCTGTGTCCTGTCGCCCTCTGCGCCGCAAAGCCGAGACTTTATCTCATGTTCTGAATCTAGTAACCAGGTTAGAATATGGAAAATCCCGTGGGGGCGCAGAGCCAAAAGAGGGACCCGAGAGGGCATGGTGGACCGTCCAGCCCGGTGTGAGAGCAGGATGTGCTCCGTAACAAAACATCAAAGAAATGTAATCCACAACCACCGCGGCTTCTGGAAGCTCCATGTGGGAAGACTTGATTCTGATTGGTCTGGATTGAGCGGCGATATACAAGTCCTATTGCGTCCATAGAACGTGTGGACGATGCGCTCGCCTGGTGTGTTTGTGGGCATTTTCCCTCTCCGATGCGGGGAGTGTTTGGAAGCTCGCTCCGGTACACCAGACGGGATCATTTCGCTCCCAGGTGGCACCTAGTGTTACTTTTCGGCTTTCCTGAAACTTTGTTTTATATGATCTTTGTTCAGTCCTGTTAATGAGCAGATCAGCTGAACCCGGATACTATCCCCCCCCCTCGCCAAAAAAACGAAATCCCCAACAGGTTTAATGTCGATCTGCACCAATGCAGACAAACGAAAAGCGTACCACAACAAGAACACAGATCTCCTTTATCTCCTGTGGGAGCAGAGCATGCTGGGTAACGGCAAGGCGCCGGGGCATTGTGCTGTGAACGTATAGAGGGAGGCATCGTGCCCGTTATCATGGCGCGCGCTAGAAATAGACTCCCCCAGCAGATCTCTGTCTGTAGGTAAGAACAAGCCCCGCCCCCGGGTAAAAGCTCTGGCGCGCAGTACACGTATTCGGGATTTAAGGGATTCCCCTCTGTGTGGGAGGATCAGACATCGTTTCAGATTTGGGGTTTTGTCCCTTAGGATCGACATCGATTACAGAGCGAGGAGGCAGAGAATGGAGCAGCCAGACAGTGGGATTCCTCCGGGTGGGTCAGTATGAGAGGGTTCTCTGTGTTCAATAAGAGGATCGCTTAATGAGGAGACGATTCCGCGGAACGCGTTCACTCCTCTGTCTTCCTATACCTCCAGAGTATAAACCTGACTTTCCATGATGTCACCTAGTTTGACGCGTTCCTTTTCTCGCGGTCTGGGCATGGTCTGCTGCCGGTTACCCTCCTGGGCCGTAGCTCGTAGCTCCACCTAGTCGTTGACCATTAGGAAGATTTCAGTAGAAACAGAGACCTGCCCGTCTGTATCAACAGTGAGGGGTCTGCGCGGGGGAGGGGCTTGTTTTTGCTGACCCTTTCCATTTCATATTTTGGCCCTCAGACTCCCATTGAGGGTCCTGGGTGGTTCCCCGAGGGTCCCAGAGAGTGTATTATAAGCAACATGATGTGAAGAGAGGACGTGTGGATAAAGTCTTCCCACAAGCCGCACAATTCCAGAGAATTTCTTCCTCCTGATTGTTCCGGAAAGATGTTATTGATATTTCTTTCTTTTCTCAGGGAAGGATAAAGGGCGTTTTATTTACTATATGCTGATATCGCGCCGCGCTGAGAATAGATCCCGCTTCCTGTCACAGAAGGAAACGGCATTTTCCTTTGCTTGTATAAATAATACTTCCTTATCACGGACAATGCTCTTTATGTATAAATACCCCCCGCGGCTCCGCGGCTCCGCGTGTTTCTGCTCACTGTAACCTGCTGCGCTTCATCGCTTTTTATAAAATTCATTTCCTTTGACGCCTTCAATCGTCAGAAAGATAAAGATCCACAAAGGCCTCATTATTGTTACCAACCAAAAACCGTACCGGGCGCTCCAGGGAAATAGCGGCGTTTATTGAGGACACGTAACGTTTCGGTCACATGGACCTTTCTCAGGTGCACACAGGTGCCCAAAACGTTGCATGATCTCAATAAACCGCTATTCCTGGAATGCCAAGTGCAGTTTTTGGTTTAGGAAGGTGTTGTTGGTGGTTTCCCCCAAGAGCTCGCTTCTGTTACTGGATGTAGTGTGATTGTTGGTTCTGTGAGAGCAGCTCCCGGCCGTGTGTAATAATCACTATTATTACCAGTGAATCGCAGTGAGCCGGTTATACAGTTTTTCCTGCAGTGATTTCCCCTATAATCCGGTGAGGGTACCAGACATGGTCAGCCACTATCTCTGCCTCGTTACAGATAAACCCCCCCTTTCTTTAATCCGGTGAGGGCACCAGACATGGTCAGCCACTATCTCTGCCTCGTTACAGATAACCCCCCCTTTCTGTAATCCGGTGAGGGCACCAGACAATGTCTGGTGCCCTCACCGGATTACAGAAAGGGGGGGTTTATCTGTAACGAGGCAGAGATAGTGGCTGACCATGTCTGGCAGACATGGTCAGCCACTATCTCTGCCTCGTTACAGATAAACCCTGTCACACCCGCAGGCGGAACAACATCCCATTCCGTCATAAACCCCCCCTTTCTTTAATCCGGTGAGGGCACCAGACATGGTCAGCCACTATCTCTGCCTCGTTACAGATAACCCCCCCTTTCTGTAATCCGGTGAGGGCACCAGACATGGTCAGCCACTATCTCTGCCTCGTTACAGATAAACCCCCCTTTCTGTAATCCGGTGAGGTCACCAGACATGGTCAGCCACTATCTCTGCCTCGTTACAGATAACCCCCCCTTTCTGTAATCCGGTGAGGGCACCAGACATGGTCAGCCACTATCTCTGCCTCGTTAAAGATAAACCCCCCTTTCTGTAATCTGATGAGGGCACCAGACATGGTCAGCCACTATCTCTGCCTCGTTACAGATAAACACCCCCCCTTTCTGTAATCCGGTGAGGGCACCAGACATGGTCAGCCACTATCTCTGCCTCGTTACAGATTAACCCTGTGACAGAACCGTTCTCTTCTGCCTGTCCTGACTCTCCAGACAGCCCTTCGTTGCGGTCAGCCCGGCTACTGGGAGTGCTGTCCTCAGCGCCTCGAGCAGCTTGACCCGCCTGCTTCTGTTTCTCTGCCCTGGAGCCGTTAGGAATTTCCAGAAGGCCGCTCTGTGCCTTCTGAGGTTGAGTGTGTAGTGTAGCGTAGCTGAAGGAGACACCAGACGCGGCTGTATCTTCCAACAGGATTCTCTCTCTCTCTGAGCTCTTTAATGAACAAAAACGCCACAATTTATGCTGAGATCCAACAGCCATAATTTGCATAAATGACCCACATTGACCTACTAAAATGCTAATTACATTATGTCAGATATTTACAATAAACATTCCTCTTTCTCCATATCACACATCATTTACGTAATCTATTGTAAAGGAAATCAGTTAGGTTTTGGCTGAGACAATGGTGACTCCCAACCTCGGAGACATGTAAACAGATAGCAGATGAACAAAGAGAAAACCCTTTTGCCTAATCACAAATTACTCAAACCTATTTTACAATCTATATGAAAGAAAGCATTTGAACTCGCTGCAGGTAGTATCTTTAAAAAAACACATTTTTACCTACAGAAATATAAGTATATTTAAAACTAAAGCTACGGAATTTACACTAAACTAATTTAAACTAAAACCAAACGATGTAAAATATATTTAAAATCACATGATACAAATGAACAGAAAGTCTCTTGGGGTCTGAAGCGCGGAGCGCCACGCCAGCTCCATGACAAACATACACACAATGTATTCTGCTGATTGTGTCATGTTACCCCCCCTCATACACACAATGTATTCTGCTGATTGTGTCATGTTACCCCCCCTCATGCACACAATGTATTCTGCTGATTGTGTCATGTTACCCCCCCCCCTCATACACACAATGTATTCTGCTGATTGTGTCATGTTACCCTCTCATACACACAATGTATTCTGCTGATTGTTTCACGTTAAAGATCATTCTTCTCCCCTGCATTAAGCCATGTCTGGTGTTTGGGGAGAAATACATAGAATTATACAGCACTCCCTCAAGTTCTGGCTGAGGGTTGTGAGAAGGAAAGCTGCTGCGGATCAGCTTGGCTGAAGGGACGGACGCTGTAACAGGTTCGGTTTTGGTCCACAAGACGGAGACCAGTAAACCCCGGCTGCTGTTACAGATGATATGAGGAGCTGGAGACGAGATGAGAATTTGGGTATAATATGGATACTGAATACAGTACATGATGCATGAATACTGGAGATGATGTGTGGGGAAAGTCGTGCACACACAGTCGCTGCGTTGGTTGGCTGAGGGAATGGGAGTGCTATTCCTCAGGCTGCTGTTTTTGCTTGTGCTGCACAAAATCCACGAAACCAAAATCATCAGGGCCTGATTTTTTGTTGCAGTTTCTGCTTTTCCGGCCATTAAACCCATCACCTCCAGCACAGTAAAACCTTCTAGAATAATTGGCGGAAACCCAATCCGTTAACCCATTCACTCCCAGCCTCAGCTAAACAGCATTTACTCCTCCGTGTGTCACCGCTTGCCTGGCTTTTGGCCAAGAGAAGAAGGAAAGCCGGGCATAACTCTGGCTCCGACATGTCCTGATTCACTCAGTTTTCGGGAGATTATGGGCTCTGCGCATGTTTTGATTTGTATCATTTCCACCGTGGCCCATTAAAAGGCAGCAAAGCCGCACTCTTCGCCCCGGGAAGACAAGCCCTGCGCTCCGAGAAGCCCCTCTCTGCACCCCGAGAAGCCACGCTCTGCGCCCCTAGAAGCCGCGCTCTGCGCCCCGAGAAGCCGCGCTCTGCGCCCCTAGAAGCCGCCTATCCTAGATGGAAAACACAACTTGGCAACGTGCTCGGCCGATCGGATTCAGGAGCCTGGAAAAAGTGAAAGTCCAGCTGCTTCGCCGGGAAGGAATAAGCACTAAAGCATGTGGCCGCGTTCCGAGAGGGCGAGAGAGTCTTTTATTTCACCGTGCAGAGACTTTCTGACGGTTTTGAAAGATGTGACAGAGAATCCATCAGGATTCATTGAAAAACCATGCGCGGCCAGATCGGAAAACCGCATTTAATGTGCTTTGTGGCAGTAAATTCCAGCCTGACGTCAGCAGCCGCTGCCCCCCCACTGTCCCCTCCATCCCCAACGCCCCCCCCCCCACACACACTGTCCTCTCCGTGATCTCTTGATGAGCCGGTCTGGCCACCTTTTAACATGAGTTTTGTGCAATCATGGCTGCGGATCCATTCTGCTCTTTAGGCAGGGATTGTGGGAGTTGCAGTCTGTGGACGGAGGTGCAGCCCCCTGTGCTCACACACACACACACACACACCGCGTTGAACGGACGTGCCGAGGCTGTCACCAAGTCCCGCTTTCTCACAGAACGAGGTGTTTTCTTTGGAAACGATTCCTGGAGAGAAAAGGAAGAGTGACGAAAAACACGGCGGCTCGATGTGAAAGTACCGGCTCCTCAAATGCCAGCGTCTGAGGCCTGACCGGTACGTGTGGCACAGGGGAGGCGCGGAGACGTTGCCAAGCCACATTTTGAAACCATGTGTTCCTGGGTTTGGTCTGTAATGAAGTAAATAGGGATTTGGGTTTCATGTTTACATTTGTGGATGCAGCTCGGATGACGCGTGGTTTACACCCACACAGACAACCAATTGCTCAGCGCTGTGGAATATGCTGGCGCTATATAAATTATTAGAATACGGTTATTAGGGTTAGTATTGATGTATTACCATTTCTGCTTGTTTTAGGGTTAAGGTTACTTTTATAGTTAGGGTTACGGTTACTACAGTCAGGTGCAGAAATATTGGGACACGGACACAATTGTAACATCGTTGGCTCTATACACCACCACAATGGAGTTGGAAAGAAACAAACACAATGTGCTTTAACTGCAGACTGTCAGCTTTAATTTGAGGGTATGTACATCCAACTCAGGTGAACGTGTAGGACTTACAGCAGTTTGCAGATGTGCCCCCACTTGTTAAGGGGCCAAAGGTAATGGGACAGAATAATAATCATAAATCAAACTTTCCCTTCTTAATACTTGGTTACAAATCCTTTGCAGTCAATCACAGCCTGAAGTCTGGAACACATAGACATCACCAGACGCTGGGTTTCATCCCTGGTGATGCTCTGCCAGGCCTCTACTGCAACTGTCTTCAGTTCCTGCTTGTTCTTGGGGCATTTTCCCTTCAGTTTTATCTTCAGCAAGTGAAATGCTGCTCAATGGGATTCAGGTCAGGTGATTGACTTGGCCATTGCATAACATTCCACTTCTGTCCCTTCAAAAACTCTTTGCTTGCTTTTGCAGTATGCTTTGGGTCATTGTCCATCTGCACTGTGAAGCGCCGTCCAATGAGTTCTGCAGCATTTGGCTGAATGTGAGCAGATAATATTGCCCGAACACTTCAGAATTCATCCTGCTGCTTTTGTCAGCGTCACATCATCAATAAATACAAGAGAACCAGTTCCATTGGCCGCCATACATGCCCACGCCATGACACTACCACCACCATGCTTCACTGATGAGGTGGTATGCTTAGGATCATGAGCAGTTCCTTTCCTTCTCCATACCTCTTCTCTTCCCATCACTCTGGTACAAGTTGATCTTGGTCTCATCTGTCCATAGGATCTTGTTCCAGAACTGTGAAGGCTTTGTTAGGTGTTGTTTGGCAAACTCTAATCTGGCCTTCCTGTTTTTGAGGCTCACCAATGGTTTACATCTTGTGGTGAACCCTCTGTATTCACTCTGGTGAAGTCTTCTCTTGATTGTTGACTTTGACACACATACACCTACCTCCTGGAGAGTGTTCTTGATCTGGCCAACTGTTGTGAAGGGTGTTTTCTTCACCAGGGAAAGAATTCTTCGCTCATCCACCACAGTTGTTTTCCGTGGTCTCCCGGGTCTTTTGGTGATGCTGAGCTCACCGGTGCGTTCCTTCTTTTTGAGAATGTTCCAAACAGTTGTTTTGGCCACGCCCAATGTTCTTGCTATCTCTCTGATGGGTTTGTTTTGTTTATTCAGCCTAATGATGGCTTGCTTCACTGATAGTGACAGCTCTTTGGATCTCATCTTGAGAGTTGACAGCAACAGATTCCAAATGCAAATAGCAGACTTGAAATGAACTCTGGGCCTTTTATCTGCACATTGTAATTGGGGTAATGAGGGAATATCACACACCTGGCCATGGAACAGCTGAGAAGCCAATTGTCCCATTACTTTTGGTCCCTTAACAAGTGGGGGCACATCTGCAAACTGCTGTAAGTCCTACACGTTCACCTGAGTTGGATGTACATACCCTCAAATTAAAGCTGACAGTCTGCAGTTAAAGCACATTGTGTTTGTTTCATTCCAACTCCATTGCGGTGGTGTATAGAGCCAAAGATGTTACAATTGTCTCCATGTCCCAATATTTCTGCACCTGACTGTATTAGGGTTTGTATCACTGCGTGTTTTAGGGTTACTTTGTGGGTTGGTATCACTGCCGGAGTTACCTTCCTGAAACGGACCCAAAATCACAGCGTTTGTAAGAGAAACCAGTCCTGGTTTTGGGACTCTCCCTGTTCTTTGCGCCGTTTCCAGGATTCCTGAAGCATCTCCGTGCAGTCGAGCCCCTTAACATCCATAAAGCCGCGTTTTTCCAAAACAAACAAGACGCCGGCGCCACAAGGCGAGAAGATTCTCTGGGAAATCCAAAACGAGAGCGGAGCATAGCGCGAACAAACAACGAGCAGAACATGCAGAGCGGCGCCCAAACAACGAGCAGAACATGCAGAGCGGCGCCCAAACAATGAGCAGAACATGCAGAGCAGCGCCCAAACAACGAGCAGAACATGCAGAGCGGCGCCCAAACAACGAGCAGAACATGCAGAGCGGCGCCCAAACAACGAGCAGAACATGCAGAGCGGCGCCCAAACAACAAGCAGAACGTGCAGAGCAGCGCCCAAACAACGAGCAGAACATGCAGAGCAGCGCCCAAACAACAAGCAGAACGTGCAGAGCAGCGCCCAAACAACAAGCAGAACGTGCAGAGCAGCGCCCAAACAACGAGCAGAACATGTAGAGCAGCGCCCAAACAACGAGCAGAACATGCAGAGCAGCGCCCAAAAAACGAGCAGAACATGTAGAGCAGCGCCCAAACAACAAGCAGAACATGCAGAGCAGCGCCCAAACAACGAGCAGAACATGTAGAGCAGCGCCCAAACAACAAGCAGAACGTGTAGAGCAGCGCCCAAACAACGAGCAGAACATGCAGAGCAGCGCCCAAACAACGAGCAGAACATGCAGAGCGGCGCCCAAACAACAAGCAGAACGTGCAGAGCAGCGCCCAAACAACAAGCAGAACGTGCAGAGCAGCGCCCAAACAACAAGCAGAACGTGCAGAGCGGCGCCCAAACAACGAGCAGAACGTGCAGAGCAGCGCCCAAACAACGAGCAGAACATGCAGAGCAGCGCCCAAACAACGAGCAGAACATGCAGAGCAGCGCCCAAACAACAAGCAGAACATGCAGAGCGGCGCCCAAACAACAAGCAGAACATGCAGAGCGGCGCCCAAACAACAAGCAGAACATGCAGAGCGGCGCCCAAACAACAAGCAGAACATGCAGAGCGGCGCCCAAACAACAAGCAGAACATGCAGAGCGGCGCCCAAACAACAAGCAGAACATGCAGAGCAGCGCCCAAACAACGAGCAGAACATGCAGAGCGGCGCCCAAACAACAAGCAGAACGTGCAGAGCGGCGCCCAAACAACGAGCAGAACATGCAGAGCATCGCCCAAACAACGAGCAGAACATGCAGAGCGGCGCCCAAACAACAAGCAGAACATGCAGAGCGGCGCCCAAACAACGAGCAGAACATGCAGAGCGGCGCCCAAACAACAAGCAGAACGTGCAGAGCGGCGCCCAAACAACGAGCAGAACATGCAGAGCATCGCCCAAACAACGAGCAGAACGTGCAGAGCAGCACGAAAACAACGAGCAGAACATGCAGAGCACACACACCTAGGCGCGCGCACTCACACACTGAATTTGCTGCATATTAGTCAGATCGTGTACACGGACCAGTGACGGGATGAGCCGCGTGTTCTGCCAGTGGCAAGATATAGGCACACCAAACCGCCCAGGGCTCCCATACACGTTCAACCAGAGCGCCGGGTGTATCACTTTACTCACTTTAACTCCTTCACAGCCAGAGAGGAGGAAACTCCCTGACCAGGAAACATTCTACCTCCGCTTTCACCAATGTGCTCACGCCCTGACACTATTCTCCCCTCGCGCTCAGCGTCCCCTTTGCCCTCTTGCGCTCCGTCCTCGCGCTGCGTCCCTTTGCCCTCTGCCCTTCCACGCTCCTTCCCCTCGCGCTGAGTCCTCTTGCCCTCTCGCGCTCCGTCCCCTCGTCCTCTTGCCCTCTCACGCTCAGTCCCCTCGTCCTCTGCCCTCTCACGCTCCGTCCCCTCGTCCTCTGCCCTCTCACTCTCAGTCCCCTCATCCTCTTGCCCTCTCGCGCTCAGTCCCCTCGTCCTCTGCCCTCTCACGCTCCGTCCCCTCGTCCTCTGCCCTCTCACGCTCAGTCCCCTCGTCCTCTTGCCCTCTCGCGCTCAGTCCCCTCGTCCTCTGCCCTCTCACGCTCCGTCCCCTCGTCCTCTGCCCTCTTGCGCTCCGTCCCCTCGTCCTCTGCCCTCTCGCGCTCCGTCCCCTCGTCCTCTGCCCTCTCGCGCTCCGTCCCCTCGTCCTCTTGCCCTCTCGCGCTCAGTCCCCTCATCCTCTGCCCTCTCGCGCTCCGTCCCCTCGTCCTCTGCCCTCTCACGCTCCGTCCCCTCGTCCTCTGCCCTTTCACGCTCAGTCCCCTCGTCCTCTGCCCTCTCACGCTCAGTCCCCTCGTCCTCTGCCCTCTTGCGCTCAGTCCCCTCGTCCTCTGCCCTCTTGCGCTCCGTCCCCTCGTCCTCTGCCCTCTTGCGCTCCGTCCCCTCGTCCTCTGCCCTCTCACGCTCCGTCCCCTCGTCCTCTGCCCTTTCACGCTCCATCCCCTCGTCCTCTGCCCTCTTGCGCTCCGTCCCCTCGTCCTCTGCCCTATCACGCTCCGTCCCCTCGTCTCTTGCCCTCTCGCGCTCAGTCCCCTCGTCCTCTGCCCTCTCACGCTCCGTCCCCTCGTCCTCTGCCCTCTTGCGCTCCGTCCCCTCGTCCTCTGCCCTCTCGCGCTCCGTCCCCTCGTCCTCTGCCCTCTCGCGCTCCGTCCCCTCGTCCTCTTGCCCTCTCGCGCTCAGTCCCCTCATCCTCTGCCCTCTCGCGCTCCGTCCCCTCGTCCTCTGCCCTTTCACGCTCAGTCCCCTCGTCCTCTGCCCTCTCACGCTCAGTCCCCTCCCTCTGCCCTCTTGCGCTCAGTCCCCTCGTCCTCTGCCCTCTTGCGCTCCGTCCCCTCGTCCTCTGCCCTCTTGCGCTCAGTCCCCTCGTCCTCTGCCCTCTCACGCTCCGTCCCCTCGTCCTCTGCCCTTTCACGCTCCATCCCCTCGTCCTCTGCCCTCTTGCGCTCCGTCCCCTCGTCCTCTGCCCTCTTGCGCTCAGTCCCCTCGTCCTCTGCCCTCTCACACTCCGTCCCCTCGTCCTCTGCCCTCTTGCGCTCCGTCCCCTCGTCCTCTGCCCTCTCATGCTCCGTCCCCTCGTCCTCTGCCCTCTTGCGCTCCGTCCCCTCGTCCTCTGCCCTCTTGCGCTCAGTCCCCTCGTCCTCTGCCCTCTCACGCTCAGTCCCCTCGTCCTCTTGCCCTCTTGCGCTCCGTCCCCTCGTCCTCTGCCCTCTCACGCTCCGTCCCCTCGTCCTCTGCCCTCTTGCGCTCCGTCCCCTCGTCCTCTTGCCCTCTCGCGCTCAGTCCCCTCGTCCTCTGCCCTCTTGCGCTCAGTCCCCTCGTCCTCTGCCCTCTCACGCTCAGTCCCCTCGTCCTCTTGCCCTCTTGCGCTCCGTCCCTCGTCCTCTGCCCTCTCACGCTCCGTCCCCTCGTCCTCTGCCCTCTTGCGCTCCGTCCCCTCGTCCTCTTGCCCTCTCGCGCTCAGTCCCCTCGTCCTCTGCCCTCTTGCGCTCAGTCCCCTCGTCCTCTGCCCTCTCACGCTCAGTCCCCTCGTCCTCTTGCCCTCTTGCGCTCCGTCCCCTCGTCCTCTGCCCTCTCACGCTCCGTCCCCTCGTCCTCTGCCCTCTTGCGCTCCGTCCCCTCGTCCTCTGCCCTCTGCGCTCCGCCCCTCGTCCTCTGCCCTCTCGCGCTCAGTCCCCTCGTCCTCTGCCCTCTTGCGCTCCGTCCCCTCGTCCTCTGCCCTCTCGCGCTCCGTCCCCTCGTCCTCTTGCCCTCTTGCGCTCAGTCCCCTCGTCCTCTGCCCTCTTGCGCTCCGTCCCCTCGTCCTCTGCCCTCTTGCGCTCCGTCCCCTCGTCCTCTGCCCTCTCACGCTCCGTCCCCTCGTCCTCTGCCCTCTCACGCTCAGTCCCCTCGTCCTCTGCCCTCTCGCGCTCCGTCCCCTCGTCCTCTTGCCCTCTCGCGCTCAGTCCCCTCGTCCTCTGCCCTCTTGCGCTCCGTCCCCTCGTCCTCTGCCCTCTCACGCTCAGTCCCCTCGCCTCTTGCCCTCTCACGCTCCGTCCCCTCGTCCTCTGCCCTCTTGCGCTCCGTCCCCTCGTCCTCTGCCCTCTCGCGCTCCGTCCCCTCGCTCTGCCTCCCTTTGCCCTCTGCCCTCTCGCGCTCTGTCCTCTCGCGCTCCGCCCCCTCATGCTACTCCGCCCCCTCGCGCTCTGCCCCCTTGCCCTCCGCCCGCCTCCTCATGCTACTCCGCCCCCTCGCGCTTTGCCCCCTCGCCCTCCGCCCCCTCATGCTACTCCGCCCCTTGCACTCCGCCCCCTCGCCCTCCGCCCTCTCGCCCTCCGCCCCCTCATGCTACTCCGCCCCTCATGCTACTCCGCCCCCTCACCCTCCGCCCCCTCGCCCTCCGTCCCCCTCTCAGAAACGTTAAAACCAGTAAAAAAAGCACAAGATACATTTTAATAAAATAATTAAACGTTATCAGCTTTTATTTATAAAAAGCTTATTTTCTTTAGATTTTTATTCTACAAAACATTTAATTTTTTTTTATACAAAAAGAAACATTACAAAAATACAGACGATTTACTTTATTTTATACATTTGCCTTTTCCGTAGCTTTTAATAGTGAAATGACTAGCACAGGTCTAGAGGAATTAACCCCGCCGCTCCTGGATCCCTGGTCATGGTGTGGCTTTTTAAGCAGCCGGATTACACAGGTGTCGAGTCTATAGATCATAGTGGATAAATCTAGAAATATCTTCGTTAATCTCACCGTTTATACAATATTTATAGAATATATATATATATATAGAAACTCCCAGCTTGCTGTGGTTGAAATGGTCGGACGGATTGTGGTGATGAGGCTGTGCAAGCGGTGAGTGGAATCCCTCCCCATGAATCCCTTTTTCTCCAGGTTTTCCTCGTGTGATAGAAACGTTGTCTGAAATGATATGGCTTTTAACGTGGTGGAAAAGGAGCTCCGTGTAGCCGAGGCGGTGCTCGCTGGGTCTGGATGTCCCGTCCAGCGGCACATCGAGCTCATAGTGCTGCATGTCAGTGCAGAGGCCGCGGCGCAGACTCCTCAGCCCTTGCGGTTGTTAAGCTGGGTGCGGCGTCTGTTACCCATAGAAAGACTCGCCCTGTCAGAGCAGCCGGAGCCAGCGGAGATCGAAGTCACTTCCTAACGGCCAAAGTCCCTTTACCGCACCAATAAAACGGGGTGAGATCAAGGAAGCCTGTGAGGTCCAAACCTCTGCGTCGCGGCCTTAGTGGTGGCTCCAGGTTATGTTTCAGGCGGCCGCACACATCGGCTTCTCCTGGGGTTTGCGATCGTTCCTCTCCAGTGATTGGAAGGAGACATTCAATCCTTATTGGGGGTGCCTGACACGGAGGGGGGAGGGGTGCCTGACACAGAGGGGGAGGGGTGCCTGACACGGAGGGGGGAGGGGTGCCTGACACGGAGGGGGAGGGGTGCCTGACACGGAGGGGGAGGGGTGCCTGACACGGAGGGGGAGGGGTGCCTGACACGGAGGGGGAGGGGTGCCTGACACGGAGGGGGGGGGTGCCTGACACGGAGGGGGGAGGGGTGCCTGACACGGAGGGGGAGGGGTGCCTGACACGGAGGGGGGAGGGGTGCCTGAGACGGAGGGGGGAGGGGTGCCTGACACGGAGGGGGAGGGGTGCCTGACACGGAGGGGGAGGGGTGCCTGACACGGAGGGGGGAGGGGTGCCTGACACGGAGGGGGGAGGGGTGCCTGACACGGAGGGGGGAGGGGTGCCTGACACGGATGGGGGAGGGGTGCCTGACACGGATGGGGGAGGGGTGCCTGACACGGAGGGGGGGGGGTGCCTGACACGGAGGGGGAGGGGTGCCTGACATGGAGGGGGGAGGGGTGCCTGACACGGAGGGGGGAGGGGTGCCTGACACGGAGGGGTGCCTGACACGGAGGGGGAGGGGTGCCTGACACGGAGGGGGAGGGGTGCCTGACACGGAGGGGGAGGGGTGCCTGACACGGAGGGGGAGGGGTGCCTGACACGGAGGGGGGAGGGGTGCCTGACACGGAGGGGGAGGGGTGCCTGACACGGAGGGGGAGGGGTGCCTGACACGGAGGGGGGAGGGTGCCTGACACGGAGGGGGAGGGGTGCCTGACACGGATGGGGGAGGGTGCCTGACACGGATGGGGGAGGGGTGCCTGACACGGAGGGGGAGGGGTGCCTGACACGGATGGGGGAGGGGTGCCTGACACGGAGGGGGAGGGGTGCCTGACACGGAGGGGGAGGGGTGCCTGACACGGATGGGGGAGGGGTGCCTGACACGGATGGGGGAGGGGTGCCTGACACGGATGGGGGAGGGGTGCCTGACACGGATGGGGGAGGGGTGCCTGACACGGATGGGGGAGGGGTGCCTGACACGGAGGGGGGAGGGGTGCCTGACACGGAGGGGGGAGGGGTGCCTGACACGGAGGGGGGAGGGGTGCCTGACACGGAGGGGGGAGGGGTGCCTGACACGGAGGGGTGCCTGACACGGAGGGGGAGGGGTGCCTGACACGGAGGGGGAGGGGTGCCTGACACGGAGGGGGAGGGGCCTGACACGGAGGGGGGAGGGGTGCCTGACACGGAGGGGATGATTTGTCGCCGCCTTCATACAATTTAATTCTTTTTATTTCTCAACGTGTGAAATGCAGAGGACGAGCCCGATGTGTCGTCCAGACCCGACCAGCAGCAATGTGAAGGAAGGGGTGAATCGGGCCCTCAGTCCTGGTCAGTACTTGGTCCTCCCAGGGCCGGTAATCCGCTCCGGTGCTTTGCAAACCTGGTGGACAAGGAGGTTGAGGGTCCATAGATCCACCGGCGCCGACGCGTTTCGTTCACTAGAACATGAACATGTATTAAGCGCTCGTTGCAGTGGGTGAGGCCTGGTGGTGGGCGCACACAGGGGGGGGGTAGATTGTTTCGGTTGGGTTTTCAGTCTTTCCCTACATTCTTCTGTCTGAGATCTGGAAGCAGCCGCCGCCGCTCGTCATATTCACCGACACAAGTAATTCTGCAAATATGAGGCGGGGGAGGGGGGTTACACGATGTTTCTGTCGATCATGTCCACCGGGGAGAGGACGTCCCGTCGCACTGAAGGGGGAGCGCAGCTTTTCCTGGGGGTCTTGAAGAGATCCGACACGTAGAAAACCTGCGGAGGAGCGAAAGAAAGAAGAGCCGTGAGACGGGGAAACGAACAGACAACGAAAAAACGAGTTTCGCTTTGTTCGGTTTTACAGTTTGTTTCAATGCATTCGTTATGTCATCAGGATTCGTATGTCGGATCGATTCGCTTTTATTATTTCAGAATCTGAAACGGATTAATTACTTAAATAAAAAAAAAAGATGTAACCCCCCCCCCCCCGCAAACCTATTCAGTAAAAGGGACAGCAGCTCCGCGGGATTGTAAACTCTGGGGCAGGGTCTCCTCTCCTCTTAGATTGTAAACTCTGGGGCAGGGTCCCCTCTCCTCTTAGATTGTAAGCTCTGGAGCAGGGTCTCCTCTCCTCTTAGATTGTAAACTCTGGGGCAGGGTCCCCTCTCAGATTGTAAACTCTGGGGCAGGGTCCCCTCTCCTCTTAGATTGTAAACTCTGGGGCAGGGTCCCCTCTCCTCTTAGATTGTAAGCTCTGGGGCAGGGTCCCCTCTCCTCTTAGATTGTAAGCTCTGGGGCAGGGTCCCCTCTCCTCTTAGATTGTAAGCTCTGGGGCAGGGTCCCCTCTCCTCTTAGATTGTAAGCTCTGGAGCAGGGTCCCCTCTCCTCTTAGATTGTAAACTCTGGGGCAGGGTCCCTCTCCTCTTAGATTGTAAACTCTGGGCAGGGTCCCCTCTCCTCTTAGATTGTAAACTCTGGGCAGGGTCCCCTCTCCTCTTAGATTGTAAGCTCTGGAGCAGGGTCCCCTCTCCTCTTAGATTGTAAACTCTGGGGCAGGGTCCCCTCTCCTCTTAGATTGTAAACTCTGGGGCAGGGTCCCTCTCCTCTTAGATTGTAAACTCTGGGGCAGGGTCCCCTCTCCTCTTAGATTGTAAGCTCTGGGGCAGGGTCCCCTCTCCTCTTAGATTGTAAGCTCTGGGGCAGGGTCCCCTCTCCTCTTAGATTGTAAGCTCTGGGGCAGGGTCCCCTCTCCTCTTAGATTGTAAGCTCTGGGGCAGGGTCCCTCTCCTCTTAGATTGTAAGCTCTGGGGCAGGGTCCCCTCTCCTCTTAGATTGTAAGCTCTGGAGCAGGGTCCCCTCTCCTCTTAGATTGTAACTCTGGGCAGGGTCCCCTCTCCTCTTAGATTATAAAGCTCTGGGCAGGGTCTCTCTCTCTTAGATTGTAAGCTCTGGGGCAGGGTCCCCCTCCTCTTAGATTGTAAACTCTGGGGCAGGGTCCCCTCTCCTCTTAGATTGTAAGCTCTGGGGCAGGGTCCCCTCTCCTCTTAGATTGTAAACTCTGGAGGCAGGGTCTCCTCTTCTTGAGTAAATGGGGCGCGTCGGGTCCCCTTCCTTAGATAAAACTCTGGGGAGCAGGGTCCCCTCTCCTCTAGATTGTAAGCTCTGGGGCAGGGTCTCTCCTCTTAGATTGTAAACTGGGGCAGGGTCCCTCTCCTCTTACTTAGATTGTAAGCTCTGGGGCAGGGTCCCCTCTCCTCTTAGATTGTAAGCTCTGGGACAGGGTCCCCTCTCCTCTTAGATTGTAAGCTCTGGAGCAGGGTCTCCTCTCCTCTTAGATTGTAAGCTCTTGGGACAGGGTCCCCTCTCCTCTTAGATTGTAAGCTCTGGAGCAGGGTCTCCTCTCCTCTTAGATTGTAAGCTCTGGGCAGGGTCCCCTCTCCTCTTAGATTGTAAGCTCTGGGGCAGGGTCCCCTCTCCTCTTAGATTGTAAGCTCTGGGCAGGGTCCCCTCTCCTCTTAGATTGTAAGCTCTGGAGCAGGGTCCCTCTCCTCTTAGATTGTAAGCTCTGGGGCAGGGTCCCCTCTCCTCTTAGATTGTAAGCTCTGGGCAGGGTCCTCTCTCCTCTTAGATTGTAAGCTCTGGGGCAGGGTCCCTTCTCCTCTTAGATTGTAAGCTCTGGGGCAGGGTCCCCTCTCCTCTTAGATTGTAAGCTCTGGGCAGGGTCCCTCTCCTCTTAGATTGTAAGCTCTGGAGCAGGGTCCCCTCTCCTCTTAGATTGTAAGCTCTGGGGCAGGGTCCCCTCTCCTCTTAGATTGTAAGCTCTGGGGCAGGGTCCCTCTCCTCTTAGATTGTAAGCTCTGGGGCAGGGTCCCCTCTCCTCTTAGATTGTAAGCTCTGGAGCAGGGTCCCCTCTCCTCTTAGATTGTAACTCTGGGGCAGGGTCCCCTCTCCTCTTAGATTGTAAGCTCTGGGGCAGGGTCCCCTCTCCTCTTAGATTGTAAGCTCTGGGCAGGGTCCCCTCTCCTCTTAGATTGTAAGCTCTGGGGCAGGGTCCCCTCTCCTCTTAGATTGTAAACTCTGGAGCAGGGTCCCCTCTCCTCTTAGATTGTAAGCTCTGGAGCAGGGTCCCCTCTCCTCTTAGATTGTAAGCTCTGGAGCAGGGTCCCCTCTCCTCTTAGATTGTAAGCTCTGGAGCAGGGTCCCCTCTCCTCTTAGATTGTAAGCTCTGGAGCAGGGTCCCCTCTCCTCTTAGATTGTAAGCTCTGGAGCAGGGTCCCCTCTCCTCTTAGATTGTAAGCTCTGGAGGCAGGGTCCCCTCTCCTCTTAGATTGTAAGCTCTGGAGCAGGGTCCCCTCTCCTCTTAGATTGTAAACTCTGGGGCAGGGTCCCCTCTCCTCTTAGATTGTAAGCTCTGGGCAGGGTCCCTCTCCTCTTAGATTGTAAACTCTGGGGCAGGGTCCCCTCTCCTCTTAGATTGTAAGCTCTGGGGCAGGGTCCCCTCTCCTCTTAGATTGTAAGCTCTGGAGCAGGGTCCCTCTCCTCTTAGATTGTAAGCTCTGGGCAGGGTCCCCTCTCCTCTTAGATTGTAAGCTCTGGAGCAGGGTCCCCTCTCCTCTTAGATTGTAAGCTCTGGAGCAGGGTCCCCTCTCCTCTTAGATTGTAAGCTCTGGAGCAGGGTCCCCTCTCCTCTTAGATTGTAAGCTCTGGGACAGGGTCCCCTCTCCTCTTAGATTGTAAGCTCTGGAGCAGGGTCCCCTCTCCTCTTAGATTGTAAGCTCTGGGGCAGGGTCCCCTCTCCTCTTAGATTGTAAGCTCTGGAGCAGGGTCCCCTCTCCTCTTAGATTGTAAGCTCTGGAGCAGGGTCCCCTCTCCTCTTAGATTGTAAGCTCTGGGGCAGGGTCCCCTCTCCTCTTAGATTGTAAGCTCTGGAGCAGGGTCCCTCTCCTCTCTTAGATTGTAAGCTCTGGGCAGGGTCCCCTTCCTCTTAGATTGTAAGCTCTGGGGCAGGGTCCCCTCTCCTCTTAGATTGTAAGCTCTGGAGCAGGGTCCCCTCTCCTCTTAGATTGTAAGCTCTGGAGCAGGGTCCCCTCTCCTCTTAGATTGTAAACTCTGGGGCAGGGTCCCCTCTCCTCTTAGATTGTAAGCTCTGGGGCAGGGTCCCCTCTCCTCTTAGATTGTAAGCTCTGGGGCAGGGTCCCCTCTCCTCTTAGATTGTAAGCTCTGGAGCAGGGTCCCCTCTCCTCTTAGATTGTAAGCTCTGGAGCAGGGTCCCCTCTCCTCTTAGATTGTAAGCTCTGGAGCAGGGTCCCTCTCCTCCTTAGATTGTAAGCTCTGGGGCAGGGTCCCCTCTCCTCTTAGATTGTAAGCTCTGGAGCAGGGTCCCCTCTCCTCTTAGATTGTAAGCTCTGGGGCAGGGTCCCCTCTCCTCTTAGATTGTAAGCTCTGGAGCAGGGTCCCCTCTCCTCTTAGATTGTAAGCTCTGGAGCAGGGTCCCCTCTCCTCTTAGATTGTAAGCTCTGGGGCAGGGTCCCCTCTCCTCTTAGATTGTAAGCTCTGGAGCAGGGTCCTCTCTCCTCTTAGATTGTAAACTCTGGAGCAGGGTCCCCTCTCCTCTTAGATTGTAAGCTCTGGTGCAGGGTCCTTTCCTCTTAGATTGTAAGCTCTGGGGCAGGGTCCCCTCTCCTCTTAGATTGTAAGCTCTGGAGCAGGGTCCCCTCTCCTCTTAGATTGTAAGCTCTGGGGCAGGGTCCCCTCTCCTCTTAGATTGTAAACTCTGGGGCAGGGTCCCCTCTCCTCTTAGATTGTAAACTCTGGGGCAGGGTCCCCTCTCCTCTTAGATTGTAAGCTCTGGGGCAGGGTCCCCTCTCCTCTTAGATTGTAAGCTCTGGGGCAGGGTCCCCTCTCCTCTTAGATTGTAAGCTCTGGAGCAGGGTCCCCTCTCCTCTTAGATTGTAAACTCTGGGGCAGGGTCCCCTCTCCTCTTAGATTGTAAGCTCTGGGGCAGGGTCCCCTCTCCTCTTAGATTGTAAGCTGGGGCAGGGTCCCCTCTCCTCTTAGATTGTAAGCTCTGGGGCAGGGTCCCCTCTCCTCTTAGATTGTAAGCTCTGGGGCAGGGTCCCCTCTCCTCTTAGATTGTAAGCTCTGGGGCAGGGTCCCTCTCCTCTTAGATTGTAAGCTCTGGAGCAGGGTCCCCTCTCCTCTTAGATTGTAAACTCTGGGGCAGGGTCCCCTCTCCTCTTAGATTGTAAGCTCTGGGGCAGGGTCCCCTCTCCTCTTAGATTGTAAGCTCTGGAGCAGGGTCCCCTCTCCTCTTAGATTGTAAACTCTGGGGCAGGGTCCCCTCTCCTCTTAGATTGTAAGCTCTGGGCAGGGTCCCCTCTCCTCTTAGATTGTAAGCTCTGGGGCAGGGTCCCCTCTCCTCTTAGATTGTAAGCTCTGGGGCAGGGTCCCCTCTCCTCTTAGATTGTAAGCTCTGGAGCAGGGTCCCCTCTCCTCTTAGATTGTAAACTCTGGGGCAGGGTCCCCTCTCCTCTTAGATTGTAAGCTCTGGGGCAGGGTCCCCTCTCCTCTTAGATTGTAAGCTCTGGAGCAGGGTCCCCTCTCCTCTTAGATTGTAAACTCTGGGGCAGGGTCCCTCTCCTCTTAGATTGTAAGCTCTGGGGCAGGGTCCCCTCTCCTCTTAGATTGTAAGCTCTGGGGCAGGGTCCTCTCTCCTCTTAGATTGTAAGCTCTGGGGCAGGGTCCCCTCTCCTCTTAGATTGTAAGCTCTGGAGCAGGGTCCCCTCTCCTCTTAGATTGTAAGCTCTGGGGCAGGGTCCCCTCTCCTCTTAGATTGTAAGCTCTGGGGCAGGGTCCCCTCTCCTCTTAGATTGTAAGCTCTGGAGCAGGGTCCCCTCTCCTCTTAGATTGTAAGCTCTGGGGCAGGGTCCCCTCTCCTCTTAGATTGTAAGCTCTGGGGCAGGGTCCCCTCTCCTCTTAGATTGTAAGCTCTGGGGCAGGTCCCCTCTCCTCTTAGATTGTAAGCTCTGGAGCAGGATCCCCTCTCCTCTTAGATTGTAAGCTCTGGGGCAGGGTCCCCTCTCCTCTTAGATTGTAAACTCTGGGGCAGGGTCCTCTCTCCTCTTAGATTGTAAGCTCTGGGGCAGGGTCCCCTCTCCTCTTAGATTGTAAGCTCTGGAGCAGGGTCCCCTCTCCTCTTAGATTGTAAGCTCTGGGGCAGGGTCCCCTCTCCTCTTAGATTGTAAAATCTGGGGCAGGGTCCCCTCTCCTCTTAGATTGTAAAATCTGGGGCAGGGTCCCCTCTCCTCTTAGATTGTAAGCTCTGGGGCAGGGTCCCCTCTCCTCTTAGATTGTAAGCTCTGGGGCAGGGTCTCCTCTCCTCTTAGATTGTAAGCTCTGGAGCAGGGTCCCCTCTCTTAGATTGTAAGTTCTGGGGCAGGGTCCCCTCTCCTCTTAGATTGTAAGCTCTGGGGCAGGGTCCCCTCTCCTCTTAGATTGTAAGCTCTGGGGCAGGGTCCCTCTCCTCTTAGATTGTAAGCTCTGGGGCAGGGTCCCCTCTCCTCTTAGATTGTAACTCTGGGGCAGGGTCCCCTCTCCTCTTAGATTGTAAGCTCTGGAGCAGGGTCCCCTCTCCTCTTAGATTGTAAGCTCTGGAGCAGGGTCCCCTCTCCTCTTAGATTGTAAACTCTGGGGCAGGGTCCCCTCTCCTCTTAGATTGTAAGCTCTGGGGCAGGGTCCACTCTCCTCTTAGATTGTAAGCTCTGGGGCAGGGTCCCCTCTCCTCTTAGATTGTAAGCTCTGGGGCAGGGTCCCCTCTCCTCTTAGATTGTAAGCTCTGGGGCAGGATCCCCTCTTCTCTTAGATTGTAAGCTCTGGGGCAAGGTCCCCTCTCCTCTTAGATTGTAAGCTCTGGGGCAGGATCCCCTCTTCTCTTAGATTGTAAGCTCTGGGGCAAGGTCCCCTCTCCTCTTAGATTGTAAGCTCTGTAAGTAAAAGTAAGTAAGTAAAAAGTCTAATCGGTTTATTAGATATTGAATTAAAACAGGAATATTTTTGACATTGAAACCTATGGGATTCGCCTGAATAAACCTGTCGAATGAAACCACTGAACATCAGGGCATTTCACTGACATTTCTCTGCTGGTCAATGTGAATAGATTAACCATTGCTTCTCTACCGTATTTCACTGCCGCCAAACAGCACCGTATTTCACTGCCGCCGAACAGCACTGTATTTCACTGCCGCCGAACAGCACCGTATTTCACTGCCGCCGAACAGCACCGTATTTCACTGCCGCCGAACAGCACCGTATTTCACTGCTGCCGAACAGCACCGTATTTCACTGCCGCCGAACAGCACCGTATTTCACTGCCGCCGAACAGCACCGTATTTCACTGCCGCCGAACAGCACCGTATTTCACTGCTGCCGAACAGCACCGTATTTCACTGCTGCCGAACGGGCACCGTATTTCACTGCTGCCGAACAGCACCGTATTTCACTGCTGCCAAACAGCACCGTATTTCACTGCTGCCGAACAGGCACCGTATTTCACTGCTGTCGTTACAGACACCGTATTTCACTGCTGTCGTTACAGACACCGTATTTCACTGCCGCCGAACAGGCACCATATTTCTTGCTGGTGAATACAATAGATTCCATGCCACGGCCAATGGACGTGAAGCCGAGTCCAACGAATCGATCCATAAAAATGAAATCAATTTGTTGTGTACGGTTTCGTTTAGTTTCAGACGGAGTCACTTCCAAAAAACGAATCGGGAAAATTTCATCCGAATTCTGATTCGAATCGAAACGCACATCTATAAACTATGAAGGACGAGTCATCACGTGATGCGCGAACCGCCTAATCTCCGTGTGAACACCGCCAGCAGACACCAGGGGTCCGTCAGGTGCGGAGGGGGTTTCTCAAGTGGGGAGGGGGGTGTCTCTCGGGTTCGAAGCTGCTCCTTTGTAGGAGAGCACACACTCGGTCACATGACAGCGGTCGCCCAAGAGATCTGGTCATGGTGAGCCGGACCTGCACCTGATCCTCGCACATTCTATGCTTTTATGTGAATAACGAGGGAATTCTGCGCTACAGACCAGGTTGGCTGCACGCCTCCCCATGACCCCAAACCACATACTTACTATGCAATAAGCCACCAAGGCCCCCTGCACGAAGCCAGCCAGCACGTCAGATGGGTGGTGCTTGTGATCAGACACGCGGGACAGTCCGGTGTAAAACGCCATCATCAGCAGAGTGAACTGCAGCAGGGGGCGCAGGAGGCGGGCGCCGCGCCAGGTGAACCGTGACTGCAGGTAAAACTGAGAGAAGAGGGGCGTTAATTCACATAGCGAGGATCCCAGCAGCACAGCCTCCAAAACAACATGAAACGGAGCCCTTTACGTCTCCATGAAGGCATAGCAGACACTCGTCAGATCGACACACAGCGCACAGAACATGCCAAGGACCAGGGATGCGGCAAAGCATCGGCAGCTGGTCCTGGGACGTTTCTAAGGTCTCTGTCTCCTCTTTGATGTCATGGGGTGTATTGATTAAACCGGGACTTTAGGGGCAGCATTTAATTGCGTGTCCTCAACCAGCTGACCTGCCTGGCCCCGCCCACTGTGCTGATCTCTGAACCCCGTCACAGGATTCGCTGGGAAAAAAAGGAATCCATAAATAAAGGAGGCCGGCAGGGAATGCTTTGACCGCGTCGGCACGTTGAAACTATGACCGCGCCGGCGACACAGCGCTCCCTTCCTGAGTACAAGGAAGTTTTTGGCCGGGTCTGGATCACAATGCGCAGGGTCAGATATTTATAAACCGCCTCGTAAAGGTCTGGAGTGACACGCAGGAACACGCACAAACACCTGGAACCAACACGCAGGAACACGCACAAACACCTGGAACCAACACGCAGGAACACGCACAAACACCTGGAACCAACACGCAGGAACACGCACAAACACCTGGAACCAACACGCAGGAACACGCACAAACACCTGGAACCAACACGCAGGAACACACACAAACACCTGGAACCAACACGCAGGAACACGCACAAACACCTGGAACCAACACGCAGGAACACGCACAAACACCTGGAACCAACACGCAGGACACGCACAAACACCTGGAACCAACACGCAGGAACACGCACAAACACCTGGAACCAACACGCAGGAACACGCACAAACACCTGGAACCAACACGCAGGAACACGCACAAACACCTGGAACCAACACGCAGGAACACGCACAAACACCTGGAACCAACACGCAGGAACATGCACAAACACCTGGAACCGACACGCAGGAACACGCACAAACACCTGGAACCAACACGCAGGAACACGCACAAACACCTGGAACCAACACGCAGGAACACGCACAAACACCTGGAACCGACACGCAGGAACACGCACAAACACCTGGAACCAACACGCAGGAACACGCACAAACACCTGGAACCAACACGCAGGAACACGCACAAACACCTGGAACCAACACGCAGGAACACGCACAAACACCTGGAACCAACACGCAGGAACACGCACAAACACCTGGAACCAACACGCAGGAACACGCACAAACACCTGGAACCAACACGCAGGAACACGCACAAACACCTGGAACCAACACGCAGGAACACGCACAAACACCTGGAACCAACACGCAGGAACACGCACAAACACCTGGAACCGACACGCAGGAACATGCACAAACACCTGGAACCGACACGCAAGAACACGCACAAACACCTGGAACTGACACGCAGGAACACGCACAAACACCTGGAACCGACACGCACAAACACCTGGAACCGACACGCAAGTACACGCACAAACACCTGGAACCGACACGCAGGAACACGCACAAACACCTGGAACTGACACGCAGGAACACGCACAAACACCTGGAACTGACACGCAGGAACACGCACAAACACCTGGAACTGACACGCAGGAACATGCACAAACACCTGGAACCGACACGCAGGAACACACAAACACCTGGAACTGACATGCAGGAACAAGCACAAACACCTGAAACTGACACGCAGGAACACGCACAAACACCTGGAACTGACACGCAGGAACACGCACAAACACCTGGAACCGACATGCACAAACACCTGGAACCGACACGCAAGTACACGCACAAACACCTGGAACCAACACGCAGGAACACGCACAAACACCTGGAACTGACACGCAGGAACACGCACAAACACCTGGAACTGACACGCAGGAACATGCACAAACACCTGGAACCGACACGCAGGAACACACAAACACCTGGAACTGACATGCAGGAACAAGCACAAACACCTGAAACTGACACGCAGGAACACGCGCAAACACCTGGAACTGACACACAGGAACACGCACAAACACCTGGAAGTGACACGCAGGAACACGCACAAACACCTGGAACTGACACGCAGGAACACACACAAACACCTGGAACTGACACGCAGGAACATGCACAAACACCTGGAACTGACACACAGGAACACGCACAAACACCTGGAACTGACACACAGGAACACGCACAAACACCTGGAACTGACATGCAGGAACAGGCACAAACACCTGGAACCGACACGCAGGAACACGCGCAAACACGTGGAACCGTGGAACTGGCACGCAGGAACACACGCAAACACCTGGAACTGACACGCAGGGACACACGCAAACACCTGGAACTGACATGCAGGAACACGCACAAACACCTGGAACCGACACGCAGGAACACACGCAAACACGTGGAACTGACACGCAGGAACATGCGCAAACACCTGGAACTGACATGCAGGAACATGTACAAACACCTGGAACTGACACGCAGGAACATGCACAAACACCTGGAAGCAACACGCAGGAACATGCACAAACACCTGGAACTGACACGCAGGAACACACACAAACACCTGGAACTGACATGCAGGAACATGCACAAACACCTGGAACTGACATGCAGGAACATGCATAAACACCTGGAACTGACACGCAGGAACACACGCAAACACCTGGAACTGTCACGCAGGAACAAACGCAAACACCTGGAACTGACACGCAGGAACACACGCAAACACCTGGAACTGACACGCAGGAACACGCGCAAACACCTGGAACTGACACGCAGGAACGCACTCAAACACTTGGAACTGACACGCAGGAACACGCGCAAACACCTGGAACTGACACGCAGGAACATGTACAAACACCTGGAACTGACACGCAGGAACACACACAAACACCTGGAACTGACATGCAGGAACATGCACAAACACCTGGAACTGACATGCAGGAACATGCACAAACACCTGGAACTGACACGCAGGAACACACGCAAACACCTGGAATTGACACGCAGGAACACGCGCAAACACCTGGAACTGACACGCAGGAACATGCACAAACACCTGGAAGCAACACGCAGGAACATGTACAAACACCTGGAACTGACACGCACAAACAACTGGAACCGACACAGGAGCATGCATAACCAACTGAATCCAACATGTAGAAACACCTACAAAGATTTGGAACTGTGTACAAGGGGCAAGGGTCATACAGTAAATATCAGGGCAGGAGCCACAGGGAGGGTGATGGGGCGGGCATACCTCCCCTGGGAGGATGGGCGCGCGGGCACTGGCAGGAATGTAACGTGCAGAGCCCCTGTTTGCACAGAGAGGTGAATGCCCTGCGCAGCGCCTTCACTTTCCCTCCTGATAAGAGACGCGGCTTGTGTGACAGGGACGAGGAGATTAACCCACATTCTGGTATCTAGTATACACACAACCTCACCTGGCTTATTCACTAAATGGTGCATCGTGATGGGAGAAGAATTTTATTCACATAAAACCCGACCCCTGCTAGACTATTACTCCAGCTTAAGTCTCCTGTGCACAGCCGAGCGGAGTCACAGTTTAGTAAATCTGCTCCTATTGTCAATAAAAGGACTGAGCACCGCGTAAAGCACCGGCACTGAAATGCATCTTCATGCCCACTCGCCACACGCCCGACACGCCCATCTCCCCGGTGTTGTGGCGCTTTACACCCGCACAGACATCACACAAAGTGATGCCTGGCCTGGTTATTCCTATCACACCCACCATAACCACCTGATTGCAAGCAGACACGATACAGGAACTTACCACCAGATAGAGCATAGTGTACATGGAGAACGAGGCGTGTCCCGAAAAGAAGGACTTCCTGCAAGAGATAAGAGAGAGATCAGAACCTGACCCTCCCAGAAGCCGAAGATGATTCACTGCCGAGCCGCCCCCGTGTACCCTGAACCCTGTATACATATATACCCCCAGCCCATAAAGCCCTGTATACATATACACCAGCCCGTAAAGACCTGTGTACCCCGAACCCTGTATAAATATACACCCAGCTCGTAAAGCCCTGCGTACCCCAAACCCTGTATACATATACACCCAGCCCGGAAAGACCTGTGTACCCTGAACGCTGTATAAATATACACCCAGCTCGTAAAGACCTGTGTACCCCGAACCCTGTATACATATATACCCCCAGCCCATAAAGCCCTGCATACCCCAAACCCTGTATACATATACCCCCAGCCTATAAAGCCCTGCATACCCGAAACCCTGTATACATATACCCCCAGCCTATAAAGCCCTGCATACCCCAAACCCTGTATACATATACCCCCAGCCCGTAAAGCCCTGTATACATATACACCAGCCCGTAAAGACCTGTATACATATACACCAGCCCGTAAAGACCTGTGTACCCCGAACCCTGTATAAATATACACCCAGCTTGTAAAGCCCTGCGTACCCCAAACCCTGTATACATATACACCCAGCCCGGAAAGACCTGTGTACCCTGAACCCTGTATAAATATACACCCAGCTCGTAAAGACCTGTGTACCCCGAACCCTGTATACATATACCCCAGCCCGTAAAGCCCTGTATACATATACACACAGCCCGTAAAGACATGTGTACCCCGAACCCTGTATAAATATACACCCAGCTCGTAAAAACCTGTGTACCCCAAACCCTGTATACATATACACCCAGCTGGTAAAGCCCTGCGTACCCTGAACCCTGTATACATATACACCCAGCCCGTAAAGCCCTGTGTACCCTGAACCCTGTATACATATACACCCAGCTCGTAAAGCCCTGTGTACCCTGAACACTGTATACCTATACACCCAGCCCGTAAAGCCCTGTGTACCCTGAACCCTGTATACATATACACCCTGCACTTTGGAGGTGTAGGCTAAAAGGCTAGAGCCACGTGGGGGTGGGGGTAAATACTGGGGGTAAAAGGCCAGTGGGCATAACACAAACAGGAGGTGAGAGCAGTCCCTCATCTCTGGGGTTACCTGGCCTCCCGGACGCGGCTCTCCGGCCCCCTGCATTCATAGTCCACGATATAGCCCAGGGTGCAGTTGATCCGCAGGAGGTCCGGGTCACAGATGGCCAGGAAGTGGGGGCGCAGGCGGCCGATGGACACTTTGGCGATATCGGTGAAGGACTGGCTTATGGCACATCCGAATATAAAGCAGCCGACCTGCTTGTAGAGTGCGGCAATGTACGGGTTCTGAATGAAGGAGTGGGAGCGTTCCTTTAAATAATGGACACGGAAAAACTCTCCGATGATAATCTGTGGAAAGAGGAGAAATGCGTCAGACATGAGGGATGAGCGGCCGGAGAGCAAAGACTTTGCCAGGACTGAGCGCACCACCGGAGGGATATCGCCATGGGATCCACCGAGTAGCACCGGGCTCCGCACCTCAACCGCCCAGCAGCGTTATATCTGAGCGAGGCGGCCACATACATAAACCCCACGTTATGTCTCCAGTCTCTCATGGGGCCTGGAGACACCGCTGCGCCAGCAAAACACCGCAGCCCGTTTATTTAGAAATCTCACTGACCGTGAAGTGAAAATCCCGCCCCGGCGCTTCAAAGGCATCCGTTAAACTCGATTTACAATGTATGAAGGAATAATCTCCAAAAAGCCGTCACTTTCCCACCACATGAGCACCGACATCCGGTCAAGCCGCAGTAACCGAAGCCACCGCGTACCAAAAGCAGGGGGAGCCGAGTACGAACAGAGAAAGCAGGGGGAGCCGAGTAACGAACAGCGAAAGCAGGAGGAGCCGAGTAACGAACAGAGAAAGCAGGAGGAGCCGCGTAACGAACAGCAAAAGCAGGAGGAGCCGAGTAACGAACAGCAAAAGCAGGAGGAGCCGAGTAACGAACAGCAAAAGCAGGAGGAGCCGAGTAACGAACAGAGAAAGCAGGGAGGAGCCGCGTAACGAACAGAAAAAGCAGGAGGAGCCGCGTAACGAACAGAGAAAGCAGGAGGAGCCGCGTAACGAACAGAAAAAGCAGGAGGAGCCGAGTAACGAACAGAGAAAGCAGGGAGGAGCCGCGTAACGAACAGAAAAAGCAGGAGGAGCCGCGTAACGAACAGAGAAAGCAGGAGGAGCCGAGTAACGAACAGCGAAAGCAGGAGGAGCCGCGTAACGAACAGCGAAAGCAGGAGGAGCCGCGTAACGAACAGCGAAAGCAGGAGGAGCCGCGTAACGAACAGCGAAAGCAGGAGGAGCCGCGTAACGAACACCGAAAGCAGGAGGAGTCGCGTAACGAACAGCGAAAGCAGGAGGAGCCGCGCAACGAACAGCGAAAGCAGGAGGAGCCGAGTAACGAACAGCCAAAGCAGGAGGAGCCGCATAACGAACAGCCAAAGCAGGAGGAGCCGCGTAACGAACAGCGAAAGCAGGAGGAGCCGAGTAACGAACAGAGAAAGCAGGGAGGAGCTGCGTAACGAACACCGAAAGCAGGAGGAGCCGCGTAACGAACAGCGAAAGCAGGAGGAGCCGCGTAACGAACACCGAAAGCAGGAGGAGCCGCGTAACGAACAGCGAAAGCAGGAGGAGCCGCGTAACGAACAGCGAAAGCAGGAGGAGCCGCGTAACGAACACCGAAAGCAGGAGGAGCCGCGTAACGAACAGCGAAAGCAGGAGGAGCCGCGCAACGAACAGCGAAAGCAGGAGGAGCCGAGTAACGAACAGAGAAAGCAGGAGGAGCCGCGTAACGAACAGCGAAAGCAGGAGGAGCCGCGTAACGAACACCGAAAGCAGGAAGAGCCGCGTAACGAACAGCGAAAGCAGGAGGAGCCGCGTAACGAACAGCGAAAGCAGGAGGAGCCGCGTAACGAACAGCGAAAGCAGGAGGAGCCGCGTAACGAACACCGAAAGCAGGAGGAGCCGCGTAACGAACAGCCAAAGCAGGAGGAGCCGCGCAACGAACAGCGAAAGCAGGAGGAGCCGAGTAACGAACAGCGAAAGCAGGAGGAGCCGCATAACGAACAGCCAAAGCAGGAGGAGCCGCGTAACGAACAGCGAAAGCAGGAGGAGCCGCGCAACGAACAGCGAAAGCAGGAGGAGCCGAGTAACGAACAGCAAAAGCAGGAGGAGCCGCGTAACGAACAGCGAAAGCAGGAGGAGCCGAGTAACGAACAGCAAAAGCAGGAGGAGCCGCGTAACGAACAGCGAAAGCAGGAGGAGCAGAGATACGAACAGCGAAAGCAGGAGGAGCCACATAATGAACAGCGAAAGCAGGAGGAGCTGCGTAACGAACAGCGAAAGCAGGAGGAGCCGCGTAACGAACAGCGAAAGCAGGAGGAGCCGAGTAACGAACAGCGAAAGCAGGAGGAGCCGCGTAACGAACAGCGAAAGCAAGAGGAGCCGAGTAACAAACAGCGAAAGCAGGAGGAGCCGAGTAACAAACAGCGAAAGCAGGAGGAGCCGAGTAACAAACAGCGAAAGCAGGAGGAGCCGAGTAACGAACAGCGAAAGCAGGAGGAGCCGAGTAATGAACAGCAAAAGCAAGAGGAGCCGAGTAACGAACAGCGAAAGCAAGAGGAGCCGAGTAACGAACAGCGAAAGCAGGAGGAGCCGAGTAACGAACAGCAAAAGCAGGAGGAGCCGCGTAACGAACAGCAAAAGCAGGAGGAGCCGAGTAACGAACAGCGAAAGCAGGAGGAGCCGCGTAACGAACAGCGAAAGCAGGAGGAGCCAGGTAACGAACAGCGAAAGCAGGGGTGAGCAGAAGGTAAGCTCCACCCACATGCAGATCAGGCCCCCCCCAGTTCGCACGCTAGTGCCAGATGTGCTGGGGAACACTCTCAGCTGTGACAGGATAAATTTGTGCAATGAACGTAGAGGGGATATTAACTAAACTGTGCAAAGCAAGTCCCAGGACAATGCAACAAGATGTAACAAATACAAAGGATCCACCACCAAAAAACACATACACCCAGGAAGAGGCACGAAGCGGTGACAATCACATCCAAAGGGCTTTATTCACTAAACAGTGAGCAGGGATAGAACTGACAGATTTGGTTTTGCCAATGTCTACCAAAATTCTGGTAGATTCTGGTCAAACTCACTGAGTAACGAATAAACATATAACCAGTCACTAAACATCAATTAAAACAAATCCCTGCATTCATCTCCTGCAGAACATTAAACCCGACCATGTGTTCCATCACTATATAACGTATAGGTGTATCTATACGCAGCCTGCGGGTCTGTGTCGCTGGGTGTATATATGTATCTATACGCAGCCTGTGGGTCTGTGTCTCTGGGTGTATATATGTATCTATACGCAGCCTGCGGGTCTGTGTCTCTGGGTGTATATATGTATCTATACGCAGCCTGCGGGTCTGTGTCACTGGGTGTATATATGTATCTATACGCAGCCTGCGGGTCTGTGTCGCTGGGTGTATATATGTATCTATACGCAGCCTGCGGGTCTGTGTCTCTGGGTGTATATATGTATCTATACGCAGCCTGCGGGTCTGTGTCGCTGGGTGTATATATGTATCTATACGCAGCCTGCGGGTCTGTGTCGCTGGGTGTATATATGTATCTATATGCAGCCTGCGGGTCTGTGTCACTGGGTGTATATATGTATCTATACGCAGCCTGCGGGTCTGTGTCGCTGGGTGTATATATGTATCTATACGCAGCCTGCGGGTCTGTGTCTCTGGGTGTATATATGTATCTATACGCAGCCTGCGGGTCTGTGTCGCTGGGTGTATATATGTATCTATACGCAGCCTGCGGGTCTGTGTCGCTGGGTGTATATATGTATCTATACGCAGCCTGTGGGTCTGTGTCTCTGGGTGTATATATGTATCTCTACGCAGCCTGCGGGTCTGTGTCGCTGGGTGTATATATGTATCTATACGCAGCCTGCGGGTCTGTGTCTCTGGGTGTATATATGTATCTATACGCAGCCTGCGGGTCTGTGTCGCTGGGTGTATATATGTATCTATACGCAGCCTGTGGGTCTGTGTCGCTGGGTGTATATATGTATCTATACGCAGCCTGCGGGTCTGTGTCGCTGGGTGTATATATGTATCTATACGCAGCCTGCGGGTCTGTGTCTCTGGGTGTATATATGTATCTATACGCAGCCTGCGGGTCTGTGTCGCTGGTGTATATATGTATCTATACGCAGCCTGCGGGTCTGTGTCGCTGGGTGTATATATGTATCTATACGCAGCCTGCGGGTCTGTGTCTCTGGGTGTATATATGTATCTATACGCAGCCTGCGGGTCTGTGTCGCTGGGTGTATATATGTATCTATACGCAGCCTGCGGGTCTGTGTCGCTGGGTGTATATATGTATCTATACGCAGCCTGCGGGTCTGTGTCGCTGGGTGTATATATTCAGCAGGAGGGTGAGTGGAAGTGAAGGATGAATGCAGGCAGACAGAGGGTGGATGGTGACATACAGAGGGACAGAAGGCGAGTGAGCACAGAATGAACAAAGTGAAAAGAGAAACGTTTCACAAGCAAAATGAAATGATGAATGACAAAGCATGGAACGTGTGGAGGACGTGGGGCAGGACATGCGGTAGAGGACGCGGTGCGGGACATGCGGTGGAGGACGCGGGGCGGGACATGCGGTGGAGGACGCAGGGCGGGACATGCGGTGGAGGATGCGGGGCGGGACATGCGGTGGAGGATGCGGGGCGGGACATGCGGTGGAGGAGGCGGGGGTGGGGACGTGCGGTGCAAGATACGGGACATGCAGTGGAGGACACGGGTTTAGTACGTGCAGTGCAGGAAGTGTGATGCAAGACGCGGGATGTGCTGTGCAGAACGCGGGGCGGGACATGCAGTGGAGGACACGGGGCAGGACATGCGGTGGAGGACACGGGGTGGGGACGTGCGGTGGAGGACGCGGGACAAGCGGTGGAGGACGCGGGGCGGGACATGCGGTGGAGGATGCGGGGCGGGACATGCGGTGGAGGACGTGGGGCGGGACATGTGGTGGAGGACGCGGGGCTGAACATGCGGTGGAGGACGCGGGGCGGGACATGCGGTGGAGGAGGCGGGGGTGGGGACCTGCGGTGCAAGATACGGGACATGCAGTGGAGGACACGGGTTTAGTACGTGCAGTGCAGGAAGTGTGATGCAAGACGCGGGATGTGCTGTGCAGAACGCGGGGCGGGACATGCAGTGGAGGACACGGGGCAGGACATGCGGTGGAGGACACGGGGTGGGGACGTGCGGTGGAGGACGCGGGACAAGCGGTGGAAGACGCGGGGCGGGACATGCGGTGGAGGACGCGGGGCGGGACATGCGGTGGAGGACGTGGGGCGGGACATGTGGTGGAGGACGCGGGGCTGGACATGCGGTGGAGGATGTGGGGCGGGACATGCGGTGGAGGAGGCGGGGGTGGGGACGTGCGGTGCAAGATACGGGACATGCAGTGGAGGACACGGGTTTAGTACGTGCAGTGCAGGAAGTGTGATGCAAGACGCGGGATGTGCTGTGCAGAACGCGGGGCGGGACGTGCAGTGGAGGACACGGGGCAGGACATGCGGTGGAGGACACGGGGTGGGGACGTGCGGTGGAGGACGCGGGGCGGGACATGCGGTGGAGGACGTGGGGCGGGACATGTTGTGGAGGACGCGGGGCTGGACATGCGGTGGAGGATGTGGGGCGGGACATGCGGTGGAGGACGCGGGGTGGGGACGTGCGGTGCAAGATACGGGACATGCAGTGGAGGACACGGGTTTGGAACGTGCGGTGCAGGATGTGTGATGCAAGATGCGGGATGTGCTGTGCAGGACGCGGGGTGGGACATGCGGTGGAGGATGCGGGGATGGGAGGTGCAGTGGAGGACGAGGGGTGGGATGTGCAGTAGAGGACGAGGGGGTGAGACGTGCGGTGGAGGATGAGAGGGCAGGACGTGCGGTGGAGGATGCGGGGACGGGACGTGCGGTGGAGGATGAGAGGGCAGGACGTGCGGTGGAGGATGAGAGGGCAGGATGTGCGGTGGAGGATGAGAGGGCAGGACGTGCGGTGGAGGATGAGAGGGCAGGACGTGCGGTGGAGGATGCGGGGACGGGACGTGCGGTGGAGGATGAGAGGGCAGGACGTGCGGTGGAGGATGAGAGGGCAGGACGTGCGGTGGAGGATGAGAGGGCAGGACGTGCGGTGGAGGATGAGAGGGCAGGACGTGCGGTGGTAAACGTGAGAGTGGGACGTATGGTGGAGGACACAAATGGAACATGTGGAGAAGCACATGGGGACATGACATGGGAAACAAAGATGTCCTGTCTGGTGGGAACGAGTCAGGAACTTGTGGTGAAAGTGAAGGGGAGGAGGTCCTGTAAATATCCTTTAAACGGTTAATGTGACTTTTTGGGACTTTTTCGGTCCTGGAATAAATGACCCCCCAGCAGAGGTCAGGAGGTCAGACTGTATCCGTGTGTGAAGTCGGGTTCTCCGGCTCCTTGTGGCCTGGAACAGACGTGATGATGTCACGGAGCGACAGAAAAGTGAAAGAAGTGGATGGAAAGTCGGACTTACAGCAAGGATTGAAATGAGAATGCCAGCAGCAGAGAGGACAGTGTCGCTGATTGTCTCGGCAGGTTTGTAGGGGTACATGATGCTCTCGTCTTCACAGTAAAAGCCCCGCTGATACGGCTCGATTCGGTTAGTCTCAATTATCAGGAAAGGGAGGCCGGCTGGCAGGAGAGCGGAGAGACACAAGAACAAAACCGTAAATCCACAGCACAAAAATACACAAAGTGCAATATCACAGAGCGGTGAGTCCACGCAGCCCACCACCCATGGAATGGGCTCAGGGGGTCTGGGATCTGAGGAGGACACCTCCAGCCCCCCCACTGCCTGGTGTTAATGTACAGCATGGAGAGGACCGGGCAGGCGGGTGTCAGATGGGACCTTCACGCTCCCAAACCTGATCGATTTACTGGACCTTGAGTCCAGGAGGATTTATTGACCAAAGCTGCATTTGGTGGGAATCATTTTCTGACCCCAAGTACTGGTTCTGCCAGACAGACGGGCTCCAGGCCGGCGCTGTAACCGGACTTTGTATCTTCATGACGCTCCTATGGTGAGCGTGCGTCTTACTAACGTTTCGGCCATGGGCGAGGGATTTCTAGAAGGGCCGAACCTGATGTCTAGAGACGAGCGCCATTCCTTGGGGGAGGGGGGGTACGCATGCTCCACCAGTCCGTGAGTATTGCACACATGTCACTTACAGAGACCAAAGCCACCAGCACCGACACGGCGAGCAGCACCGGCACAGATATCGTGCTTCTCTTAAATTCATATCTGATGCTGTCATCGCTGCAGGAGAAGCCCCTCCGGTGGGGCGGGACAACGGCCGTGTTCAGCACCGCTGCCGGGAGAGCAACTGTCAGGATAAATGGTGAAACGGCACAATTACAACGGGCTCGGCGGTTCTTTAGGACCCCAGGCTGAGCTGTGTAGCCAGGCCGCCGGCTCTGAGGAACCTCACCTACATGGTGCTCCTCGTGGGTGGAGCTAGTGAGCGTCCTATACATTTTAGAGTTTCCGGCCCTCCTCAGTGATGATCATGTCTATGGTAGGCATTGGATTCAACTAGCTCCACCCATGAGGAGCAGAATAACATTCCTTCCCCATTGGCTGCACTGAAGAAAAACACAAAACATATCCGAAAATACACACATTAACAAAAAAATATAAAGACCATAAAATGGATCAAAAAACAGACACACACACACACACAATAACCACAGACACATGCACACACTAACCAAAAACACAAACGCACACACAATAACCAGACACACACAGACGCACACACAATAAGCAAAAACACACGCACACACAATAACCACAGACACACAATAGTCAGACACACACTAACCAAAAACAGACAACACAATAACCACAAACACATGCACACACTAACCAAAAACACAAACGCACACACAATAACCAGACACACACAGACGCACACACAATAAGCAAAAACACACGCACACACAATAACCACAGACACACAATAGTCAGACACACACTAACCAAAAACAGACACACACAATAACCACAAACACATGCACACACTAACCAAAAACACAAACGCAGACACACACACAATAAGCACAGACACACAATAGCCAGACACACACACTAACCAAAAACAGACACACACACACACTAACCAAAAACAGACACACACACACTAACCAAAAACAGACACACACACACACTAACCAAAAACAGACACACACACACAATAGCCAAAAAACACACATTAACCAAAAACCATAGAATATATCAGAAAACGCGCACATTGCAGACAGCATTGAAATACAGTACAGGTGGTTGTGTAATACATGCCAGTAAGTATGTATCAGGTGTAACGCCGCGTGACGCGCCCCATAGCGCAGGGAAGACACTCTTTATAAAATTTATTAATTTTCATTTTTAGTTGGGGGGTGTTTTTGGTTGTTTTTTGTGTGTGTGTGTGTGTTTTTGGTTGTTTTGTGTGTGTGTTTTTGGTTGTTTTTGTGTGTGTGTGTGTGTGTGTGTGTGTGTGGGGGGGGATTTCCCAGGACGTTTTTCCCGTAACAGACACACTTGCCGCCGTCTTCCCAGCAGCTGCATTAACATTACTCCTCCGACAGAGCCATCACCACAGAAAGAAGAGAATCAGAGCCGGAAACGCCGCCGCCACGTCTCTCCCAGAACACCTGAAAAACCAAGTCCGCAAAGACAAACCGGGACAAAACCGTAACAATAAACCTTCCTGTAAAATGCGGGATATATGCCAGAACCCAGAGTCTAATCAGGACAGGCGGGGACCGGAGCAGGCAGGTACCGGGTACGGAGCAGGTGGGGACCGGAGCAGGTGGGGACCGGAGCAGGTGGGGACCGGAGCAGGCAGGTACCGGGCCCGGAGCAGGTGGGGACCGGAGCAGGTGGGGACCGGAGCAGTTGGGGACCGGAGCAGGCGGCCGCTCTCTTGGTTTATGGTTTTCATGTGACAGATCTGTAAAACATTGTTATCAGGAACACTAACCGGCTGCTCCCCGATAGTCGCGGTGAGGACGCGGCCTGCAGGCTTCATTCCGCTGGTCACTAGACAGGCTGATAAGGGCCGGTATCGAGTTTCGGGGTCTCCGGACCCCCGGGCTGGGAGAGACTGTATAATATTTGTTCCTTTTTTTTTTGCACATTTTACGCAAAGAAAACGCTTTATGTCATCATAAAACAAACACATCCTCAGAGTCCTGCACCAGTTGGTATTTCTAGGCCCAGCGCATGTGGCCGGTAACGGGATAGTCATGGTTGAATACAGAAAGGCCGCCTCTCAGGCTCAGAGCAGTCAGGGTTAAAATCGCAGGCGCGTTTGACGGACGTTTCCCTTTAATGCCGCCATGCTGGCGTGGCGCCCGATAAATGAGAGATGCCAGGCTGCTCAGGGCCGGCCCCCGGCGTACACAGTAAATATTATGATTGCACACATGCGACGCGCTGCTATTTTAGGCAATCACGGCTACCGGGCTTGGGCTCCACGTAAACCTGCCGAGGTTTGTAGCTCACGCCGGGATTATTGAATCTGGCACCGTGCCAAGGCGCTGGCGCTGGGGACATGTTTTTTTCCTTCTTTGAATCTTTCTGAACAAATTCTGTCTGTGTGCACACACCTCTGTGCACGATCGCGCTGCCGGCCCGCGAGCACCCTGCTACGTCACCACCCCGCCTGACTTATGGAGCAGAAACCCAGTGACTGCATGAATTGACTCCATGTGGTTCAGCGCGGTGTAGGATGGTGTGGTGCAGTGCACCATGGTACAACGCAATGAGGCACAGTGTGGTGCAGAGTGGTGGGGCGCGACTTGGTACAGTGAAGCATGGTACAATGTACAATGTGGTGAAGCACAGCATGGTAGAGAGGTGAAGCACAGCATGGTGGTGTGGTGCAACACGGCAGGGTGCAGGATGGTGAGGCACAGCGTGGTGTAGGATGGTGAGGCACAGCGTGGTGTAGGATGGTGAGGCACAGCGTGGTGTAGGATGGTGAGGCATGGTGTGGTGCAGGATGGTGAGGTGCAGGATGGGGAGGCACAGCGTGGTGTAGGATGGTGAGGCACAGCGTGGTGTAGGATGGTGAGGCACAGCGTGGTGTAGGATGGTGAGGCATGGTGTGGTGCAGGATGGTGAGGTGCAGGATGGGGAGGCACAGCACGGTGTAGGATGGTGAGCAGGGCCACCATCAGGGCATTACGCCCCATGCTGCCATAAGGGGCCCGGTGGGGGGGCCCTGTTGGCAGTTGCGTCGCCCTTTTACAGCTCCGGTATCGGACTCTATATGTCTGAATCCGGAGCTGTGTCTCTGCTGCAGGAGGAGACACTGTGTCTCCTCTGGCTCCTGGCAGCTTCACTGGCTGGCTGGGCGGGGCCAAGCAGCGTGTGGGGGCCTCCCAAGCACGCTGCTTTGGCTCCGCCCCCCAGTCAGTGAAGCTGCGCGGCTGAGACAGAGGGCAGAAGAAAAGGAGAAGAGAGGAGAAGAAAAGAAGAGAGGAGAAAAGAAAAGGAGAAGAGAGGAGAAGAGAGGAGAAGAGAGGAGAAGAAAAGAAGAGAGGAGAAGAAAAGAAGAGAGGAGAAAAGAAGAGAAAAGAAGGAAAGAGAGAAGAAAAGAAGAGTGGAGAAAAGAAAAGGAGAAGAGAGGAGAAGAGAGGAGAAGAGAGGAGAAGAAAAGAAGAGAGGAGAAGAAAAGAAGAGAGGAGAAAAGAAGAGAAAAGAAGGAAAGAGAGAAGAAAAGAAGAGTGGAGAAAAGAAAAGGAGAAGAAGAGGAGAAAAGAAGAGAGAAGAAAAGAAAAGGAGAAGAAAAGAAGAGAGGAGAAAAGAGAAAAGAAAAGGAGAAGAAGAGAAGATAGAAGAAAAGAAGAGGAGAAAAGAAGAGTGAAGAAAAGAAAAGGAGAAGAAAAGAAGAGAGGAGAAAAGAGAAAAGAAAAGGAGAAGAAAAGAAGAGAGGAGAAAAGAGAAAAGAAAAGAGAGAAGAAAAGAGAAAAGAAAAGAAGAGCTTAAGGAAGGACAGGGAAGGAAGATGGCAGAGTGGTGAGCCAGGGCCCAGCCTAGACCCAGGGTCCAGACCCCAATGCCCAGACCCCAAAGCCCAGCCCCAGGGACCAGACCCCAAGGCCCAGACCCGACCCAGGCCCAGCCTAGACCCAGACCCCAAGGCCCAGCCCCAGGGACCAGACCCCAAGGACCAGACCCAGGGACCAGACCCCAAGACCCAGGGACCAGGCCACAAGGCCCAGCCCCAGGGACCAGACCCAGGGCCCAGACCAGACCCCAGGGCCCAGACCCCAAGACACAGACCCCAAGGCCCAACCCAGACCCAGGGCCCAGACCCAAAGGCCATCATATACAGCCCGTTACTGTGAGTTTTATTGCTGTGGATTCTGTGATACGTTCATACACACTGCACATTACTGTGAGTTTTATTGCTGTGGTGCTATGTCCTTTTTTTTTATTTGAAGGGGGAGAAAATCTGTTAGACGTTGAGGGAGTGCCGGGGGGGCCCATCGTGAGTGTGACGGAACGAGATGTTACTGTCCGCCTGCGGGTGTGCTCCAATCTGCGTTGAGGTCTTCTCCCCCTTCTGTTGTCCCACCGGCCCGACTACCAAGGTTGTGACACTCGGCGTCTCGAGCGACCGGGATCAGCTTCGCGAGCGAGATGTCAAACGTAGCGAGGGGGACCTTGACGTGGACCCAGCCCGACCACTGAGGGATGACCCTCAGCGTCCCGAGCAGCTGGCCACTGACCTGTACGTGAGCTTTTACAGTTAACGGTCAGAACAGGTTCCGTCCGCGAAGATTCGGATCTCCCGGCAATCGGATTGGCCGATGGTCGATCGTTCGGGGCTATTCGGATCACCCAGCGGTCGATGTGCCCATTCGCTACGCAACACTGACCTATTCGGATCTCCCGGTAATCAAGCTGGCAAACGGTCGATCGCGCGGAAGTATTCGGATCGTCCCGCGGTCGATGTGGCCCTTCGCTGCACAGCACTGACCTATTCGGGCTCCCAGTGGCTACAGATATCCCAATTCGACCAGCATTCCGTTCGGATTTCGCGGTAGTCGATGCGCCCGCGCCCGGCAGAGTACTGATTCTTCGGATCTTCCGGTGGCTACATGAAAGGGCCTCCGTCGGCTAGAGGCATTCGGATCGCGCGGCGGTCGAAGCGCTCACGCGTTGCCAGGTGCAGATTCTTCGGATCTCCCGGCAGTTAGCTGGACAGGCTCAGTCGGCTGTAGGTATTCCGATCGCGCGGCAGCGGCGCGCGGTATGTCTTCGTTTCGTCCGGTGTGCTGAACCACGAGGGATGTCAGACACAGTTGGCAAATAGAGACACGAGACGCAGCTGCATGAACTCAAAACCAAAAGACCCCTTTTTAACAACACATGCATTTATAACTTTTACCACGAGCTCCACATCTGGGAAACCCTCTGCCCGCCCACACAGATCTCATTGGCCCACACGATTTCGGGGCGGTGCCGATTCAGAACAGGATGGTCTGAATCGGCCATTTTCCCTCCTGATGCACCCGATCAGAACACGAGGTGTGGAAAATGGCGGCAACCACGGCAGACACTCAGTACACAACGTTACACAATATACACATCAACACTCTTATTCACAGGAATCACCCTCCCAAACCCTTAGAACTCGCAGGATTCGGTTGGTGTAACGGCACCCAAAAGTCTAGGGAGGAAAAATGTCCTGAAAACCAATCTCTGGCTGAGGGTGCTGAGCCATTCCTTCACATTCCTCCCCCTCCCCAAAGTCCGACGAACCCGGTTGGACCCCAACGGGTCGTACCGGGAAGTCGGTGCTCTCAGGTCCATAGTCAGTTGGGAGAGGCCGAGCCACCAGGCTTCTCCAGTTGGCCCTGCGGCCGTACCAAGTGGGTGGAGGCCACGCGGGTTTGGGGTTACCCCCTCCGGCAACAGGGTCCTGTGGCCGGGGAGGAGCACCCCCGGTGCCCCCTCCGGGACTATCTCGCACCCGGGGACAACGGGTGCTAACTGCACGCGCCCCGAGTACCTGGGCCAGCCGCAGAGGGAGATCGTGGCTGCGCGGGGCCTCTGGGCCAAAGGGCTGTGGGAATGGGCAGAGCGGAAGCAGGCTCTGCCCTGCGGCCAGCGCGTCAGCTGGGTGTGTGTCCCCTGGTGGGAGGATGGTTTCCTCCATCCCAAGGACGTACCATGGCGGCCAGCAGAGCCGTCGGGGAGAATCAGGCTGCTCCTCAAGGCATACGGCAGCGAGTGGGCAGAGGCCAGCGGCGCTCTGTCCCGTTGGCAGCTCTGCTGCTGAGGGGGCAGCTTCTGAAACAACTTTCGGAGGATCGGGTGAGGACAACAGCTGCGGGGTCACCGGCTCGGAAAACTCCTGTTGCTCCTCAGGACAGTCGGGAAATGGGCAGAGGTCAGCGGCGCCGTGCCCCGTTGCCAGCTCTTCCGCTGGGAGGTTGGATGCAACGCTGACATCCAGGGGAACAGGGAACAACGGCTGCGGGGTCGCCAGCACGGAGAAATCCTGCGGCTCCTCAGGGCAGACGGGGAGTGGGCAGAGGCCAGCGGCGCTCTGCCCCGTGGCCAGCTCTTCCACTGGGGGGTTGGATGCAGGCACAACTTGCGGGGGGTCGGGGAAGAACAACGGCTGTGGCCGAACAGCTGGGGTGAACCTGGCTGTTCCTCCGGGCATTCGGACAGTGGGCAGAGGCCAGCGGCGCTCTGCCCCGTTGCCAGCTCTTCTGCTGGGGGGTAGGATGCAACACTGACATCCAGGGGATCAGGGAACGATGGCTGCGGGGTCGCCAGCACGGAGAAGTCCTGCGGCTCCTCAGGGCAGACGGGGAGTGGGCAGAGGCCAGCGGCGCTCTGCCCCGTGGGCAGCTCTTCTGCTGGACCCGCGGACACGGCCGCCGTGTCTTCTGGCGGGCTTGGGAGGACCATTTCCTCCCGGGACCCCTCGGGCCCCTCACACGGCCCATCCTGGACACTTGGCACCTGCTGTGCCTCTTCCGACCGGGCCGGCTCCTCTACTGTGATCCCGATAGGGACCCATGGGAACCTCTCGGGCTCCCAAAACTCGCAATTTCTTTCAGGGGGCAGCGCCTCATCCTGAAGTTCTTGGCGGACCTCGTCTCGCCACTCAAGTCCAGTGGGCTCCACCATGGACCCGAAATACTGATCCAGGCTCTCTTGCAGTCTTCTCAGAAATTCGCCCTCCATGTTCTCGACGGGGAATGTGGCGTCCTCGGATGTAACTCCAGGCGGGCTGTAAGTCCCTATCCAAGGTCCGCTGGGCTGTGCGGGTCCCCAATACAGGCTCCAGTCGAGCTGTAAGTCCCGTACGGGGTATCGCTGGGGGGTGCGGGATTCCAGGGTGAAGCTCCAGTCGAGCTGTACTCCTCATCCCAGGGGTCTACGGGATAAAGGTCAGGGGTAAAATGTTCAATCTTTGTCTCACGGAGCGCTGCCAATCGCAGCTCGTGCTGACGCTCCTTTTCTTGTTCTTCTTCCTGCTGGGTCTCCTGGATCGCCTTTGCTATCTCAGCCTCCGATGGGGCAGCTCCGAGCAGGGCGATCCGCTGCCGCGCCCTTCGGATGAAGGCACTTTCCGCTTCCTCTGCGAGGACAGGGGTGAGCACGGGTGTCGTCGCCCTGTCCTGATCCATCCTGGTCAGTTCTTTAATTATGGTTTTCTTCTTTTTGTTACCCGGCGTTCCTCCCCGGTCCTCCATCATGACACGCAGGGTGTCCCTGGTGTAGTGATCGTACACCAACATGTTGCGGGTCTTCTTGGGGGGTGCAGAGAGCTATCCCACCGCTGCCACCAGTGTGACGGAACGAGATGTTACTGTCCGCCTGCGGGTGTGCTCCAATCTGCGTTGAGGTCTTCTCCCCCTTCTGTTGTCCCACCGGCCCGACTACCAAGGTTGTGACACTCGGCGTCTCGAGCGACCGGGATCAGCTTCGCGAGCGAGATGTCAAACGTAGCGAGGGGGACCTTGACGTGGACCCAGCCCGACCACTGAGGGATGACCCTCAGCGTCCCGAGCAGCTGGCCACTGACCTGTACGTGAGCTTTTACAGTTAACGGTCAGAACAGGTTCCGTCCGCGAAGATTCGGATCTCCCGGCAATCGGATTGGCCGATGGTCGATCGTTCGGGGCTATTCGGATCACCCAGCGGTCGATGTGCCCATTCGCTACGCAACACTGACCTATTCGGATCTCCCGGTAATCAAGCTGGCAAACGGTCGATCGCGCGGAAGTATTCGGATCGTCCCGCGGTCGATGTGGCCCTTCGCTGCACAGCACTGACCTATTCGGGCTCCCAGTGGCTACAGATATCCCAATTCGACCAGCATTCCGTTCGGATTTCGCGGTAGTCGATGCGCCCGCGCCCGGCAGAGTACTGATTCTTCGGATCTTCCGGTGGCTACCTGAAAGGGACTCCGTCGGCTAGAGGCATTCGGATCGCGCGGCGGTCGAAGCGCCCACGCGTTGCAATGTGCAGATTCTTCGGATCTCCCGGCAGTTAGCTGGACAGGCTCAGTCGGCTGTAGGTATTCCGATCGCGCGGCAGCGGCGCGCGGTATGTCTTCGTTTCGTCCGGTGTGCTGAACCACGAGGGATGTCAGACACAGTTGGCAAATAGAGACACGAGACGCAGCTGCATGAACTCAAAACCAAAAGACCCCTTTATTTTTTTTAACAACACATGCATTTATAACTTTTACCACGAGCTCCACATCTGGGAAACCCTCTGCCCGCCCACACAGATCTCATTGGCCCACACGATTTCGGGGCGGTGCCGATTCAGAACAGGATGGTCTGAATCGGCCATTTTCCCTCCTGATGCACCCGATCAGAACACGAGGTGGTGGAAAATGGCGGCAACCACGGCAGACACTCAGTACACAACGTTACACAATATACACATCAACACTCTTATTCACAGGAATCACCCTCCCAAACCCTTAGAACTCGCAGGATTCGGTTGGTGTAACGGCACCCAAAAGTCTAGGGAGGAAAAATGTCCTGAAAACCAATCTCTGGCTGAGGGTGCTGAGCCATTCCTTCACAGTGAGGTTCAGTAAGGGGCCCCATCATTTCTGGTGGCTGCCCTGATGGTGAGGCATGGTATGTTGCAGGATGGTGAGGCACAACATGGTGTAGGATGGTGAGGTGCAAGATGGTGAGTAGGGATGGGCTGCCAATTAGAATCGGTTCGATGTTCGCATCAAACATCGGCTGTTCGAAAGTTCGCGAACTTCGAACTTTTCAGGACGTTCGCAAAAAGTTCGAAAAAAATAATTTGAATTTTTTTTAAAAAATCCTAAAAAAATCTATAAATAAAGAGACTCTTTACTGCAGAATATAATAAGCAACGGTTTATTAGATATTGAATTAAAATGGGAATATTTTTAACATTGAAGCCTATGGGATAAAACAATTTTGTTGCTAAAACATCAGGCAGACGAGGCCCTCTAATCAGGCACTGTAGAGGGCAGCCCGCCGGGGCCTCCCAAGGATCCCTTGAGGAGCATGTGGCCACCGGATGACAGAGCTGCGACTGTGCGGGCAGGCTGGCCGTGTGCATGTGGCAGAGAGGCGGCGCAGGGAGGGAGCCACTGCACCTACAGCCACGGCAGACCCCCCCCCCACAACCAGGATCCAGGGAGCCCCCACTGACCACCAGGCTAAGGTAAGGTGACACATTTCTAAAAAAATTAAATCCGAGGACATTTTTAAATGTCCCCGGGAACATAAAATAAAACTTGTTTTTCTTTTCTTTCTATTACTCACCTGATTCCTGGATCCACCAACAAGCGCAGCCTCCCGTCTCCCACGCTGTTAGACGCTGCATACACCGGCGCGCTGTGTGAAGCTTCTGAGAAGATACGCTATCCGTGTAGAGGGAGCGATGCAAAATGTGCAGGCGGCTTCCTCGCTACACTAATAGCGTATCTTCTCTGCACACATCGCGCCGGTTAAAGCTAGAGTCAGACTGTAGAGGTGCTGCCCGGCAGTGTGAGGATTCATACAAGTCAATGCTCACGCAAGTCAATGCTCACTCAAGTTAATGCTCACGCAAGTCAATGCTCACTCAAGTTAATGCTCACGCAAGTCAATGCTCACGCAAGTTAATGCTCACTCAAGTTAATGCTCACTCAAGTTAATGCTCACGCAAGTTAATGCTCACGCAAGTAAATGCTCACGCAAGTTAATGCTCACGCAAGTTAATGCTCACGCAAGTCAATGCTCACTCAAGTTAATGCTCACGCAAGTAAATGCTCACGCAAGTCAATGCTCACTCAAGTTAATGCTCACGCAAGTTAATGCTCACGCAAGTCAATGCTCACGCAAGTTAATGCTCACGCAAGTTAATGCTCACGCAAGTCAATGCTCACGCAAGTCAATGCTCACGCAAGTTAATGCTCACGCAAGTTAATGCTCACGCAAGTTAATGCTCACGCAAGTTAATGCTCACGCAAGTAAATGCTCACTCAAGTTAATGCTCACGCAAGTTAATGCTCACGCAAGTTAATGCTCACTCAAGTTAATGCTCACGCAAGTTAATGCTCACGCAAGTTAATGCTCACGCAAGTCAATGCTCACGCAAGTTAATGCTCACTCAAGTTAATGCTCACGCAAGTTAATGCTCACTCAAGTTAATGCTCACGCAAGTCAATGCTCACGCAAGTTAATGCTCACGCAAGTCAATGCTCACGCAAGTTAATGCTCACGCAAGTTAATGCTCACTCAAGTTAATGCTCACGCAAGTAAATGCTCACGCAAGTTAATGCTCACTCAAGTTAATGCTCACGCAAGTCAATGCTCACGCAAGTTAATGCTCACTCAAGTTAATGCTCACGCAAGTTAATGCTCACGCAAGTTAATGCTCACGCAAGTCAATGCTCACGCAAGTCAATGCTCACTCAAGTTAATGCTCACGCAAGTAAATGCTCACGCAAGTCAATGCTCACGCAAGTAAATGCTCACTCAAGTTAATGCTCACGCAAGTTAATGCTCACGCAAGTAAATGCTCACGCAAGTAAATGCTCACGCAAGTTAATGCTCACGCAAGTTAATGCTCACGCAAGTCAATGCTCACGCAAGTAAATGCTCACTCAAGTTAATGCTCACGCAAGTAAATGCTCACGCAAGTCAATGCTCACGCAAGTAAATGCTCACTCAAGTTAATGCTCACGCAAGTTAATGCTCACGCAAGTAAATGCTCACTCAAGTTAATGCTCACGCAAGTTAATGCTCATGCAAGTAAATGCTCACGCAAGTAAATGCTCACGCAAGTTAATGCTCACGCAAGTCAATGCTCACGCAAGTTAATGCTCACGCAAGTCAATGCTCACGCAAGTCAATGCTCACTCAAGTTAATGCTCACGCAAGTTAATGCTCACGCAAGTTAATGCTCACGCAAGTTAATGCTCACGCAAGTTAATGCTCACTCAAGTTAATGCTCACGCAAGTAAATGCTCACGCAAGTTAATGCTCACTCAAGTTAATGCTCACGCAAGTTAATGCTCACGCAAGTTAATGCTCACGCAAGTTAATGCTCACGCAAGTCAATGCTCACGCAAGTCAATGCTCACTCAAGTTAATGCTCACGCAAGTTAATGCTCACGCAAGTTAATGCTCACGCAAGTAAATGCTCACGCAAGTTAATGCTCACGCAAGTTAATGCTCACTCAAGTTAATGCTCACGCAAGTAAATGCTCACGCAAGTTAATGCTCACTCAAGTTAATGCTCACGCAAGTTAATGCTCACTCAAGTTAATGCTCACGCAAGTTAATGCTCACGCAAGTTAATGCTCACGCAAGTTAATGCTCACGCAAGTAAATGCTCACGCAAGTCAATGCTCACGCAAGTTAATGCTCACGCAAGTCAATGCTCACGCAAGTGAATGCTCACGCAAGTCAATGCTCACGCAAGTCAATGCTCACGCAAGTCAATGCTCACGCAAGTTAATGCTCACGCAAGTCAATGCTCACGCAAGTCAATGCTCACGCAAGTCAATGCTCACTCAAGTTAATGCTCACGCAAGTTAATGCTCACGCAAGTTAATGCTCACGCAAGTAAATGCTCACTCAAGTTAATGCTCACGCAAGTTAATGCTCACGCAAGTTAATGCTCACTCAAGTTAATGCTCACTCAAGTTAATGCTCACGCAAGTTAATGCTCACGCAAGTTAATGCTCACTCAAGTTAATGCTCACTCAAGTTAATGCTCACGCAAGTTAATGCTCACGCAAGTTAATGCTCACGCAAGTTAATGCTCACGCAAGTGAGTGTTAACGTTTGAGCAACGAGTGGGAAAAATTACGATCTTAACACAAACATTTCCCATGGCTTCAAATCGCGTTTAAACATGAGCGAAAGTGGTAAAAATGAGCTCAGCGCACAGCGGGGAAATGGCTGAAAAAAAACAAAAAAAAACACTTTTTTTGGTTAAAAACGCTTTTTTTAAAAAAATTTTTTTCATGGTTTCCTGTCCCCCAGGGCACTACCCGGACCCCCATACACCTTTTATGACCAATAACTTGCATATATGCCCTCTGGAGGGCACCTTCATTTTCGAACGTTCGAGCCCCATTGACTTGCATTGAGTTCGAATCGTGTTTGCGTTCTAACTTTTTCAAATGTTCGAGTTCGAATGCGATCCGATGTTCGGCCCATCCCTAACGGTGAGGTGCAGGATGGTGAGGCATGGTGAGACTTGATGCGGTCCAGGATGGGGAGGCATGGTGTGGTGCAGGATGGTGCAGGATGGTGAGACTTGGTGTGGTGCAGGATGGTGCAGGATGCTGAGGCACGGTGTGGTGCAGGATGCTGAGGCACGGTGTGGTGCAGGATGCTGAGGCACGGTGTGGTGCAGGATGGTGCAGGATGCTGAGGCACGGTGTGGTGCAGGATGGGGAAGCATGGTGTGGTGCAGGATGGGGAAGCATGGTGTGGTGCAGGATGGTGCAGGATGCTGAGGCACAGTGCGGTGCAGGATGGTGAGGCACGGTGTGGTGCAGGATGGTGAGGCATGGTGTGGTGCAGGATGGGGAAGCATAGTGTGGTGCAGGATGGTGTAGGATGGTGAGACTTGGTGTGGTGCAGGATGGTGAGACTTGGTGTGGTGCAGGATGGTGAGGCACAGTGCGGTGCAGGATGGTGAGGCACGGTGTGGTGCAGGATGGTGAGGCACGGTGTGGTACAGGATGGTGTAGGCTGGTGAGACTTGGTGTGGTGCAGGATGCTGAGGCACAATGCGGTGCAGGTTGGTGAGGCACGGTGTGGTGCAGGATGGTGAGGCACGGTGTGGTGCAGGATGCTGAGGCACAATGCGGTGCAGGTTGGTGAGGCACGGTGTGGTGCAGGATGGTGAGACTTGGTGTGGTGCAGGATGGTGAGGCACAATGCGGTGCAGGTTGGTGAGGCACGGTGTGGTGCAGGATGGTGAGACTTGGTGTGGTGCAGGATGCTGAGGCACAGTGCGGTGCAGGATGGTGAGGCACGGTGTGGTGCAGGATGCTGAGGCACGGTGTGGTGCAGGATGGTGAGGCATGGTGTGGTGCAGGATGGGGAAGCATGGTGTGGTGCAGGATGGTGTAGGATGGTGAGACTTGGTGTGGTGCAGGATGGTGCAGGATGCTGAGGCACAGTGCGGTGCAGGTTGGTGAGGCACAGCGCCCCAGAATCCACTCAATGTTTTACGCATTCAAGTCACTCCATCCTGGCACCTCGTGCTCATCTGCCTCTAAGGAGCTGGCAGGGATGTTCCTGCTTTGCCACAGGTGAGCAGAGCACAGATACATTATAGCACCACCTTATAACAAGGTGCTGTACAAAGAGAGGCACATGGGGTTATGCATCCTGGCACAGTATCCAGTAACTAAGAGCCTTGTACCACAGCTCTCCACGAGTAACACTGCGGCAGTGGCCCCTATAACTCCGTGCGAGGATTCCTCAGGGGCCTTCGCAGAGACCAGGAATTGGCAGCGACCTCACAGCCAATCCTGTGCTGCCAACTCCTGCAGAAAGGTGAGGAGGTGCTGGCGGAGCCATGCTGGGTTATATAGACCCTCTGCACCGGTGATGGGTTATATCCCGCGATCTCTAGGTGTCCGGCGGCAAATACCTGCTGCGTCCCTCTGACATAAATGCCTCGCAGTGACTGAGCGCCGGCGCGTTTCGCCACACGGTGCAGATTCTTTGCTGCTATCTGTGTCCTTCTCATTGTTGAGTGACGCTTTATTGGTGGTGAAACCAGATATTTACCCCGGAGCCACACGCGTGACGGAGCGGCATCAGCTGCACAAGCGGTGTGTGAATGCAGTGACACACACACACACACACACAACACACACACACACTGACCCGGGAGCTGCTCACACAGGGAGAAACGAGTAGGGGCAAAAAAAAAAAACCATGACATGATGTCATAGAAACTTTATACATCTTTCACCAGGAGACACATCTATAAACCCGAGCAGAAGCCAGACACACACACACACACACACACACACACACTCAATGTACAGCTGTGTGTGCGTCTGTCAGTTGGATTGTATATATGAACGTGTGTATGAATTCATGAATAAGTGTATGAGTGCGTGTTGGGGTGATCACATCAGTCTGGGGGCCCTCGCAGCCCCCCATCATTTTATCCCCTGCCTAATGTGCGAGTCAAATAAATGCCAACAAAGACCGAGGAGATGCAAATCCCTGAGTGCGACACCGGCACGACCAGACACGGCTCCTTCAAACCCGCAACTCCCAGCAAATCCGCCAATGTGTCTACATAGAACGGAAAAACCTTCTCCAGCATCCGCCACCTGCACAAATAGGGCCAGGATGTGACCGGGGCGGCCGCCAGCGCTGCATGGATTGGGGGGGGGGTATTAGATTCACTGAAACCGCTCAGAATGCACGAAAAGAACGTTTTTACAAAATATAGAAATTTCCTTCCAGGCGTCGCTCTGTCAATAAAACAAAAGCAGAAAACCCGCAAAAACCTGTCAAGCACACAAAAACCCGTCGAGAAACACAAAACACACAAAAACCTGTAAAGCACACATAAAAACCGAAAAAAACACAAAAAACCTGTCAAAAAACACAAAAAACCCGTCAAAAAACACAAAAACCTGTATAGAACACACAAAAACAACAAAAAACTGTTAAAGCACACATAAAAACCGTCAAAAAACACAAAACACACAAAAACCTGTAAAGCACACACAAAAACCCGTCAAAAACACAAAAACCTGTAAAGCACACACAAAAACCCGTCAAAAACACAAAAACCTGTATAGAACACACAAAAAACACAAAAACCTGTAAAGCACACACAAAAACCCGTCAAAAAACACAAAAACCTGTATAGAACACACAAAAACAGTCAAAAACACAAAAACCTGTATAGAACACACAAAAACCTGTCAAAAAACACAAAAACCTGTATAGAACACACAAAAAACACAAAAACCTGTAAAGCACACACAAAAACAGTCAAAAACACAAAAACCTGTATAGAACACACAAAAAACACAAAAACCTGTAAAGCACACACAAAAACCCGTCAAAAAACACAAAAACCTGTATAGAACACACAAAAAACACAAAAACCTGTAAAGTACACACAAAAACCCGTCAAAAAACACAAAACACACAAAAACCTGTAAAGCACACACAAAAACCCGTCAAAAACACAAAAACCTGTAAAGCACACACAAAAACCCGTCAAAAACACAAAAACCTGTATAGAACACACAAAAAACACAAAAAACCTGTAAAGCACACACAAAAACCGTCAAAAACACAAAAACCTGTATAGAACACACAAAAAAAAACACAAAAACCTGTAAAGCACACACAAAAACCCGTCAAAAACACAAAAACCTGTATAGAACACACAAAAAACACAAAAACCTGTAAAGCACACACAAAAACAGTCAAAAACACAAAAACCTGTATAGAACACACAAAAAACACAAAAACCTGTAAAGTACACACAAAAAACCCGTCAAAAAACACAAAACACACAAAAACCTGTAAAGCACACACAAAAAACCCGTCAAAAACACAAAAACCTGTAAAGCACACACAAAAAACGTCAAAAAACAAAAAACCTGTATAGAACACACAAAAAACACAAAAACCTGTAAAGCACACACAAAAACCGTCAAAAAACACAAAAACCTGTATAGAACACACAAAAACAGTCAAAAACACAAAAACCTGTATAGAACACACAAAAACCTGTCAAAAAACACAAAAACCTGTATAGAACACACAAAAAACACAAAAACCTGTAAAGCACACACAAAAACAGTCAAAAACACAAAAACCTGTATAGAACACACAAAAAACACAAAAACCTGTAAAGCACACACAAAAACCCGTCAAAAAACACAAAAACCTGTATAGAACACACAAAAACACAAAAAACCTGTAAAGTACACACAAAAACCCGTCAAAAAACACAAAACACACAAAAACCTGTAAAGCACACACAAAAACCCGTCAAAAACACAAAAACCTGTAAAGCACACACAAAAACCCGTCAAAAACACAAAAACCTGTATAGAACACACAAAAAACACAAAAACCTGTAAAGCACACACAAAAACCCGTCAAAAACACAAAAACCTGTATAGAACACACAAAAAACACAAAAACCTGTAAAGCACACACAAAAACCCGTCAAAAACACAAAAACCTGTATAGAACACACAAAAAACACAAAAACCTGTAAAGCACACACAAAAACAGTCAAAAACACAAAAACCTGTATAGAACACACAAAAAACACAAAAACCTGTAAAGCACACACAAAAACCCGTCAAAAAACACAAAAACCTGTATAGAACACACAAAAAACACAAAAACCTGTAAAGTACACACAAAAACCCGTCAAAAAACACAAAACACACAAAAACCTGTAAAGCACACACAAAAACCCGTCAAAAACACAAAAACCTGTAAAGCACACACAAAAAACGTCAAAAACACAAAAACCTGTATAGAACACACAAAAAACACAAAAACCTGTAAAGCACACACAAAAACCCGTCAAAAAACACAAAAACCTGTATAGAACACACAAAAACAGTCAAAAACACAAAAACCTGTATAGAACACACAAAAACCTGTCAAAAAACACAAAAACCTGTATAGAACACACAAAAAACACAAAAACCTGTAAAGCACACACAAAAACAGTAAAAAACACAAAAACCTGTATAGAACACACAAAAAACACAAAAACCTGTAAAGCACACACAAAAACCCGTCAAAAAACACAAAAACCTGTATAGAACACACAAAAAACACAAAAACCTGTAAAGTACACACAAAAACCCGTCAAAAAACACAAAACACACAAAAACCTGTAAAGCACACACAAAAACCCGTCAAAAACACAAAAACCTGTAAAGCACACACAAAAACCCGTCAAAAACACAAAAACCTGTATAGAACACACAAAAAACACAAAAACCTGTAAAGCACACACAAAAACCCGTCAAAAACACAAAAACCTGTATAGAACACACAAAAAACACAAAAACCTGTAAAGCACACACAAAAACCCGTCAAAAAACACAAAACACACAAAAACCTGTAAAGCACACACAAAAACAGTCAAAAACACAAAAACCTGTATAGAACACACAAAAACCTGTCAAAAAACACAAAAACCTGTATAGAACACACAAAAAACACAAAAAACACAAAAACCTGTAAAGCACACACAAAAACCCGTTAAAAAACACAAAAACCTGTATAGAACACACAAAAAACACAAAAACCTGTAAAGCACACACAAAAACCCGTCAAAAAACACAAAAACCTGTATAGAACACACAAAAAACACAAAAACCTGTAAAGTACACACAAAAACCCGTCAAAAAACACAAAAACCTGTAAAGCACACACAAAAACCTGCAAAAAATAAAAAAGCGCAAAAACCCATCAAAAATCAAAAACCTGAAAAAAAAACCTAAAGACCCATCAAAAAACAAAGGGCTCGATTACATTCTTCGCGCAAACGTTACCGTGTGCGCAAAAATGCATTAGCGCGAGGGGCAAAACCCTTTGCACTGAACGTCGTATTACAATGTCTGCGGAAAAAATGTGCGTTAATGTCTAACGCTGGTGAACCTGCACGAACACTGCGCAAGTGTAATGTACGGCGCGCGTCCTATACTTAACATTGTGAGCGCAAATGCGTTTGTGCGCTGGTACGCGGATAGTATTACAATCTAGGAGCAAAATTTTATGCACAGCGTTTGTGCGCAAAATTTTAACGTCTTTTAAAAGCTGGTGGTAACGGCAAATCTGAACGTTCTGACCGAAACCAAATACACCAGCCCGAAAAAAAAAAAATACAGCACAGTATAGTTACACATTCTACACATACCCAAACAATAACATGGAGAGGTTGTGCGTGGTTTTATTATTGATGCAGCATATATGCTCAGATTGACATTGACAGGCGCAAAAACTGAACGGGAGACAATTGTGGTTCTTAGCCCGTTCACACTGTGCGATTTAAAGTGCGATTTTCATATTTGCGACATAGAGCGATAATGTTGCGCAACGTCGCGGTTTTGTGTGATTTTGCAAAGCACCACCAATGCAAATCGCAAATTGTAAAAAAAGGGTCATGTACCAGCGACATCGCGCGGCATCGCGCGGCAAGATGTGAACAGCTCCATTGAAATGCATTGGAGAAGCTACATGGCGCGACGTCGCGGCAAAATCCACGTGATAAATCGCAGTGTGAGCGGCGCTGAACTGCGTGAAAAAACATTGCGCACACTGATTTTTGTGCGCAACATTAATGCGCGCGCATTTTTGCGCGTCGGTTTTACGTGCGCAATTTTTCAACGGATGGAGAAATGCGCGAGGATGGCAATACCAGCGTTAATTTACAGGCGTTAACGTTTAACGCTTCAAATCAAAAAAATCAGGCGCTGCGCGTGTTAACGCGAAGAATGTAATAGGGCCCAAAGAGCACAAAAACTGGCAAAACTACAACGAAAAAAATGAAAAAACCCACAAAAAACTGTGAAAAACAGAGAAAGTAAGAACTGATAAGCAGCCGACGCTCCATCCGGCCACCATGCTTTGGTGTAACGCTCTATACACAGGGTGAAACGCAGAGGCGCTGCTTTCGGCCACTCGGGGTGGATCTGTTAAACAGCGAGTTGTGAGCAGAGTCGTGGAGTGACTGGCACACACTGGCAGCTTTCCCTGAACGCGTCATGTGGGTTTACGTCCTGGGCGCCGGGCCGGTAACCCGCACAGTTTGGGGATTGGGCCTCGGCAGCAGGAGATGCCGGCATTTTGGCAGGATTGTGGGATTTTCTGAGGCGGCCGCCCGTGCGTCGGCTGCATCCAGCGCGTTTGTCATAGGAATGGTATTCACGCGCGCGCTGACTGTGCTTACACTCGCACTATCACCTGTCTGAATAGGGATCCGGTCACAGTAAATCCGGCGCTTTGTGCCGCGGCACGCAGGTTCTCGTGGATCACGTGATCACAGGGGATCCTTTCTGTTCCCACGGGAGAGATTTCACTTCTTCGCTGCTTCGGCAATGACCTCCATTCACCACATTCTTGCTGCCGGGAGAGACAAAGGCCGGGGGCCGGGCTGTGAGGGCCCCATTGTGCGCCTTCCACATGCTAATGACCTGCACCCCCCCCCCTGCTAAAGACAGTCCAGCAATGCGTGTTAACCCCCGAGTCCCCGGTGCGGGGCGTCAGTCACTATGCAGCCAATACAATGTATACAGTGTTGGGTTCTAGGCCCGAAACGTTCTCTCTCTGGATTGGCGAAGCGACATCCGTCCCTCTGTCCTACGCGGCGTGAATAGAGCGCCCAGAGAACGCGTTTCACTCAGACGAGCGGGAAGAGAAACAGCTTTTGGAATCGATGTGGCCAAGTTGGACAAAGCGTCCTCTGTTCCTCGCGCTGGTGCCCGGCCAGAGGCCATTGTTTGACTAATCCACCCAATTGTCGGGCACCAGCTAACGAAGTGCTGGAGGATGGCACAGAATGACGGACCTGTGCCATGATTCGCCGGGACCTGACATTATGATATGAGTGATGCTGGTTCCCGGGCTCCTCGCACTGCAGGTTTGTATAGACCACGGGCAGGTGCCGGTCTCTGTACACGGCGAGGTCGCCCACCGGCATCTCTCTATTTTTAATGCCAACACAAAGTTGTGATAGTGGCAGGTCACGGCTCCTGAAGGGGGTCATCGAAAGCCCTAACACACATCACTCCCCCATGACAGGGATATTTATCAGCAGAAGTGGAGACTTCTGGGAAAGGTAGCCGATCCTGGACATGATTCCCAGAGCCTTGAAACAGGTGGTTGAGCAAGATCAGTGTCACGTTCCCACGTTCCAACCCTGTCTCCCTGCCCTCTGTATTCCTTATGTCTGTGTTTCCATGTGTTTCCCTGTGCTGCTTTCCCTGACATGCAGCTCAGGGGTTAAGTTTATTGCTCGTTGAGCTTCTGCTGGTGATATGGGCTGATTACTCCCCTATTTAAAGCCATGGGCCCATATCACCAGGCTCTTGCATCCTGGTTCACTTCAGCTACAGATTTGTTCCTGAGAGCTCCCTGTTATTCTATCCTAGTGCTTTCTCAGTGTTTCCCACTTGTCTGAGTTCTAGGTTTCTGATTGACTTCCTGGTATTGACCCTCTGGCCTGGCTGATGGATTTTCTCTGGTGCTATATCCCCGCTTTGGCTCAAGGTATACGTTTTGGTTTTGACCCCTGGATTATTTATTGACCACTCTTCTGGACATCCCTAGCGGTTCTGTGCTTATCGTATTATATGTTGTGTGTCCCTGTAGACCACGGCTTTTGTATATTGAAGTCCTTCCCTGCAAGTTGTTGAGTATATCTCCTTCAGGTGTCTGTGTTTTCCCCAGGACTCTGCACGGCTACAAAGGTAACCTTTTTCTATTAGTGCAGATTCGGCCACTCTAAGGACCGATCTATCAGTATAGGGCTCCTTCGGTATAGCCGTGCAGAGGTCCCCAGTGTCTCCTGTGGTTTATTCACATATCCTAGATCATTGTGTCACGCATCTCTGCATATAGCGGCTTTTCCTCATACCTGGGCCCTACTTGGCGCAGGCCGGGTACTGCCATAGTGGCTGAACGTGACAGATCAGGAGGAACGCAGGTCCTTCACTCTTCTTCCAGGAGGAACGCAGGTCCTTCACTCTTCTTCCAGGAGGAACGCAGGTCCTTCACTCTTCTTCCAGGAGGAACGCAGGTCCTTCACTCTTCTTCCAGGAGGAACAAAAAAAATGGCTCAGCAGCGCAGGACGGGCTGTGGGAGTCAGCGCGGTGTGTGCCGGCCTTCGCACCGGAGCCATTTCCACACATGCTCGGTGGTTTTACTGACTCGAGACAGAGGGTGAGAACACGGACAGACTGAGCAAACAGAGACAGTGACAGAGCGGCACCTGTTATCACCGCGAGCTTTACACGTGGCGAGTTCACATCATTTGACGCGGTGTGTCACGGCGAAGCAGGTCATCATCCGCGGTGTAAGGGCAAATATCCAGCAATCACCACGCTCCACCGCCTGAAAATCTGGGGGGGGGACTCCGCAAGCAGAGCTAAACATCATGGGATTAAAGAGGGGACCCCGGCAATATAAAGATGCCGGGAAGAGGGGACCCCGGCGATATAAAGACGCTGGGAAGAGGGGACCCCGGCAAAATAAAGATGCCGGGAAGAGGGGACCCCGGCAAAATAAAGATGCCGGGAAGAGGGGACCCCGGCAAAATAAAGATGCCGGGAAGAGGGGACCCCGGCAACATAAAGACGCCGGGAAGAGGGGACCCCGGCAACATAAAAGATGCCGGGAAGAGGGGACCCCGGCGATATAAAGACGCTGGGAAGAGGGGACCCCGGCAAAATAAAGATGCCGGAAGAGGGGACCCCGGCAAAATAAAGATGCCGGGAAGAGGGGACCCCGGCAAAATAAAGATGCCGGGAAGAGGGGACCCCGGCAACATAAAGACGCCGGGAAGAGGGGACCCCGCAACATAAAAGATGCCGGGAATAGGGGACCCCAGCAAAATAAAGATCCCGGGAAGAGGGGACCCCAGCAAAATAAAGATCCCGGGAAGAGGGGACCCCGGCAACATAAAGACGCCGGGAAGAGGGGACCCCGGCAACATAAAGACGCCGGAAAGAGGGGACCCCGGCAATATAAAGACGCCGGGAAGGGGGGACCCCGGCAACATAAAGACGCCGGGAAGGGGGGACCCCGGCAACATAACGACGCCGAAAAGAGGGGACCCCGGCAATATAAAGACGCCGGGAAGGGGGGACCCCGGCAAAATAAAGACGCCGGAAGAGGGAACCCCGGCAATAAAAACACCAAGGGGGGGGGAATGAGGTGTCAGGGAGTAAGGAGAAGCTGAGAAAAGGAGACGCCGGGGGGTAAAATGACCGGGATTAAAGGGATGTCAGAGATAATGGGAGTTAGAGGTCACTGGGAACAAGGAGACACTGGGGGGGAATGAGGTGACACGGGGAATGAGGGGAGACGGGGGAAACGGGGAATGAGGGGACACGGGGATACGAGGAATGAGGGGACACGGGGGGATACGGGGAATGAGGGGACACGGGGGGATACGGGGAATGGGGGACACGGGGATACGGGGAATGAGGGGACACGGGGATACGGGGAATGAGGGGACACGGGGATACGGGGAATGAGGGGATGCGGGGGATATAGGGAATGAGGGGACGCGGGGGGATATGGGGAATGAGGGGACGTGGGGGATACGGGGAATGAGGGGACGCGGGGGGATATGGGGAATGAGGGGACGCGGGGGATACGGGGAATGAGGGGACACGAGAATACGGGCAATGAGGGGACACGAGAATACGGGCAATGAGGGGACACGGGGGGAAACGGGGAATGAGGGGAAACGGGAATGAGGGGACACGGGGAATGAGGGGACACGGGGATACGGGGAATGAGGGGACACGGGGGGAAACGGGGAATGAGGGGACACGGGGGGAAACGGGGAATGAGGGGACACGGGGAATGAGGGGATATGGGGGGAAACGGGGAATGAGGGGACACGGAGGGAAACAGGGGAAACGGGGAATGAGGGGAAACGGGGATATGGAGGGATTACGGGGAATGAGGGTACACGGGGCGATACGGGGAATGAGGAGACACGGGGAGGGGTTACGGGGAATGAGGAGACACGGGGAGGGGATACGGGGAAGGAGGAGACACGGAGAGGGGAGACGGGGAATGAGGAGACACGGGGAGGGGATACGGTGAATGAGGAGACACGGGGAGGGGATACGCGGAATGAGGAGACACGGGGAGGGGATACGCGGAATGAGGAGACACGGGGAGGGGATACGCGGAATGAGGAGACACGGGGAGGGGATACGCGGAATGAGGAGACACGGGGAGGGGATACGGGGAATGAGGAGACACGGGGAGGGGATACGGGGAGAGTATACTCGGAATGAGGAGACACGGGGAGGGGAGACGGGGAATGAGGAGACACGGGGAAGGAGGAGACACGGGGAGGGGATACGGGGAATGAGGAGACACGGGGAGGGGATACGGGGAATGAGGAAACACGGGGAGGGGATACGGGAAAGGAGGAGACACGGGGAGGGGATTTGCGAAATGAGGAGACACGGGGAGGGGATACGCGGAATGAGGAGACACGGGGAGGGGATACGCGGAATGAGGAGACACGGGGAGAGGATACACGGAATGAGGAGACACGAGGAGGGGATACGCGGAATGAGGAGACACGGGGAGGGGATACGCGGAATGAGGAGACACGGGGAGGGGATATGCGGAATGAGGAGACACGGGGAGGGGATACGCGGAATGAGGAGACACGGGGAGGGGATACGCGGCATGAGGAGACACGGGGAGGGGAGATGGGGAATGAGGAGACACGGGGAAGGAGGAGACACGGGGAGGGGATACGGGGAATGAGGAGACACGGGGAGGGGATACGGGAAAGGAGGAGACACGGGGAGGGGATTCGGGGAATGAGGAGACACGGGGAGGGGATATGGGGAATGAGGAGACACGGGGAGGGGATACGGCGAATGAGGAGACACGGGGAGGGGATACGGGAAAGGAGGAGACACGGGGAGGGGATTCGCGGAATGAGGAGACACGGGGAGGGGATACGCGGAATGAGGAGACACGGGGAGGGGATACGCGGAATGAGGAGACATGGGGAGGGGATACGAGAAAGGAGGAGACACGGGGGATACGGGGAATGAGGAGACACGGGGAGGGGATACGCGGAATGGGGGATACGGGGAATGAGGAGACACGGGGAGGGGATACGCGGAATGAGGAGACACGGGGAGGGGATACGCGGAATGAGGAGACACGGGAGGGGATACGCGGAATGAGGAGACACGGGGAGGGGATACGCGGAATGAGGAGACACGGGAGGGGATACGCGGAATGAGGAGACACGGGGAGGGGGATACGCGGCATGAGGAGACACGGGGAGGGGATACGCGGAATGAGGAGACACGGGGAGGGGATACGCGGAATGAGGAGACACGGGGAGGGGATACGCGGAATGAGGAGACACGGGGAGGGGATACGCGGAATGAGGAGAGACGGGGAGGGGATACGGGGAATGAGGAGACACGCGGAGGGGATACGGGAAAGGAGGAGACACAGGGAGGGGATACGCGGAATGAGGAGACACGGGGAGGGGATACGCGGAATGAGGAGACACGGGGAGGGGATACGCGGAATGAGGAGACACGGGGAGGGGATACGGGGAATGAGGAGACACGGGGAGGGGATACGCGGAATGAGGAGACACGGGGAGGGGATACGGGGAATGAGGAGACACGCGGAGGGGATACGGGAAAGGAGGAGACACAGGGAGGGGATACGGGGAGAGTTTACGCGGAATGAGGAGACACGGGGGGGGGTCTTGGGAGTTAGAGGTCACTGAGTAGGATTTTTCAGGGTGTTTTTAGAGCCAGGGTAAGATGAAGGAGATGAGGTAGGACACACATTGGCGGAGGACATGCTGGTAGCCAGTGCGACCGCCCGGAGAGGAATTCTGGGTATTCTCCTGGTTTCGGGAAATTCCGCACAATCCTGGGAGATAAAGCAAAGCGTTCCTTTATCTGCATCAGTCGTGGTCACGTGACCACAAGGAGCGCAGAAACGGGGCAGATTCCCAGCGATGTATGAATTTTACGGACTAAAGCTTAGCGCACCAGGCGGCCCCGCGCAGAGCTGCACATGGCGTAGTGACCAGCGCGGCACCAGGTGGCGCGTCGTTCGGTCAGGATTTCTCGGGGAATACGGTTTTACTAATAATGATGCGTTTTCAGAAATTCACATTCTGCATCCTTGACCCGTCACCATGGAGACCGCACTCAAACAATAAGTATTGTGGCGACTTTTAAAAGGAATGGTGGGAAAAGGCTCCCCTGGCAATGGCCGCAGCCGCGAGGATTGGCAGCAGCGAAAAGATTCAATGGGCAGTAAACGCCGGGGACAAAGCCGTATTCACTCCTAGAGACACTGAATGAGATCAGACGCTGAAAGGGCCCTTTGTTCCCATCCTGTGGCCGGACCCTCTGTCCCTGTGCATCCCCTGATCTGATGCCCAGCGGGGCAACACAAACAAGTTTACCGTGCAGTGTGTATGAGGATATCACAGAACTCCACAGCAATAAAACTCACAGTAATGTGCAGCGTGTAGGAGCGTATGCGTATCACAGAACTCCACAGCAATAAAACTCACAGTAATGTGCAGCGTGTATGAATGTATCACAGAGCTCCACAACAATAAAACCCACAGTAATGTGCGGTGTGTATGAGCGTATCACAGAGCTCCACAGTAATAAATCTATTTGAATTGAGCTGTGGATTGGTCCGTGTTGCTCTGATCGGGGCCTGGTTATACACTGAAGAAAAAGAAGCTAAAGAGACGCGGTCTCCCAGTCTTTAGTGAATAGCTCCCTCATTCCCAGGGAATCACCCTATTACTTTTATTAATTATTTATTTATAAAGGATTTTACCAGGATTCAAGAACATCGTTACAGAAATACAAAGTAATACAATGCAAGAAATTAACACAACACAAATATACAGATTAACAGAAAATAAATATGTAGCAAATATAGTCACTGTGTTACATGTTTACAGGTGCATTCTGTATAGTCACTGTGTTACATGTTTACAGGTGCATTCTGTATATAGTCACTGTGTTACATGTTTACAGGCGCATTCTGTATATAGTCACTGTGTTACATGTTTACAGGTGCATTCTGTATATAGTCACTGTGTTACATGTTTACAGGTGCATTCTGTATAGTCACTGTGTTACATGTTTACAGGTGCATTCTGTATATAGTCACTGTGTTACATGTTTACAGGCGCATTCTGTATATAGTCACTATGTTACATGTTTACAGGTACATTCTGTATATAGTCACTGTGTTACATGTTTACAGGTGCATTCTGTATATAGTCACTGTGTTACATGTTTACAGGCGCATTCTGTATATAGTCACTGTGTTACATGTTTACAGGCGCATTCTGTATATAGTCACTATGTTACATGTTTACAGGTGCATTCTGTATATAGTCACTATGTTACATGTTTACAGGTGCATTCTGTATATAGTCACTGTGTTACATGTTTACAGGCGCATTCTGTATATAGTCACTGTGTTACATGTTTACAGGTGCATTCTGTATATAGTCACTGTGTTACATGTTTACAGGCGCATTCTGTATATAGTCACTGTGTTACATGTTTACAGGCACATTCTGTATAGTCACTGTGTTACATGTTTACAGGCGCATTCTGTATATAGTCACTGTGTTACATGTTTACAGGAGCATTCTGTATATAGTCACTGTGTTACATGTTTACAGGCGCATTCTGTATATAGTCACTGTGTTACATGTTTACAGGCCCATTCTGTATATAGTCACTGTTACATATTTACAGGTGCATTCTGTATATAGTCACTGTGTTACATGTTTACAGGCGCATTCTGTATATAGTCACTATGTTACATGTTTACAGGTGCATTCTGTATATAGTCACTATGTTACATGTTTACAGGTGCATTCTGTATATAGTCACTGTGTTACATGTTTACAGGCGCATTCTGTATATAGTCACTGTGTTACATGTTTACAGGTGCATTCTGTATATAGTCACTGTGTTACATGTTTACAGGCGCATTCTGTATATAGTCACTGTGTTACATGTTTACAGGCACATTCTGTATATAGTCACTGTGTTACATGTTTACAGGCGCATTCTGTATATAGTCACTGTGTTACATGTTTACAGGAGCATTCTGTATATAGTCACTGTGTTACATGTTTACAGGCGCATTCTGTATATAGTCACTGTGTTACATGTTTACAGGCACATTCTGTATATAGTCACTATGTTACATCTTTACAGGTGCATTCCGTATTGAGGTATGTTAATAGGGAACTCTTAAGGGACTTTAGACTGGGGGAAGATTTGATGGTGTCTGGGAGGTTATTCCATAATTGCGGTGCTCTGTAGGAAAATGAGGATCGAGCCACTTTCTTTTTGTATTGTGGTATTGCAAGTAAGGTGCTGGTCCTGGATCTGAGGTTCTAGGATGAGGGAACTGCCGGGGGAAGCATCATATTCAGGTAGGGTAGTAGCTTCCCAGAAAAGCTCTTAAACACCAGGCTGGAAAGGTGAAGGGTGCGTCTAGATTCCAGCGATGGCCAGTTTAGCTCTTTTAACATGTCACAATGGTGTGTCATGTAGTTACATTGTAATGCAAAGCGGCAGAATGAGTTATACAATGTAGTAAGTTTATGAAGGTGTGTTTGCGGGGCGGCTGCATACACTACATCTCCGTTATCAATAGCCGGCATAAGCATTTGTTGTACAATCTGCTTTGTTACCGCGGGGCTCAGGCAGGATTTGTTTCTGTACAGGGCACCTAGTTTGGGGTAAAGTTTAGATGAGAGTTTTTCGATGTGGGGCCAAAGGATAGATTTGGGTCTAACCACATACCTAGATATTTGAGAGCAGTGACTGTGGTCAGCGTGTCATTTGATTTTGCCCTGACACATACTGTAGATGGGGATTTTGCAATTTGTGTAGTTTAGGTTTTGTTCCAAAGAGCATTGTAACAGTTTTGTCAGCATTTAGAAAAAGTTTGTTATCTTTGATCCACTTTTCTACCGCTATGGGTCTTTACAGTCGGTGCTCTCGCCCTCTCCCCATTGGCCACCAGGCACTTTATTGCGTAAAAGTAGCGGAAAGCTGGAGATCTTCAAATTTCCTGAATCTGCTCTGAAAATGTGAATTTCCGTGGAGGAGCCGCAACGAGTTCTGAAAACCAAATCCTCCCAAACTTAGGCGAACCATCACAAAACGTAACCCAGATGTGATCCTCCCCTCCCCCCACGACCAAGGCCACAAGATACATCTGCGCATTATCCACCGGTATTCCCCAATAACCCGAATACAACCACAGAGCACCTGACCAACCCACCCCCTCCGACAGTTCACACAGTGAAAAAGGAGAGGATGGTGAGAGATATGGTGCGACACGGTGAGAAGGGATACAGTATGGTGAAATACAGGGGGGAAATGGGCAGACGGGCAATACGGAGAGAAACAGTGACATGATGTACAATATGGTGCAGTGCTTCCAGTGATAGAGGCTAAAGCAGTGATTGAGTTTAAGCCGGCGGCATGGAATTGGCATAAGATCCTAAATCCTAAATAAAAGATACATCCAGGGAAAGATCCACAGAAGGGGCCGGAAGCTTCTTATCTTACCACATATTCTATGTTTCTATGATGCAATACGGGGAGACGTGGCGCAGTACGGGGAGACGTGGCGTAGTACGGGGAGACATGGCGTAGTACGGGGAGACGTGGTGCAGTACGGGGAGACATGGCGTAGTACGGGGAGACATGGCGTAGTACGGGGAGACATGGCGTAGTACGGGGAGACGTGGTGCAGTACGGGGCGGCGTGGTGCAGTATGGGGCGGCGTGGTGCAGTATGGGGCAGTGTGGTGCAGTACAGGGCGGCGTGGTGCAGTACGAGGAGGTGTGGTGCAGTACAGGGCAGTGTGGTGCAGTACGAGGAGGTGTGGTGCAGTACAGGGCAGTGTGGTGCAGTACGAGGAGGTGTGGTGCAGTACAGGGTAGTGTGGTGCAGTACGAGGAGGTGTGGTGCAGTACGGGGAGGCGTGATGTACAGGGCGGCGTGGTGCAGTACGAGGAGGTGTGGTGCAGTACGAGGAGGTGTGGTGCAGTACGAGGAGGTGTGGTGCAGTACAGGGCGGTGTGGTGCAGTACGAGGAAGCGTGGTGCAGTACGAGGAAGCGTGGTGCAGTATGAGGAGGTGTGGTGCAGTACGAGGAAGCGTGGTGCAGTATGAGGAGGTGTGGTGCAGTACGGGGCAGCGTGGTGCAGTATGAGGAGGTGTGGTGCAGTACGAGGAAGCGTGGTGCAGTATGAGGAGGTGTGGTGCAGTACGGGGCAGTGTGGTGCAGTACGGGGCGGCGTGGTGCAGTACGGGGCGGCGTGATGTAGTACAGGGCGGTGTGGTGAGTCTGGACACCGTGAATCAGCTCTGTGACCTTCGAACAAGTTAAATGAAAGTGATATCTGATACTCAGACACTGCGCCGCAACAACATCAGCGAACCCAACCCTATACAGCCAAGACTACAACCACAGCCACAGAGCTCCCTCTCTCAGGGCTCCCACCAAAGCTACAGAGCTCCCTCTCCCAGGGCTCCCATCACAGCTACAGAGCTCCCTCTCCTGGGGCTCCCAACACAGCTACAGAGCTCCCTCTCCCGGGGCTCCCACCACAGCTACAGAGCTCCCTCTCCTGGGGCTCCCAACACAGCTACAGAGCTCCCTCTCCCGGGGCTCCCACCAGAGCTACAGAGCTCCCTCTCCTGGGGCTCCCAACACAGCTACAGAGCTCCCTCTCCCGGGGCTCCCACCACAGCTACAGAGCTCTCCCTCCCGGGGCTCCCATCACACAGCTCCTTCTCTGGGGCTCCTGCCAGGGCAGATGCTTGTCCCCAGTCTGTAACGCGGTTCTGTTTGTGTATTTTGGGCTTTTTTGGTAATTCAGTGAAATCTCTAGAAATGGACGGATTTCCCTTGTTATTCATTTCCTGGACGGATGGTTTTTGGTAATTGTTTTAAAGTGAAGCTCTCCATGCGGTGTCACCGATTCCCACACGCGGCAGACCCAGAATCTTCCCGGTCTGATCCGCTGCGGAAAGCGGTGAAATGCGCAGGAAGAGATCATTTGTGCAAAGAGCGGTGAAACGCGCAGGAAGAGATCATTTGTGCAAAGAGCGGTGAAACGCGCAGGAAGAGATCATTTGTGCAAAGAGCGGTGAAACGCGCAGGAAGAGATCATTTGTGCAAAGAGCGGTGAAACGCGCAGGAAGAGATCATTTGTGCAAAGAGCGGTGAAACGCGCAGGAAGAAATCATTTGTGCAAAGAGTGGTGAAATTCGCAGGAAGAGATCATTTGTTCAAAGAGCGGTGAAACGCGCAGGAAGAGATCATTTGTGCAAAGAGCGGTGAAACGCGCAGGAAGAGATCATTTGTGCAAAGAGCGGTGAAACGCGCAGGAAGAGATCATTTGTGCAAAGAGCGGTGAAACGCGCAGGAAGAAATCATTTGTGCAAAGAGCGGTGAAATTCGCAGGAAGAGATCATTTGTTCAAAGAGCGGTGAAACGCGCAGGAAGAGATCATTTGTGCAAAGAGCGGTGAAACGCGCAGGAAGAGATCATTTGTGCAAAGAGCGGTGAAACGCGCAGGAAGAGATCATTTGTGCAAAGAGCGGTGAAACGCGCAGGAAGATCATTTGTGCAAAGAGTGGTGAAACGCGCAGGACGAGATCATTTGTGCAAAGAGCGGTGAAACGCGCAGGAAGATCATTTGTGCAAAGAGTGGTGAAATTCGCAGGAAGAGATCATTTGTCAAAGAGCGGTGAAACGCGCAGGAAGAGATCATTTGTGCAAAGAGCGGTGAAACGCGCAGGAAGAGATCATTTGTGCAAAGAGCGGTGAAACGCGCAGGAAGAGATCATTTGTGCAAAGAGCGGTGAAACGCGCAGGAAGAAATCATTTGTGCAAAGAGTGGTGAAATTCGCAGGAAGAGATCATTTGTTCAAAGAGCGGTGAAACGCGCAGGAAGAGATCATTTGTGCAAAGAGCGGTGAAATGCGCAGGAAGAGATCATTTGTGCAAAGAGCGGTGAAATGCGCAGGAAGAGATCATTTGTGCAAAGAGCGGTGAAACGCGCAGGAAGAGATCATTTTTCTTCAAAGAGCGGTGAAACGTGCAGGAAGAGATCATTTGTGCAAAGAGCGGTGAAACGCGCAGGAAGAAATCATTTGTGCAAAGAGCGGTGAAATGCACAGGAAGAAATCATTTGTGCAAAGAGCGGTGAAATGCGCAGGAAGAGATCATTTGTGCAAAGAGCGGTGAAATGCGCAGGAAGAGATCATTTGTGCAAAGAGCGGTGAAACGCGCAGGAAGAGATCATTTTTCTTCAAAGATCGGTGAAACGCGCAGGAAGAGATCATTTGTGCAAAGAGCGGTGAAACGCGCAGGAAGAAATCATTTGTGCAAAGAGCGGTGAAACGCGCAGGAAGAAATCATTTGTGCAAAGAGCGGTGAAATGCACAGGAAGAAATCATTTGTGCAAAGAGCGGTGAAACGCGCAGGAAGAGATCATTTGTGCAAAGAGCGGTGAAATGCACAGGAAGAAATCATTTGTGCAAAGAGCGGTGAAACGCGCAGGAAGAGATCATTTGTGCAAAGAGCGGTGAAACGCGCAGGAAGAGATCATTTGTGCAAAGAGCGGTGAAACACGCAGGAAGAGATCATTTGTGCAAAGAGCGGTGAAACACGCAGGAAGAGATCATTTGTGCAAAGAGCGGTGAAACACGCAGGAAGAGATCATTTGTTCAAAGAGCGGTGAAATGCGCAGGAAGAGATCATTTGTTCAAAGAGCGGTGAAATGCGCAGGAAGAGATCATTTGTGCAAAGAGCGGTGAAATGCGCAGGAAGAGATCATTTGTGCAAAGAGCGGTGAAATGCGCAGGAAGAGATCATTTGTGCAAAGAGCGGTGAAACACGCAGGAAGAGATCATTTGTTCAAAGAGCGGTGAAATGCGCAGGAAGAGATCTTTTGTGCAAAGAGCGGTGAAAAGCGCAGGAAGAGATCATTTGTTCAAAGAGCGGTGAAATGCGCAGGAAGAGATCATTTGTTCAAAGAGCGGTGAAATGCGCAGGAAGAGATCATTTGTGCAAAGAGCGGTGAAATGCGCAGGAAGAGATCATTTGTGCAAAGAGCGGTGAAATGCGCAGGAAGAGATCTTTTGTGCAAAGAGCGGTGAAAAGCGCAGGAAGAGATCATTTGTTCAAAGAGCGGTGAAAAGCGCAGGAAGAGATCATTTGTTCAAAGAGCGGTGAAACGCGCAGAAAGAGATCATTTGTGCAAAGAGCGGTGAAACGCGCAGGAAGAGATCATTTGTTCAAAGAGCGGTGAAAAGCGCAGGAAGAGATCATTTGTTCAAAGAGCGGTGAAACGCGCAGGAAGAGATCATTTGTTCAAAGAGCGGTGAAACGCGCAGGACGAGATCATTTGTTCAAAGAGCGGTGAAACGGGCAGGAAGAGATCATTTGTGCAAAGAGCGGTGAAACGGGCAGGAAGAGATCATTTGTGCAAAGAGCGGTGAAACGCGTAGCAAGAGATCATTTGTGCAAAGAGCGGTGAAACGCGCAGGAAGAGATCATTTGTGCAAAGAGCGGTGAAACGCGAAGCAAGAGATCATCTTTGCTAAGAGCGGTGAAACGCGCAGGAAGAGATCATTTGCTACAAAGAGTGTGGCAAAACGCGTAGGAACAGCAGACTTCTATACGGCATTAAACAGCACTCACCCCACATGTCAAGTGACCTCACACAGCACAAGCCGCGCTCCTCACACCTTTCTATGAGGTTTAGCAGCCGCTGACGTTAAATGTAAAATCAGAAGCAAAAAAATTAAAGCCCATTGATAAATCTCCCTCGGGGTGAGAGGCATCAACTGAACGAGAGGGCGACACTCTGGTAGCAGGAGTGACATCTAGGGTGAGGCGAGAGGGGGTATCACACTCCTATACCTAGCAGTAATGCACTATAGAGAGAGGACACTATACAGAGGAGTAATGTACTATATAGAGAGAGGACACTATACAGTGGAGTAATGTACTATATAGCGAGGACACTATACAGAGGAGTAATGTACTATATAGAGAGGACACTATACAGAGGAGTAATGTACTATATAGAGAGAGGACACAATACAGAGGAGTAATGCACTATATAGAGAGAGGACACTATACAGAGGAGTAATGCACTATATAGAGAGAGGACACAATACAGAGGAGTAATGTACTATATCGAGAGGACACTATACAGAGGAGTAATGTACTATATCGAGAGGACACTATACAGAGGAGTAATGTACTATATAGAGCGGACACTATACAGTGGAGTAATGTACTATATAGAGAGGATACTATACAGAGGAGTAATGCACTATATAGAGAGAGGACACTATACAGAGGAGTAATGTACTATATAGAGAGAACACTATACAGAGGAGTAATGTACTATATAGCGAGGACACTATACAGAGGAGTAATGTACTATATAGAGAGGACACTATACAGAGGAGTAATGTACTATATAGAGAGAACACTATACAGAGGAGTAATGTACTATATAGAGAGGACACTACAGAGGAGTAATGCACTATATATAGAGAGAGGACACTATACAGAGGAGTAATGCACTATATATAGAGAGAGGACACTATACAGAGGAGTAATGTACTATATAGCGAGGACACTATACAGAGGAGTAATGTACTATATAGAGAGGACACTACAGAGGAGTAATGCACTATATATAGAGAGAGGACACTATACAGAGGAGTAATGCACTATATAGAGAGAAGACACAATACAGAGGAGTAATGTACTATATCGAGAGGACACTATACAGAGGAGTAATGTACTATATAGAGAGGACACTATACAGTGGAGTAATGTACTATATAGAGAGGATACTATACAGATGAGTAATGCACTATATAGAGAGAGGACACTATACAGAGGAGTAATGTACTATATAGAGAGGACACTATACAGAGGAGTAATGTACTATATAGAGAGAACACTATACAGAGAAGTAATGTACTATATAGAGAGGACACTACAGAGGAGTAATGCACTATATATAGAGAGAGGACACTATACAGAGGAGTAATGCACTATAGAGAGAGGACACTATACAGTGGAGTAATGTACTATATAGAGAGGACACTATACAGAGGAGTAATGCACTATATAGAGAGGACACTATATAGTGGAGTAATGTACTATATATTGAGAGGATACGATACAGAGGAGTAATGCACTATAAATATAGAGAGGACACTATACAGAGGAGTAATGCACTATAGAGAGAGGACACTATACAGAGGAGTAATGCACTATATATAGAGAGAGGATACCATACAGAGGAGTAATGCACTATATAGAGAGAGGACACTATACAGAGGAGTGATGCATTATATAGAGAGAGGACACTATACAGAGGAGTAATGCACTATATATGGAGAGATGACACTATACACTATATAGAGAGGACACTATACAGGGGAGTAATGCACTATATAGAGAGGACACTATACAGAGGAGTAATGCACTATATAGAGAGAGGATACTATGTAGATGAGTAATGCACTATATAGAGAGGACACTATACAGAGGAGTAATGCACTATATAGAGAGAGGACACTATACAGAGGAGTGATGCATTATATAGAGAGAGGACACTATACAGAGGAGTAATGCACTATATAGAGAGAGGACACTATACAGAGGAGTGATGCATTATATAGAGAGAGGACACTATACAGAGGAGTAATGCACTATAGAGAGAGGACACTATACAGTGGAGTAATGTACTATATAGAGAGGACACTATACAGAGGAGTAATGTACTATATAGAGAGGACACTATACAGAGGAGTAATGTACTATATAGAGAGGACACTACAGAGGAGTAATGCACTATATATAGAGAGATGACACTATATAGAGAGGACACTACAGAGGAGTAATGCACTATATATAGAGAGAGGACACTATACAGAGGAGTAATGCACTATAGAGAGAGGACGCTATACAGAGGAGTTATGCACTATAGAGAGAGGTCGCTATACAGAGGAGTAATTCACTATATATGCAGAGAGGACACTATACAGAGGAGTAATGCACTATATAGAGAGAGGACACTATACAGCGGAGTAATGCACTATATATTGAGAGGATACTATACAGAGGAGTAATGCACTATATATGGAGAGATGACACTATACACTATATAGAGAGAGGACACTATACAGGGGAGTAATGCACTATATAGAGAGGACACTATACAGAGGAGTAATGCACTATATAGAGAGGACACTATACAGAGGAGTAATGCACTATATAGAGAGCGGACACTATACAGAGGAGTGATGCATTATATATAGAGAGGACACTATACAGAGGAGTAATGCACTATATAGAGAGAGGATACTATGTAGAGGAGTAATGCACTATATAGAGAGGACACTATACAGAGGAGTAATGCACTATATAGAGAGAGGATACTATACAGAGGAGTAATGCACTATATAGAGAGAGGATACTATACAGAGGAGTAATGCACTATATAGAGAGAGGACACTATACAGAGGAGTAATGCACTATACAGAGAGAGGATACTATACAGAGGAGTAATGCACTATATATGGAGAGGTGACACTATATAGAGAGAGGACACTATACAGAGGAGTAATGCACTATACAGAGAGAGGATACTATACAGAGGAGTAATGCACTATATATGGAGAGGTGACACTATATAGAGAGAGGACACTATACAGAGGAGTAATGCACTATATATAGAGAGAGGACGCTATACAGAGGAGTAAAGAACTATATAGAGAGAGAGGACACCATACAGAGGAGTAATGCACTATATAGAGAGAGGACACTATACAGAGGAGTGATGCACTATATAGAGAGAGGACACTATACAGAGGAGTAATGCACTATATAGAGAGAGGATACTATACAGAGGAGTAATGCACTATATATGGAGAGATGACACTATACACTATATAGAGAGAGGACACTATACAGGGGAGTAATGCACCTGTAAACATGAAACCTAGTGACTATATTTCCTACATATTTATTTTCTGTTAATCTGTATATTTGTGTTGTTTTTTTAATATCTTGCATTGTATTACTTTGTATTTCTGTAACACTTCAATGTTCTTGAACCCAGGACATACTTGAAAACGAGAGAAATCTCAATGTATCCTTCCTGGTAAAATCCTTTATAAATAAAATAAATAAATAAATAAATATAGAGAGGCCACTATACAGAGGAGTAATGCACTATATAGAGAGAGGATACTATACAGAGGAGTAATGCACTATATAGAGAGAGGATACTATACAGAGGAGTAATGCACTATATAGAGAGAGGATACTATACAGAGGAGTAATGCACTGTATAGAGAGGCCACTATACAGAGGAGTAATGCACTATATATAGAGAGAGGCCACTATACAGAGGAGTAATGCACTATATAGAGAGAGGACACTATACAGAGGAGTAATGCACTATATAGAGAGGACACTATACAGAGGAGTAATGTACTATATAGAGAGGACACTACAGAGGAGTAATGCACTATATATAGAGAGAGGACACTATACAGAGGAGTAATGCACTATATAGAGAGAGGACACAATACAGAGGAGTAATGTACTATATCGAGAGGACACTATACAGAGGAGTAATGTACTATATAGAGAGGACACTATACAGTGGAGTAATGTACTATATAGAGAGGATACTATACAGAGGAGTAATGCACTATATAGAGAGAGGACACTATACAGAGGAGTAATGTACTATATAGCGAGGACACTATACAGAGGAGTAATGTACTATATAGAGAGGACACTATACAGAGGAGTAATGTACTATATAGAGAGAACACTATACAGAGAAGTAATGTACTATATAGAGAGGACACTACAGAGGAGTAATGCACTATATATAGAGAGAGGACACTATACAGAGGAGTAATGCACTATAGAGAGAGGACACTATACAGTGGAGTAATGTACTATATAGAGAGGACACTATACAGAGGAGTAATGCACTATAGAGAGAGGACACTATACAGTGGAGTAATGTACTATATAGAGAGGACACTATACAGAGGAGTAATGCACTATATAGAGAGGACACTATATAGTGGAGTAATGTACTATATATTGAGAGGATACGATACAGAGGAGTAATGCACTATAAATATAGAGAGGACACTATACAGAGGAGTGATGCACTATATATGGAGAGATGACACTATTCACTATATAGAGAGAGGACACTATACAGAGGAGTAATGCACTATAGAGAGAGGACACTATACAGAGGAGTAATGCACTATATATAGAGAGAGGATACCATACAGAGGAGTGATGCATTATATAGAGAGAGGACACTATACAGAGAAGTAATGCACTATATATGGAGAGATGACACTATACACTATATAGAGAGGACACTATACAGGGGAGTAATGCACTATATAGAGAGGACACTATACAGAGGAGTAATGCACTATATAGAGAGAGGATACTATGTAGATGAGTAATGCACTATATAGAGAGGACACTATACAGAGGAGTAATGCACTATATAGAGAGAGGACACTATACAGAGGAGTGATGCATTATATAGAGAGAGGACACTATACAGAGGAGTAATGCACTATATAGAGAGAGGACACTATACAGAGGAGTGATGCATTATATAGAGAGAGGACACTATACAGAGGAGTAATGCACTATAGAGAGAGGACACTATACAGAGGAGTAATGTACTATATAGAGAGGACACTATACAGAGGAGTAATGCACTATATAGAGAGGACACTATATAGTGGAATAATGTACTATATAGAGAGGACACTATACAGAGGAGTAATGTACTATATAGAGAGGACACTATACAGAGGAGTAATGTACTATATAGAGAGGACACTATACAGAGGAGTAATGTACTATATAGAGAGGACACTGCAGAGGAGTAATGCACTATATATAGAGAGATGACACTATACAGAGGAGTAATGCACTATATAGAGAGGACACTACAGAGGAGTAATGCACTATATATAGAGAGAGGACACTATACAGAGGAGTAATGCACTATAGAGAGAGGACGCTTTACAGAGGAGTTATGCACTATAGAGAGAGGACGCTATACAGAGGAGTAATTCACTATATATGCAGAGAGGACACTATACAGAGGAGTAATGCACTATATAGAGAGAGGACACTATACAGCGGAGTAATGCACTATATATTGAGAGTATACTATACAGAGGAGTAATGCACTATATATGGAGAGATGACACTATACACTATATAGAGAGAGGACACTATACAGGGGAGTAATGCACTATATAGAGAGGACACTATACAGAGAGTAATGCACTATATAGAGAGGACACTATACAGAGGAGTAATGCACTATATATAGAGCGGACACTATACAGAGAGAGTAATGCACTATATAGAGAGAGGACACTATACAGAGGAGTAATGCACTATATAGAGAGCGGACACTATACAGAGGAGTGATGCATTATATATAGAGAGGACACTATACAGAGGAGTAATGCACTATATAGAGAGAGGATACTATGTAGAGGAGTAATGCACTATATAGAGAGGATACTATACAGAGGAGTAATGCACTATATAGAGAGAGGATACTATACAGAGGAGTAATGCACTATATAGAGAGAGGATACTATACAGAGGAGTAATGCACTATATAGAGAGAGGACACTATACAGAGGAGTAATGCACTATACAGAGAGAGGATACTATACAGAGGAGTAATGCACTATATATGGAGAGGTGACACTATATAGAGAGAGGACACTATACAGAGGAGTAATGCACTATACAGAGAGAGGATACTATACAGAGGAGTAATGCACTATATATAGAGAGAGGACACATACAGTCAGTTACACTGTACCAGCAGGGTTCTGTATAAGAAGGTGCTGCCATTGTTCCAGTAGTACAGAGAGACCCCATGTCCTGCAGAAGCGCAAAGACCCCCCCCAAGTCCCGCAAGGCACAGACCACCCCAGATCCTGCAGGAACACAGACTCCTCCAGTGCTGCAGGGGCACAGACACCCCTCAATACCTGTAGGGGCACAGACACCCCTCAATACCTGTAGGGGCACAGACCCCCCCCTCATACCTGTAAGGGCACAGACACCCCTCAATACCTGCAGGTGCACAGACCCCCCCCCTCATACCTGTAAGGGCACAGACACCCCTCAATACCTGTAGGGGCACAGACACCCCTCAATACCTGCAGGGGCACAGACACCCCTCAATTCCTGTAGGGGGAAAGACACCCCTCAATACCTGTAGGTGCACAGACCCCCCTCAATACCTGTAAGGGCACAGACACCCCTCATACCTGTAGAAGCACAGACACCCCTCATACCTGTAAGGGCACAGACACCCCTCAATACCTGTAGGGGCACAGACACCCCTCAATACCTGTAAGGGCACAGACACCCCTCAATACCTGTAGGGGCACAGACACCCCTCAATACCTGCAGGGGCACAGACACCCCTCAATTCCTGTAGGGGGAAAGACACCCCTCAATACCTGTAGGTGCACAGACCCCCCTCAATACCTGTAAGGGCACAGACCCCCCTCAATACCTGTAGAATCACAGACACCCCTCAATACCTGTAGGGCACAGACACCCCTCAATACCTGTAAGGGCACAGACACCCCTCAATACCTGTAGGGCACAGACACCCCTCAATACCTGTAAGGGCACAGACACCCCTCATACCTGTAGGGGCACAGACACCCCTCATACTTGTAGGGGCACAGACACCCCTCATACCTGTAAGGGCACAGACACCCCTCAATACCTGTAGAATCACAGACACCCCTCAATACCTGTAGGGCACAGAGTGAGCAGAGGAAGAGATAAGGAGCTTTACTTACCCACCACCAGGCAGAAAACATCCAGACACACCAGCAGCACCTTCTTGCATTGTCCGGAGCCATTGTTGTTGTTTAAGGAGCTGCTGCCCCCATTCCTGCTCTCTGGGGGGGCCATGGCCTTGTCATACTTGTAGTTCTGCATATTGGACACAATCTTCTTTAAATCCAGGCTGTCCCCTCTGAGTGCAACTCACACACTGACAGCTCACTCCCTGCAGGATGATCCCTGCTCAGAGCAAAGTCCAGCAGCACTCCCTGAGTGACAGAGGCAGCACTCCCTGAGTGACAGAGGCAGCACTCACTCACTGACAGCACTCACTCACTGGCAGCACTCAGAGAGGCAGCATTTACTAGCAGCACTCACTCAGTGAGGTAGCACTCACTCACTGGTAGCACTCAGAGAGGCAGCACTCACTGGTAGCATTCACTCAGAGAGGCAGCACTCACTCACTGGTAGCACTCAGAGAGGCAGCACTCACTGGTAGCATTCACTCAGAGAGGCAGCACTCACTCAGAGAGGCAGCACTCACTCAGTGAGGTAGCACTCACTCACTGGCAGCACTCAGAGAGGCAGCACTCACTGGCAGCACTCACTCAGAGAGGCAGCACTCACTCAGAGAGGCAGCACTCACTGGTAGCATTCACTCAGAGAGGCAGCACTCACTGGCAGCACTCACTCAGAGAGGTAGCACTCACTCAGAGAGGTAGCACTCACTCAGAGAGTGCAGGCAGGTCTGGTTTCTCCTGGGATGGGGGGGGGGTCCTTTAGATTCAGGCAGTTTCTCTTTTTCCTAAATCCTGGAGTTTTCAGATGGAAAATGCAGCAGCTCGGGCTGAGCATGAGGCTGTGTTTGTATCCAGATTCCCGGCTCTGCAGCTTCTTCACTCTAATACATTGTAGCAAGTTGCCTCTAGTCTCGTTACTTTGTATCCAGCTTTCAATGTGTCCTTCTCTCAGTTACTTTGTGTCCTCTCTCTCTGTCCCTCTCAGTGTGTATCAGTCTCTCTCTCCCCCTCTCAGTGTGTATCAGTCTCAGTGTGTGTCAGTCTCTCTCTCCCCCTCTCAGTGTGTATCAGTCTCTGTTACTTTGTGTCCTCTCTCTCTGTCCCTCTCAGTGTGTATCAGTCTCTCTCTCCCCCTCTCAGTGTGTATCAGTCTCAGTGTGTGTCAGTCTCTCTCTCCCCCTCTCAGTGTGTATCAGTCTCTCTCTCCCCCTCTCAGTGTGTATCAGTCTCAGTGTGTGTCAGTCTCTCTCTCCCCCTCTCAGTCTGTATCAGTCTCTGTTACTTTGTGTCCTCTCTCTACCCTCTCAGTGTGTGTGTCAGTCTCTGTTACTTTGTGTCCTCCCCTCTCTCTGCCCCTCAGTTACTTTGTGTCCTCCCCTCTCTCTCTCCCCCTCTCAGTGTGTGTGTCAGTCTCTCTCTGCCCCTCACAGTGTGTAGCAGTCTCTCAGTTACTTTGTGTCCTCCACTCCCTCTCAGTGTGTGTCAGTCCCCCTGCTTGCAGTTTTTAGTTTCCAGCCCCCTGCACTGGATCTGCCTGCTCTGGCTCAGATGGGATTTCACTGCACAGCCCACTTCCTGAAAGTGCCTTATACACAGGATAATTAACTGCACATTTGTTTCCAGCAAAGAAAAACAGGAGAATGTGATGCTGGCAGAATGCTGGAGCCCCCAGGTAGCCTGAGAGCCTGGGATGTGTCATACACAGCGCAACAGAGGCTTCACATAGATTTCAGAGGAATTGGAACATTTTACTTGAAGGAATCAGACTTTTCAGAATTTGCTGCAAGTTACAACCTGTATAAGTGTCAGCGACAGTGTGCTCTGTGCTGTGTGTCCTGTGCGGGGGGCGGAATCAGGGCTGGCTCTTTTATTTTAGAGAAAAAAAAACACCGCACTCTGCATAACACAGAGAGAAATGATATGTGTGTGTGTGTGTGTATATATATATGCATGAGTGTATGTGTGTGTGTGACTGTGTGTATATATGAGCGTGTGTGTATATATATGAGCGTGTGTGTGTATTAGACATGTGCATTCATTTTAGTACTAAAACGATTTAGTCAGAATTTTGGGATAATTTAGTTTTCGTATGACTCAAGAGACACGAAACTGCTCAGTACAAAAAACGAAAGAAACTAAAATAAAATGCACTACATTTTAGTTTCAGTCCTTTTTGTGATATTACATTGAGTGAAGGAGACCAGCAATAAAGAGTGCAACATCGCAAAGCTACAGAAAAGGTTTGTATGCGTAATCCTTTTCCGACCCCTATCCGAAAATCTGACAGTGAACGAGCTCCAGAATACTCACTCGCAGCACAGACAGCCAACACAGGAGAGGGAACCTTTACTTAACCCTTGCATGTCTATGAGGCAGACAAGATGATAAAAGCAGCTGGAGAAGGAAAACATTCAAATAAATCACACTGAAAGCTAATGACAGAGGAGGGCTGGATAGTAAAAACCCCTTTATAACAAGCAGCGCTGGGAGAAGAGAGGGACTTTATAAAACGTGTGTTATCTCCCCTCCCGCTCTGCATAATAGGGGCTTAGGTCTGATACATTTTATATTATCTAGGAGCACTATCCCCCTTTCCTCATCTATAATACACATTTTATATAAAGTCCCTCTCCTCTCCCAGTGCTGCTTGTTATAAAGTTTTTTTTTTACATCTGATACATTTAGTATCCAGCTCTTACAGTTACTCTGTCATTATGAACCTTCAGTGTGATTTATTTGAATGCTTTCCCTGCTTTATTTTATTATAAAAATAAATTTGCACCAGTCATCTCTTCTCTGAGCTTTCAGATCAATTTATGTTAATATTTTCCCTTTCCCCTGCTTTTATATTCCTTTCTCTCTCCCCCACAGAGATACAAAGTTTAAGTAAAAGTTCCTTCTCCTGTGCTGGATAAGCATTACATTCCGAAGTTCTGCAACCTCCACATGCCAATGCAGTAGGATGTTCTATACAGAGAGGGGCATTATTTAATGCAGGAGGATGTTCTATACATTACACAGAGAGGGACATTAATTCAGGAGGATTTTTATCTACATTATACAGAGAGGGTATTAATTAATGCAGGAGGATGTTCTATACATTATACAAAGAGGAAACCTTTTTTTTAGCCCTTTAAATCCAGTGGCTGTGAGTGCTGAGATCGGCTGCTTGTTATATTATCTCTGAGTACAATGTATCAGGTTCCGCTGTTACAGTAACTGACTGTAACAGCGCTCAGAGTTTCAGTAAAACAAGGAAATAATACTGTTCTAACCTCTTATATATAAAAATATTATTTACTAGTTTTACTGAAACTCTGAGCGCTGTGATGAGCAGCAGTCAGTTACTGTAACCGCTTTGCCTGACACATTGTGCTGAGAGTGAGAGATACTGTAACAAGCAGCGATCTCAGCCCTCTGAGGAGCCACTACAATAGTAATTGTATCCACTGGTTTTCGGATGAATGAATTTAGTTTTCATACTAAAGAACTGAAAACGAATTTCTTTAGAAACTAAATAAATTGCATTTTAGGACTAATTCATTCGTTCAAATGAAATTTTGTGCTGTGCACATGTCTAGTGTGTATATGTGTGTGTATGTATATATGCGAGTGTGTGTATATATATGAGCGTGTGTGTGTAATATGTGTGTGACTGTGTGTGTATATATATATATATATGTGTGTGTGTGACTGTGTGTATATATATCTGTGTGACCTGTATATATATATATATATATATCTGTGTGACCTGTGTATATATATGTGTGTGACTTATGTCTATATATAGGTGTGACATGTGTGTGTGTATATATGTGTGTGACTTGTGTGTGTGTATATGTGTGTGTGTGACTTGTGTGTGTTTATATGTGTGTATGACATATATAGATGTGTGTACGACATATATAATATATATATATATATATATATACACACAGTGTATATATATACATATCTGTGTGTGTGTGACTGTTTGTGTGCCTTCGCGCTCCAGATGTAAATACATCGGATACATTTTCCTGTAGAGGTAAATATTTACCTCTTCGTTTATAAACATGAATCCGTTTTTTAATTCCGGGAGTTTTTCTGTTCCTGTGCAATACAGACAGCGATGACATCACAATTGCAGGTGCTGCCTGTTACGTGGAATTGTGTAGGTGTGACGCGACCGGGCGTCACTCCTATACATGTTCTGTCCTTCTGGTCTGTTTTGCGAACACATGCAGCCCTGAGGGGGTTAAATCTGTGTGTGATCCCCAGTGACCTCTGAGAATGGAGTAAGGTGACTTCACTGTATCATTCGAAGGGTTAAACCAACAAGTGGCCCCTGAGCCCTTATTAACCTCCCAGACATCACTACCTCACCAACACGTAACGGATTTATGGAAAAGGTGTCGTCTGCGTACATACAGTTGTGTTCAAAATTATTCAACCCCCACTGAAATTGAGTGTTTTGGCCAGTTTGACATTGATTTTGATCATTCAGTCATCTTGCTTACAATTAAATCAAAGAGGCACGTGTAGGTCAGACAAATATAACATAACATTTATAATGAAATAACCACAAATGTCTTTTCTGTGCTCACATCATTATCAGTTTTATTCAACCCCCAAGTGACATTCAATCTTAGTACTTAGTACAACATCCTTTTACAGTTATAACAGCTTTTAAACGTGAAGCATAGCTTGACACAAGTGTCTTGCAGCCATCTACGGGTATCTTCGCCCATTCGTCATGGGCAAAAGCCTCCAGTTCAGTCACATTCTTAGGCTTGCGCACTGCAACTGCTTTCTTTAAGTCCCACCAGAGGTTCTCAATGGGATTTAAGTCAGGTGACTGCGATGGCCACTCCAAAATGTTCCAGCCTTTAATCTGCAACCATGCTCTAGTGGACTTGGAGGTATGCTTGGGATCATTGTCCTGTTGAAAGGTCCAACGTCTCCCAAGCCTCAGGTTTGTGACGGACTGCATCACATTGTCATCCAATATCTCCTGGTACTGAAGAGAGTTCATGGTACCTTGCACACGCTGAAGCTTCCCTGTACCTGCAGAAGCAAAACAGCCCCAAAGCATGATTGACCCCCCCCGCCATGCTTCACAGTAGGCAAGGTGTTCTTTTCTTCATAGGCCTTGTTCTTCCTCCTCCAAACATAGCGTTGATCCATGGGCCCAAACAGTTCTAATTTTGTTTCATCAGTCCACAGAACACTATCCCAAAACTTCTGTGGTTTGTCCACATGACTTTTGGCATACTGCAGTCGACTCTTCTTCTTCTTTGGAGACAGCAAGGGGGTGCGCCTGGGAGTTCTGGCATGGAGGCCTTCATTACGCAGTGTGCGCCATATTGTCTGAGCTGAAACTTCAGTACCCACATCTGACAAATCTTTTCTCAGTTCCTCAGCAGTCACATGGGGACTTTTCTCCACTCGACGCTTCAGATAGCGCACAGCAGTCGAAGTCAGCATCTTCTTTCTGCCACGACCAGGTAGCGTTTCAACAGTGCCCTTTGCCTTGAATTTGCGAATGATGCTTCCTATGGTCTCTCTTGGTATGTTTAACATCTTTGCAATCTTCTTATAGCCATTGCCCTTCCTGTGAAGAGTAATCACCTCTTCTCTTGTCTTCCTGGACCATTCTCTTGACTTCACCATGTTTGTAACCACACCAGTAAATGTCTAGAAGGAGCTGAGTATCACAGTCATTTTAAAGCTGCCTAATTGGTGCTTATTATGCTTTATTGCTGCTCCGTGACATCCACAGGTGTTTTTAATACCTGATTGAAAACACTTGAATGAACCTCTGTTCTTCAGAGTGGTAGTCTTTAAGGGGTTGAATAATTGTGTCAATGAAGAATTCACAAAAGAAATATTTACTACTGTATTACAAAACCAATTGATGTCATTTTAGTTGCATATGGTTCTTTAAAAAGTCCTTGTAGGATTTCATTCTGAATACAATTACAAATGTCACTAAATTCCCTAAAACCCTTTACAGCATTGGGGGTTGAATCATTTTGAACACAACTGTATGTACAGTTGAGGCTTTGCAGACATTGGGCAGATCATTTATGAATATTGTGAATAGCAGGGGGCCGAGTATCGAGCCTTGGGGTACACCGCACGTGACAGGGAGGGGGAGGGAGGAGCTGCCAGAAATTGACACATATTGTGATCGGTTGGATACATATGATTGAAACCAGGTTAGCGTGCGATCACCAATGCCAGAGTTTTTAAGTTTTTCTAACAAGATGCCATGGTCTACTGTGTCAAAGGCCTTGGCAAAATCAAGGAAGATGCTCCAGTTAGGTTTCCTTGTTCCATCCCAGCCTGGATATCATTGCAGACTTTTAAAAGGGCGGTTGTATTTGAGTGATTTGGACGAAAGCCTGATTGATCCGGGGTTAAGTAGTTCCAATATTGATAATAATCACGTAATTGTGTGTAAACGCATTTTTCCAAGACTTTTGACATTACAGGGAGCAACGATATCGGACGGTAGTTGGATACCAAAGTACTGTCACCACTTTTATGGATAGGTACCACTCTTGCAGTCTTCCAGAGTTTGGGTATGTATCCAGTCGCCAGTGACTCATTTATTAGGGTTGCGACAGGATTTGCAATTGCCGGCGCACTGATTTTCAGCAGCATTGCTGGTATTTGATCAGGTCCAGACTGGTATTTCATTTTTTGCTTACAGAGAAGTTTAGTAATGACACTGACAGGCACTGTTCTAAAACTGAATTCCTGTCTGATACAGGGACTTTGCACAGTTGGGGGGGCCTGACCTGCTTGAGGCCTCTCTGATTGCATGTCATTTCCTAGCTTGGCAATCAAAGTGGTGGCACATCCAACAAAATAATCATTAAAGGCATTTGCTACATCTAGGGGGTGTTGCAGGGTTTGGTTGTTTACTTTGACAGCAGCTGGCTGGGAGTGGACTGGGGGTGCTTGTATGTTACTTATGGTTCTCCAAAGGTTTCTAGGGTTTGATATGTTATTGTTTAGATTTTCATTGAAGTAATGGGCTTTGGCCATTTTTGTTTGTTTTGTGCATGCATTCTGGCATTTTCGGTATTCGTAGTGATCGTTCATGGAACCAGTACTCTTGAAATTTGACCACCGTGAATCTCTAAGCTGGTACATTAGTGTAAGATCAGCTGTAACCCAGGGGAGATGAGTCCCTTTTACTCACACTTTACGCAGCGGGGCATGGGAATTCCAGACTTGCAGGAGCTCAGACTCAAAGTATTCAACTGCACAGTCTAGGTCTGGAATTAGGTTTAGCCTGTACCAGGGGAGCTGTTTGAGATCACTTAGGAAGGATTCAAGAATAAATTTCTTGAAAGATCTGGTGGTTATTACCTTTGGGGGAGATTTCAAGGCCTTAATTTTGCGCACGCAGTACACTAGACAATGGTCAAAAAAGATATTAGCAAGAACGCCTGCCTCCTGTATTCTATCAGGAGATGAGGAGAGAATCCAGTACAATCTGAACCTAGATCCCCGATCCCAGGAATCTGCACAGAGATCCCCGATCCCAGGAACCTACACAGAGATCCCTCGATCCGAGGAATCTACAGATATCTCTCAATCCTAGGAATCTGAACCAAGATCCCCGATCCCAGGAATATGCACAGAGATCCCCCGATCCCAGGAATCTGCATAGAGATCCCTCGATTCCAAGAATCTGCACAGAGATCCCCGATCCCAGGAATCTGCACAGAGATCCCAGATCCCAGGAACCTACACAGAGATCCCTTGATCTGAGGAATCTACAGAGATCTCTCAATCCTAGGAATCTGAACCTAGATCCCCGATCCCAGGAATCTGCACAGAGATCCCCGGTCCCTGGAATCGGCACAGAGATCACCCGATCCCAGGAATCTGCACAGAGATCCCCCCGATCCCCAGAATCTGCACAGAGATCCCCAATCCCAGGAATCTGCACAGAGATCCCCGATCCCAGGAACCTACACAGAGATCCCTCGATCCGAGGAATCTACAGAGATCTCTCAATCCTAGCAATCTGAACCTAGATCCCCAATCCCAGGAATCTGCACAGAGATCCCCGGTCCCAGGAATCTGCACAGAGATCCCGATCCCAGGAACCTGCACAGAGATCCCCTGATCCCAGGAATCTGCATAGAGATCCCTTGATCCAGAAAAATACAGAGATCTCTCAATCCCAGGAATCTGCACAGAGATCCCTGATCCCAGGAATCTGCAAGGAGATCCCGATCCCAGGAATCTGCACAGAGATCCCCGATCCCAGGAATCTGCACAGAGATCCCCGATCCCAGGAATCTGCACAGAGATCCCCCGATCCCAGGGATCTGCACAGAGATCCCCCGATCCCAGGAATATGCAAATAGATCCCCTGATCCCAGGAATCCGCATAGAGATCCCTTGATCCAGAAAAATACAGAGATCTCTCAATCCCAGGAATCTGCACAGAGATCCCTGATCCCAGGAATCTGCACAGAGATCCCCGATCCCAGGAATCTGCACAGAGATCCCCCGATCCCAGGAATCTGCACAGAGATCCCCCGATCCCAGGAATCTGCACAGAGATCCCCAATCCAGGAAGCTACAGAGATCCCCGATCCCAGGAACCTACAGTGATCCCTCGATCCCAGGAACCTACACAGAGATCCCTTGATCCAGGAATATACAGAGATCTCTCAATCCAAGGAATCTGCACAGAGATCCCCGATCCCAGGAATCTGCACAGAGATCCGATCCCAGGAATCTGCACAGAGATCCGATCCCAGGAATCTGCAGAGATCCAATACCAGGAATCTGCAGAGATCCGATACCAGGAATCTGCAGAGATCCCCTGATACCAGGAATTTGCAGAGGTCCCCCGGTCCCAGGAATCTGCACAGAGATCCCCTGATCCCAGGAATCTGCACCGAGATTCCCCGATCCCAGGAATGTGCACACAGTTCCCCCATTCCCAGGAATCTGCAGAGAGATCCCCTGATCCCAGGAATCTGCACAGAGATCCCCGATCCCAGGAATCTGCACCGAGATTCCCCGATCCCAGGAATCTGCACAGAGATCCCCAATCCCAGGAATCTGCACAGAGATCCCCAATCCCAGGAATCTGCACATAGATCCCCTGATCCCAGGAATCTGCACATAGATCCCCCGATCCCAGGAATATGCACAGAGATTCCCCGATCCCAGGAATCTGCACATAGATCCCCGATCCCAGGAATATGCACAGAGATCCCTTGATCCCATGAATCTGCACAAAGATCCCCTGATCCAGAAATATACAGAGATCTCTCAATCCCAGGAATCTGCACAGAGATCCCCGATCCCAGGAATCTGCACAGAGATCCCCGATTCCAGGATCCTACAGAGATACCCGATCCCAGGATCCTACAGAGATACCGGATCCTAGGAACCAACAGCGATCCCAGGAACCTACAAAGATGCCCGATACCAGGAACCTACACAGATCCCCTATCCCAGGAACCTACAGAGATCTCTCAATCACAAGAATCTGCACAGAGATCCCCGATCCCAGGAATCTGCACAGAGATCCCCAATCCGAGGAATCTGCACAGAGATCCCCCGGTCCCAGGAATCTGCAGAGATCCCCCGATCACAGTAATCTGCACAGTTTCCCCGATCCCAGGAATGTTCACACAGTTCCCCCATTCCCAGGAATCTGCAGAGAGATCCCCTGAGCCCAGGAATCTGCACAGAGATCCCGATCCCAGGAATCTGCACAGAGATCCCCCGATCCCAGGAATCTGCACCAAGATTCCCCGATCCCAGGAATCTGCACAGAGATCCCCCAATCCCAGGAATCTGCACATATATCCCCGATCCCAGGAATCTGCACATAGATCCCCCGATCCCAGGAATATGCACAGAGATTCCCAATCCCAGGAATCTGCACAGAGATCCCCAATCCCAGGAATCTGCACATAGATCCCCCGATCCCAGGAATCTGCACATAGATCCCCCGATCCCAGGAATATGCACAAAGATCCCCTGATCCAGAAATATACAGAGATCTCTCAATCCCAGGAATCTGCACAGAGATTCCCCGATCCCAGGAATCTGCACAGAGATCCCGATCCCAGGATCCTACAGAGATCCCCGATCCCAGGAACCTACAGAGATCCCCGATCCCAGGAACCAACAGCGATCCCAGGAACCTACAGAGATGCCCGATACCAGGAACCTACACAGATCCCCGATCCCAGGAACCTACAGAGATCTCTCAATCACAAGAATCTGCACAGAGATCCCGATCCCAGGAATCTGCACAGAGATCCCCAATCCGAGGAATCTGCACAGAGATCTCCCAATCCGAAGAATCTGCACAGAGATCCCCCGATCCCAGGAATCTGCACAGAGATCCCCTGATCCCAGGAATATTGCACAGAGATCCCTTGATCCCAGGAATGTGCACAAAGATCCCCTGATCCAGAAATATACAGAGATCTCTCAATCACAGGAATCTGCACAGAGATCCCCCATTCCCAGGAATCTGCAGAGAGATCCCCTGATCCCAGGAATCTGCACAGAGATCCCCGATCCCAGGAATCTGCACAGAGATCCCTCGATTCCAAGAATCTACACAGAGATCCTCGATCCCAGGAATCTGCACAGAGATCCCCGATTACAGGAACCTACACAGAGATCCCTTGATCCAAGGAATCTACAGAGATCTCTCAATCCTAGGAATCTGAACCTAGATCCCCGATCCCAGGAATCTGCACAGAGATCCCCGATCCCATTAATCTGCACAGAGATCCCCCGATCCCAGGGATCTGCACATAGATCCCCCCATCCCAGGAATATGCAAAAAGATCCCCTGATCCAGAAATATACAGAGATCTCTCAATCCCAGGACTCTGCACAGAGATCCCGATCCCAGGAACCTGCACAGAGATCCCCATATCCCATGCATCTGCACATAGATCCCCTGATCCCAGGAATCTGCACATAGATCCCCTGATCCCAGGAATCCGCATAGAGATCCCTTGATCCAGAAAAATACAGAGATCTCTCAATCCCAGGAATTTGCACAGAGATCCCTGATCCCAGGAACCTGCACAGAGATCCCCCGATCCCAGGAATATGCACAGATATCCCCCGATCCCAGGAATCTGCACAGATATCCCCCGATCCCAGGAATCTGCACAGAGATCCCCGATCCCAGGAAGCTACAGAGATCCACGATCCCAGGTAACCTACAGCGATCCCTCGATCCCAGGAACCTACACAGAGATCCCCTGATCCAGGAATATACAGAGATCTCTCAATCCAAGGAATCTGCACAGAGATCCCTGATCCCAGGAATCTGCACAGAGATCCGATCCCAGGAATCTGCACAGAGATCCGATCCCAGTAATCTGCACAGAGATCCGATCCCAGTAATCTGCACAGAGATCCGATCCCAGGAATCTGCAGAGATCCGATACCAGGAATCTGCAGAGATCCGATACCAGGAATCTGCAGAGATCCCCCGATACCAGGAAATTGCAGAGGTCCCCCGGTCCCAGGAATCTGCAGAGATCCCCCGATCCCAGGAATCTGCACAGTTTCCCCGATCCCAGGAATGTGCACACAGTTCCCCCATTCCCAGGAATCTGCAGAGAGATCCCCTGATCCCAGGAATCTGCACAGAGATCCCGATCCCAGGAATCTGCACAGAGATCCCCCGATCCCAGGAATCTGCACCAAGATTCCCCGATCACAGGAATCTGCACAGAGATCCCCCAATCCCAGGAATCTGCACATAGATCCCCGATCCCAGGAATCTGCACATAGATCCCCCGATCCCAGGAATATGCACAGAGATTCCCCGATCCCAGGAATCTGCACAGAGATCCCCGATCCCAGGAATCTGCACAGAGATCCCCGATCCCAGGAATCTGCACAGAGATCCCCGATTCCAGGAACCTACAGAGATCCCCGAACCCAGGAACCTACAGAGATCCCCGATCCCAGGAACCAACAGCGATCCCAGGAACCTACAGAGATGCCTGATACCAGGAACCTACACAGATCCCCGATCCCAGGAACCTACAGAGTTCTCTCAATCACAAGAATCTGCACAGAGATCCCCGATCCCAGGAATCTGCACAGAGATCCCCAATCCGAGGAATCTGCACAGAGATCTCCCAATCCGAAGAATCTGCACAGAGATCCCCCAATCCCAGGAATCTGCACAGAGATCCCCTGATCCCAGGAATATTGCACAGAGATCCCGATCCCAGGAATCTGCACAGAGATCCCCCGATCCCAGGAATCTGCACCAGAGATCCCCAATCCCAGGAAACTGCACATATATCCCCGATCCCAGGAATCTGCACATAGATCCCCCGATCCCAGGAATATGCACAGAGATTCCCAATCCCAGGAATCTGCACAGAGATCCCCAATCCCAGGAATCTGCACATAGATCCCCCGATCCCAGGAATCTGCACATAGATCCCCCGATCCCAGGAATATGCACAGAGATTCCCCGATCCCAGGAATCTGCACATAGATCCCCTGATACCAGGAATCTGCACATAGATCCCCGATCCCAGGAATATGCACAAAGATCCCCTGATCCAGAAATATACAGAGATCTCTCAATCCCAGGAATCTGCACAGAGATCCCCCGATCCCAGGAATCTGCACAGAGATCCCGATCCCAGGATCCTACAGAGATCCCCGATCCCAGGAACCTACAGAGATCCCCGATCCCAGGAACCAACAGCGATCCCAGGAACCTACAGAGATGCCCGATACCAGGAACCTACACAGATCCCGATCCCAGGAATCTGCACAGAGATCCCCAATCCGAGGAATCTGCACAGAGATCTCCCAATCCGAAGAATCTGCACAGAGATCCCCCGATCCCAGGAATCTGCACAGAGATCCCCCGATCCCAGGAATCTGCACAGAGATCCCCTGATCCCAGGAATATTGCACAGAGATCCCTTGATCCCAGGAATGTGCACAAAGATCCCCTGATCCAGAAATATACAGAGATCTCTCAATCACAGGAATCTGCACAGAGATCCCCTGATCCCAGGAATCTGCACAGAGATCCCCGATCCCAGGAATCTGCACAGAGATCCCTCGATTCCAAGAATCTACACAGAGATCCTCGATCCCAGGAATCTGCACAGAGATCCCCGATTACAGGAACCTACACGGAGATCCCTTGATCCAAGGAATCTACAGAGATCTCTCAATCCTAGGAATCTGAACCTAGATCCCCGATCCCAGGAATCTGCACAGAGATCCCCGATCCCAGGAATCTGCACAGAGATCCCCCGATCCCAGGGATCTGCACATAGATCCCCCGATCCCAGGAATATGCAAAAAGATCCCCTGATCCAGAAATATACAGAGATCTCTCAATCCCAGGACTCTGCACAGAGATCCCGATCCCAGGAACCTGCACAGAGATCCCCATATCCCATGCATCTGCACATAGATCCCCTGATCCCAGGAATCTGCACATAGATCCCCTGATCCCAGGAATCCGCATAGAGATCCCTTGATCCAGAAAAATACAGAGATCTCTCAATCCCAGGAATTTGCACAGAGATCCCTGATCCCAGGAACCTGCACAGAGATCCCCCGATCCCAGGAATATGCACAGATATCCCCCGATCCCAGGAATCTGCACAGATATCCCCCGATCCCAGGAATCTGCACAGAGATCCCCGATCCCAGGAAGCTACAGAGATCCCCGATCCCAGGTAACCTACAGCGATCCCTCGATCCCAGGAACCTACACAGAGATCCCCTGATCCAGGAATATACAGAGATCTCTCAATCCAAGGAATCTGCACAGAGATCCCTGATCCCAGGAATCTGCACAGAGATCCGATCCCAGGAATCTGCACAGAGATCCGATCCCAGGAATCTGCACAGAGATCCGATCCCAGGAATCTGCAGAGATCCGATACCAGGAATCTGCAGAGATCCGATACCAGGAATCTGCAGAGATCCCCCGATACCAGGAAATTGCAGAGGTCCCCCGGTCCCAGGAATCTGCAGAGATCCCCCGATCCCAGGAATCTGCACAGTTTCCCCGATCCCAGGAATGTGCACACAGTTCCCCCATTCCCAGGAATCTGCAGAGAGATCCCCTGATCCCAGGAATCTGCACAGAGATCCCGATCCCAGGAATCTGCACAGAGATCCCCCGATCCCAGGAATCTGCACCAAGATTCCCCGATCACAGGAATCTGCACAGAGATCCCCCAATCCCAGGAATCTGCACATAGATCCCGATCCAGGAATCTGCACATAGATCCCCCGATCCCAGGAATATGCACAGAGATTCCCCGATCCCAGGAATCTGCACAGAGATCCCGATCCCAGGAATCTGCACAGAGATCCCCGATCCCAGGAATCTGCACAGAGATCCCCGATTCCAGGAACCTACAGAGATCCCCGAACCCAGGAACCTACAGAGATCCCCGATCCCAGGAACCAACAGCGATCCCAGGATCCTACAGAGATGCCTGATACCAGGAACCTACACAGATCCCCGATCCCAGGAACCTACAGAGTTCTCTCAATCACAAGAATCTGCACAGAGATCCCCGATCCCAGGAATCTGCAAAGAGATCCCCAATCTGAGGAATCTGCACAGAGATCTCCCAATCCGAAGAATCTGCACAGAGATCCCCCAATCCCAGGAATATTGCACAGAGATCCCTTGATCCCAGGAATATGCACAAAGATCCCCTGATCCAGAAATATACAGAGATCTCTCAATCCCAGGAATCTGCACAGAGATCCCCAATCCCTGGAATCTGCACAGAGATCCCCGATCCCAGGAACCTACAGAGATCCCCGATCCCAGGAACCTACAGCGATCCCCGATCCCAGGAACCTACAGAGATGCCCGATACCAGGAACCTACACAGATCCCCGATCCCAGGAACCAACAGAGATCTCTCAATCACAAGAATCTGCACAGAGATCCCTGATCCCAGGAATCTGCACAGAGATCCCCAATCCCAGGAATCTGCACAGAGATCTCCCAATCCCATGAATCTACACAGAGATCCCTGATCTCAGGAATCTGCACAGAGATCCCATGATCCCAGCAATCTGCACAGAGATCTCCTAATCCAAGGAATCTGCACAGAGATCCCCAAATCACAGTAATCTGCACAGAGATCCCCTAATCACAGTATTCTGCACAGAGATCCCCTAATCACAGTATTCTGCACAGAGATCCAATGATCCAAGGAATCTACACAGAGATCCCAGGAATCTGGAATCAGGAATATACAGAGATTCCCCGATCCCAGGAATCTGCACAGAGATCCCACGACCCCAGGAATCTGCCAAGAGATCCCCGATCCCAGTAATCTGCAGAGATCCCCAATCCCAGGAATCTGCAGAGATCCCCTGATTCCAGGAATCGGCAGAGATCCTGATCCCAGTAATATGCAGATAGATCCCCCGATTCCAGGAATATGCACAGAGATCCCCCATTCCCAGGAATCTGCAGAGAGATCCCCTGATCCCAGGAATCTGCACAGAGATCCCCGATCCCAGGAATCTGCACACAGATCCCCGATCCCAGGAATCTGCACAGAGATCCCCGATCCCAGGAACCTACACAGAGATCCCTTGATCCGAGGAATCTACAGAGATCTCTCAATCCTAGGAATCTGAACCTAGATCCCCAATCCCAGGAATCTGCACAGAGATCCCCGATCCCAGGAATCGGCACAGAGATCCCCCGATCCCAGGAATCTGCACAGAGATAACCGGAATCGGCACAGAGATCCCCTGATCCCAGGAATCTGCATAGAGATCCCCGATCCCTGGAATCGGCACAGAAATCCCCCGATCTCAGGAATCTACACAGAGATCCCCGATCCCAGGAATCTGCACAGAGATCTCCGATCCCAGGAACCTACACAGAGATCCCTCGATCCGAGGAATCTACAGATATCTCTCAATCCTAGGAATCTGAACCAAGATCCCCGATCCCAGGAATATGCACAGAGATCCCCAATCCCAGGAATATGCAAAAAGATCCCCTTATCCAGAAATATACAGAAATCTCTCAATCCCAGGACTCTGCACAGAGATCCTGATCCCAGGAACCTGCACAGAGATCCCCTGATCCCATGCATCTGCACATAGATCCCCTGATCCCAGGAATCTACACATAGATCCCCTGATCCCAGGAATCTGCATAGAGATCCCTTGATCCAGAAAAATACAGAGATCTCTCAATCCCAGGAATCTGCACAGAGATCCCTGATCCCAGGAAGCTGCACAGAGATCCCCTGATCCCAGGAATCTGCACGGAGATCCCCTGATCCCAGGAATCTGCACAGAGATCCCCGATCCCAGGAAGCTAAAGAGATCCCCGATCCCAGGAACCTACAGCGATCCCTCGATCCCAGGAACCTACACAGAGATCCCCTGATCCAGGAATATACAGAGATCTCTCAATCCAAGGAATTTGCACAGAGATCCCCGATCCCAGGAATCTGCACAGAGATCCGATCCCCGGAATCAGCACAGAGATCCGATCCCAGGAATCTGCACAGAGATCCCCTGATCCCATGCATCTGCACATAGATCCCCTGATCCCAGGAATCTACACATAGATCCCCTGATCCCAGGAATCTGCATAGAGATCCTTTGATCCAGAAAAATACAGAGATCTCTCAATCCCAGGAATCTGCACAGAGATCCCTGATCCCAGGAAGCTGCACAGAGATCCCCTGATCCCAGGAATCTGCAGAGATCCGATACCAGGAATCTGCAGAGATCCGATACCAGGAATCTGCAGAGGTCCCCCGATACCAGGAATTTGCAGAGGTCCCCCGATCCCAGGAATCTGCAGAGGTCCCCCGATCCCAGGAATGTGCACAGAGTTCCCCACGATCGCAAGAATGTGCACAGAGATACCCTTATCCCAAGAATCTGCACAGAGATCCCCGATCCCAGGAATCTGCACAGAGATCCCCGATCCCAGGAATCTGCACAGAGATCCCCGATCCCAGGAATCTGCACAGAGATCCCCCGATCCCAGGAATCTGCACAGAGATTCCCCGATCCCAGGAATCTGCACAGAGATTCCCCGATCCCAGGAATCTGCACAGAGATCCCCCGATCCCAGGAATCTGCACATAGATCCCCGATCCCAGGAATCTGCACATAGATCCCCGATCCCAGGAATCTGCACAGAGATTCCCCGATCCCAGGAATATGCACAGAGATCCCCCGATCCCAGGATTTGGCACATAGATCCCCGATCCCAGGAATATGCACAGAGATCCCTTGATCCCATGAATCTGCACAAAGATCCCCTGATCCAGAAATATATAGAGATCTCTCAATCCCAGGAATATGCACAGAGATCCCTGATCCCAGGAATCTGCACAGAGATCCCCGATCCCAGGAACCTACAGAGATCCCCGATCCCAGGAACCTACAGAGATCCCCGATCCCAGGAACCTACAGAGATCGCCGATCCCAGGAACCAACAGCGATCCCAGGAACCTACAGAGATGCCTGATACCAGGAACCTACACAGATCCCCGATCCCAGGAACCTACAGAGATCTCTCAATCACAAGAATCTGCACAGAGATCCCCGATCCCAGGAATCTGCACAGAGATCCCCAATCCGAGGAATCTGCACAGAGATCCCCAATCCGAAGAATCTGCACAGAGATCCCCCGATCCCAGGAATCTGCACAGAGATCCCCAATCCCAGGAATCTGCACAGAGATCTCCCAATCCCAAGAATCTACACAGAGATCCCTGATTTCAGGAATCTGCACAGAGATCCCAGCAATCTGCACAGAGATCTCCTAATCCAAGGAATCTGAACAGAGGTCCATGATCCCAGGAATCTGCACAGAGATCCCCTAATCACAGTAATCTGCACAGAGATCCCCTAATCACAGTATTCTGCACAGAGATCCAATGATCCAAGGAATCTACACAGAGATCCCAGGAATCTGGAATCAGGAATATACAGAGAGTCCCTGATCCCAGGAATCTGCACGGAGATCCCCCGACCCCAGGAATCTGCCCAGAGATCCCCGATCCCAGGAATCTGCAGAGATCCCCAATCCCAGGAATCTGCAGAGATCCCCCGATCCTGGGAATCTGCAGAGATCCCCTGATTCCAGGAATCTGCACAGAGATCCTCCGATCCCAGGAATCTGCACATAGATCCCCGATCCCAGGAATCTGCACAGAGATCCCCTGATCCTAGGAATCTGCACAGAGATTCCCCGATCCCAGGAATATGCACGGAGATCCCCCGATCTCAGGAATCTGCACATAGATCCCCGATCCCAGGAATATGCACAGAGATCCCTTGATCCCATGAATCTGCACAAAGATCCCCTGATCCAGAAATATACAGAGATCTCTCAATCCCAGGAATCTGCACAGAGATCCCTGATCCCAGGAATCTGCACAGAGATCCCTGATCCCAAGAACCTACAGAGATCCCCGATCCCAGGAACCTACAGAGATCCCCGATCCCAGGAACCTACAGAGATCCCCGATCCCAGGAACCTACAGCGATCCCAGGAACCTACAGAGATGCCCGATACCAGGAACCTACACAGATCCCGATCCCAGGAACCTACAGAGATCTCTCAATCACAAGAATCTGCCCAGAGATCCCTGATCCCAGGAATCTGCACAGAGATCCCCAATCCCAGGAATCTGCACAGAGATCTCCCAATCCCATGAATCTACACAGAGATCCCTGATTTCAGGAATCTGCACAGAGATCCCAGCAATCTGCACACAGATCTCCTAATCCAAGGAATCTGCACAGAGATCCATGATCCCAGGAATCTGCACAGAGATCCCCTAATCACAGTAATCTGCACAGAGATCCCCTAATCACAGTATTCTGCACAGAGATCCAATGATCCAAGGAATCTACACAGAGATCCCAGGAATCTGGAATCAGGAATATACAGAGATTCCCCGATCCCAGGAATCTGCACGGATATCCCCCGACCCCAGGAATCTGCCCAGAGATCCCCGATCCCAGGAATCTGCAGAGATCCTCAATCCCAGGTATCTGCAGAGATCCCCCGATCCCGGGAATCTGCAGAGGTCCCCTGATTCCAGGAATCTTCAGAGATCCTGATCCTAGGAATATGCACAGAGATCCCCCGATCCCAGGAATCTGCAGAGAGATCCCCTGATCACAGGAATATACAGAGGTCCCCGATCCCAGGAATCTGCAGAGATCCCCTAATCCCAGGAATCTGCACAGAGATCCATGATCCCAGGAATCTGCACAGAGATCCCCTAATCACAGTAATCTGCACAGAGATCCCCTAATCACAGTATTCTGCACAGAGATCCAATGATCCAAGGAATCTACACAGAGATCCCAGGAATCTGCACAGAGATCCCCGGAATCTGCACAGAGATCCTAGGAATCTGCACAGAGATCCTCGATCCCAGGAATCTACACAGAGATCCCCCAATCCCAGAAAACTGCACAGAGATCCCCCGATCCCAGGAATCTGCATAAACTAGTCCAATCCCAGGAATCTGCACAGAGATACCCAATCCAAGGAATCTGCAGAGATCCCCCGATCCCAGGAATGTGCACAGAGATCGCCCAATCCCCGGAATGTTCACAGAGATCCCCTGATCCCAGGAATCTGCACAGAGATCCCCCGATTCCAGGAATCTGCACAGAGATCCCCTGATCCCAGGAATATGCAGAGATCCCCGTTCCCAGGAATCTGCAGAAATCCCCGATCCCAGGAATATGAACAGAGATCCCCTATCCCAGGAATATGCACAGAGATCCCCGATCCCAGGAATAAGCACAGAGATCCCTCGATCTCAGGAATATACAGAGATCCCCCGATCCCAGGAATATACAGAGATCCCCCAATCCCAGGAATCTGCACAGAGATCCCCGATCCCAGGAATCTGCCCAGAGATCCCCCGATCCTGCAGAGATCCCCATTCCCAGGAATATGCACAGAGATCCCCGATTCCAGGAATCTGCAGAGAGATCCCCTGATCCCAGGAATATACAGAGATCCCCCGATCCCAGGAATCTGCACGGAGATCCCCGAGCCCAGGAATCTGCATGGAGATCCCCGATCCCAGGAATCTGCAGAGATCCCCTAATCCCAGGAATCTGCACAGAGATCCCTGATCCCAGGAATCTGCACAGAGATCCCTGATCCCAGGAATCTGCAAAGAGATCCCCTAATCACAGTAATCTGCACAGAGATCTAACGATCCAAGGTATCTACACAGAGATCCCTGATCCCCGGAATCTGCAGAGATCCCCGGAATCTGCACAGAGATCCTAGGAATCTGCACAGAGATCCCCAATCCCAGGAATCTGCACAGAGATCCCCCCTCCCAGAAAACTGCACAGAGATCCCCCGATCCTAGAAAACTGCACAGAGATCCCCCGATCCCAGGAATCTGCAGAGATTCCTGATCAAAGGAATCTGCACAGAGATCCCCCTATCCCAGGAATCTGCATAGATCCCTTAATCACAGTAATCTGCACAGAGATCCAACGATCCTAGGAATCTGCACAGAGATCCCCGATCTGAGGAATCTGCACAGAGATCCCCATATCCCAGAAAACTGCAGAGATCCCCCGATCCCAGGAATCTGCAGAGATCCCTGATCCCAGGAATCTGCACTGAAATTCCCCTTTCCCAGGGATCTGCACAGAGATCATCTGATCCAGGAATATACAGAGATCTCTCAATCCCAGGAATCTGCACTGAGATCCCTGATACAAGGAATCTGCACAGAGATCCCCAATCCAAGGAATCTGGACAGAGATCCCTGATCCAAGGAATCTGCACATAGATCCCCGATCCCAGGAATCTGCACAGAGATTCCTCGATCCCAGGAATGTGCACAGAGATCGCCCGATCCTAGGAATGTGCACAGAGATCCCCAATCCCAGGGATCTGCACAGAGATCCCCCGATCCAAGGAATCTGCACAGAGATCCCCCGATCCCAGGAATCTGCAGAGATCCCCGATCCCAGGAATATGCACAGAGATCCCCGGAATATGCACAAAGATCCCTGATCCCAGGAATATGCACAGAGATCTCCAATCCCAGGAATATATAGAGATCCCCCGATCCCAGGAATCTGCACGGAGATCTCCTAATCCCAGGAATCTGCAGAGAATCCCAGGAATCATAGAAACATAGAAAAATGTGGGCAGATAAGAACCTTTCGGCCCATCTAGTCGCCCAATTACATGGATACTTTACCTGGATTTATCTTTTGTTTAGGATAGCCTTATGCCTATCCCATGCCTGCTTAAATTCAATTACTGTTTTGGCCTCTACCACTTCAACTGGAAGACTGTTCCATGTATCCACCACCCTCTCAGTAAAATAATGCTTCCTGATGTTACTTTTAAACCTTTGCCCCTCTAATCTAAGACTATGTCCTCTTGTTTTGCTATTTTGTTTCCTTTTAAATATACTCCCTTCCTCTACCTTGTGGATTCCCTTTACGTATTTAAATGTTTCTATCATATCTCCTCTGTCTCGTCTTTTTTCCAAGCTGTACATGTTAAGATCATTAAGCCTTTCCTGGTAACTTTTCTCCTTCAAACCGTACACCATTTTATGCAGAGATCCCCTGATCCCAGGAATCTGCAGAGATCCCCGATCCCAGAAATATGCACAGAGATCCCCGATCCAAGGAATCTGCAGAGATCCCCGATCCCAGGAATCTGCAGAGATCCCGATCCCAGGAATCTGCAGAGATCCCCTGATCCCAGGAATCTGCACGGAGATCCCCTGATCCCAGGAATCTGCAGAGATCACCCGATCCCATGAATATGCACAGAGATCCCTGATCCCAGGAATATGCACAGAGATCCCCGATCCCAGGAACATGCACAGAGATCCCCTGATCCCAGGAATATGCACAGAGATCCCCGATCCCAGGCAGTGGTGTATTTAGGTTTTGTGCTGCCCTAGGCCTGACTAAACTCGTGCACCCCCTAATTTAAATTTGAGGCACACCTTCCTGTCAAGGGCACACCTCTTCCTGGTTAATCCCCACCCTTCCTCTTTAAGATCCACCTTTTCCTCTTAGAGCTCTGCCTTTTCTTCTCTTTATATTAAAAGTGGATACCAAGTGCCTACTTGTATATTTTGTATACCATTTCAAATGTATCTATTGAGATAAATAAAATTATGAAATGTTTAAATTCAAGCATTTTTGAAAAGAACAGCCACGCATGTCAAGTAAACTGTATCACAGCCGCTCTAATTGGTTGAACAATAAATTCCACAGAAACGTGCACTGCATATGAGCGTATCACAGAACTGCACAACAATAAAACCCACAGAAATGGGCACTGTGTATGAGCATATCACAGAACTGCACAGCAATAAAACTCACAGTAATGTGCAGTGTGTATGAGCGTATACCAGAGCTCCAGGGCAATAAAACTCAGTAATATGCAGTGTGTATCACAGAATCATCAGCAATAAAACTCCCAGCAATGCAATGTGCAGTGTGTATGAGTGTATCAGAATCCACAGCAATAAAACTCCCAGCAATGCAATGTGCGGTGTGTATGAGTGCATCAGAATCCACTGCAATAAAATTCCCAGCAATGCAATGTGTGGTGTGTGTCAGCGTATCAGAATCCACTGCAATAAAACTCCCAGCAAGCTGAGTGTATATGAGCACACAGCAATTATTTATTCTATATTTACTGGCCTCCGTCCACGGTAGGGCTGTGTGTAGAGTCAGCAGGGACTGTGTACGGACTCAGCAGGAGGTCCCTCCAGGCCACGTTAGGATCGCGGTTGTGCCTGTGTGTGTAGCCATCTTGTCAGTAGTGGGGTGCCACTGCCAGAGGGTGCACCGTGACTGATTCCCTTCCCGGTTGGTGTTCAGTCCAGAATAGAGTGAGAGTCCGTGTTAACGAAAGGGCAGGCAGCTGCGTGCGTGTCACGTGGTTCAGCCAGTCAGGTGGTATGGAGACTCAGTACCACCTGACTGGCCGGACCGCGTGACCTGCACGCACGCAGCCTCACCAGGAGCCAGGCAGCTCAATGACAAATTTCTATCACCGCAGTGCTGGTTAAGGAAAGGTCCACTTTAAATAGCAGTAAGCAGACAGGGTTTCATATTCTGCTGATACCCCCCTTTCCTGCCGTTTACTGTCATCTTCTCTCTCTGCACACAAATCACATCCCCCTCCCCTCTCCTAGAGCTTCTGCGGGGCAGGGGAGGAGCTATGGAAGTGAGGAGAAGGGGATTTTTATTCTAGTCGATTTTATTCCGTATGCAAACATAGAAACCTAGAAACATAGAAAAATGTCGGCAGATAAGAACCTTTCGGCCCATCTAGTCTGCCCAATTACATGGATACTTTACCTGGATTTATCTTTTGTTTAGGATAGCCTTATGCCTATCCCATGCCTGCTTAAATTCAATTACTGTTTTGGCCTCTACCACTTCAACTGGAAGGCTGTTCCATGTATCCACCACCCTCTCAGTAAAATAATGCTTTCTGATGTTACTTTTAAACCTTTGCCCCTCTAATCTAAGACTATGTCCTCTTGTTTTGCTACTTTGTTTCCTTTTAAATATACTCCCTTCCTCTACCTTGTGGATTCCCTTTACGTATTTAAATGTTTCTATCATATCTCCTCTGTCTCGTCGTTTTTCCAAGCTGTACATGTTAAGATCATTAAGCCTTTCCTGGTAACTTTTCTCCTTCAAGCCGTACACCATTTTAGTAGCCCTTCTCTGAACTCTCTCTAAGATGTCTATATCCTTCTGGAGATACGGTCTCCAGTACTGCACACAGTACTCCAAGTGAGGTCTCACCAGTGCTCTGTACAGTGGCATGAGCACTTCCCTTTTCCTACTGCTAATACCTCTCCCTACACAACCAAGCATTCTGCCAGCATTTCCAAGCATTCTGCCAGCATTTCCTGCTGCTCTATTACATTGACTACTTACCTTTAGATCCTCTGCAATAATAACCCCTAAATCCCTTTCCTCAGATGTTGAGGTTAGGACTGTATCAAATATACAGCCTGCTCCGCTGCTCGTTGTTTGAGAACACAGCTCAAAGCTGACACACAGTGATAGTGGCACCTCCTAGTACCCCCTAATGACACTCCAATAATCACTGGTACCTGGGGCGGTGCGCCCTCCGCCACTCCCCTAAGTACACCACTGCTCTGCGATATGCTCACACACAAGTTTGGCGAACTGCCAGCAAGTACGGTGCTGTTTGAAGGCAGTGCAAATCCCCATAGAGAAGTAATGGTTAATCTATTCAGAGAACACCAAACAGTAGAGAAATGTCAGTGAAATGCCCTGATGTTCGGTGGTTTCAATCAGCAGGTTTATTCAGGCGAACCCCATAGGTTTCAATGTTAAAAATATTCCCGTTTTTATGCAATATCTAATAAACCGTTTTATTATTTTAATCTGCACTAAAAAGTCTTGAATTTTTTTTAGTACCTGTTAGTCATTTTTCAGATGTTTTTGGCAAAATTTCCCCCCTTTTTTTAATAGTGGTTTTTCTTTTTTCTGTAACAGAACTTTTTATTATCAATCATAGGATCTTATATGTAAATTCCAGACATTTTCGTTCAGTAGTTCTTTTGAAAACAGCAGGCCACGGGTTTGCGGTGGCAGCATTCAACAGCCGACTCCATGCACTTTGGGGACCTGCGGTGAATGGTGAATTCACTGCAGGGTGGGGAAATTTTATTTCCCAAAGTGCAGGGAACTACAGAACACCAAAATGTTGGTGTCATTTCGGTGCTCTGGGAGTAACCCATTTAGTGGTGAGGTTTGTTGCTGCCCCCTGGAAAGTGAAAGCCTAGGCATTGCCTACCCAGGACATACTTAAAAATTTAGTGAAATCTCAATGTATTCTTCCTGGTAAAATACTTTGCAAAAGTAAAAAAAAAATATATATTTTTTTTTTAGGGGTGGGGTCACCCAGTGCGGGCCGCCGCCCCCTGGAAAGTGCCGCCCTAGGCCTAGGCCTTGTCGGCCTAGGCCAAAATACACCACTGATCCCAGGAATATACAGAGATCTCCTAATCCAAGGAATCTGCACAGAGATACCCAGAATCTGCACAGAGATCCCCCGATCCCAGGAATCTGCAGAGATCCCCTGATACCAGGAATCTGAAGAGATCCCCGATCCCAGGAATATGCACAGAGATCCCCAATCCCAGGAATATGCACAGAGATCCCCCATCCCAATAATATGCACAGAGATCCCCCCGATCCCAGTAATATGCACAGAGATCCTCCGATCCCAGGAATCTGCATGGAGATCTCCTAATCCAAGGAATCTGTGCAGAGATCCCCGATCCCAGGAATCTGCACATAGATCTCCAAATCCCAGGAATCTGCACAGAAATCTCTGATCCCAGGAATCTGCACAGAGATCCCCAATCCCAGGAATATGCACAGAGATCCCCCATCCCAATAATATGCACAGAGATCCCCCGATCCCAGTAATATGCACAGAGATCCCTGATCCACGGAATCTGCACAGAGATCCCCGATCCAAGGAATCTGCACAGAGATCCCCGATCCAAGGAATCTGCACAGAGATTCCTCGATCCCAGGAATGTACACAGAGATCGCCCAATCCCAGGAATGTGCACAGAGATCCCCCGATCCCAGGAATATGCCCAGCGATCACCCGATCCCAGGAATCTGCACAGAGATCCCCCGATCCCAGGAATCTACAGAGAGATCCCCCCGATCCCAGGAATCTGCAGAGAGATCCCCGATCGCAGGAATATACAGAGCTCCCCCGATCCCAGGAATCTGCACGGAGATCTCCTAATCCAAGGAATCTGCACAGAGATCTCTGATCCCAGGAAACTGCACAGAAATCCCCGATCCCAGGAATATACAGAGCTCCCCCGATCCCAGGAATCTGCACGGAGATCTCCTAATCCAAGGAATCTGCACAGAGATCTCCAAATCCCAGGAAACTGCACAGAAATCCCTGATCCCAGGAATCTGCACAGAGATCCCCTATTCCCAGGAATCCACACAGAGATCCCCTATTCCCAGGAATCTGCACAGAGATCCCCTAATCCCAGGAATCTGCACAGAGATCCCCTAATCCCAGGAATCTGCACAGAGATCCCCTGATCCCAGGAATCTGCAGAGATCCCCTGATCCCAGGAATCTGCACAGAGATCCCCTGATCCCAGGAATCTGCACAGAGATCCCCCGATCCCAGGAATCTTCAGAGATTCACGGAATCTGCAGAGAGATCCTAGGAATCTGCACAGAGATCCCAGGAATCTGCACAGAGATCCCTGATCCCAGGAATCTGCACATAGATCCCTGATCCCAGGAATATGCACAGAGATCCCCTGACCCCAGAAAACTGCACAGAGATCCCGATCCCAGGAATCTGCAGAGATTCCTGATCCCAGGAATCTGCAGAGATTCCTGATCCCAGGAATCTGCACTGAAATCAACCAATCCCAGGAATCTGCATAAAACTAGTCCAATCCCAGGAATCTGCACAGAGATCCCGTAATTACAGGAATCTGCACAGAGATCTCCCAATTCAAGGAATCTGCCCAGAGATCCCACAATCCCAGGAATCTGCACAGAGATACCCAAATCCCAGGATTCTGCACAAAGATCTCCCAATCACAGGAATCTGCACAGAGATCTCCCAATCCCAGGAATCTGCAGAGATCCCTGATCCAAGGAATCTGCACAGAGATCCCTGATCTGAGGAATCTGCACAGAGATACCCCATCTCAGGAATCTGCACAGAGATTCCCTAATCCCAGTAATCTGCACAGAGCTCCCCTAATCCCAGTAATCTGCAGAGATCGCCTAATCCCAGTATCTGCACAGAGATAACCATATCCAGTAATCTGCACAGAGATCCCCTAATCCCAGTAATCTGCACAGAGATCCCATGATACAAGGAATCTGCACATAGATCCCCTAATCCCAGTAATATGCACAGAGATCCCCTAATCCCAGGAATCTGCACTTTCCCTGATACAAGGAATCTGCACAGAGATCTGCCTAATCCCAGAAATCTTCACAGAGATCCCCAGAATATGTGTATTTGTGTTTTTAATATCTTGCATTTTATTACTTTGTGTTTCTGTAACAATTCAATGTTATTGAATCCAGGACAAACTGAAACCAGAGAATCTCAATGTGTCCGTCCTGGGAAAATCTTTTATAAATAAATAATCTGTACAGAGACCCCCAGAATCTACACAGAGATCCACTAATCGCAGGAATCTGCACAGAGATCCCCGATCCCTGGAATTTGCAGAGATCACCAGATCCCAGGAATCTGCCCAGAGATTCCCTGATCCCAGGTATCTACAACGAGATCCCAGTAATCTGTATACGATCCCCTGAATTCTGGAGCGCAGCGTGTCACATTAATAAATCACTTCTGAAACAATGGCTTTGATGCCGGACAAGAGAAAATCTCACTCTGCATTCCCTTACAATACCGGCAGCAAGTGATCCAGTGATCTCTTCCAGCTCATTATACACTGATAACTGATACAGTGATCCAGTGAACTCACGATTGGCTCATAATACACTGGATCCAGTGACCTCACTGCCAACTACTAGGGCTGATGATTTGTTGGGGGGGGCTGTGGTCTGTGTATTCGGTGGCTGTGGTGTGTACATGGGGGGCCGCGGGTTGTGTATTCGGTGGCTGTGGTGTGTACATGGGGGGCCGCGGGTTGTGTATTCGGTGGCTGTGGTGTGTACATGGGGGGCCACGGGTTGTGTATTTGGTGGCTGTGGTGTGTACGTGGGGGGCCGCGGGTTGTGTATTTGGTGGCTGTGGTGTGTACATGGGGGGCCGCGGGTTGTGTATTCGGTGGCTGTGGTGTGTACATGGGGGGCCGCGGTTGTGTATTCGGTGGCTGTGGTGTTACATGGGGGGCCACGGGTTGTGTATTTGGTGCTGTGGTGTGTACGTGGGGGGCCGCGGTTGTGTATTTGGTGGCGTGTGTACATGGGGGCCGCGGGTTGTGTATTCGGTGGCTGTGGTGTGTACGTGGGGGGCCGCGGGTTGCGTATTCGGTGGCTGTGGTGGTGTACATGGGGGGCCGCGTTGTGTATTCGGTGGCTGTGGTGTGTACGTGGGGGCTGCGGGTTGTGTATTCGGTGGCTGTGGTGTGTACATGGGGGGCTGCGGGTTGTGTATTTGTTGCTGTGGTGTGTACATGGGGGCCGCGGGTTGTGTATTCGGTGGCTGTGGTGTGTACGTGGGGGGCCGCGTTGTGTATTTGGTGGCTGTGGTGTGTACGTGGGGCCGGGGTTGTGTATTTGGTGGCTGTGGTGTGTACGTGGGGGGCCGCGGGTTGTGTATTCGGTGGCTGTGGTGTGTACGTGGGGGGCTGCGGGTTGTGTATTCGGTGGCTGTGGTGTGTACATGGGGGGCCGCGGGTTGTGTATTCGGTGGCTGTGGTGTGTACGTGGGGGGCCGCGGGTTGTGTATTCGGTGGCTGTGGTGTGTACGTGGGGGGCTGCAGGTTGTGTATTCGGTGGCTGTGGTGTGTACATGGGGGGCCGCGGGTTGTGTATTCGGTGGCTGTGGTGTGTACGTGGGGGGCTGCAGGTTGTGTATTCGGTGGCTGTGGTGTGTACATGGGGGGCTGCAGGTTGTGTATTCGGTGGCTGTGGTGTGTACGTGGGGGGCCGCGGGTTGTGTAAAGCCGTCGCTGGATTCGGTATAAAGACACTGCAGCCGAAACAGGAGACTTTTTGGTTTCTCGGACTTCAATCTGGATGTGGCAAAATTCAAGTGTAAAGTGCACCGTGGAGCGAATCTGCCCCCAGGTGAGTGCTGTCTAACCCCTCTTTATTGTTCTTGGCTGCTCTCACTGTCAGGGATAAAGGATGAGGCTGCGGCCGGTAACAATGTGCCACAAATACATAAGAAAGCACACACACAATGCCTAGTAACTGCCACCCGGGGGGGGGGGGCGCCCGACACACCCTGAGCCGCTCACTTCCCTCCACAGGACCTTCACATGGCGGGGCTGGAGATCAATCCGGAGAAAAACCTGACACTAAACCCTGCGAGATTCCCAGCTCAGATACCAGGCTCGGTAACGGCAAGAAACAGCGGCTCCTGATGGCAGAACGAGCAACTACTCCTGGTAATCTGGTGTAACTCTTTCTCCTCCAGGGAGGTCACCGGATCCAGAGTATAATGAGTTGGTAGTGAGGTCACCGGAGCTGGTAGTGAGGTCACCGGAGCTGGTAGTGAGGTCACCGGAGCTGGTAGTGAGGTCACCGGAGCTGGTAGTGAGGTCACCGGAGCTGGTAGTGAGGTCACTGGATTGTGTGATTACAGGTTTATATGAATTTGTCACAAAAGAGAAAAAAGAAAATCTGTGAAAACACTGAGCTGCTAAAGCGAGCGTGACATCACAGCCACATCACTACTACCGTCTGCACTGGAACATTATGACATGTCAGTCAGGCTCCACATGACACAGGATCCTGCCGGGAGGACAATTCACATCATTAGTGGACAATAACACACGGATTCATGCACACTATCACCTGCGCACACACACACACACACGAAAGTACAGTGTAACACACACTCATTAGTACACACTATTATTATACTTTATTTCTATAGCGGCAGCATATTCCGCAGCGCTGTACAATGTGCACAGTATAGACAGGGTTACAATACATTGAGCAACATTTTGATAAACCAGTAAAGGAGGAAACGAGGCCCTATTCCCGTGAGAACTCACAATCCAGACAGGTTGGGGGTGGAAACAGAAGGAGAGGACTGCGAAGCGAGAGCGACGGCCTTGTAGGTTAGGGTAAGGATTTCGAATTTAACTCTGCAGTGGATGGGGAGCCAGTGAAGGGACTCGCAGAGGGGAACGGCAGAGACAGAGCGGTGGGTGAGGTGGATGGGGAGCCAGTGAAGGGACTCGCAGAGGGGAGCGGCAGAGACAGAGCGGTGGGTGAGGTGGATGGGGAGCCAGTGAAGGGACTCGCAGAGGGGAGCGGCAGAGACAGAGCGGCGGGTGAGGTGGATGGGGAGCCAGTGAAGGGACTCGCAGAGAGGAGCGGCAGAGACAGAGCGGCGGGTGAGGTGGATGGGGAGCCAGTGAAGGGACTCGCAGAGGGGAGCGGCAGAGACAGAGCGGCGGGTGAGGTGGATGAGGAGCCAGTGAAGGGACTCGCAGAGGGGAGCGGCAGAGACAGAGCGGCGGGTGAGGTGGATGAGGAGCCAGTGAAGGGACTCGCAGAGGGGAGCGGCAGAGACAGAGCGGCGGGTGAGGTGGATGGGGAGCCAGTGAAGGGACTCGCAGAGGGGAGCGGCAGAGACAGAGCGGCGGGTGAGGTGGATGGGGAGCCAGTGAAGGGACTCGCAGAGAGGAGCGGCAGAGACAGAGCGGCGGGTGAGGTGGATGAGGAGCCAGTGAAGGGACTCGCAGAGGGGAGCGGCAGAGACAGAGCGGCGGGAGAGGTGGATGGGGAGCCAGTGAAGGGACTCGCAGAGGGGAGCGGCAGAGACAGAGTGGCGGGTGAGGTGGATGGGGAGCCAGTGAAGGGACTCGCAGAGGGGAGCGGCAGAGACAGAACGGCGGGTGAGGTGGATGAGGAGCCAGTGAAGGGACTCGCAGAGGGGAGCGGCAGAGACAGAGCGGCGGGTGAGGTGGATGAGGAGCCAGTGAAGGGACTCGCAGAGGGGAACGGCAGAGACAGAGCGGTGGGTGAGGTGGATGGGGAGCCAGTGAAGGGACTCGCAGAGGGGAACGGCAGAGACAGAGCGGTGGGTGAGGTGGATGGGGAGCCAGTGAAGGGACTCGCAGAGAGGAGCGGCAGAGACTGAGCGGTGGGTGAGGTGGATGGGGAGCCAGTGAAGGGACTCGCAGAGGGGAGCGGCAGAGACAGAGCGGCGGGTGAGGTGGATGAGGAGCCAGTGAAGGGACTCGCAGAGGGGAGCGGCAGAGACAGAGCGGCGGGTGAGGTGGATGAGGAGCCAGTGAAGGGACTCGCAGAGGGGAGCGGCAGAGACAGAGCGGCGGGTGAGGTGGATGGGGAGCCAGTGAAGGGACTCGCAGAGGGGAGCGGCAGAGACAGAGCGGCGGGTGAGGTGGATGGGGAGCCAGTGAAGGGACTCGCAGAGAGGAGCGGCAGAGACAGAGCGGCGGGTGAGGTGGATGAGGAGCCAGTGAAGGGACTCACAGAGGGGAGCGGCAGAGACAGAGCGGCGGGAGAGGTGGATGGGGAGCCAGTGAAGGGACTCGCAGAGGGGAGCGGCAGAGACAGAGTGGCGGGTGAGGTGGATGGGGAGCCAGTGAAGGGACTCGCAGAGGAGAGCGGCAGAGACAGAACGGCGGGTGAGGTGGATGAGGAGCCAGTGAAGGGACTCGCAGAAGGGAGCGGCAGAGACAGAGCGGCGGTGAGGTGGATGGAGGAGCCAGTGAAGGGACTCGCAGAAGGGAGCGGCAGAGACAGAGCGGCGGGTGAGGTGGATGGAGCCAGTGAAGGGACTCGCAGAGGGGAACGGCAGAGACAGAGCGGCGGGTGAGGTGGATGGGGAGCCAGTGAGGGACTCGCAGAGGGGAACGGCAGAGACAGAGCGGCGGGTGAGGTGGATGGGGAGCCAGTGAAGGGACTCGCAGAGAGGAGCGGCAGAGACTGAGCGGTGGGTGAGGTGGATGGGGAGCCAGTGAAGGGACTCGCAGAGAGGAGCGGCAGAGACAGAGCGGCGGGTGAGGTGGATGAGGAGCCAGTGAAGGGACTCGCAGAGGGGAGCGGCAGAGACAGAGCGGCGGGTGAGGTGGATGAGGAGCCAGTGAAGGGACTCGCAGAGGGGAGCGGCAGAGACAGAGCGGCGGGTGAGGTGGATGGGGAGCCAGTGAAGGGACTCGCAGAGGGGAGCGGCAGAGACAGAGCGGCGGGTGAGGTGGATGGGGAGCCAGTGAAGGGACTCGCAGAGAGGAGCGGCAGAGACAGAGCGCGGGTGAGGTGGATGAGGAGCCAGTGAAGGGACTCGCAGAGGGGAGCGGCAGAGACAGAGCGGCGGGTGAGGTGGATGGGGAGCCAGTGAAGGGACTCGCAGAGGGGAGCGGCAGAGACAGAGTGGCGGGTGAGGTGGATGGGGAGCCAGTGAAGGGACTCGCAGAGGAGAGCGGCAGAGACAGAACGGCGGGTGAGGTGGATGAGGAGCCAGTGAAGGGACTCGCAGAGGAGAGCGGCAGAGACAGAGCGGCGGGTGAGGTGGATGGGGAGCCAGTGAAGGGACTCGCAGAGAGGAGCGGCAGAGACAGAGCGGCGGGTGAGGTGGATGAGGAGCCAGTGAAGGGACTCACAGAGGGGAGCGGCAGAGACAGAGCGGCGGGAGAGGTGGATGGGGAGCCAGTGAAGGGACTCGCAGAGGGGAACGGCAGAGACAGAGCGGTGGGTGAGGTGGATGGGGAGCCAGTGAAGGGACTCGCAGAGGGGAACGGCAGAGACAGAGCGGTGGGTGAGGTGGATGGGGAGCCAGTGAAGGGACTCGCAGAGGGGAGCGGCAGAGACTGAGCGGTGGGTGAGGTGGATGGGGAGCCAGTGAAGGGACTCGCAGAGGGGAGCGGCAGAGACAGAGCGGCGGGTGAGGTGGATGAGGAGCCAGTGAAGGGACTCGCAGAGGGGAGCGGCAGAGACAGAGCGGCGGGTGAGGTGGATGAGGAGCCAGTGAAGGGACTCGCAGAGGGGAGCGCAGAGACAGAGCGGCGGGTGAGGTGGATGGGGAGCCAGTGAAGGGACTCGCAGAGGGGAGCGGCAGAGACAGAGCGGCGGGTGAGGTGGATGGGGAGCCAGTGAAGGGACTCGCAGAGAGGAGCGGCAGAGACAGAGCGGCGGGTGAGGTGGATGAGGAGCCAGTGAAGGGACTCGCAGAGAGGAGCGGCAGAGACAGAGCGGCGGGAGAGGTGGATGGGGAGCCAGTGAAGGACTCGCAGAGGGGAGCGGCAGAGACAGAGTGGCGGGTGAGGTGGATGGGGAGCCAGTGAAGGGACTCGCAGAGGAGAGCGGCAGAGACAGAACGGCGGGTGAGGTGGATGAGAGCCAGTGAAGGGACTCGCAGAAGGAGCGGCAGAGACAGAGCGGCGGGTGAGGTGGATGAGGAGCCAGTGAAGGGACTCACAGAGGGGAGCGGCAGAGACAGAGCGGTGGGTGAGGTGGATGGGGAGCCAGTGAAGGGACTCGCAGAGGGGAACGGCAGAGACAGAGCGGTGGGTGAGGTGGATGGGGAGCCAGTGAAGGGACTCGCAGAGAGGAGCGGCAGAGACTGAGCGGTGGGTGAGGTGGATGGGGAGCCAGTGAAGGGACTCGCAGAGGGGAGCGGCAGAGACAGAGCGGCGCGGTGAGGTGGATGAGGAGCCAGTGAAGGGACTCGCAGAGGGGAGCGGCAGAGACAGAGCGGCGGGTGAGGTGGATGAGGAGCCAGTGAAGGGACTCGCAGAGGGGAGCGGCAGAGACAGAGCGGCGGGTGAGGTGGATGGGGAGCCAGTGAAGGGACTCGCAGAGGGGAGCGGCAGAGACAGAGCGGCGGGTGAGGTGGATGGGGAGCCAGTGAAGGGACTCGCAGAGAGGAGCGGCAGAGACAGAGCGGCGGGTGAGGTGGATGAGGAGCCAGTGAAGGGACTCACAGAGGGGAGCGGCAGAGACAGAGCGGCGGGAAAGGTGGATGGGGAGCCAGTGAAGGGACTCGCAGAGGGGAGCGGCAGAGACAGAGTGGCGGGTGAGGTGGATGGGGAGCCAGTGAAGGGACTCGCAGAGGAGAGCGGCAGAGACAGAACGGCGGGTGAGGTGGATGAGGAGCCAGTGAAGGGACTCGCAGAAGGGAGCGGCAGAGACAGAGCGGCGGGTGAGGTGGATGGGGAGCCAGTGAAGGGACTCGCAGAGAGGAGCGGCAGAGACAGAGCGGCGGGTGAGGTGGATGAGGAGCCAGTGAAGGGACTCACAGAGGGGAGCGGCAGAGACAGAGCGGCGGGAGAGGTGGATGGGGAGCCAGTGAAGGGACTCGCAGAGGGGAGCGGCAGAGACAGAGCGGCGGGTGAGGTGGATGGGGAGCCAGTGAAGGGACTCGCAGAGGGGAGCGGCAGAGACAGAGCGGCGGGTGAGGTGGATGGGGAGCCAGTGAAGGGACTCGCAGAGAGGAGCGGCAGAGACAGAGCGGCGGGTGAGGTGGATGAGGAGCCAGTGAAGGGACTCGCAGAGGGGAGCGGCAGAGACAGAGCGGCGGGTGAGGTGGATGAGGAGCCAGTGAAGGGACTCGCAGAAGGGAGCGGCAGAGACAGAGCGGCGGGTGAGGTGGATGGGGAGCCAGTGAAGGGACTCGCAGAGAGGAGCGGCAGAGACAGAGCGGCGGGTGAGGTGGATGAGGAGCCAGTGAAGGGACTCACAGAGGGGAGCGGCAGAGACAGAGCGGCGGGAGAGGTGGATGAGGAGCCAGTGAAGGGACTCGCAGAGGGGAGCGGCAGAGACAGAGCGGCGGGTGAGGTGGATGGGGAGCCAGTGAAGGGACTCGCAGAAGGGAACGGCAGAGACAGAGCGGCGGGAGAGGTGGATGAGGAGCCAGTGAAGGGACTCGCAGAGAGGAGCGGCAGAGACAGAGCGGCGGGTGAGGTGGATGGGGAGCCAGTGAAGGGACTCGCAGAGAGGAGCGGCAGAGACAGAGCGGCGGGTGAGGTGGATGGGGAGCCAGTGAAGGGACTCACAGAGGGGAGCGGCAGAGACAGAGCGACGGGTGAGGTGGATGAGGAGCCAGTGAAGGGACTCGCAGAGAGGAGCGGCAGAGAGGAGCGGCAGAGAGAGAGCGGCGGGTGAGGTGGATAGGGAGCCAGTGAAGGCAGTGGCGTAGCGTGGGTTGTCAGCGCCCGGGGCCAGCCAAGAATTGTGCGCCCCCCCAACCTGTGGACACGTTATCGATATTGCCCCAGCTCACACATGGATTTGCCCCAGCTCACACATGGATTTGCCCCCAGCACATGGATTTGCCCCAGCACATGGATTTGCCCCCAGCACATGGATTTGCCCCCAGCACATGGATTTGCCCCAGCTCATGGATTTGCCCCCAGCACATGGATTTGCCCCCAGCACATGGATTTGCCCCAGCTCATGGATTTGCCCCAGCACATGGATATGCCCCAGCACATGGATTTGCCCCAGCTCATGGATTTGCCCCAGCTCATGGATTTGCCCCAGCTCATGGATATGCCCCAGCTCTCACCTGGATATTGCCCCAGCTCCCGGGCAGCGGGAGTGCCTGCCCGCCCCGGTCCTGAATAGCGTGCGAGTCCGTCCTGTTGAAGGGGATGCGGCTGCGTGCGTGCGCAGGTCACGCGGTCCGGCCAGTCAGGTGATACAGAGACTCAGTACCACCTGATTAGACGAACCACGTGACCTGCGCCTGCACGCAGCCGCCTCCCCTTCAACAGGACGGACTCACTGTTTAGGACCGGGCAGGCACTCCCGCTGCCCGGCATCTGGGTCCCCTCAACCCACGGGCCCTTGGGCGGCGCCCGAGGGCCCGGCAGGTCAGTCGGGCCACAAGTTTTAGGGGCGCATAATTTCAAAAGAAATTATGCGCCCCTAACAAAACTGCGCCCGGGGCCACGGCCCCCCCTGCCCCCCCACGCTACACGACTAAGTGAAGGGACTCGCAGAGGGGAGTGGCAGAGACAGAGCGGCGGGTGAGGTGGATGGGGAGCCAGTGAAGGGACTCGCAGAGGGGAGCGGCAGAGACAGAGCAGCGGGTGAGGTGGATGGGGAGCCAGTGAAGGGACTCGCAGAGGGGAGCGGCAGAGACAGAGCGGCGGGTGAGGTGGATGGGGAGCCAGTGAAGGGACTCGCAGAGAGGAGCGGCAGAGACAGAGCGGCGTGTGAGGTGGATGGGGAGCCAGTGAAGGGACTCGCAGAGAGGAGCGGCAGAGACAGAGCGGTGGGTGAGGTGGATGGGGAGCCAGTGAAGGGACTCGCAGAGAGGAGCGGCAGAGACAGAGCGGCGGGTGAGGTGGATGAGGAGCCAGTGAAGGGACTCGCAGAGGGGAGCGGCAGAGACTGAGCGGCGGGTGAGGTGGATGTTGAGCCAGTGAAGGGACTCGCAGAGAGTGGCAGGTGAGGTGGCAGAGACATTCAGAGTGGATTGTAGGTGGAGAGAGGGAGGCCAGCTACAAGATTATTATAATAGTCAAGTCGGGAGATCACAGGGCTGCAGATGAGTGGTTTTGTGGTATCAGCAGTAGGAAATACTGACACACACCAATTAGTGTACACTGACACACACTCACTGACACACACACACGCTGCGTTGCGGTGACATTAGTGCCCTCCACTGGTTTTGAGAGTGTTTTTTTTTTTTTTAGAATCTGGACCCAGTTATGAGTAACCCTTTCAGGCCCAGCAGTGTGCGTCCCAGCGGCAGTGAGGGAGTTAAATCCTGCAATTAATGGTGGAGGAATGGTTGGATGAGACGGACACGCACAGTAATTAGTGGGAAGATTACCTCTAACAACAGGCCTTGTTATGGCCAAAACACCTGACATGTCCTGGCCCCGGGGGCCGCTGGGTCACTCAGAAAGTGAAATTCCATGACTGCAACAAACAGACTGAGCAGCAGAAAATGAGAAAAGCTGTACTTCTGGCGCCACCCAGTGGCTCTTTGTGAGAGAGAATATTTTACTTCATACAAGACAAGTCACAGACTGAGAGGAACATGAGAGATCCTGGACTTATAAATCCCCAAAACAGGACTCGCCCCCATCCCCCTTCACATTATCCTTACCCCTGATAATGTCCATGGACTTGCCCATTCCCCCCCCATATATATGTCCCACTACCCCCCCCCTTATGCTTTGGCAATGCTACAATGGATTTGTTCCTGCCAATAAAGCTTATTTTGATTTGATTTGTATATAATTATAAAGTGCATGAATGGCAGCAGAAAAAGGAGATGTATCTCTATCCATATAAGCGATATTGCATAATGATAAAGTGCAGATGTGAAATGAATGTGTAATAAAATAAATAACAAATTAGCAACAACAATATCAATGAATATAACGGCAAAGATATGCGTTAGCAGCAAGCGACGGAAAATGTGCAAACCTGAACATTTATGGAACACAATATTAAACAGTAATTGTTCGAACGTGCACAAGTTTTAGATCTAGCAGCAAAAAATGTCATGCAATAGCAGCAACCAGAGTGAGTCCGTCAGCTGTGCAAACCTTTAACCCCAAAAAAAATTGTAATAAAATTTGAATTAAAATGGTTGCAACCGAAAAGTGCCCAAGTGTGAGTCTATGATATAGATATTGTGAAACGTCCAAAGTTTATCTATGTGGTAGACAGAAAACAGCAGCGAGTCTCGCTCACGGAAAGTGCTATATCCCAGACCACTGCAGTATCTATGTAAGGTGGAGGAGGGACAGAAACCGCTCTTATTTCTGACGATTCCTTTGTTGAGTAAGTGTGGTTAATCCTCAGTATGAACACGAGCCACAGAACAGTCCCTTCACTGGCTCCCCATCCACCTCACCCGTCGCTCTGTCTCTGCCGCTCCCCTCTGCGAGTCCCTTCACTGGCTCCCCATCCACCTCACCCACCGCTCTGTCTCTGCCGCTCCCCTCTGCGAGTCCCTTCACTGGCTTCCCATCCACCTCACCTGCCGCTCTGTCTCTGCCGGTCCTCTCTGCGAGTCCCTTCACTGGCTCCCCATCAACCTCACCCGCCGCTCTGTCTCTGCCGCTCCTCTCTGCGAGTCCCTTCACTGGCTCCCCATCCACCTCACCGCCGCTCTGTCTCTGCCGCTCCTCTCTGCGAGTCCCTTCACTGGCTCCCCATCCACCTCACCCGCCGCTCTGTCTCTGCCGCTCCCCTCTGCGAGTCCCTTCACTGGCTCCCCATCCACCTCACCCGCCGCTCTGTCTCTGCTGCTCCCCTCTGCGAGTCCCTTCACTGGCTCCCCATCCACCTCACCCGCCGCTCTGTCTCTGCCGCTCCCCTCTGCGAGTCCCTTCACTGGCTCCCCATCCACCTCACCCGCCGCTCTGTCTCTGCCGCTCCCCTCTGCGAGTCCCTTCACTGGCTCCTCATCCACCTCACCCGCCGCTCTGTCTCTGCCGCTCCCCTCTGCGAGTCCCTTCACTGGCTCCCCATCCACCTCACCCAACGCTCTGTCTCTGCCGCTCCTCTCTGCGAATCCCTTCACTGGCTCCCCATCCACCTCACCCGCCGCTCTGTCTCTGCCGCTCCCCTCTGCGAGTCCCTTCACTGGCTCCCCATCCACCGAACAGAAACATTTTGGGCTAATTTGGAGGTTAATGAATACAATGAATGTACACATGTACGCAAACGCCACCGTAACCTATACCAGCGAACCAAATCTCCCACATCTGGAGGCAGCGCTGCAAGAACAATTAACAGAGGGAGAAAAACAGATCAAACATAACAAACCATAACTAAATACTGACACAAGTGTAACGATGCTCTTTGGAACAAAATCTAAACTACACAAATTGCAAACACCCCATCTATGTGTTGGGACAAAATCAAATGACACGCTGACCACAGTCACTTCTCTCAAATATCTAGGTATGTGGTTAGACCCAAATCTATCCTTTGGCCCCACATCGAAAAACTCTGATCTAAACTTTACCCCAAACTAGGTGCCCTGTACAGAAACAAATCCTGCCTGAGCCCCGCGGTAACAAAGCAGATTGTACAACAAATGCTTATGCCGGCTATTGATAACGGAGATGTAGTGTATGCAGCCGCCCCACAAACACACCTTCAGAAACTTACTACATTGTATAACTCATTCTGTCGCTTTGCGCTACAATGTAACTACATGACCCACCATTGTGACATGTTAAAAGAGCTAAACTGGCCGTCGCTGGAATCTAGACGCACCCTTCACCTTTCCAACCTGGTGTTTAAGAGTAGGGATGAGCCGAACACCCCCAAGTTCGGTTCGCATTCGAACTCGAACTATTCAAAAGTTCGAATTCGAACTCGAACACGAACTCAATACAACTCAATGGGACTCAAAATTAGATTTTTAGAGTGCCCTCCAAGAGGGCATATATGCTAGATATTTGCCATAAAAGGTGTATGGGGGTCCGGGTAGTGCCCTGGGGGACAGGAAACAAGGACAAAAAGTTTAAAAAAAAAACGTTTTTAAAGGGACAGTGAGTTTTCCATGAAATAAGGGTTAAAAATAAAAACAAAAATTCCTTCAAATATCGTGCCTAGGAGGTCCCCATAACCTGACCGTGACGTGGCGGATTTGTAGGATGTATACAAACATTTAAAAACAAAAAAATGACGTTTAAGGCTAGGGTCAGACTGAGGCAGTGCGAACGCGCGTGCAGCCGCACATAATCACGGCCGTGCTAGCAGCAGATGCCGGGCAATGACGGCCAATATACGAAGTACGGTCGCACAAAAGTGCGGCCGCGCAACGCAAGCGGCAAACAAACGCATTTTTTCGAGAACGTGAAACCACTAGTACTGACGTACAGAGTGCGCTGCGTCCGCTAGAGGCGTGTGTGGGTGATTGGGAGACGTCAGACGCTGCTAATGTCCGGCCAACATAACGTCCAGACACAAAAAGTGTTTTATTGATGATCCGTACAAAATCACGGATGAAACTGCGCATCGTATGACCGCTATCGCGTATTCCGTGAAAAAATAAGTCCATTCGTTCGAACGCACATTTTCACGGACAACGTGAAAAATGCGTTAGTCTGACCCTAGCCTAAAATGACGGTAAATGCTTTTCCTTTAATCTATTCATAAACAACTGCTTGGGGCGGCAGCCTGTATGAAAAGACATTTTAGGACGCGCAGAAAAAGTTTAGTGATTTTTTTGGCTAAATTATGGTGAAACTTATGCAGGCTTTGGATGAAAGTAACAATAGGTGCTTTAAAATTGGGCCTTTAGCGTCGGCAACAGTGCCGTCACACAGTAACCCCTCTGAGGATATGAATCTGGTACAGGCGTCAGTGGCAGTGCACCCAAATATTGTGCTTTTGGTGCCAGGCCAGCAAGTGCCATCATACAGTAACCCCTCTGTGGTATTGTGGAATAGTGCAGGGGTGGACCATGCGGTCCTATATTAAAAAGATATGAATCTGGTAAAGGCGTCAGTGCACCCAGATATTGTGCTTTTGGTGCCAGGCCAGCAAGTGCCTGTTACGTTTTGGCTGCGCCCCCTGGTGGGGAAGGGCCTTCATGTCTGTTTTTCCCCTGTGGTGTGTCTGGCTGTGCTGTCTGGGGTCACATGGCCCAAATACACAGGCCCACTGCCTATTTATATCCCAGCAGCACAGAGCCTCATTGATGGTTTGTGGAGTTTCATGGTGGTTCTGTCTGGTTTGTGTTCCCTGTGTTGCTGCAAAGCATTCCTGTCCAAGTATTTTCTGGTTCTGACCTTGGCTTTATTCCTGACTATCCCTTCTGCCCACTCCTGGTACTGTATATACTGATCTGTTGCCAACCTCTGCCTATGACGATTCTTGTATGTTTCATGTTTTATGTACCTTGTCTGTCTTAGTCTAGTATATATTCAGAGGCCGCTTATAAGGACCTCTTTAGTGTTATCTGTCTGTTTTGTTGACTGCCCTGCAGCCTACTCAATTCACGGATTGTCAGGTATATCATTGTGTTTGTCTGTTTTGTTGACTGCCCTGCAGCCTGCTCAATTCACGGATTGTCAGGCATATCATTGTATTTCTGAGCGTGTCCTAAGTGGTCTGTCGGTCTTGAAACCTTCGGAGTTTAGTGGCAATTCAGTTTGGTTGTTTGGTGCTCCTTGGTTTTGGAGAAATCAGTCTGTCCTTGTGTCTAGTCAGTAACTCACCTGCCTTAAGGGCTTCATCCCATGTTCCAAGCCACCATGATGGCCCAAGCAGGGGCTAACCGTTACAGTGCCATCATACAGTAACCCTAGGAACCTGCGAATCATAAATTTTCGCTCGAATCGAATCTCGAATCAAATCGGCTGTTAGTTTCGAATTCGAATCGAATATCGAATCGAATCGAAAAATTACGAAAAATGCCGCTTTCGAGCATTTTGTGTACGATACAGCCTGGATAGGTATGCTTTGTTTGTGCATGCAGGTTCAGCTGACATTACAGCTGCAATCTAACAGATTTGTTTCATTAGTAGGTTATAGCAAAGTATTTCACATCATAAAAATCAAACGTAAAATAAAAACTTCAAATGCAAGCTTAAATTATTGCAACTTTGCAAACTTTATTGAAATGATTTAAATAACCATACTAAATTACAAAGTTACATTAGGCCTAGGTAGGGCTGTAACCGCTGTATAGCCTTTATTTAACCTTCCACTATAAGTTTTTTAACTTTACTTTACTTGAGGGACGTGCGGTGAGGTCAATGGGGTGAGGCTGGTCAGAGCTAGATATACACAGATATATTAACTAACTTTCTGCGGTTTGTGTTTAGTTGTAAAATAAAATGATAGAGAAAAAAAGTTTTTCTGTGCCCCTGTCATACTCTGTAAGTCTGTATCTGCCACTAGAGGAAGCAGGGGGAGCTGCCTGGGCCCCTTCCTGTCAATCAGATGCCAGCCTTCAATGCAGGTGTTTTTTTTTAATGGCTTGGACCAATGGTGCTTTCCCATTGGTCCAAGCTATTCCATTGCTCTGTCAGGGCCTCTGAGGCTCTGACGACCTTTCCAGCAGCGCTCAGGAAGTTGGCAGCGCGCGTGTGTTCCTATTCGAACAGACGCGTGGCTGCAGACCTCCTGAGCAGCAGGCAGCAGCAGCCTACGCGATTTGCATAGCGGGGAAGCATACAACCGCTACGCAAATTGCGTAGGCTGTAAAAGAATGTGCACAGAGGAAAAGGCAGACTGACAGAGGACAAAGCCGACATTGGGGAGCGTGGAGCAGGAGCTGAGTTTCTTTTATTATTTTAACGCTGGCTTAATGGCAGGTGACCATGAGTGAGGCTCTGCCTCACCTGCCTACCCTGAAGGCATGTCCCTGCTTTACTAACATTTGAGCAGTGCTCAGGAAGTTGGCAGCGCGCGTGTGTTCCTATTCGAACAGACGCGTGGCTGCAGACCTCCTGAGCAGCAGGCAGCAGCAGCCTATGCGATTTGCATAGCGGGGAAGCATACAACCGCTACGCAAATTGCGTAGGCTGTAAAAGAATGCGCACAGAGGAAAAGGCAGACTGACAGAGGACAAAGCCGACATTGGGGAGCGTGGAGCAGGAGCTGAGTTTCTTTTATTATTTTAACGCTGGCTTAATGGCAGGTGACCGTGTGAGAGGCTCTGCCTCACCTGCCTACCCTGACGGCACGTGCCTGCTTTACTAACATGTCAATATTTGTCAAAATAGTAGTAAATCTTTGTTATTCCGAGCCCAAATCAGAGTTTCTGCATTAGTTCTCGAGAGGTTGTAGCGAAGATCTGTTATTATTTGTCCGCCAACTGAATTAACCCTTTCTGATGAACAGTTCGTTGCTTGTATAGCAAGTAAGTTGCGCGCCACACTAGACAACAGTGGTAGGATACTTTTATTTTCCTTCCAATACTGCAACGGATCACTATCACGTTCACTTATGGGCTGCTTCAAATATGCACTGACTTCACTTTCAAGTTGTTGAGCCGTTGACCAGGTGCTGGTGGCTTCTTCTTTCTTTGCATCGTCTACTTTTTTAAACACGGAATCAAGCAGGCTTCCTTTATGACTGGACTTGTTGACAACAGTTGACTCAAACTGTACGGCGCTATCGGTGGCACTCGTCTGGGCATTAAATTCAGGTGCACTGGAGGAGCTATTGCTCGTAGTAGGCCAAGGTGGTGAAGACGTCGACAGTGCAATATTCTCTATGTAAACTTTTGCTTGTGTCACTTGATGTTCAGGGAATAACACAGTTTTGAATCTGGGGTCAATGAAAGTGGCTGCTAATAGGTAGTCTTTGGACAAATCAAATCGCGTATTCAGTTGACGTAAAAGCTCATTACGAAAGCATTGAATGCCAGGCGTAGCAAGAGTGGCACTGGCAAGCTCTTCTTTTAGAACCGAAATACATGGTATAATCAAACTAACGCTTACATGCGTGTCAGCACTCAAAATTGTTGTAGCCTCTGCTGTTGGTTTGAGTAATGGGAGAACATTCTTCAGCGTATCTTGCAACTGCGTTGAAAGTGGTTGTGGAGGGCTTCGTGCGCACTTTTTGTTCATTGCACAATCGACGAGGGCCAAAGAAATTGACTCGTAATTTCTAGAAACCCAGTCCATCAGCAGATATGTGCTATTGAAACGCGTTGTAACATCAAGTGGTGGTTTGGATTCGGGTAAGCCCTTATCGACTTGATATTTTGTCAATACAGCTTGTCCCACAGTTGAAGAGTGAAAAAACCCAGCAATGTAATGCAAACAGCCTATAAGATTTTTTACTGTTCTTTGAACGTCCAATGCTGCATTTATAGTGAGCTGCAAAATGTGAGCAGCGCCGCCACTGTGTGTCCAGGATTTTAGCAGTACAAGGCATTGTGTTTGTTGTGTCTGTTGTGGCAAATAGGATTTTCTCTTCACCAAATCCATGCTTAGCAAACTCGTTGGAAATTATTTCAGAAGTTTTCCTCGCTGTATGGTCAGCTTCCAAATTCTCTAGGTTGACCAGATAATCAACGGGATTGCATTACCCACGATGACTCGGATATGTAATGTATTGTAAGCACCAAATAATGTGACTTATTGTCAGCCTTCCAGTGATCAAACGTGATGGATGGTCGGCAGTCATTAATTTCAGACCTGAGGAACTGCACTAACTTCTGGTGCAAGTTATTTGCCAGGTCATCAAGCTTACGTGACAGTGTGGTTGGGTGGGGCGGTTGATAGCGGCCACTAGTTAACACTGAACACAAATTCTTAAATCCACTTGCTGCTGCTCTCTCAAATGGCCGGCCATCTGCTACAATAAACTTCAAAACTGCTGCATCATACTTTTTTTTAGTAGACGCGTCAAGTGTCAAACTGTCGGCTGAAATGCAAGTCTGCTTTTTCATAGCACGGCCTTCTGTCATTGGCAGTGAATGATGTCATGCCACTGCCGACACCAATGTTTTCTTCTTTGTATCATCGGTCTTGGCCTGTTGATACACGGACGGATGCTTTCTTTCTAGGTGAGACCAAAGATGGGATGTTGTGCCAGTAGCTTGCAATGAGAAGGCTTTTTTGCATACTTTGCAAGTTAAGGAATCTTCCTTCACTTCAAAATGATTTTTCACAAATGACATTTTGAATTTGATCATTGATTGTCTACAAAAATAAATAAAAAATTTGTATTTTAAAAAAAGTTGGCTTAATTAATGGGAAAATAAAGGGGTATATTCTAAGTTGGAGCTTGTATATCTGTGCATGTTCCTTTCAACATTCTTCACATTCATTTCACATATAATTTATCTCCCAAGTCTCACAGAGCAGCCAGCAGGCCCCCATATAATATATTATTTTCCCACACAGAGCAGCCCCCATATAATTTATTATTTCCCACACAGAGCAGCCCCCATATAATTTATTATTTCCCACACAGAGCAGGCCCCATATAATTTATTATTTCCCACACAGAGCAGGCCCCATATAATTTATTATTTCCCACACAGAGCAGCCCCCCATATAATTATTATTTCCCACACAGAGCAGCCCCCATATAATTTATTATTTCCCACACAGAGCAGGCCCCCATATAATTTATTATTTCCCACACAGAGCAGGCCCCCATATAATTTATTATTCCCACACAGAGCAGCCCCCCATATAATTTATTATTTCCCACACAGAGCAGGCCCCCATATAATTTATTATTTCCCACACAGAGCAGCCCCCATATAAATTATTATTTCCCACACAGAGCAGGCCCCATATAATTTATTATTTCCCACACAGAGCAGGCCCCCATATAATTTATTATTTCCCACACAGAGCAGCCCCCATATAATTTATTATTTCCCACACAGAGCAGCCCCCATATAATTATTATTTCCACACAGAGCAGGCCCCCATATATTTATTATTTCCCCACACAGAGCAGGCCCCCATATAATTATTATATCCCACACAGAGCAGCCCCATATAAAATTTATTATTTCCCACACAGAGCAGGCCCCATATAATTTATTATTTCCCACACAGAGCAGGCCCCCATATAATATATTATTTTCCCACACAGAGCAGCCCCCATATAATTTATTATTCCCACACAGAGCAGCCCCCATATAAAATTTATTATTTCCCACACAGAGCAGGGCCCCATATAATTATTTATCCCACACAGAGCAGGCCCCATATAATTTATTATTTCCCACAGAGAGCAGCCCCCATATAATTTATTATTTCCACACAGAGCAGGCCCCCATATAATTTATTATTTCCCACACAGAGCAGCCCCCCATATAATTTATTATTCCCACACAGAGCAGCCCCCATATAATTTATTATTCCCACACAGAGCAGGCCCCCATATAATTTATTATTTCCCACACAGAGCAGCCCCCCATATAATTTATTATTTCCCACACAGAGCAGGCCCCCATATAATTTATTATTTCCCACACAGAGCAGGCCCCATATAATTTATTATTTCCCACACAGAGCAGCCCCCATATAATTTATTATTTCCCACACAGAGCAGCCCCCATATAATTTATTATCTCCCACACAGAGCAGCCCCATATAATTTATTATTTCCCACACAGAGCAGCCCCCATATAATTTATTATTTCCCACACAGAGCAGGCCCCATATAATTTATTATTTCCCACACAGAGCAGCCCCCATATAATTTATTATTTCCCACACAGAGCAGCCCCATATAATTTATTATTTCCCACACAGAGCAGGCCCCCATATAATTTATTATTTCCCACACAGAGCAGCCCCCATATAATTTATTATTCCCACACAGAGCAGGCCCCCATATAATTTATTATTTCCACACAGAGCAGCCCCCATATAATTTATTATTTCCCACACAGAGCAGCCCCCATATAATTTATTATTTCCCACACAGAGCAGCCCCCATATAATTTATTATCTCCCACACAGAGCAGCCCCATATAATTTATTATTTCCACACAGAGCAGGCCCCATATAATTTATTATTCCCACACAGAGCAGGCCCCCATATAATTTATTATTTCCCACACAGAGCAGGCCCCCATATAATTATTATTTCCCACAGAGCAGCCCCCATATAATTTATTATTTCCCACACAGAGCAGGCCCCATATAATTTATTATTCCCACACAGAGCAGGCCCCCATATAATTTATTATCTCCACACAGAGCAGCCCCCATATAATTTATTATCTCCCACACAGAGCAGCCCCATATAATTTATTATTTCCCACACAGAGCAGGCCCCAATAGCCCCCATATATTATTATTTCCCACACAGAGCAGCCCCCATATAATTTATTATTTCACACACAGAGCAGGCCCCCATATAATTTTATTATCTCCCACACAGAGCAGCCCCCATATAATTTATTATTTCCCACACAGAGCAGCCCCATATAATTTTTTTTCACACACAGAGCAGCCCCCATATAATTTATTATTTCACACACAGAGCAGCCCCCATATAATTTATTATTTCCACACAGAGCAGGCCCCCATATAATTTATTATCTTCCCACACAGAGCAGCCCCCATATAATTTATTATTTCCCACACAGAGCAGCCCCCATATAATTTATTATTTCCCACACAGAGCAGCCCCCATATAATTTATATTCCCACACAGAGCAGGCCCCCATATAATTTATTATCTCCCCACACAGAGCAGCCCCCATATAATTTATTATTTCCACACAGCGCAGGCCCCCATATAATTTATTATTTCCACACAGAGCAGCCCCATATAATTTATTATTCCCACACAGAGCAGCCCCTATATATTATTCCCCACAGAGCAGCCCCCAATATAATTTATTATTTCCCACACAGAGCAGGCCCCATATAATTTATTATTTCCACACACAGAGCAGGCCCCCATATAATTTATTATTTCCCACACAGAGCAGGCCCCATATAATTTATTATTTCCCACACAGAGCAGCCCCCATATAATTTATTATTTCCCACACAGAGCAGGCCCCATATAATTTATTATTTCCCACACAGAGCAGCCCCATATAATTTATTATTCCCACACAGAGCAGCCCCCATATAATTTATTATTTCCCACACAGAGCAGCCCCATATAATTTATTATTCCCACACACAGAGCGGCCCCCATATAATTTATTATTTCCCACAGAGCAGGCCCCATATAATTTATTATTTCCCCACAGAGCAGCCCCCACCATATAATTTATTATTTCCCACACAGAGCAGCCCCCATATAATTTTATTATCCCACACAGAGCAGGCCCCATATAATTTATTATTTCCCACACAGAGCAGCCCCCATATAATTTCTATATTTCCCACACAGAGCAGGCCCCATATAATTTATTATTTCCCACACAGAGCAGCCCCCATATAATTTATTATTTCCCACACAGAGCAGCCCCATATAATTTATTATTTCCCACACAGAGCAGCCCCCAATATAATTTATTATTTCCCACACAGAGCAGCCCCCATATAATTTATTATTTCCCACACAGAGCAGGCCCATATAATTTATTATTTCCCACACAGAGCAGGCCCCCATATAATTTACTATTTCCCACACAGAGCAGGCCCCATATAATTTATTATTTCCCACACAGAGCAGCCCCCATATAATTTATTATTTCCCACACAGAGCAGCCCCATATAATTTATTATTTCCCACACAGAGCAGCCCCCATATATTTATTATTTCCCACACAGAGCAGACCCCATATAATTTATTATCTCCCACACAGAGCAGCCCCCATATAATTTATTTCTCCCACACAGAGCAGCCCCCATAAATTTATTATCTCCCACAGAGCAGCCCCCATATAATTTATTATTTCCCACACAGAGCAGCCCCCATATAATTTATTATCTCCCACACAGAGCAGCCCCCATATCATTTATTATTTCCCACACAGAGCAGCCCCCCATATAATTTATTATTCCCACACAGAGCAGGCCCCCATATAATTTATTATTTCCCCACACAGAGCAGGCCCCCATATAATTTATTATTTCCCACACAGAGCAGCCCCCATATAATTTATTATTTCCCACAGAGCAGCCCCCATATAATTTATTATTTCCCACACAGAGCAGGCCCCCATATAATTTTTATTCCCACACAGAGCAGCCCCCATATAATTTATTATTCCCACACAGAGCAGGCCCCCATATAATTTATTATTTCCCACACAGAGCAGCCCCCATATAATTTATTATTTCCCACACAGAGCAGGCCCCCATATAATTTATTATTTCCCACACAGAGCAGGCCCCCATATAATTTATTATTTCCCACACAGAGCAGCCCCCATATAATTTATTATCTCCACACAGAGCAGAGCCCCATATAATTTATTATTTCCACACAGAGCAGGCCCCCATATAATTTATTATCTCCCACACAGAGCAGCCCCATATAATTTATTATCTCCCACACAGAGCAGCCCCATATAATTTATTATCTCCCACACAGAGCAGCCCCATATAATTTATTATTTCCCACACAGAGCAGCCCCCATAATTTATTATCTCCCACAGAGCAGCCCCCCATATAATTTATTATTTCCCACACAGAGCAGCCCCCCATATAATTTATTATTCCCACACAGAGCAGCCCCCATATAATTTATTATTCCCACACAGAGCAGGCCCCATATAATTATTATTTCCCACACAGAGCAGCCCCCATATAATTTATTATTTCCCACACAGAGCAGCCCCCATATAATTTATTATTCCCACACAGAGCAGCCCCATATAATTTATTATTTCCCACACAGAGCAGGCCCCCATATAATTTATTATTTCCCACACAGAGCAGCCCCCATATAATTTATTATTCCCACACAGAGCAGGCCCCCATATAATTTATTATTTCCCACACAGAGCAGCCCCCATATAATTTATTATTTCCCACACAGAGCAGCCCCATATAATTTATTATTTCCCACACAGAGCAGCCCCCCATATAATTTATTATTTCCCACACAGAGCAGGCCCCCATATAATTTATTATTCCCACACAGAGCAGGCCCCCATATAATTTATTATTCCCACACAGAGCAGCCCCAGCAGCCCCCATATAATTTATTATTTCCCACACAGAGCAGGCCCCCATATAATTTATTATTTCCCCACACAGAGCAGCCCCCATATAATTTATTATTTCCCACACAGAGCAGGCCCCCATATAATTTATTATTTCCCACACAGAGCACCCCCATATAATTTTATTATTTCCCACACAGAGCAGCCCCCCATATAATTTATTATTTCCCACACCGAGCAGCCCCCATATAATTTATTATTTCCCACACAGAGCAGCCCCCATATAATTTATTATTTCCCACACAGAGCAGCCCCCATATAATTTATTATTTCCCACACAGAGCAGGCCCCCATATAATTTATTATTTCCCACACAGAGCAGGCCCCATATAATTTATTATTTCCCACACAGAGCAGCCCCCATATAATTTATTATTTCCCACACAGAGCAGGCCCCCATAATTTATTATTCCCACCACAGAGAGCAGCCCCCATATAATTTATTATTTCCCACACAGAGCAGCCCCCATATAATTTATTATCTCCCACACAGAGCAGCCCCCATATAATTTATTATTTCCCACACAGAGCAGCCCCCATATAATTTATTATCTCCCACACAGAGCAGCCCCCATATAATTTATTATTTCCCACACAGAGCAGCCCCCATATAATTTTATTATTTCCCACACAGAGCAGGCCCCCATATAATTATTATTTTCACACACAGAGCAGCCCCCATATAATTTATTATTTCCCACAGAGCAGCCCCCCATATAATTTATTATTTCACACACAGAGCAGGCCCCCATATAATTTATTATCTCACACACAGAGCAGGCCCCATATAATTTATTATCTCCACACAGAGCAGCCCCCATATAATTTATTATTTCCCACACAGAGCAGCCCCCATATAATTTATTATTTCCCACACAGAGCAGCCCCATATAATTTATTATTTCCCACACAGAGCAGCCCCATATAATTTATTATTTCCCACACAGAGCTGCCCCCCATATAATTATTTTTCCCACACAGAGCAGCCCCCATATAATTTATTATCTCACACACAGAGCAGCCCCCCATATAATTTATTATTTCCCACACAGAGCAGCCCCCATATAATTTATTATCTCCCACAGAGCAGGCCCCCATATAATTTTATTATTTCCCACACAGAGCAGCCCCCATATAATTTATTATTTCCCACAGAGCAGGCCCCCATATAATTTATTATTTCCCACACAGAGCAGCCCCCATATAATTTATTATTTCCCACACAGAGCAGCCCCCATATAATTTATTATTTCCCACACAGAGCAGCCCCCATATAATTTATTATTTCCCACACAGAGCAGCCCCCATATAATTTATTATTTCCCACACAGAGCCGGCCCCCATATATTTATTATTTCCCACACAGAGCAGCCCCCATATAATTTATTATTTCCCACACAGAGCAGCCCCCATATAATTTATTATTTCCCACACAGAGAGCAGGCCCCATATAATTTATTATTTCACACACAGAGCAGCCCCCATATAATTTATTATTTCCCACACAAGAGCAGCCCCCCATATAATTTATTATTTCACACACAGAGCAGGCCCCCATATTTTATCTCACACACAGAGCAGGCCCCCATATAATTTATTATCTCACACAGAGCAGCCCCCATATAATTTATTATTCCCACACAGAGCAGCCCCCATATAATTTATTTCCCACACAGAGCAGCCCCCATATAATTTATTATTTCCACACAGAGCAGCCCCATATAATTTATTATTTCCACACAGAGCTGCCCCCATATAATTTATTATTTCCCACACAGAGCAGCCCCCATATAATTTATTATCTCACACACAGAGCAGCCCATAATATTTTATTATTTCCCACACAGAGCAGCCCCATATAATTTATTATCTCCCACACAGAGCAGGCCCCCATATAATTTATTATTTCCCACACAGAGCAGCCCCCATATAATTTATTATTTCCCCACACAGAGCAGGCCCCCATATAATTTATTATTTCCCACACAGAGCAGCCCCCATATAATTTATTATTTCCCACACAGAGCAGCCCCATATAATTTATTATTTCCCACACAGAGCAGCCCCCATATAATTTATTATTTCCCACACAGAGCAGCCCCCATATAATTTATTATTTCCCACACAGAGCCGGCCCCCATATAATTTATTATTTCCCACACAGAGCAGGCCCCCATATAATTTATTATCTCCCACACAGAGCAGGCCCCCATATAATTTATTATTTCCCACACAGAGCAGCCCCCATATAATTTATTATTTCCCACACAGAGCAGGCCCCCATATAATTTATTATTTCCCACACAGAGCAGCCCCCATATAATTTATTATCTCCCACACAGAGCAGCCCCCATATAATTTATTATTTCCCACACAGAGCAGCCCCCATATAATTTATTATCTCCCACACAGAGCAGCCCCCATATAATTTATTATTCCCACACAGAGCAGCCCCCATATAATTTATTATTTCCCACACAGAGCAGGCCCCCATATAATTTATTATTTCACACACAGAGCAGCCCCCATATAATTTATTATTTCCCACACAGAGCAGCCCCCCATATAATTTATTATTTCCCACACAGAGCAGCCCCCATATAATTTATTATTTCCCACAGAGCAGCCCCATATAATTTATTATTTCCCACACAGAGCAGCCCCCATATAATTTATTATTTCCCACACAGAGCAGGCCCCCATATAATTTATTATTTCCCACACAGAGCAGCCCCATATAATTTATTATTTCCCACACAGAGCAGGCCCCATATAATTTATTATTTCACACACAGAGCAGCCCCCATATAATTTATTATTTCCCACACAGAGCAGCCCCCCATATAATTTATTCCCACACAGAGCAGCCCCCATATAATTTATTATTTCACACACAGAGCAGGCCCCCATATAATTTATTATCTCACACACAGAGCAGCCCCCATATAATTTATTATTTCCCACACAGAGCAGCCCCCATATAATTTATTATTTCCCACACAGTGCAGGCCCCCCATATAATTTATTATTTCCCACACAGAGCAGCCCCCATATAATTTATTATTTCCCACACAGAGCAGCCCCCATATAATTTATTATCTCCCCACACAGAGCAGGCCCCCATATAATTTATTATTTCCCACACAGAGCAGCCCCCCAATATATTTATTATCCCACACAGAGCAGGCCCCCATATAATTTATTATTTCACACACAGAAGCAGCCCCCATATAATTTATTATTTCCCACACAGAGCAGGCCCCCATATAATTTATTATCTCACACACAGAGCAGCCCCCATATAATTTATTATTTCCCACACAGAGCAGCCCCCATATAATTTATTATTCCCACACAGAGCAGCCCCCATATAATTTATTATTTCCCACACAGAGCAGGCCCCCATATAATTTATTATTTCCCACACAGAGCAGCCCCCATATAATTTATTATTTCCCACACAGAGCAGCCCCCATATAATTTATTATTTCCCACACAGAGCAGGCCCCCATATAATTATTTTTCCCACACAGTGCAGCCCCCATATAATTTATTATTTCCCACACAGAGCAGGCCCCATATAATTTATTATCTCCCCACACAGAGCAGGCCCCCATATAATTTATTCCCACACAGAGCAGCCCCCATATAATTTATTATTTCCCACACAGAGCAGGCCCCCATATAATTTATTATTTCCCACACAGAGCAGCCCCATATAATTTATTATTTCCCACACAGAGCAGGCCCCCATATAATTTATTATTTCACACACAGAGCAGCCCCCATATAATTTATTATTTCCCACACAGAGCAGCCCCCCATATAATTTATTATTTCCCACACAGAGCAGCCCCCATATAATTTATTATTTCACACAGAGCAGGCCCCCATATAATTTATTATCTCACACACAGAGCAGCCCCCATATAATTTATTATTTCCCACACAGAGCAGCCCCCATATAATTTATTATTCCCACACAGAGCAGCCCCCATATAAATTTATTATTTCCCACACAGTGCAGGCCCCCCATATAATTTATTATTTCCCACACAGAGCAGCCCCATATAATTTATTATTTCCCACACAGAGCAGCCCCCATATAATTTATTATCTCCCCACACAGAGCAGGCCCCCATATAATTTATTATTTCCCACACAGAGCACCCCCATATAATTTATTATTTCCCACACAGAGCAGGCCCCCATATAATTTATTATTTCACACACAGAGCAGCCCCCATATAATTTATTATTTTCCCACACAGAGCAGCCCCCCATATAATTTATTATTCCCACACAGAGCAGGCCCCCATATAATTTATTATCTCACACACAGAGCAGCCCCCATATAATTTATTATTTCCCACACAGAGCAGCCCCATATAATTTATTATTTCCCACACAGAGCAGGCCCCCATATAATTTATTATTTCCACACAGAGCAGCCCCATATAATTTATTATTTCCCACACAGAGCAGGCCCCCATATAATTTATTATTTCCCACACAGAGCAGCCCCCATATAATTTATTATTTCCCACACAGAGCAGGCCCCCATATATAATTTATTATTTCCCACACAGAGCAGCCCCCATATAATTTATTATTTCCCACACAGAGCAGCCCCCATATAATTTATTATTTCCCACACAGAGTGCAGCCCCCATATAATTTATTATTTCCCACACAGAGCAGGCCCATATAATTTATTATCTCCCCACACAGAGCAGGCCCCCATATAATTTATTATTTCCCACACAGAGCAGCCCCCATATAATTTATTATTTCCCCACACAGAGCAGGCCCCATATAATTTATTATTTCCCACACAGTGCAGCCCCCATATAATTTATTATTTCCCACACAGAGCAGGCCCCATATAATTTATTATCTCCCACACAGAGCAGCCCCCATATAATTTATTATTTCCCACACAGAGCAGCCCCCATATAATTTATTATTTCCCACACAGAGCAGGCCCCCATATAATTTATTATTTCCCACACAGAGCAGCCCCCATATAATTTATTATTTCCCACACAGAGCAGGCCCCCATATAATTTATTATTTCACACACAGAGCAGCCCCCATATAATTTATTATTTCCCACACAGAGCAGCCCCCCATATAATTTATTATTTCCCACACAGAGCAGCCCCCATATAATTTATTATTTCACACACAGAGCAGGCCCCATATAATTTATTATCTCACACACACAGCAGCCCCCATATAATTTATTATTTCCCACACAGAGCAGCCCCCATATAATTTATTATTTCCCACACAGAGCAGCCCCCATATAATTTATATTTCCCACACAGTGCAGGCCCCCATATAATTTATTATTTCCCACACAGAGCAGCCCCCATATAATTTATTATTTCCCACACAGAGCAGCCCCCATATAATTTATTATCTCCCCACACAGAGCAGGCCCCCATATAATTTATTATTTCCCACACAGAGCAGCCCCCCATATAATTTATTATTTCCCACACAGAGCAGGCCCCATATAATTTATTATTTCACACACAGAGCAGCCCCCATATAATTTATTATTTCCCACACAGAGCAGCCCCCCATATAATTTATTATTTCCCACACAGAGCAGGCCCCCATATAATTTATTATCTCACACACAGAGCAGCCCCCATATAATTTATTATTTCCACACAGAGCAGCCCCCATATAATTTATTATTTCCCACACAGAGCAGGCCCCATATAATTTATTATTTCCCACACAGAGCAGCCCCCATATAATTTATTATTTCCCACACAGAGCAGGCCCCCATATAATTTATTATTTCCCACACAGAGCAGCCCCCATATAATTTATTATTTCCCACACAGAGCAGCCCCCATATAATTTATTATCCCACACAGAGCAGCCCCCATATAATTTATTATCTCCCACACAGAGCAGCCCCCATATAATTTATTATTTCCCACACAGAGCAGCCCCCATATAATTTATTATTTCCCACACAGTGCAGCCCCCATATATTTTTTTCCCACCACAGAGCAGGCCCCATATAATTTATTATCTCCCCACACAGAGCAGCCCCCATATAATTTATTATTTCCCACACAGAGCAGGCCCCATATAATTTATTATTTCCCACACAGAGCAGCCCCCATATAATTTATTATTTCCCACACAGAGCAGCCCCCATATAATTTATTATTTCCCACACAGAGCAGCCCCCATATAATTTATTATTTCCCACACAGAGCAGCCCCCATATAATTTATTATTTCCCACACAGAGCAGCCCCCATATAATTTATTATTTCCCACACAGTGCAGCCCCCATATAATTTATTATTTCCCACACAGAGCAGCCCCCATATAATTTATTATTTCCCACACAGAGCAGGCCCCATATAATTTATTATCTCCCACACAGAGCAGCCCCCATATAATTTATTATTTCCCACACAGAGCAGCCCCCATATAATTTATTATTTCCCACACAGAGCAGGCCCCATATAATTTATTATTTCCCACACAGAGCAGCCCCCTATAATTTATTATTTCCCACACAGAGCAGCCCCCATATAATTTATTATTCCCACACAGAGCAGCCCCCATATAATTATTATCTCCCACACAGAGCAGCCCCCATATAATTTATTATTTCCCACACAGAGCAGCCCCCATATAATTAATTTCTCTTGTTGCAGTATAATAATAACATATAAATTAATCATACTAGTAGTAAGTTCATCTTAGTCATACTAGTTACATATTGCAGAATTACTTTTAAGCCCCTGGCCCACCCCCACCCTCCAGTCCGCGCAGCCATTCTCATCTTCTGGTGACTATGAATGAATCAATGACTAGATCCATTGATTCCATCACCTGGCTTCCTGCAAAAGACGCACAATATAAACGTGGCGGTGACAGGGATACTGATAATTAAATATTATACTCACCAATCACCATCCCAACTTGGCTCAGGCGTCAGCCTGCCAATTGCTCCTCTGTCCTACGAACACGTCACCGTCGTCCTCTTCGCACGGACCGACTGCGCCTGTCGTCTAGTCGACTCCCGAGTCCCGACCTCACCTCAGCCTCCTCTGTGAACCGTGTGTGACAGTGTGAGAGAGACGTCACTCTCACAGGTCAGTCTTGCTGAAGATGAATGACTTTGGTTTTTTTTATCAGATTGGTCTACAAAAAAATAATTAAATTGATTACAAAAAAATGTGGTTTTATTAATGGGAAATAAGGAGGTGTTATATTTTTGGAGCTTGTATATCTGTGTGATTCAAGACAGTGTTCCTTTCACTATGTTTCACTTCAAATTAATTATCTCCCCACACAGAGCAGCGGCAGCCCCCCTATAATTAATTATCTCCCATAGAGCAGCCCCCTATAATTAATTATCTCCCATAGAGCAGCCCCCTATAATTAATTATCTCCCATAGAGCAGCCCCCCTATAATTAATTATCTCCAATAGAGCAGCCCCCCTATAATTAATTATCTCCCATAGAGCAGCCCCCTATAATTAATTATCTCCCATAGAGCAGCCCCCTATAATTAATTATCTCCCACACAGAGCAGCAGACAGCAGTGATTGACCCCCATACTTATCTCCCACACAGAGCAGCAGACAGCAGTGAGTGACCCCCATAATTATCTCCCACACAGAGCAGCAGACAGCAGTGAGTGACCCCATAATTATCTCCCACACAGAGCAGCAGACAGCAATGAGTGACCCCATAATTATCTCCCAAACAGCATCAGACAGCAGTGAGTGACCCCATAATTATCTCACAGAGCAGCAGACAGCAATGAGTGACCCCCATAATTATCTCCCACACAGAGCAGCAGACAGCAGTGAGTGACCCCATAATTATCTCCCACACAGAGCAGCAGACAGCAATGAGTGACCCCATAATTATCTCCCAAACAGCATCAGACAGCAGTGAGTGACCCCCATAATTATCTCACAGAGCAGCAGACAGCAATGAGTGACCCCCATAATTATCTCCCACAGAGCAGAAGACAGCAGTGAATGACCCCCTGGAATGGATCCCCCCCCGACGGCCATCTTCTGGCTACGTGTGACACCATTTTCACATTCACAGGCAGGGAAATTATACTTATTTTTACCACTACTCACCACCAACAGAGAACAGACTCAGCCTGCTTGCCTTGCAGCTCTCTCTCTCCTTCTCCGATCACGGATCACGTCCAGAGACTGTAGTTTGTTCACTGCAGGAGCTCCCTCCAACCGCAGCTGCCTTCCAGTCCACCGCAGCCTCCACTGTGAAGGGAACTTGAGGTGGGCGGCGCCTAAGAGCGTGCCGTTCCTTCCCAGCCACGTGCAGCCATGTGCTGCACGTCTGGAAGGCGCGCTCTGCGTGCGATCGGAGAGATTCGATAAATTTTCGAATCATGCCTCAAAATCGAATCCGAATCGAATAAGACCAGCGATTCGATTTCGAATCGAATTTCGAATATTCGCAGGTCCCTAAGTAACCCCTCTGTGGTATTGTGGAAGAGTGCAGGGGTGGACCATGTGGTCCTATATTAAAAAGATATGAATCTGGCACAGGCGTCAGTGCAGCCAAATATTGTGCCTTTCATGGCAGCAAGTGCCTTCACACCGTAACCCTTTTGTCGTATTGTGGAAGAGTGCAAGGTTGGACCCTACGGTTCAAAAAATTAAAATGATATAAATGCAGGCTTTGCATAATAAGGGAGCCCATGCAGCGTAGGTTGGAGGTGGCATTAGCTTCCGAGTCTTCCTGCTCAATGAGGAGGATGACCCCATTGTGCACTTCCTCCTCCCAGCCATGTACTAGTCCTTGTGTTTCTGGGCACACAAAATCCTCCCTTGAGGAATCCCCACCTTCAATGCCCCCACTACTCAAATATTCCTTCTACTCATCCTCCTCCTGTCTGATCTGAGGACCCGCTGGAATGCTGTCTGCGGAAAGACTGGGGCCTTCAGAGCTAGGGAAGGCCTCCTCTTCCTCACGCTGCTCTGCCTCTAGAGCCACATCTATAATTCCCCGCAGAGTGTGCTCCAGCAGGAACACTGAAGGGATTGTGTCACTGATGCATTCACTGTCCCTGCTCACCATACTCGTTGCCTCCTCAAATGGTGACAGTACAGTGCATGCATTCTTGATCATCAGCCACTGCGGGGGGGACACCAAGTTGACCTGAACCTGTCCTTGTGCCATACTCACACAGGTACTCGTTGATGGCCCTCTGTTGCTTGTGCAGACGCTGCAGCATTGCTAATGTTGAGTTCCACCTGGTGGGCATGTCACAGATCAGACGGTTTGTGGGAAGATGGAATTCTCTTTGAATTTCTGCCAGGGAATGACCATCTGAAGTGGCTGCAGACTTTTCTGGCCTGGTTGAGAAGCTCTGCCAGCCCTGGGTACCTGGTTAGGAAATTCTGTACCACCAAATTTAGGACGTGTGCTAGGCATGGTACATGCGTCAACTTACCCTGGCGTAGGGCGGAGAGAAGGTTGCTGCCATTATCACAGACGACCATTCCCAGCTGAAGCTGGCGTGGTGTTAACCATCTCTGCACCTGCCCCTGCAGAGCTGACAGAATTTCTGGCCCGGTGTGGCTCCTGTAAACTAAACAAACCAGCTCAATATGGCATCTTTTTGCTTGAGCCATTGCGTAGCCCCTGTCACACATCGGTTTAACTGCCACTTCGCCATAGACAAAGGAGGAGGAGGAGGAGGGAGAGGTGGTGGTGGAGCAGACAGACCTCATACAAGCAGCTTTCTGGAGGCGTGGTGGATGAACAAGCTCCAGCACAGAGCCCGTCTGGGATCCCTCCTAGCTGCAATCAGAGTTACCCAGTGTGCCGTGAAGGAAATGTAACGACCCTGTCCATGCTTGCTGGACCACGTGTCTAAAGTCACATGCACCTTGCTGCTGACTGCCTTTCAGAATGACTCGATAACATTATCTTCCATGTGCTGGTATAGTGCTGGAATGGCCTTCCGTGAAAAGTAGTGGCGTTTTGGAACATGCCACTGTGGTACAGCACATTCAGCAAATCACGGAAGGGAGCAGAGTCCACCAGCTGGAAAGGCAGCAGCTGCAATGCAAGTAATTTTGCTAAACTGGCATTTAGACGCTGTGCTTGGGGATGGTTGGGACTATATTTTTTCTTACACTGCAGCAGCTGGGGCAACGTAATCTGACTGCGTAAATTTTCAGCTGATCGGATGCTGTCACATTGTGAGGAAGGACCTGGTACATCCATTACTTTAGCATCATCCCTGTCAGTGGAGGTTGTAGCAGGCAATGACATGGCAGGACATACAGTGGGGGTAGAGACAGATGAGGAGGAACTACGCAAAGTTTTGCATCAACGGGATGTGTGGCAGGTGGTCATATGTCACCTCAAGCATGTGGTACCCAAGCGTCCCGTGTCTTTCCCATGCTTGAGCCTCATCTGACATAGATTACAAATAGCAACGGTGGGGTCTGCTGCACATTTCGTAAAGAACTCCCAGACAGCAGAGTTCCTGGATGTGTGCTTTGAGACAACAGCGCTCTGCACCTGAGCAGCTCTGACATCTGATGCCTTGGACTGGCTAGTGCTACAGTTGGTCATAGAGGATGTTGTGCCTCCTCCTCCTCACTTGACTCCTCTGTTCGATCAGGCACCCAGGTGGAGTCAGTGACCTCATCACCATTGTCATCACCCCCTATCTCCTCGTCACTGGAGCCAACTTGGCAGTATGCTGCAGCTGCTGAGGCAACATGAGTGCCAGTTATTTGTGTGTCATCACTGGCACCCCCTTCCTCTAGGTTGATTATACTCCCTTCCTCAACCTCAGAGATTGAATCAGAGCACTGTAGTTGCTGCGCATCCTCAAGCAGCATGTCACTCCTTCACAATTCAAGCTGACTCCTCCGTGTGTGATAGTGAGGCTACGGCAGGAGTAGCTGTGGACATGGAGGCTGCATTAGATGCTTTGGCAGCTGAGGTGGACTGTAAAGCACTACAAGCCTGGCTTGCAGAGGACTCTGAGGATGGCCTGGTTAGCCAATCCACCAAATCCTCTGTATGTTGCTGCTGCTGCTTAAGAAGACAGCCAGCACCAGTTAGAAAGGACAAGCGTGCCCCTGCAGAAGATGCACCACGTTCACCACGACCAGAGGCACAGCCTCCCGACACAGAGGCTGCTTGCCCTCTTATCTGTGTCTGGGAGCGTCTGCCTGTCCTTTTTGGTCTTTCTGACATGGTGAGTGATATATAGATTAAATATATACAGAACTCTGATTCAACTCTGGTATAAAGATTAAATATTTCCAGAACTCTGGTATAACTCAGTGAGACACCCTGATAGCTGGCAGCCAGTGACAAGACACAGATTACAATTCGCAGAAATCTGCTAGAAGTATGTGGGACCCCCTGACAGCTGGCAGTGAGAAGACACAGATTACAAGTCTCAGAAACCTCCTATAAATCAGTGAGACCCCCTGATGGGTGGCAGTGACAAGACACAGATTACCTCAATTCCCAGATATTTTGGAGAAATTACTGACCCCCCAAAATAGTTGCTGGTGGTAGTGACAAGACACAGATCACCTCAATTCCCAAATATTTTGTAGAAATTACTGACCCCAAAACACTGCGTGGCAGTGACAAGACACAGATTAGAACAAGTCCCAGATATTTTGTAGAAATGAGACCCCCCCAGTAGCTGGTGGCAGACTGGCAGTGAGAACACACACTAACACAACAACAATCTCCTCTCAAACGCGTGCTGAAGCACTGTGTGAAACCTTATATAGTGTGCTGCGGGACTTAGCTCTGTGAGCCCATGATTGGGCAAAATTTGCCCAATCAGGACTCTGAGCCGTGATTGGCATAGTCTTGAACCTGTCTTGCACCTGACCTGTGGTCAGGTGCAGGCTGTAGCCAATTACAAGCTTCAGGCCAGTGGAAAAGTGCATTGTGGTCCATTGTGGGCGAACACGCGGAAATGTTCGTAGTTCACGAACATGCGAACAGGCTATGTTCGATGCGAACTCCGAACCGAACAGATCATCCCTATTTAAGAGCTTTTCTGGGAAGCTGCCACCCTACCTAAATAGAATGCTGTATATAGTGTGATTGTCCGTCACAAATTAGGAATCAGTCTACATAATCTTTTAGGGTAAGTTTGACAGACACTGGAAATCCTTTAAACAAGACTTAATTTGCTCAAGTAAATGTGTTTCACGCAGTTCAAAATAAAATGAAACAGAAAACAAATCCTCGCTCTCACCAGATACCAACTAAACAGTCAATCCCTGAATAACACTGGATGGCTAACTCCATTTACCAGCAAAACAAAACGCTCACGCTCATGAAATGGAAACACATATATATATATATACACAGTGGCGTCACTAGGGTTGGTGTCACCCGGTGCGGTAACTTATGGTGTCACCCCCCCCCCCCCGAGTTTTACGGATTTTTTTTTTCTTAACTAATCTTACTCCTAAATCAGTACTCCCATATAACACTGAATGCTCATACACACAGCGCACATTACTGTGAGGTTTATTGCTGTGGAGCTCTCTCATATGCTCACACAAATTTTTGCCAACTGCCAGCAAGTACGGTGCCTGTTCGAAAGTTAGGGGTTAATTTATTTAATTACTTGCCCTTGTGGGGGCACAATATATAGGTAGAACGAAGAGAGAACTCAAAGTCAGAATTTTGGAACATTTTAATAATATTAGGAAAAAGATCGATCACAGTATCCCAAATCACTGTAATAATTGTGTTCTGTTTAAATTTGAGGATCTAAAATGGTTGGGTATTGAACTGGTTAAAAAGAATTGGAGGGGAGGTGATTTTATCAAGATTCTGGCGAAAAGTGAGCGCAAGTGGATTCATAGATTCGGGACATGGAAAGATGGGGGTCTCAATCTTGAATTAGACATTGTAAACTGTATCTGATGTTGTATTTTGATAGTAAGGGATATATGTTTAATCGCAATTGGTTCTTGATGGTTTTAGGACCGTGTGTTACGAGTGAGAATGGAATCTGAAAACACAAGGCGCCGGAGATAGATTGTCAGCGGTGGAGCCGGAATGGGAAGTACTGGCAGAAAGGACTTTCAAAAATGGCGCCTGGAATGAATAAGCATAGCCGTACAGAGGACTGAGGATTGCTGCTTTGATGTAATTGGACACGGGCATGCTGGGAATGAGGACTGCAGTTAGGATTATTTAAGGAGCTTTTGTCATTTGAAGTGTAACATTCCTGAGGAAGTGGTGATAGCCACGAAACGCGTCGAATGTTACTTTATTTTATTGTTTATTGTTTTATTAAACAGTGTTTATATTTCACTTATACTCCGTTATCCTTTATAACATAATTGAAATGGATGGGAGGACTATCTGAACGATCCCGAAGTGCTTACGAAGTATCAGAAACCCGTGTATCCAGACACCTGTCGACGTTGACGAAGGCTGACTGGTTGGAAGGGTAACATCTTGATACATGATACGCTTGAAACCTTTTTGCGTCTAGTGAGTGCATCTTAAAGGGGCCTGTGGTGTATACTTAGTTTAAATTGTATCACACAATGTCCTTCTGTTTGTGTATCTAGGTTGCACCCATTGGTGATTCGTCACATTATTCTCTGTTTATTAATCGAGCGTAAGAAGGAGACGCTCCAGGAGACCTATAAGATACGTATTCACGATGTACTGGTGTCTAGACCTCACACACATATATTTCATGGATAATGCCCCAGCTCATGGATAATGCCCCAGCTCATGGATAATGCCCCAGCTCATGGATAATGCCCCAGCTCATGGATATGCCCCCCAGCTCATGGATATGCCCCCCAGCTCATGGATAATGCCCCCAGCTCATGGATAATGCCCCCAGCTCATGGATAATGCCCCCGGCTCATGGATAATGCCCCCAGCTCATGGATATGCCCCCCCCACTCATGGATATGCCCCCCAGCTCATGGATATGCCCCCCAGCTCATGGATAATGCCCCAGCTCATGGATATGCCCCCAGCTCATGGATAATGCCCCCCAGCTCATGGATATGCCCCCCCCCGCTCATGGACATGCCCCCCCACTCATGGACATGCCCCCCCACTCATGGATATGCCCCCAGCTCATGGATAATGCCCCCAGCTCATGGATAATGCCCCCAGCTCATGAATATGCCCCAGCTCATGGATATGCCCAGCCCCAGCAGCTCATGGATAATGCCCTCAGCTCACCTCCTGCGCCGCGTGTTCTGCTCCCTCTGAGCGTCCGGCGGCATTGAGCTTGGGCGCTCGCCTGGGGGAGCCACGTGACCAGCTGTGATCTCGCGAGAACTCGGCTGGTGACGTGTTTCCCCCCAGGCGAGCGCCGAAGCTGCATAGCTTCGGACGCTCGCAGGGAGCAAACACGCGGCGCAGGATGAGACACCCAGCCTTAGGGTGACGTTGTCAACCCTAGGGGCGGATGTGACCTGGTGCGGGCCGCACCCCCCACCCCCACGTTACAACGCCCATGTATATACACCTTTCCACCTTGTAAGTTCTGTCCTCTTTTGTTCACCACCAGAAAAGGAAGACCCAGGCCATGAGCAGTTCCTGATCTGAACTTTTAAACAGCATTTTTTTCCTCAATTAACCTTAGGTGTGGCTTGAGTAATCCCACACCTGCAGAGCTGCCTGCTGGGAAATGTAGTTCACCCATGTAGTGGGTACAGGCTATGCAGAATCCTAGGTCCCAAATACCTGCCTTCCACAACCACACCTCTGACACAGTCACAATAGTCACTGTGTTACAGGTTTACAGGCGCATTCCATATAGTCACTGTTACAAAGGCCAGAGCATGGTCTTTCCAATGATACCAAATATGACCATTTTTAAAGTAAAGAAAAAAAATGATAAAAATAATAATAAAAAAAAGAATAATATGTTTTTTTAAGATGTGAAATGGCTCAGCAGTGAAGGGGATAAAGTTTGAAAAGCACCAATAGTAAAGGTAAAATAAATATAAACTGTATTAAACCATCTTAAATTAACTCTATTAAACAAATTAAAATTAACTGTATTGAACAAATATAAATTAACGAAAAAAAAAATAAGAGTTGTCACCTAAATTTCAATTTCCGACATATCAAAATTTCACTTTGCTTGCCTTATCCTTTGCAAATTTTCATCATGCGTATATATATATATTGCCCAGGCCAGCTCACATCATGCGTATATATATTGCCCAGGCCAATCCCCTGGTGGAGATAGGGGGTTCATTTGAACCCTGATATCTCCAGGCATCTAGTGGGTCATGGAGGGTGTCAATCGAAAGGCCTTTCGAATGATACCCAACATGACCAGGTATAAAGTAAAAAAATGAAAAAAGAAAATAAAAACATGTATTTTTTTGTGTGTGTTATTTTTATTAATGCAGCAATATTGTTCACATTGCAATTATAATGTGAACGATGATGCACTAATGATTTTTTTCTATGGGGTGCGTTTGCTATAAATCACGTAATTCCCCCCACAAAATGTCCCCATTTCTAATTTTTGCACAAGCGCACTCCATAGAAAAAAAAAACGCAAACGCTCATGTGCTAAAATATGAAAAAAAACAACACTTTACACACTGCAGATGATTAAAAATTCAATTTTTATTGCATTTTTTTCATAATATACAGCCAGGACAGGACGTATACATATAAAAATGATATATTATGAATCTACGGAGTCTGCCGGAAAGAACGATATCTAACATGTCGGTCATTTAACAAAATGTGGCTTCAAAATCTTGTTTAAACATGATGAGCGAAAGCGGTAAAAATGAGCTGAGCACACCGCGGTGAAATACAGCATATTACAAGTTTTAGGAGGGAAATTAACCATTCTCAAATCTCAATCAGAAGCAGACACCACCCCACCCCCTCACCCTCAGTATAGTCTACAATGTATCAAATTGATTAGACCAGACTAAAACATCTGTTGTCGTTAGGACGTTTGAAAAACACAGGTCATTTAGAGTTGAGAATCTTTGCATTGAACATTAGTTTTTAATTTAATATCTAATAAACTGTTGCTTATAATATTCTGCAGTAAAGAGTCTCTTTATTTCTAGATTTTAGTATTTTTTAAGCATTTTCTATACTTTATTCAAAATTTCCTCTTTTTTTTTCGAACTCGAACCGAACACATCCAAAAAGTTCGAAGTTCGCGAACTTTCGAACACCCAAAGTTTGGGTCAAACTCCGAACCGTCCAAACCGAACAGCTCATCCCTACTTTACAGTCCATCTCAGCTGCCAAAGCATCTAATGCAGCCTCCATGTCCACAGCTACTCCTGCCGTAGCCTCACTATCACACACAGGAGGAGTCAGCTGAATTGTTTGACTACAATGACCGTGACATGCTGCTTGAGGATGCGCAGCAACTACAGTGCTCTGATTATACTCCCTTCCTCAACCTCAGAGATTGAAGCAACCTAGAGGAAGGGGGTGCCAGTGATGACACACAAATAACTGGCACTCATGTTGCCTCAGCAGCTGCAGCATACTGCCAAGTTGGCTCCAGTGACGAGGAGATAGGGGGTGATGACAATGATGATGAGGTCACTGACTCCATCTGGGTGCCTGATCGAACAGAGGAGTCAAGTGAGGAGGAGGAGGAGGCACAACAAACACGAGGCACAATGTCCTCTATGACCAACCGTAGCACTATGTCCTCTATGACCAACTGTAGCACTAGCCAGTTCAAGGCATCAGATGTCAGAGCTGCTCAGGTACAGAGCGCTGTTGTCTCAAAGCACACATCCAGGAACTCTGCTGTCTGAGAGTTCTTTAAGAAATGTGCAGCAGACCGCACCGTTGCTGTTTGTAATCTATGTCAGATGAGGCTCAAGCGTGGGAAAGACACCAGACCCTTGGGTACCACGTGCTTGAGGCAACATATGACCACCTGCCACGCATCCCGTGGTGCAAAACTTTGCGTAGGTCCTCCTCACTTGTCTCTACCCCCACTATATGTCCTGCCATGTCATTGACTCTAACCTCCACTGACAGGGATGATGCTACAGTAATGGATGTACCAGGTCCTTCCTCGCAATGTGACAGCATCCCATCAGCTGAAGATTTACGTAGTCAGATTACGTTGCCCCAGCTGCTGCAGCGTAAGAAAAAAAATATAATCCCAACCAGCCCCAAGCACAACGTCTAAATGCCAGTTTAGCAAAACTACTCGCATTGCAGCTGCTGGACTCTGCTCCCTTCCGTGAATTTGCTGAATGTGCTGTACCACAGTGGCAGGTTCCAAGATGCCATTTATTTTCACGGGAGGCCATTCCAGCACTATACCAGCACGTGGAAGACAATGTTATGGAGTCATTGGGAAAGGCAGTCAGCAGCAAGATGCATGTGACTTTTGTCAGGTATATTGGAAGGAAAAAAAAAAGGTAAAATGGATGTCTGTAGCCATTTTGTTTTTAAAGACAGTTTTTTTCTTTCTCCAAATTTCTCTAGTTAGAAATGATTTTTTTTTTTTCACAGAGTTCATGGCTGGGTGAGATAAAAAAATACCAGACATGAAGGAATCTAAAATGTTTTTGTGTGATAAAATGCTAGAGCTAAGTGTTAAGACCTGTCATAATTAAATTTATTGGTCTGTCTTAAGTCTTTAACACAAAATATATTTTGTCTTTGGGTATAAAGAAATGAGAATTTAAAATCTGTTTAAGGTAAAATATATATTCACGAAATATATTTTTATAATCAAGGTATATTTTATTATATTACAGTAGAAAATGTATGCTCCAATTTATATTGTAGAGAGTTTAAGTTGTAAATAGTAAAATTACTGAAGAATAGATTCTGTATGTATATTGTTTGATATGACAGGTAGAGACACAGTGTCTATATATATGGAGAGAGAGGGTCTTTGTTAAATCAGATTGAATTTTGACCCGAGATAAGAATATTAAAAAGAAATAGTGGAATTAATTAAGAAGTGCAATACTGCCCTCTAGAGGATAGTAAATATTATATTTGATATACCAAAAATATTGCCAGTGACGTCAAATTGACTATAATTAAAGCGGCAATGTTGGTTGGAAATCAGTCCAAGATTCCAACATTCAGAGACTCACACCACAATGCACGCAGATCCCAGGACATGAGGCAATCAAGACTCTCACCAAATCTCTGATTTACATGCATTGATTATCTGATATCGATAATCTTCACATATTCCAAAACAAAGCATTAAATAGAAAATTCCAAGGCAGAATTAGTAAAATCCAGATTGGAGAGGTAATGTATGCAATTAAGGAATTAATGTAAATATATATGTTTGTAGATATTCTTGCAACATAGACGGAGATTTTTCAGATTCTTGGTAGCTCCAAAAATCTAAATATCCTTATTCTGCAGATAAAGATGTGAAGAAGTGGACATAAGGATTTATCCTAAAGAATTGTTGTAAGATTGATACCAATATATATATTGGATCTGGAAATTACTGTGATTAAAATTAATAAGCAACGAATTATATAACTACAAAATAAAAAGCAAAAGATTAGAAGTTTAATTCTCGAGATTAGGGGAGGATTCACTAAATAAGTTTTATTACTTATCATTAAATTAGCTCATCTTTTGTTGATCCATGTAGCATAGAGAAATATATATCTCTATAAGATCTAGCTGGTTAAACATTGTTTGCTGGGAAATGCATGTTGTATTAAGCAGAAATGTTTATTAACCATTTGTGTATTAGTTACTAACTGATAAGGTAAATGATATTAATCATATATGCAGTTACTAACAGGAGATACGTATATTGTGAAGCTAGTTTTTATATGCTGATGGATTGTGGTTTATAAATCTTTGTTTATGATATGAGATTTGAAACTTTTTTGTATACGTAATAAATATATATAGGTTTTTATCCGATTATTGATTATTGTATTTTTCAAAGCAAAACACAGACAATTAAAAGAATTTAGGAGAATTTCTAGGAAATATAAACGATTGATATTTGTTCTGTTTCTCCAAAGCACTGAGAATGTGATCTCTTAACTTACAGTTTTGATGAGATGGCGATAACTCCCAGTCTTAGATGAATTACAGACAGTGACTCAATCCAGATGATACCTTGAAGATCTGATGAAGTTTTATTCCATAAACTGTAGAAAATTCACAACAATATACATCGGATAGGTAAAAAAATCATAGTGTGATGTGGGACCATGAGGCTTGCAAGGCTTACTGGGAAAATAACAAGGGGGGGGGTTATCTGGACAGGAAATCACTAAACCATGAGGAGGGGAGGAGAGAAACCCAGGGTTAGAGGAGACATGTGCAATTCTTAAAAGGCATATCACAAGGCATGTGGGACATGACACTCCCCGTCAAAATCTATGATTTCTATAATTAAATAACTTTAGACAAAGTTCAAAAACAAGTAAAAAAAGATGCTTTTCCAGGAACATCTTAAAAACAAAAAGGGAAGGGAAGAACGAGGGGACATAATGCAAACATTAACAATTCTTGCAGATCTTGATCTTGATGGTCCAGGCTGTGACAAGAACAGTCAGTGATTCCATCTTCAGAGGGGAAGGCAGCAACATGCACCAATCCTTCTTACCTCCCTTTGAATCAAATTGATGACTTGAGAGACTTGTCTTCCTCTTTGGGCAGAAGGAGTACAAGTTCCTTTATAGGCCTGAAGTAAAATGTGGAGAATCTTCTTTCATGAATAAGTTGTAAAGTTTTCTGGTCCAGTACCAGTCTAGGATTTTTCTTGCAACTCCAATCTTGCGTTCCCAAGATATTCCCATGTGAAAAGAGCGAGGTTGGTTGAATTCCCATTTACACTTGTTGTCATTCAAGAAGTTCAGTATCTTTTCTGTTCGAGAGGCTTCCTGAACTGTGGGGGGGCCTTTACAGATGTGACATTCTTTGTTTGTGTCAGAGCTGTTTGTAAATTGATGAGCAATGTGAATAAGGCGCGCAATGGCTCGTACAACAGAAGACCACTTGAAAAAGCGTTCAAAAATGGTGAGGACTCAGCCTTACCCTTTCTTTCACAGAGGTGTTGAGTGTAACGGTAACAGCTCTAATATCTTTAGCAGATTCCGGTTCAACCAGTTCAAAGGTAGAATTTGTAGAACTTGAGATGAGGTCTTCATTCAAGAGTCTTGGTGGGGATAGCCATAATGTGTCCAGAAATGCAGTAGCAGGTACTGCACGAGTGCCTCGATCAGCAGGGTTGAAGTTAGTAGACACATAGTGCCATTGTTCAGGTGCAGAGAACTATCTTATATGTTCCACTCTGTTGCCAACATACACGTGGAACTGTATTGTCTGATTGTGTATGTATTGCTTTGTGAAGGGCTTGCCACAGGCTGATACTTGAAACGTGAATGTGTCTTGCTTAACGTTCCAGAGCAATCCTAGACTGCGCTGTGTAATGGAAAGGTCCGTGTTCCTAGTTGGAATTTCTTAACACTGACAGCGTAGTCAGAGGGAAAGGCTCTCATGGCCTTGTCGCTGTTCGAAATGATTTTGTGAAGTCTGAGGTTTGCAGTGGCAAGCATGTTCTGGGTTCTAGTGAGAAGGTCAATAGCTTCTTCTGTAGGCAGAGATTTGAGTCCGTTGTCTACATAGAAGTTCTTTTCGACGACCTGTCGTGCATCAAACCCAAATTCTTTCTCCCCTTCTTAAGCTGTTTTCCTCAGTCCATAAATTGCTACTGCGGGAGGACTATTACCAAAAACATGTACCTTCATCCGGTTGTCTAGGACTTCATCATTGACATCATTATTGCGATACCATCGGAACCTGAGGAAGTTTCTGTTGTCTTCACGGACGATGAAACAGTGGAACATTTGCTGAATGTCAGCCATAATAGCAATTGGTTCTTGTCTGAAGCGAAGTATAACTCCTATGAGATTTTGTTCAGATTAGGCCCAGTGAGAAGACTGTCATTGAGGGAGACACCTTCGTGTCGAAGACCACCCTAATCTGATCAGGCTTGCGAGGATGATAGACACCAAAGCATGGAAGATACCAGCATTCTTCTCCTTCCTTAAGCGAAGGTGCAGGCTCAGCATGATCTCTCTCAAACACTTTCTGCATAAAGTCCTGAAAGTGTCTTTTCATCTCAGGTTTCCGATTCAAACTGTGTTGTAAAAAAGTAAACCGTGCTTCTGCATGTTCTCTGTTGTTTGGTAGTCCTCTTTCTTGGAGTACAGAATGGTAGAGGTGCTACCCAGCTGTTGAAAACCATGAGTAAAGAGTTCTACCAAGATGATTCCAAGAATTCTTTGTCTTCCATGGTAGCTGCCAACTCGTTATCTTTAGATGTTACCTCAAACACGGTGTTGCCGATGTCGTCATCCCAGAAATTAAGAGCTTTCTCTTCGTCCTGTATGATGTGTCGTTGTGCACTCTTATGAAGCAGTCTTTCCTTCACATGATATTGGTGTGATCGTTGTGCAGAACAAGAAGTCCGTCCATTCGGCAGGAAGTGTGTTTTAAAGGAAAAAACTGAGTAAGGTTTTCTGCCTTTGTCTCGACAAACATTGCCTATGATGACCCAGCCTAGATCCAGATACTGAGCATATGGAGCATCACGTGGACCGTTGATTTGTTGACGAACTTTGTGCAACCTTAAGGCTGGGGTCAGACGAGCGTAGTGTTCACGTCCGTGATGGCGCCTAAAAGTACGTCCGTGATAGCATGAAAGAAAGTCCATTGGAGCCTGTTACACAAAGTACGTCCGCACTGAACTGCGGACGCACCACGGCCGCGGCAAACGGACGCAACTCAGGCAAGAACGTACAACCACTAGAACGGCCGCACAAAGTGCGCTGCGTCCGCAACGTCCGCATAGCTTTGTGTGTGAGTGATGGAACGTGGTCAGACGGACTGCATTTATACGTCCAGCATTTTTCACGGACAAAATGGTTTTGCTTTTTAATTTATTTTCCCTCCTACATCCGTCAAAATATACGTCAGTGAAAAAAACGGACTGTGTGGCCACTACTGTGTCTTCCGTACTGAAGTACGTCCGTGTGCACGAACGTACAGTCCGTAGAAATCACGCTCGTCTGACCCTAGCCTAAGATGTCCTTCTCCACAGACTTCCGTACATGAAGAGAACACTGAGGTGGAAGGTGCTGCTTGATCTGTGCGCACCCCATCTTGCTTTGCCTCAGAAGGATTGTTTGTGGGCTTAGTAAAGTTGTGCGGATATGGATGAAGAACTTGTACATGGTCATCACTGTCACACTCTATGCATTTTAATGAGAGCTTTATAGTCCTTTGCAAAGTGTTCTGTGGAGGCGCAGCAGTTGTAGCAGACCCCAAATTTCTTTAAAAAGTTCTTTACGTTCTTGTATTGGCTTCAGAAAGAAAACCCTACATTTCTTAAGTGGATGCGGTTTGTTATGTATGGGACATTGGCGATTTGGGTTTTCAATGTTCTTGTTTTGTTAAGTCTTTTCAAGAACTGTAGCAGGTGCAGGTAGAACAGTGGTCCTTTTCACTGACACTGGTCCTCTATGGTCTCGGTGTATCATATGTGTGCTTGTAATGTAAGGGACTCAGGCTAGGAGATGGCCGCCATCTTGAGCCAGGCGGCCATCTTGTTCAGAACTTTAGTTCACGTGAATGTAAATAGCAAATATTAGCTCAATTAGGATTTAGCTTGCATAGATTCTCTGGAATGTTTTAAACTAACAGGAAGAGCAATTAGGTTAATAAGATCCGGGCAGATGCTGGCACGGAGTGACAGGATGAGAAAGTAGTTACATCAAGGTCAGGAAGCTGGGGCCTGAACAAAGAGATGTGAAAGCAGACGGGGCCTTATCTAAAGTATACAATAAACAAGTCCCAGAGAGGGAGGCACAAGCAGGATCCAGAAGAGTGTTAAATTCTCTAATTGTCAAAATACCGTGAAAGCTGCCAATTTATGACCAAAGTGTGGAATGTCTTTGTATTCAGTAAAGGGAGGTACGGACCCGTGTGAGGTGGGATAGTGTCACCATGGGGTTGGCTAATTGGGATGTACCGGATTATCTATTCAGGGTATAAAACACTGTTTGTATGTAAGTGGGACTCAGTCTTTGCGATTCAATCCTGGCTGAGTGGTGACGTCACAATAAAGTTTGCCTTTCCTGAAGAAAACTCGTGTCCAGTCAGTCTTTGCCCGTGCTGGCCCGGTCTTCTCCCGAAAGAGCCAGGTGGATTACAGTAACATTTTTAGGGGCTCGTCCGGGACCCAAAAGAATCCCTGAGTGCATTTCTAGAAAGATTGCTAGATGCATTTAGGATGTATAGTCCCATAGACCCTGAGGCAACGGAGAATCAACGGCTAATTAATTCCTCGTCAGCCAAGCGCAAAGGGATATACGCGATAAGATACAGAGAATGGATGGATTTTTGGGAAAAGGAATTAGTGAATTAGTAGAGATCGCTAATAAAGTATATCATAATAGAGATTTAGAGGAGATGCGGAAACAGAAAGGACACACAGGTGTAGTTGTGTAATGTTCTGCACCCCCTCTGGCAGAGGTAGGAGTTGCCAGTCAGGATCTGGACATTCTGTGTCTCTGGCGCCACCTCTGTCCTCAATGGACTTTACCATCACTTCCTGGATTCCAAGCCTGGTCATTCACCTGGACTCTATTGTTCTTAATTGAACTCTGTATTTAGGCAGGCATCGCCCTAGGAAGGGCGCTGCTTCATTTTGTTCTAGTCTGTGTTTGCTCAAGCCTCAATCTGTTTAGCTCCAGCCTCTGTTTTGTTCTAGCCTCAGCCTGTGTTGTTCCAAGCTTCCAGTTGTTCCATGCTCTCAGTTGGTCTGTATCCTACATCTTGTATCTAGCTTCATTGTCATCCAGATTCATTGTTTGCTGTTCTGATTTAGCCCTAAATTGCTTTTGTTTTTCATGTCTGTTTTCAGGTCACGTCCCGGACAGGTATAGTCTTGTTTAATTTCCCCTGCCTAGTTCTGTTCATGTTTTTCTGCTTATAGTTTCCCAGGTCCTTGGTAGTTAATGTTTATCTAGTTTTAGTATCATTGTATATTTTAGTTCAGGTCAGTCTGCCTGCTTGCCTTTTGATTTCTGCCCTGTTTATAGCCCTGTATCTCCCATTGCTTTTGGATCTCAGTCTTATGGTTTATTTCTATTGCTAAGGTCTTTAGTGTCATATGTTCTGTTCTGGATTCCTTGCTGTTTATTTAGTCTATTGTAAATAAATCTCTTGTTTTATACTATTCAGTTATGTCTGTTCACTGCTCAAGTAGCTCACACACTTTCTGTACCACGTTAGGCCAGGCCCCACATTACAAGTTGCCTACATGGGTAATGGGAGAGGCGCCCATGATGGAGAGAGGTAGAGGTCGGGGAGGCAGAAGTAGGGGTGCCCCCAGGGTATTAGTGGGGTACAATCAGTGCCTGTATTGTAAAGGGGAGGGTCACTGGAAGAAGGACTGTCCCCTACGTTTAGAGAAAATGGGGGGACAACAGAATGGTCATGGAGATGCAGGGGCGCCGAATGGCCAGGTGACAAACGGCAGATACGAGTGAAATTATGCTGCCGGTTCGGGGTTTGTGGGTTTGGCGGAAACGTCATTTGAGGGGCAAGGTACTTATTGACACAGACCTGGGCCCATCCCACTCGGTAATCCCGAGCCTATGGTCACAGTAAGAGTGGGAGACAAAGATTAAATTTTTATGGTTGACACCGGTGCTGAATATTCTTTTGTGACACAGCCGATCGCGCCACCGATGGGCACCGAGCCTGATATAATGGGTGCAATGGGGGTATCTGCTAAGTATCCTTTTCTTGCTTCCCGTAAATGCAGTCTGGGAGGGCACAATGTAGAACACCAATTTCTGTAAATGCCCGAATGTCCCATCCAGCTCTTGGGACGGGTTATTCTTTGTAAATTACAAGCCCAAATTACGTTTCTCCCCGGGGTCACGCTAGATTAGACCTGCCTGAGAGTGGCGGCTCTGTTCGGCAGCATAACCCAGCCAGCCAAGAGACCCAACCTGTAAAAATTGCAGTAATTATGCCCAGAGAAGAAGAATGGTGGACGGCATCAACTGCGCCGGTCGCACCAGACCCATACACACTACTACTGGGCGTCCCCGGAGTGTGGGCGGAAGATAACCCTCCTGGGCTAGCTGTGGATATTCCCCCAGTTTATGTTGATCTGAAACCTGGCGCAACACCTGTGGCTCGAAGACCGTATCATATCCCACAGAAAGCCAAACAAAATATCCAGACACATTTACAGAGACTAAAAGATCATGGAATATTAAAATTTTCTGTGTCACCATGGAATACACCGTTATTGCCTGTACAGAAGGAAGGGACTCAAGAATACCGTCCAGTCCAAGATTTAAGGGCAGTTAACGAAGCTACGGTGACCTTACACCCAGTTGTCCCCAATCCATACAATTTATTGGCATTGATTCCGGGAGATACAAAATATTACACAGTGCTTGATTTAAAAGACGCTTTCCTTTGCATCCGCCTTGCTCCCGCAAGCCAACCCCTTTTTGCATTCCAGTGGGAAGAATCCAAGACTGGAGCACGTCATCAAATGACATGGACACGCCTCCCGCAAGGTTTCAAGAACTCGCCCACAATTTTTGGTTGCGCGCTCAGTCAGGACCTCCTGTCCTTCAACGCTCAGCCAGACAAAGTTGTCCTATTACAATATGTGGATGATTTATTGCTTGCTTCCCCCACAGAAAAAGACTGTCTCTCCGCTACAAAAGCATTGTTATATCTGCTGTGTCAAGCAGGATATAAAGTCTCTAAAGAAAGCACAAATATGCAAACAAAGTGTAAAATATCTAGGTTTCCAATTAACAGGTACAAAGCGTGCACTGGGAGCTGAACGGAAGGAAGCAGTCTGCTGTATAGCCCAGCCGAAGACGCGAAGGCAAGTCCGTGAATTCCTAGGAGCTGCCGGCTTCTGCCGTTTATGGATCCCCAACTTTGCTGACATTGCCAAACCCCTCCATCAAGCTACAAAGGGGGATGAGCAAGATCCATTCTTCTGGGAAGAAGAGCAAACAGTGGCCTTTCTGAAGTTAAAGACCCTTCTGATGGAAGCGCCAGCATTAGGTCTGCTGGACCATAGCAAACCCTTCCAGCTGTATGTGCATGAACACAACCAGACAGCAACAGGAGTGCTGATCCAGAATTTTGGCTCATGACCAAGGCCTGTGGTCTACCTCTCCAAGCAACTTGACCCTGTGGCTTGTGGCCTACCCCCTTGCCTGAAAGCAGTGGCAGCCACTGCAATGCTGATCTCTGAAGCTGACAAGTTGAACCTAGGACAGGTTCTTCATGTCAAGGTGCCACACGCAGTCAAAGCCCTGCTTGATGTTAAAGGCAGTTACTGGTTCGGCAATAGCCGGATGACGAAATATCAAGCAATGATGTTTGAGAATCCACGGGTTCATCTGGACCTCATCGCTACCTTGAACCCTGCTACGTTACTACCTGACTGAGGAAGATCCGCATCATGAATGCCTCCAAGTCATGGAAGAAGTATTCAGTAGCAGACCAGATCTGAAAGACATACCCCTAGACAAATACGACCTGCAACGCTTTACTGATGGTAGCAGCTAACATGTATGATGGAAGGAAAGTCTCCGGCTATGCAATTGTCACCAAAGATGGAGTACTAGAAGCTAACCCCTTACCAGGCCACACTTCAGCACAACTGGCAGAAATACTAGCTCTAACAAGAGCTCTACAAATCTCCGAAGGGAAGAGAGTGAATATCTACACTGATTCCAAGTATGCCTTTATGACTGTCCATGCACATGGTGCACTCTACAAAGAGCGAGGCCTGCTCTCCTCTTCTGGGAAGCAAGTCAAATATGCTGCTGAAATCTCTGCTCTTCTCGATGCTGTCTGGAAACCGAGTGCTGTCAGTATTATGCACTGCAGAGGTCACCAAAAGGGTGATACTGAAATACCCAAAGGAAATAGGCGAGCAGACCAAGCTGCTAAATCTGCTGCAAAACCACCAATTTCACACTGTCAAGTCCCCAAAGTCCTCCTCTGCAAGCAAGATGCCCAACCTGCGATGCCTAACGGAGAATTCGTCTAAATTATTCTACAAAGATGGAGTAATGACTTCGAATTGCTTGAAGATAACCATGATTATATTCAGTGGCTCTTCCCAACTCTAGAACAAGGCTGCAATTTCTACTCCACGCCTCTAAGCCCCCAAGAAAATAATCTGATGTGTAACACCTCAGAAATCCAGCAATGACTCCTTCGAGCATACAAGATGATGCTGAAGTTCTTCGGCGTAAAATTAGTGGGATGGAGAAGACATGAAAGTAACTGAAGTTGAACGAGCAGAAAATTTCGTCAAACGATTCGACAATCTGACAATCAACACTCATAACAACTTGAGAATTACCCGTGTCCTGCTGAGCTTGGGGGAACTAGGAGCTGAAGAATATCAAGCCTCACTGGTGAAGTTTCTCCTCAAGGAGATCCTTATTGAGCATAACCTGCTAAGAATGAAGAAAAGTGCAATGAATTTCTTTGTACCGGCGGTGAGAGATGTATAGAAGAGACAAGACCTACTGTACTTCGCCTGGCGGCACTACCAACCAAAAGAAGAATTCATATGGAGAAGACAGGAAGAACTTGAAAGATACAAGGCCCCATCTACAATGATAGCTCCATTACTGCCAGCTCCCCTGAGTGAATGGACACCGGTGTATTCAGAAAAGGAGAAGAAATGGCTGTCAGAGGAACCAGGAAAGTACGGAGAAGATGGATGGTTCCAATTGGCAAGCAACCAAACAGTCCTACCTGTGACATTGGCACCTGAGATTGTAAGAGCACTCCACGCCAGCACTCACGGAGGAAGAGAAATGATGGAACAACAGTTGGAGCCACATTTCTACGTGCCTGGATTGTCAGTGATCTGTAAGGCAGTAGCCCAGCAGTGCGTAACATGTGCCAAGAATAACCCAAGAACAGGCCCATCGCAGCCTCCGGGAAAGCAGCCTATCGGACTGTCCCCAATGGCATCGCTGCAGATAGATTTCACGGTGCTACCACCCTGCAAAGGATACAAATATCTACTCGTGATGGTGCGCACTCTGACAGGATGGGTTGAGGCCTTCCCCACAAGGACTGAGAAGACAGCAGAAGTAGTGAGAAGCCTGATGAGACAGATTATACCACGGTATGGACTTCCACTTGAAATTGGGTCAGACAATGGCCCAGCTTTTGTGCAGAACTGTTTGCAACAGCTTGCTAGCTTGTTGGGCATAACCTGGAAGCTACACACAGCCTACAGGCCCCAAAGCTCAGGGAAAGTCGAGCACATGGACAGAACACTAAAAACTCTGATGTCAAAACTGTGCCAAGAAACGTCACTGGGCTGGTTGAAAGTGCTGCCGATAGTTTATTGCATATTAGATGCAGGCCGACCCCCCCCCCAATTGAAGCTAAGTCCATACGAACTCATGTTCAGGTGGCCTACCCCGCTGATTAACGGGCTAAAGGGGGACCTTTGGGCATTGGGTGAATCCAAACTGAGTGAGCAAGTGTTATTGTTGGGTCAATCCATGCAAAAGTTGAATACTTGGGTGGGAGATAATCTACCTCATTTCTTATATCCCCCACTGCATAAGTATTGTCCAGGTGACTCGGTTTGGGTGAAGTAGTGGAAGAATGACCCACTAGGCCCAAAATGGAGGGGTCCTTACCTTGTCCTGTTATCCGCCCCCACAGCAGTGAAGGTTGCGGAGGTGGTCCCATGGATACATCACTCCAGACTGAAAGCAGCTGCAGCCAACCCCGAACCAGAGTGGAAAGTCATCCCCAGCGAGACCAATCCACTGAGGCTAAAGCTGACGAAGACTGCAGTCCCAAGCATCTAAAGACTCAACAAGTGGATGTTTTGAGGGCCATAATAATGCCAGACCACCCACCAGTGAGGGAGAATGGGGATACCCAGAGGGAAACCCCAAGGGCTATTTTTCGGGGACCTCCTTTTCCCCCAGCCCAACCTGAAACGACCTTTACTTTTGAAATACCGGTGGGGATTGGGTTTATGTGACTGTGAAAAGAGTCGCCCAAGGGATTTTGACACTATACCTTGCCAATCTGATCTATGGACTGTCACGTGGAACCTGCCCTAATTGTCCAAATACGAACGGGAGAGTGGATATCTCCCACATTTGGAATGGTACCCACCCAGTTATGGAGAATCTGTGGAGACAGAAGCGTGACCTAGGTTCCGTGACCACGCCGAGAGGTCACCTATTGGTAAAGTTCAAATACGCTTATGCAAAGAAATCTGGACAAAAAGTGTGTTGGGTGTGCAGCAGTTTGCACCCAGAGACAATTTATATTCCATTTGCTGCAATTTATATGAACTTAAGTACATTTGCAACTGGAAATATTGCGATTCACACTATTTCTGACCCCCAGATTTAACCGGACGAGACAACGCCAGATTACCCCATAACAGGTCCTGTGTACCAGCCAGAATGGTGTTTCCAGATAGAGACAAATAATCTGAGTGAAAATCCATGTCAGTCTAGTAGATTTAATTTTACAGCACACACAGTTCTGTCAGGAACAGGGACAGGATTGTTTGTGGTTAGGCCTCTCCATCTAACGCCGGAACAGCAACAGACAATAGCTGATGTGACTGTGGACAAGCGGAATGCGAGAGATCTTGTGGCATGGTTGGTGCGAATGATGATTGAGATGCGCAAGGGAACACTTCATTTATCCCCGTTCATATTGACGGGAGGCTACCAGGTGTGTTGTGGGTGGGTGTGTTACACGTGGGTACCACCTACAGCTACAAGGATGTGCTATCTAGCCAGTTTGATACCAATTCAGAGGGTGCAGGGTGAAAACACAGCTTCAGACACTGCATTACACACTAGGTACCCACTGGTGTTTGAGAAACAGAAAAGAGAGTTATTTTTGAAGAAAGACCAGGCATGGGCATGGTTTCCAACATGGACTGGACGGGGAAGGGAGTTGATGAGGAGGAGAATGAACAATTACTCAATGCTGATGGGTAAGATTTTGAATAGAACAAGCACAGATATTCAGTTGCTGAGCCTTGAGTTGCGTGAGATCCGGAAGTTGCAAATGGTGCATGACATGGCATTGGAACAGATCACTGCAGCATTGAAGGGACTGTGTGAAATGACTATGCATTATGAATGTTGCACCTACATCAGAAACACATCACACGAGGTCCCTGACTATTACCAGGTAATCTAAGATCACCAGGAGAAAGTTGCTCAGTTGCAGAACACAGCCAGGCAGATCGAAGCGGAAGGCTGGAACCCTTTTTGAGGGCTCGGGTCATTCGGAGATTGGTTCGGATCAATCCTGGGATTTATCTCACGGATTGGATCCATGATAATGATGATGATAGTGATCTTGGTGATAGTGGTACTATTGTACCGCATAGGGTTATGCCTATGGCCATTGTGCAAGAAAGCTCTGACACCCACACGAACACAGAAGATACCACTGATGATCCCGCAAGATATGTTCCCAGTGAAGGTGGTTCCCCCTAAGTACGAAGTATTTGAGAATAGCATTAGTGGAGTGTAGTGGCTAAGGGTCTCAGGAGGAGAACCTGAAACCCTAGCCAAGGGGGGAATGTAAGGGACTCAGGCCAGGAGATGGCCGCCATCTTGAGCCAGGCGGCCATCTTGTTCAGAACTTTAGTTCACGTTAATGTAAACAGCAAATATTAGCTCAATTAGGATTTAGCTTGCATAGATTCTTTGGAATGTTTTAAACTAACAGGCAGAGCAATTAGGTTAATAAGATCCGGGCAGATGCTGGCACGGAGTGACAGGATGAGAAAGTAGTTACATCAAGGTCAGGAAGCTGGGGCCTGAACAAAGAGAGATGTGAAAGCAGACGGGGCCTTATCTAAAGTATACAATAAACAAGTCCCAGAGAGGGAGGCACAAGCAGGATCCAGAAGAGTGTTAAATTCTCTAATTGCCAAAATACCGTGAAAGCTGCCAATTTATGACCAAAGTGTGGAATGTCTTTGTATTCAGTAATGGGAGGTACGCAGGGCCGGATTAACATAGGGGCAGATGGAGCAGCAGCTCCAGGTCCATGCCTCAGAATAGGCCCAGAGAAAGGATAACTATGTCTGCATTTGGACCACTGTATCTCCAACTCCATAGCAGCTGCAAGGGTCAAGTGAGGTATCACTGGAAAGGTCAGAGCATGGCCTTTCCAATGATACCAAAGATGACCAGGTTTTAAGTAAAAATAAATAAAATAATAAATATTTACTTTTTGTTTCTCTTTCCAAAAGTAATATTTTTCACTTTTCAATTATAAAGTAAACAATGACGCTGCACTAACTAACCATCACATTTCCCATGTCACCAACAACTGTGGAGGTGATGGTACAATCCATTGTTACATCAAAAACCTAAACTGCCGCACTGCAGTGAAGAGCACTGCGGGGAACTTTGGACCCCTGCGTCACTAATCTTTACACCTCACAAGGTCAAGTGAGGTGTCATTGGACAGGGCCGAGTCTGGCCTTTGCATTAATACCAAACCTGACCATGCAAAATCTAAAAGGAAATAATTTTTTATTTATTTATTTTTAGTTCCAAAGAGATGGCATTGTCCATTTGTCACGTATAAAATGAGCAAAACCACTGCCATTACATAGAAACATAGAAAATGTCGGCAGATAAGAACCTTTCGGCCCATCTAGTCGCCCAATTACATGGATACTTTACCTGGATTTATCTTTTGTTTAGGATAGCCTTATGCCTATCCCATGCCTGCTTAAATTCAATTACTGTTTTGGCCTCTACCACTTCTACTGGAAGACTGTTCCATGTATCCACCACCCTCTCAGTAAAATAATTGTCAAGGAACGGACATGAGAGCTCTTTTCAGCGAGCGACAGGACTAAAGACTGAACCCTTTTAAAAGACCATTTTTCCTGTTTTCATTTTGGTTTTGCGTGTGAGCCTATGGACCTCTTATTTTATTGCTAGATGTGGTTTTATTGGTGTAATGTAATAAAAATGTACCCTGTATGATGTGACTGTAAAAGTATGAAAGAAACCGTTTGTATGTGTTTTTCCCTGTCGCCATTTTGCTCATCCCAGCATGGTATCACAGAACAAAGGATCTCATGCCCCAAGATGGAGGATGCAGCGGGCCAGAGGATTGAAGGCTTTTCCAAGACCTCATCTGCCTAATCCCCTGGACAATGGGGGAGCCTGAAAGGGCAAAATAGAGGATACAGCAAGCCAGTTGATTGGAGGCTTTTCCAAGACCTCATCTGCCTAATCCCTGGACAATGGGAAGGCTGACAGGGACCTGATAGGGAACAGGAGGCTGGGAAAGGAGCCAATCAGTGCTGGTTGTGTGGGTGGGGGAGTTGGTAATCTGTTTGTGTGAAGTTGTATAAATGACCCTGTTGAAACCCATAAAATTCAGTTCACTGTTTTAAAGCATACAGCCGCGTCTGGTGTCTTCATTTTAGAGCTACAATCACTATTGCAGGAGACACTCAGCGGTCTCCTGCATCACCACTCAACCCAGGAACGGGATCCCCAAGGCAACACCGCATCATCTCTCCAGACGCCGGACCAACGCCATTTCATCCTCCAGGCCACTCGAGACGCCGAGTGCCGTGCCACTCGGTAGTCGGGCCGGACGCCATCAAAGGGGGGGGGTCAGATAGAGCAGGACCGCAGGCGGACTTCCATCCCGTCACAATAATGCTTTCTGATGTTACTTTTAAACCTTTTGCCCCTCTAATCTAAGACTATGTCCTCTTGTTTTGCTACTTTGTTTCCTTTTAAATATACTCCCTTCCTCTACCTTGTGGATTCCCTTTACATATTTAAATGTTTCTATCATATTTCCTCTGTCTCGTCTTTTTTCCAAGCTGTACATGTTAAGATCATTAACCCTTTCCTGGTAACTTTTCTCCTTCAAGCCGTACACCATTTTAGTAGCCCTTCTCTGAACTCTCTCTAAGATGTCTATATCCTTCTGGAGATACGGTCTACAGTACTGCACACACTCACCTTCTCATTTCCCACGCTGGGAGCAAGGTCACTGTTTTATACATACAGGGTTATTTAGAGAGAGGTGAAAAGCAGGAGAATGGCTGGAGAATGAAAAATTCTAGGTCAAAATAGCAGATTTGGAAAGTGAGATGAAAGGGAGAATTTTTCTGGTTTGGCTATTTTGACCTAGAATTTTTCATTCTCCAGTCATTCTCCTGCTTTTCACGCTCTCTGAATAACCCTGATAGTCATATTATTTGTAAAATAAAAAATGTTCCAAAACACAAGGGAAATATTTCATTTTTTGGTTAAAATTGTATATCTTCTCAGAAAAAAAAGCAGTAGCAGGTTCCCATTTCACTTTTTTTTTTAACAAGAATGCCGGCCTATAGGATATATATCCACAAAGGTTTGGATGATAAAATGGGAAAAAAAATTACACTCTTTAAATGATTGAAATCTGAATGAAAAATGAATCACACAGTATCTGCCTGGTCAGATATACCTGTATCTGCACTATTAAACAACCCAAAATAGGTTTTCATTTCACTAAATTAAAAAAAAAGCCCACCAAAATCTTCAGCTCCAGGCCCATAGAGATCTTAATCCGGGCCTGGAGGTACGGACCCACGTGGGGTGGGATAGTGTCACCATGGGGTGGGTTAATTGGGATGTACCTGATTATCTAGTCAGGGTATAAAACACTATGTTTGTATGTAAGCGGGACTCAGTCTTTGCGATTCAATCCTGGCTGAGTGGTGACGTCCCAATAAAGTTTGCCTTTCCTGAAGAGACTCGTGGCCAGTCAGTCTTTGCCCCCGCCGGCCCGGTCTTCCCCCGAAAGAGCCAGGTGGATTCCGGTAACATTTTGTCTTGGAGCGGGTGAACTGAGAGGGTTACCATCACCATAGGAGAAACTTGGGTCATTCTTTGGGTCTGCAATTCTTTTGATGAACTCACAAAAGTAGGAAAAAGGAGGAAAGGCAACTTGATGTCTTTCCTTGTAATTTGATCCAAGCGCTGCCCAATTTTCTTGAAGGCCATACGGTAGCTTGAGAACAATAGCGTTGATGTCACGAGGGGTGTCAAGGTAACTGAGACCAGGTAAGCGGATGTCCATCTAAGCAAGTTGAAGCTCTAGTAAAACATCGCTGAGTACTTGAAACTTTAAATTGTCTCTAGCGGAAATCCTTGGGAAGCTGTGCAATCTTTTGAATAAGGCATCTTCAATGGCTTCTGGACTGCCAAAGGTACGTTCAAGTCTGTCGCAAGCAGCATTAAGGCTTGCAGCAGGGTTGTCAATATGAACCGCTTTGAGCCTCTTGATGCGTTCAGTAGACTGGGGACCTAGCCATCTGATGAGCAGATCTAATTCTTCTGTAGCAGTTATGTCTAGGTCACTCATTGTGGCTTTAAAAAGGTAGATTTCCGTCCTCTGTAATTTTCAGGCTGGTCATCAAACTTGGTGAGGCCGGTCTTTGTGAGCTCTCTGCGAAGCATGTATTTAGCAAACTGCGACAGCATCCATGTTTTCAGACACTGGAACTGGTTTAAAGTTTATTGGCATGTTGGTTTGTAGCTGTGGAGCAGTGTGCTTGCTAGTAGGTACTTGGCTGGTGTCAAGGTAAGGTGGATAGTTTATTATGTGCATGCTAGTATCCACTGCTTGCAGAGATGTTGCAGTCTGATGTACTGGAAGATATGAAAGCAAATTGTCTTGGAGTACAGTAGGTGCGGAGAAGAGACCTTGGTTGATTGCTTCGGTTGCTGTGACAGGGAGCTGACATTCTGGAGAGGAATGTGAAGAATCTGAGGCATAAGACACAGCTGAGTGTCTGTGTCACATTCAGTCACAATGGCAGTACCCGGCATGCGCCAAGTAGGGTTCTGGTATGAGTAAAAGCCCCTATATGCAGAAATGCAGGACACAATAACCTTGTATACGTGAATATAACCACAGGAGACACTGGGGACCTCTGCACGGCTATACCAAAGGAGCCCTATACTGATAGATCGGTCCTAAGGCTAGGGTCAGACGAACGCATTTTCGCGTTGTCTGTGAAAAAGTGCGTTCGAACGAATGGACGCATTTTTTCACGGAGTACGCGATAGCGGTCATACGATGCGCATTTGCATCCGTGATTTTGTACGGATCATCAATAAAACACTTTGTGCATCTGGACGTTATGTTGGCCGGACATTAGCAGTGTCTGACATCTCCAATTCACGCACACACGCCGCTAGCGGACGCAGAGCACTCTGTACAACCGTACTAGAGGTTTTACGTTCTCGACAAAATGCGTTCGTTTTCCACTTGCGTTGCGCAGCCGGACTTTTGTGCGACCGTACTTCGTATATTGGCTGTCATTGCCTGGCACTTGCTGCTAGTGCGGCCGTGATTAAGTGCGCCTGCACGCGCGTTCGCACTGCGCTCGTCTGACCCTAGCCTTAGAGTGGCCGAAACTGCACTAATAGAAAAAGGTTACCTAGTAGCCGTACAGAGTCCCAGGGTGTACACAGAATACCTGAAGGAGTATGTACTCCACAGCCTCCAGGGAAGGACTTCAATCACAAAAGTCGTGGTCAGCAGGGTCACACAACAAAACAATAAATCAATATGCACGGTACAGACAAGGATATCCAATAGATTGGTTACCTTATACAAGCAGAAAATCCGTTAGCCAGGCCAGAGGGTCAAAACCATATAATCAGTCAGAACATGAAACAAACGAAAGAGAAACACTTGAACTGATTACATGTAAAACACTGGACATGAACTGGAACCTAGGCTAACTAAAGAAACAACGGACAGATCAAAGAAATAAGTTAAACAATAAAACATAGACTTGACCAGACAGAACAACAGGAAGCTCTCAGGAACGTGGAGTCAGCAGCAAACAAAGACTGAAAATGAACCAGATGCAAGAGCATGGTGATCTGGGCCCATGACTTTAAATAGGGAAGTGATCAGCCCATATCACTTGCAGCAGATCTTAACAGGCAGACTCTTAACCCCTGAGCTGCATCCCAGGGAAAAGCAACATAGAAACACATAGGAACCAACACATGAGGAATACAGAGGGCAGGGAGACAGGGTTGGAACGTGGGAATGTGACAGTCTGCTGCTACTGTTGTCCCTTTCACTAGCAGCTTGTTCTAAGACCTTTAACCTCGCCATGGCCGTGGCATGTTCACATTGTTTTTCCAAAAGTTCCATTTCCACTTCCTTGCGTGCGGCTTCAGCTTCTATTTCTGCTTTCTGGTGTGCGGCTTCAGCTTCCATTTCTGCTTTCTGGCGTGCAGCTTCAGCTTCCATTTCTGCCTTCTGGTGTGCAGCTTCAGCCCCCATGCGTGCGGCTTCAGCTTCCCTTTCTGCCTTCTGGCGTGCAGCTTCAGCCTCCATTTCTGCTTTCTTTTGGGCGAAGGCTGCATGAATTTTAGAAGCTTCAGCATCAGCACGGGCCTTTATGAGTTGTTGACGGAGTGTGGAAGATCTTGATTGCAGGGATTTGGAAGACCTTGAGAAGTGTCTGGTAGGAGTGTCTGGCAGAGCAATGAGATCTGGATTCATGTGTGACGGAACCGTTCTCTTCCGTCTGTCGTGACTCTCCAGACACCCCTTCGTTGCGGTCAGCCCGGCTACTGGGAGCGCTGTCCTCAGCGCCTCGTGCAGCTTGACCCGCCTGCTTCTGTTTCTCTGCCCTGGAGCCGTTAGGAATTTCCAGAAGGCTGCTCTGTGCCTTCTGAGGTTGAGTGTGTAGTTGAAGGAGACACCAGACGCGGCTGTATGTTCCAACAGAATTCTCTCCCTCTCAGAACTTTAACCCTTTCGCTGCTGAGGCTTTTCCCGCCCCTGTGCTGAGGTCATTTTTACCGGTTTTGCTCATCATGTTTAAAACGTTTTGAAGGCTTATTTTAGTATATGACCCAGACATATTATATATCGTTCTTTCCGTCAGACTCGGTAGATTCATAATATGTCATTATTATATGTATACGTTATGTCATGTCTGTATATTATAACAAAAAATGCAATAAAATATGTATTTTCAATAATTTACAATGTGTAAAGTGTTTTTTTTCACATTTTAACATGCGAGCAATTGCGGTTATATTTTGTATGGGGTGCGCTTGTTAAAAAAATTAGAGATGGGGTCTCGTTACATTTTTTTTGGGGGAAAATTACACTATTTTTAACAAACGCACCGCATACAAAAATCGTTAGTGCAGCATCATTGTTCACATTATAATTGAAATGGGAACAATATTGCTGCATTAACAAACCAAAAAAAAGAAAAAAAAAGTGTTTATTTTTTTTATAATTTTTTTTTAATTTTTTTTATTTTTATTTTTCATTTTTTTTTTTTTTTTACAAAATTTTTTACTTTCATGTTTGGTATCGTTGGAACGGCCATGCTCTGGCCGATCCAACCATACCAAAATTTAACCCCTAGCTGCCACGGATCGGGAGATAGGGAGTTCATTGGAACTCCCTATCTCCACAGTTGGTGGCAGTTAAGGGTTAAGTCCAGGACTGGCGTCATCGTGCTACGCACGATGACGCCAGTCCTCAGGGGGAGTTCCCGGAGGCTTGGCCGACATCCAAGATGTCGGCCAGCTCCGGGAAAGGATCGCAAACCGGCGCTTTTCAGCGCCGATTCGCGATCCAGCTCCCCAGGGGTTAATGCCAGGCATCATTTGGAAGGGCAGGCTGTGCCCTTCCAAATGATGCCTGGGTTAACCCCCGCAGAGCCGCCAATCGGAGGGAGGAGAGAGGTCCGAAGGACCTCCCCCCCCTCCCTTTCAGGCGCCTCCTCCGCACATGCGGGGGGCGCCTGAATTTGGTGTCATCGCGCTGCCGCGATGACACCAAATTCCGGCGGCTGCTGTTCCGGATGCCAGGCTGACATCCAGGATGTCAGCCCGCACCGGAGGAGCCAGCGATCGTCCGGAACCCGGCCGAACGCTGACCCCAATGGGAGGACGCACTCAGCGCGTCCTCCGCATACCAGCGGGAATGCTGAGGACGCGCTGAGCGCGTCCTCAGCACCGAAGTGGTTAATGAACAAAAAACGCCACTACTTATGCTGAGATCCAACAGTCATAATTTGCATAAATGACGCACATCGTCCTACTAAAATGCTAATTACATTATGTCAGATAGATATTTACAATAAACATTCTTTAGCCTTTAGCTCACCCAACATTTAAATAATCTATTGTTCTAACACATCAGATTAAAGACAAACACTATCCCAGACTTCTTGAATCAAACATGCAGCCAGATAAGGGGAAAAGCACGGTTACGTAAATTACACAGCTGTAAAGTTTGTTTACTGGCTATACAAAAACACATTTACCTACAGGAATATAAGTATATTTAAAAATAAAGCTACGCAAATTTACACTAAACTAATTTAAACTAAAACCAAACGATGTAAAATATATTTTAAATCACACGATACAAATGAACACAAAGTCTCTTGGGGTCTGAAGCGCGGAGCGCCACGTCACCTCCATGACATCATGGAGCTGTGCGATTTTTACTTCTGCCTTTGTCTTTGTTTGCAGCACTAGATTGTCTCTTTCTAGATTGAGCTCATAGAATCTCTTTAGTTCTTCCAGTGACACTTCAGTTTTGTACCACTTTAAGAGATGAATATATTTAACACACAGTCTATGATACTTCTGATAAGCGACATCTAATTGCTTAATCGTGCTCTCTAGTTGTAATGCATCATGACATGGTTGAGAGAGAGCTGACATGGATTTGCCAGTAGTACACCATAGATCATTCGTATGAGACAGCAACTCTTCTGCGTCAGCTTCAAGATTTTCTTGTACTTTCCAGGTTGGTTTTGTTAAAAGAACACTCTAGGCTGAACCCCCCCCCTTTTTTACATTATATTATACCTACAATATTGCCCTACCTAGTCGTTCAGTATTTATTTTTAGTTTTTTTATGTTATACTTACCCTAAAAACCGACACTTTTCCAACTGCGTTTTTTTTTTTACTCACCTCACTCCTCTTCCGCTCCCGTCGTGGTAAATCTTCAACTTGGCTTAAGGTTTACGTGCAAAGCGCGCCTATCATGTAAACCAGCCAATCAGCAGGCTTCCTCCTGGCTCCACCTTCTTTGATTAGTGTTACGCGCAAGAGGATGTGTGCAACACTAATCACAGCCACCGACTTTTGCCAACGGCTCGCTCCGGCCAGCTACTGCGGCGAGTTGGAGACGTCATCGCGCTGAAAGCGCGATGATGTCTCCTACTCGGCAATAGTCGGTAGAAGCGGGAAATACAAATCCCGCTCTGCTGATTGACAGCTGGGAGGGCAGAGGAAAGTCCTCCGCGTCTCTCATCTGTTTCAGCCGATCGGCTCAGCAGAAGGGTGCGCAAAGAAAAGGGCATACTTAGGTGGTCATGTTGCCTAGAGTATCCCTTTAATCTTTTTTCTCTTTTGTTTGGTTCAGGGTTTAATTCCTGATCTGAAAGGATATCTGAGTCTGGTAGTGTGTCAGATTGCATATTGATTTGCTGGAGCATTTTGCTGACAAGGAGAGGGTTAATGGTGTAGTTCTATAGCAGCAGAGAAATGTATCAATTTTGCTGAGCTCTGCTAGGATTCCTAGGCAACGGTTGTAGAAAAATTTGCTTTTACTTTCTGATAAGATTTCACAGTCAAATCACGTGCAATGCATATAGAGGAATAACTGGTTGTAGTGTACAGATGCACTGTATAAACTGTTTGTAAGACACAGATGTATTGAAGATTCACAGCACTAATATCCTGACACTGTTGAATGCTATGCTTGGACTTGCTTGCAGGCACATACAGGCTTGTGGTAATGGCTGCGCTGTGTGAAGCTTCTATTTCCAGTGTCCCTACAACGTCTCCCTGTGTATCCAGAGCTAGCAAGGATCCTATGGAGGATGTCTGACTGATCTTTCTTTGATCTTTTGGCTGATCTTTCTAAGATCTTCTGACTGATTAAATTATTTTTTGACGGTTCTGTTTCTCCACCAAAGCACTGAGAATGTGATCTCTTAACTTACAGTTGCGATGAGATGGCGATAACTCCCAGTCTTAGATGAATTACAGACAGTGACTCAACCCGGATGACACTTTGAAGATCTGATGAAGTTTTATTCCATAAACTGTAGAAAATCCACAACAATATACATCGGATAGGTTCAAAAAATCATAATGGAATCTGGGTCAATGAGGCTTGCAAAGGATTACTGGGAAGAGAACAAGGGTGGAGCTATCTGGACAGGAAATCCCTGCACCATGAGGAGGGGAGGCGAGACACTCCGAGGTAGATAAGACATGTGCAATACTTAAAGGCATATCACAAGGCATGTGAAACATGACATGGCTGCTAGAGAAATATCCCCCCCTCCTCAGTCTACACGGTGGTAAACATGTCCATATTAAGTGAGGTGTGCCCACCAGGATGCCAAGACACAGTTCAACATAAATCCTGGATTCCGACACATGACCAACGTGACGTCACAGGTCCTTCTAGGAGGGTGCAAATTATCCTCTATCGTGAGGTTCTCGGTGTCCGTCCCGGTCCCGCGGTTTGTTTCTCTGCTGCTGCACTTCGGGCTGGAGTCAGTTTAGTGGATTTTCACCTGAAAATTTCCTGTGTGCAGAACAAATCCAAGAGCATAGGAGGCTCCAGCAAGAGACTGATACCGATAATCTGCAACTTTTCTGGTCGATTTTATTCTCTCCATCCCCTTTGTCCTTTGGGTCCTGAGCCCTGTGAGGCCGCAGATCCACCTGGTGACTCCAGAGGAGATCCAGCCTGAGGGTCCTGGGAGTGAGCACCCTTCTTCCAATGATGCAGAGGTATTCTTTGCAGCATGAGATGGTGCATTGTCATGCATGAAGATGATTCTATTACGTAAACCATAGTTGGTTGTGGTTTCGACGTGTGGTTTCGCGTTTATCTTCTGCTTCTCTTAATCCTTTTGGATCTTTTATGTGGTTTCTCTTTGATAAATACTGAAGAAAAATAATCATTTAAAATTTCTGCCTTGGGGGGCATGGCTAGCGACGGACGGGAGCAGACGCATGTTAAGGAGCTCCGCGGTTTACCCTATACCGGGTCACAATTACAGTGTCTGAACCGTCCGATATTGATCTGCTGAGGGCCCCCAGGACGAGTGGACTGTGTGGTGCTCACGGCGCCGCTGATTTCCGAGCGTTTTATCGCTCCCATCTGACTTCCTGGACCTTCGGGCCTGTTGCGGCCTAGTTGCGGCAGCCATCTTGTGGAGCCTGGGGTGTTTCCTGGAGGCCATATCGGACCTGATTCCCGGCTGGAGAGACTTTACTGTCGCCTGAGCATGGGGAAGAAACTGAAAACACTTCCACAGCGCAGGTTGGTGGACACCAGACAGGCGGACATTAGAGATTCACTGAATTATAGACGCTCTGCAACAGTTATACCCCCCTCTTCCCTCCTGCCCATGGGGTATGACTCCTCTGAGGAGGAAGACTGCTCCTGGCACAACGGACGGGGGCCCGATTGGCCCGCCGAGACGTCCCGGGACAAGAATCCAATGACTATGAGTGCCGCTGCACGCAAGAGAGCGCAGAAAAAGAGGAAAAAGGCCTTGGAAGCGGAGTTACCTGAGGCCACGGCTACGGAGCCCTCCGCAGGTGGCTCAGAGGCTGATACGCTAATGTCGGATGCGGAGGACCTGACACGACGGACAGACGGCCCGCAACAAGAGGGAGACCTACAACCGCAGCGGATATCGGATACCCCAGGGGAGACTGGCTCTCTATTGGGTGCAGCAACGCCTCCAAGCTCTGCCAGGACCCCTGCGGCTGCCCCAGATGACATGCGCCCCACTACAATGCAGGACTATAGAAACTTCATAGCGGAGATCAAATCAATATGGCTGACCGAATTATCTAACGTGCGCTCTGAGGTAAAGGAGGTGCGCTCACAGATGGTGGCGGTTCAGGCTCAGAATGTGGAGTTGGCAGAAGAACAGACGGTATTGTCGGCACAGGTGACTGCTCTCAGGTCTCAGGTGGAGGTTTTGACACGCTCAGTGGAGGCTCTGGAGTCCCGGCACCGTCGGCGTAATGTCCGTGTCCGGGGAGTTCCCGAGTCGGTTACTCCAGCGGACTTACTCTCGTACACTAATAGTCTGGCACGCCAGGTTTTGGAGGATCCGCCTGACACCCCGGAGGTGTTTAGCACGGTCTACCGCATTCGCAAGGCTGCTGAGGCCCCACGGGATGCCCCGAGAGATGTGATCGCGGTCACAGCAGATGTGGCAGCCAAAACACGGATCATGACAGCGCCGGGGGCGCGAGCTGATGTCCTATTCGATGGAGTAACCCTGAAATTATTTCACGACCTGCCCTTCGCAACGCTGATGGCGCGCCGCAGATATCGCGAGGTGACAGCTTTCCTCAGGCATAAAGGGGTCCGGTACCGCTGGGGTCCAGCCGGCTCATTAGTGGTTACCCATAACAAAATGTCGTATGTAATCTCGGACCCGGCCGAGGCCTGGCCTGTTTTACTGGGGGCGGGTTTTGCGCCGGATGGTGCGCTCGTCTCCCCGGGCTGAAAACTTAGGTGATGGGAATCTCTGACTTGTTTGCACAACACCTTTACGAGAAGCCGCCTCTTTTTCAATGCGTTCTTTTTAGTTCATGGTTTTGCATTTTGACTCATGTTTCGTTGTTTATCTGATGTCTTTTGCTGCTCGGAATGTTATAGGAAGACCTCCTCTCTTTCTCTGTTGTTTTTAATTTTTATTTTTATATAGTTTGAGGAGCTATTTAGATGGATTCGGGGATTGTGTTGTGAGCCACTTTGATAACCCCCCCCCCCCCTCATTGCCTGTATTGCTATATGGGATATTGGAAGTGTCTTATGCTCCCCTTTTCCTTTAGGTTTCAGGCCTTTTCTCCCCCCCCCCTTATGATGGCATTGCCTTTGGCGCCTGCAGATGTTTCAATACGCCTCTTTATTTATTTTTTATTTCTTATCTATATAATGCTTTACGACAGTTGATATCACAGCCCTGTGTGGCTGCTTTCTTGTTGGTCGACATGTGGCCCTATTTGAAATTTCTAAATAAAGAATTTAAAAAAAAAAAAAAAAAAATCCTGGATTCCCTGGTCAATACTTTTGGCAAAACACAGGTAGCAGCTTGGTCCATAGTCCGTCGGAAGGAGGCTGCCGCCAGGCTCCTCCAACTGCCCCAGTGATGGCGGAGTCTGTCGCAACCAGCACTACAGAGATTCTTCATACATCTCACTCACATCATCACACGTGTCAGTCAATCAAGCATCATTGTAGGAAATCACATATCAAAGCATCACTACAAGAAAATTACACAGGGAGCCAAAAACACGTCACATGTTAGTCAATCAAAGCCTTGCTAGAGGAATTCAGGAATGTATTAAGCGTCAAATGTACAGTTGTGTTCAAATTATTCAACCCCCAATGCTGTAAAGGGTTTTAGGGAATTTAGTGACATTTGTAATTGTATTCAGAATGAAATCCTACAAGGACTTTTTAAAGAACCATATGCAACTAAAATGACATCAATTGGTTTTGTAAAACAGTAGTAAATGTTTCTTTTGTGAATTCTTCATTGACACAATTATTCAACCCCTTAAAGACTACCACTCTGAAGAACAGAGGTTCATTCAAGTGTTTTCAATCAGGTATTGAAAACACCTGTGGATGTCACGGAGCAGCAATAAAGCATAATAAGCACCAATTAGGCAGCTTTAAAATGACTGTGATACTCAGCTCCTTCTAGACATTTACAGAATATAAGAGAGAACACGTAGCGCTATATAGTGAATGTATTGGATGGCTGCTCAAATAAACACCTATGTACACCCTTATACAATACAACAATAGAAAGAATTGGGGCGTAAGCCCCGGTGTGAGCGCACTTAACTGAGTTAAATTGGAAATCTTCAACGGTATTCTCAATAATCTGGTTGGGAGATCATATGTCCTATTAATAAAAAATAAAATACTCCATGGTGCAAATATCGTCTGTATAATCAAGTAACACGATAATGTGAGGTATTGTTGTAGGTAAAAAACTCACAAGTGTAGAGCCAGGTAAGGCTCAATATAGGTCGCCTCTTGACCACTCTGGGGGGTCACTCCCCTTGTATAGGATTCTTCACGCTTTAAATCAATCGTGGGATCAGCCGTTGGCGGATTTCTTTGAAAAGGACACTTCCATTGCGCAGATAACAGTAACTTGGATGAACAAATGAGAGAATGGGTACTTACAATCTCTTGAGCCTCTTGAGAAAGTGGCTCAGTATGAAGGCTTATCAGAAATCTGGTAGTCGATGAATTGGTTTCCCGATGGAAGATGAACCAATGATTAGATGTGCACTATATTTATCAATGCAACATTGATGTTGCAAATGTTGCATTGATAAATATAGTGCACATCTAATCATTAGGCAGCTTTAAAATGACTGTGATACTCAGCTCCTTCTAGACATTTACTGGTGTGGTTACAAACATGGTGAAGTCAAGAGAATGGTCCAGGAAGACAAGAGAAGAGGTTATTACTCTTCACAGGAAGGGCAATGGCTATAAGAAGATTGCAAAGATGTTAAACATACCAAGAGAGACCATAGGAAGCATCATTCGCAAATTAAAGGCAAAGGGCACTGTTGAAACGCTACCTGGTCGTGGCAGAAAGAAGATGCTGACTTCGACTGCTGTGCGCTACCTGAAGCGTAGAGTGGAGAAAAGTCCCTGTGTGACTGCTGAGGAACTGAGAAAAGATTTGTCAGATGTGGATATTGAAGTTTCAGCTCAGACAATACGGCGCACACTGCGTAATGAAGGCCTCCATGCCAGAACTCCCAGGCGCACCCCCTTGCTGTCTCCAAAGAATAAGAAGAGTCGACTGCAGTATGCCAAAAGTCATGTGGACAAAACACAGACGTTTTGGGATAGTGTTCTGTGGACTGATGAAACAAAATTAGAACGTTTGGGCCATGGATCAACGCTATGTTTGGAGGAGGAAGAACAAGGCCTATGAAGAAAAGAACACCTTGCCTACTGTGAAGCATGGCGGGGGTCAATCATGCTTTGGGGCTGTTTTGCTTCTGCAGGTACAGGGAAGCTTCAGCGTGTGCAAGGTACCATGAATTCTCTTCAGTACCAGGAGATATTGGATGACAATGTGATGCAGTCCGTCACAAACCTGAGGCTTGGGAGACGTTGGACCTTTCAACAGGACAATGATCCCAAGCATACCTCCAAGTCCACTAGAGCATGGTTGCAGATTAAAGGCTGGAACATTTTGGAGTGGCCATCGCAGTCACCTGACTTAAATCCATTGAGAACCTCTGGTGGGACTTAAAGAAAACAGTTGCAGTGCGCAAGCCTAAGAATGTGACTGAACTGGAGCTTTTGCCCATGACGAATGGGCGAAGATACCCGTAGATCACTGCAAGACACTTGTGTCAAGCTATGCTTCACGTTTAAAAGCTGTTATAACTGTAAAAGGATGTTGTACTAAGTACTAAGATTGAATGTCACTTGGGGGTTGAATAAAACTGATAATGATGTGAGCACAGAAAAGACATTTGTGGTTATTTCATTATAAATGTTATGTTATATTTGTCTGACCTACACGTGCCTCTTTAATTGTAAGCAAGATGACTGAATGATCAAAATCAATGTCAAACTGGCCAAAACACTCAATTTCAGTGGGGGTTGAATAATTTTGAACACAACTGTAAATGGTGTTAACTTCTGGTTAGTATCCACACAGTAACATAAACAGTATTAAACTCTGGTTAGCAACAGTGGCTACATAAACATAAATGGTGTTAACTTCAGGTCTGTGTTATAAACATAAATGATATTAAATCTTCTTGCAGAAAATCACTGATAACTCGAAACGTAAACGATAGCAGGGTTTAGAGGTACAGACTAGACATGTGCACAGCACAAAATTTTGTTTTGAACTAATGGATTAGTCCTAAAATGCAATTTATTTAGTTACTAAAGAAATTCGTTTTCAGTTCTTTAGTATGAAAACTAATTTCATTCATCCGAAAACCAGCGGATACAATTACTATTGTAGTGGCTCCTCAGAGGGCTGAGATCGCTGCTTGTTAAAGTATCTCTCACTCTCAGCACAATGTGGGCCATATTATATAGTTGGTGCTAACTTAACCAGAGCTGTTGTAAACTTCCCAGAGCCATTATAGCCTATGGAGGTTTTCAGTTTACAACAGCTCTGGTTAAGTTAGCACCAACATTGTAATACTGCCCCGTGTCAGGCAAAGCTGTTACAGTAACTGACTGCTGCTCATCACAGCGCTCAGAGTTTCAGGAAACTAGTAAATAATATTTTTAGATATAAGAGGTTAGAACAATATTATTTCCTTGTTTTACTGAAACTCTGAGCGCTGTTACAGTCAGTTACTGTAACAGCTGAGCCTGATACATTGTACTGAGAGATAATGTAACAAGCAGCCGATCTCAGCGCTCACAGCCACTGGATTTAAAGGGCTGAAAAAAAGTATCCTCTCTGTATAATTTTTAGAACATCCTCCTGCATTAATTAATACCCCTCTCTGTATAATGTATACAACATCCACCTGCATTAATTAATACCCCTTTCTGTATACTATATATAACATCCTCCTGAATTAATTAATGTCCCTCTCTGTATAGAACATCCTCCTCAATTTATACCTTTCTCTGTATAATGTATAGAACATCCTCCTGCATGAATTAATGCCCCTCTCTGCAGATCTTCGGATGTTGCGATGTTGCACTCTTCATTGCTGGTCTCCTTCACTCATCAATGTAATATCACAAAAAGGACTGAAACTAAAATGTAGTGCATTTTATTTTAGTTTCTTTCGTTTTTGTACTGAGCAGTTTCGTTTCTCTTGAGTCATACGAAAACTAAATTATTCCAAAATTCGGACTAAATCGTTTTAGTACTAAAACGAATGCACATGTCTAGTACAGACGTTTTCCCGGTGTCTGCTAAAAAGAGAGACAAAATAACAGGCAAAGGACAGCAGAATGAAGCAGCGCCGTATCTTCAAGCACGTGATGACAAGAATCAATACGTCACTGAAAACATTGAAGCTTTCATCTTTGCCAACGCCTTGGCTGGGAAGCTCCATCGCTGCCAGGTAGAAGCTTCAAGTGGCTCTGAGAAGTGCGTCCACAGGTATGAGACTCCTCACTGACCACACAGACACCCCCTGCCTTTATAAACCATCTTTAAACAACACAGAGGACATTTTCCAGTAATCAGTGGTGACTTACAAGTAGGAGTTTCCTTCCGTCATACGGACACAAAACGCTGGCCGGGCGTTGGGCTCCTACAAGGGACAGACTCATTCCCTTATTGTGAGGATGAAGTCAAATCCCTTCTAACATATTTCTAGCATCTTCCCAAGATAAGGTTTAACAATAGTCATATATACATATATATATATGTATAAAATACAAAACAGCAAAAGGTTGCACTCAACCTCAAAACTAAGCATGTGCATCTAAGACATCATATAAAATAACACCAGGAAAGAGCTCTCCACATTACGGACCACCTTCTTCCATCATTTTCTGTGAAAAAAACCTGACTGAGGTAAAATGATGGGGATTCAGTTCACAAAGTATGATCAGAATTTGTTTAAGCTGTCACAGTCGCCAATGTATCCCATCTTTGACAGGTCCTATCGAACTCACCCTGGAGCTCCCCAGCAGCTTGAGGCCTTTATAGGCTGCCATGGTGGAGCACCTGTGAACAGGGAGGGGTGCAATCACCTGTGAACAGGGAGGGGTGCAATCACCTGTGAACAGGGAGGGGTGCAATCACCTGTGAACAGGGAGGGGTGCAATCACTGTGAACAGGGAGGGGTGCAATCACCTGTGAACAGGGGGGTGCAATCACCTGTGAACAGGGAGGGGTGCAATCACCTGTGAACAGGGAGGGGTGCAATCACCTGTGAACAGGGAGGGGTGCAATCACCTGTGAACAGGGAGGGGTGCAATCACCTGTGAACAGGGAGGGGTGCAATCACCTGTGAACAGGGAGGGGTGCAATCACCTGTGGAACAGGGAGGGGTGCAATCACCTGTGAACAGGGAGGGGTGCAATCACCTGTGAACAGGGAGGGGTGCAATCACCTGTGAACAGGGAGGGGTGCAATCACCTGTGAACAGGGAGGGGGTGCAATCACCTGTGAACAGGGAGGGGTGCAATCACCTGTGAACAGGGAGGGGTGCAATCACCTGTGAACAGGGAGGGGTGCAATCACCTGTGAACAGGGAGGGGTGCAATCACCAAATGGGTTTTTTTCACAGAAAATGATGGAAGAAAGTGGTCAATAATATGGAGTGCTCTTTCTTGGTATTTTGTATGTGTGTATATATATTCAGTAAGCTGTGTTAGTCCAGATGCCAAAATTACGAGCATAGCAGTAAGTAGTGATACCTTTTTTATTGGATTAACGTAACATTTAAAAGACGAGCTTTTCAGGGGATTCCTCTATTCCTCAGGTCTTGATGCGAACTGATCAGTTCCTAGATTTGAACATTAGGGGTCACATGGGTGGGGGGATTGGATGGAATATGTAAATATATACACACACACACACACACACACACCACACTACAGATCCGCAGCAACTTTCCTGCTCACAACCCTGAGCCGGAACTTGACCCAAACATCAGACACCACTTAATGCAGGGAATGAATATCTGCTTTAATGGACAAGGGGAAAAAAAGGGGGGGGGGTAACATGACACAATCAGCAGAATACATTGTGTGTATGAGGGGGTAACATGACACAATCAGCAGAATACTTTGTGTGTATGAGGGGGGTAATATGACACAATCAGCAGAATACATTGTGTGTATGAGGGGGGTAACATGACACAATCAGCAGAATACATTGTGTGTATGAGGGGGTAACATGACACACTCAACAGAATACATTGTGTGTATGAGGGGGTAACATGACACAATCAGCAGAATACATTGTGTGTATGAGGGGGGTAATATGACACAATCAGCAGAATACATTGTGTGTATGAGGGGGGTAACATGACACAATCAGCAGAATACATTGTGTGTATGAGGGGGGGTAACATGACACAATCAGCAGAATACATTGTATGAGGGGGTAACATGACACAATCACAGAATACATTGTGTGTATGAGGGGGGTAACATGACACAATCAGCAGAATACATTGTGTGTATGAGGGGGGTAACATGACACAATCAGCAGAATACATTGTGTGTATGAGGGGGGTAACATGACACAATCAGCAGAATACATTGTGTGTATGAGGGGGGTAACATGACACAATCAGCAGAATACATTGTGTGTATGAGGGGGGTAACATGACACAATCAGCAGAATACATTGTGTGTATGAGGGGGGGTAACATGACACAATCAGCAGAATACATTGTGTGTATGAGGGGGGTAACATGACACAATCAGCAGAATACATTGTGTGTATGAGGGGGGTAACATGACACAATCAGCAGAATACATTGTGTGTGGGGGTATGCAGGGGGGGGGGGGTAACATGACACAATCAGCAGAATACATTGTGTGTATGGGGGGGGGTAACATGACACAATCAGCAGAATACATTGTGTATGAGGGGGGGTAACATGACACAATCAGCAGAATACATTGTGTGTATGAGGGGGGTAACATGACACAATCAGCAGAATACATTGTCTGTATGAGGGGGGGTAACATGACACAATCAGCAGAATACATTGTGTGTATGAGGGGGGTAACATGACACAATCAGCAGAATACATTGTGTGTATGAGGGGGTAACATGACACAATCAGCAGAATACATTGTGTGTATGAGGGGGTAACATGACACAATCAGCAGAATACATTGTGTGTATGAGGGGGGTAACATGACACCAATCAGCAGAATACATTGTGTGTATGAGGGGGGGGTAACATGACACAATCAGCAGAATACATTGTGTGTATGAGGGGGTAACATGACACAATCAGCAGAATACATTGTGTGTATGAGGGGGGTAACATGACACAATCAGCAGAATACATTGTGTGTATGAGGGGGGGTAACATGACACAATCAGCAGAATACATTGTGTGTATGAGGGGGGTAACATGACACAATCAGCAGAATACATTGTGTGTATGAGGGGGGTAACATGACACAATCAACAGAATACATTGTGTGTATGAGGGGGGTAACATGACACAATCAGCAGAAACATTGTGTGTATGAGGGGGTAACATGACACAATCAGCAGAATACATTGTGTGCATGAGGGGGGTAACATGACACAATCAGCAGAATACATTGTGTGTATGAGGGGGGGTAACATGACACAATCAGCAGAATACATTGTCTACATGAGGGGGGGTAACATGACACAATCAGCAGAATACATTGTGTGTATGAGGGGGTAACATGACACAATCAGCAGAATACATTGTGTGTATGAGGGGGGTAACATGACACAATCAACAGAATACATTGTGTACATGAGGGGGGTAACATGACACAATCAGCAGAATACATTGTGTGTATGAGGGGGGTAACATGACACAATCAGCAGAATACATTGTGTGTATGAGGGGGTAACATGACACAATCAGCAGAATACATTGTCTGTATGAGGGGGGGTAACATGACACAATCAGCAGAATACATTGTGTGCATGAGGGGGGTAACATGACACAATCAGCAGAATACATTGTGTGCATGAGGGGGGGTAACATGACACAATCAACAGAATACATTGTGTACATGAGGGGGGTAACATGACACAATCAACAGAATACATTGTCTGTATGAGGGGGGGGGGTAACATGACACAATCAGCAGAATACATTGTGTGCATGAGGGGGGTAACATGACACAATTTATTTATTTATAAAGGATTTTACCAGGAAGGATACATTGAGATTTCTCTCATTTTCAAGTATGTCCTGGATTCAAGAACATTGAGTGGTTACAGAAATACAAAATAATAAAATGCAAGAAATTAACACAACACCAAATATACAGATTAACAGAAAAATAAATATGTAGGAAATAAAGTCATTATGTTACATGTTTACAGGTGCATTCTGTATATAGTCACTGTGTTACATGTTTACAGGTGCATTCTGTATATAGTCACTGTGTTACGTGTTTACAGGTGCATTCTGTATATATTCACTGTGTTACATGTTTACAGGTGCATTCTGTATATAGTCACTGTGTTACATGTTTACAGGTGCATTCTGTATATAGTCACTGTGTTACATGTTTACAGGTGCATTCTGTATGTAGTCACTGTTACATGTTTACAGGTGCATTCTGTATATATTCACTGTGTTACATGTTTACAGGAGCATTCTGTATATATTCACTGTGTTACATGTTTACAGGAGCATTCTGTATATAGTCACTGTGTTACATGTTTACAGGTGCATTCTGTATATAGTCACTGTGTTACATGTTTACAGGAGCATTCTGTATATAGTCACTGTGTTACATGTTTACAGGTGCATTCTGTATATAGTCACTGTGTTACATGTTTACAGGTGCATTCTGTATATAGTCACTGTGTTACATGTTTACAGGTGCATTCTGTATATAGTCACTGTGTTACATGTTTACAGGTGCATTCTGTATTGAGGTATGTTAATAGGGAACTCTTAAGGGACTTTAGACTGGGGAACGATTTGATGGCGTCTGGGAGGTTATTCCATATTTGTGGTGCTCTGTAGGAAAATGAGGATCGAGCCACTTTCTTTTTGTATTGTGGTATTGCAAGTTAGGTGCTGGTCCTGGATCTGAGGTTACAGGATGAGGGAACTGCCAGGGGAAGCATCATATTCAGGTAGGGTGGTAGCTTCCCAGAAAAGCTCTTAAACACCAGGTTGGAAAGGTGAAGGGTGCGTCTAGATTCCAGCGACGGCCAGTTTAGTTCTTTTAACATGTCACAATGGTGTGTCATGTAGTTACATTGTAGCACAAAGCGACAGAATGAGTTATACAATGTAGTAAGTATATGAAGGTGTGTTTGAGGGGCGGCTGCATACACTACATCTCCGTATTCAATAGCTGGCATAAGCATTTGTTGTACAATCTGCTTTCTTACCGCGGGGCTCAGGCAGGATTTGTTTCTGTACTGGGCACCTAGTTTGGGGTAAAGTTTAGATGAGAGTTTTTCGATGTGGGGCCAAAGGATAGATTTGGGTCTAACCACATACCTAGATATTTGAGAGAAGTGACTGTGGTCAGTGTGTCATTTGATTTTGTCCCAACACATAGATGGGGTGTTTGCAATTTGTGTAGTTTAGGTTTTGTTCCAAAGAGCATCGTTACAGTTTTGTCAGTATTTAGAAAAAGTTTGTTATCTTTGATCCACTTTTCTACCTCTGTGAATTGTTCTTACAGCACGGTCTCCAGCTGTGGGAGATTTGGTTTGCTGGTATAGATTACAGTGTTGTCTGCGTACATGTGTACAGTTGAAGCTTTGCAGACATTGGGCAGATCGTTTATGAATATTGTGAATAGCAGGGGGCCAAGTATCGAGCCTTGGGGTACAACGCACGTGACTGGGAGGGGGAGGGAAGTGCTGTCAGAAATGGACACAAATTGAGACCTATCAGACACATATGATTGAAACCAGGTTAACGTGTGATCACCAATACCATGGGGTCTACTGTGTCAAAGGCCTTGGCAAAATCAAGGAAGATGCTCCAGTTAGATTTCCTTGTTCCATCCCAGCTTGGATAGAATTACAAACTTATAAAAGGGCGGTTGTAGTTGAATGATTTGGATGAAAGCCTGATTGATCTGGGGTAAAATAGTTCTGATACTGATAATAATCACGTAATTGAGTGTAAACACATTTTTCCAGAATTTTTGACATTACAGGGAGCAGTGATATTGGGCGGTAGTTGGATACCAAAGTATTGTCTCCACTTTTATGGATAGGTACAACCCTTGCAGTCTTCCAGAGTTTGAGTATGTATCCAGTTGCCAGTGATTCATTGATTAGGGTTGCGACAGGTTTTGCAATTGCTGGTGCACGGATTTTCAGCAGCATTGCTGGGATTTGATCAGGTCCAGACTGGTATTTCATTTTTTGGTTACTGAGAAGTTTAGTGATGGCACTGGTCTAAAACTGAATTTCTCTGCGTTACAGGGTCTTTGCACTGCTGGTGGGGCCTGACCTGTGTGTGGCCTTTCTGATTGCGTGTCATTTCCTAGCTTAGCAATCAGGGTGGTGGCGCATCCAACAAAATAATTATTAAAAGCATTTGCTACATCTAGGGGGTGTTGTACAGTTTGGTTGTTTACTTTGACATCAGCAGGTTGGGAGTGGACAATCAGCAGAATACATTGTCTGTATGAGGGGGAGGGTAACATGACACAATCAGCAGAATACATTGTATGAGGGGGGTAACACGACACAATCTGCAGAATACATTAATACATTGTGTGCATGAGGGGGGTAACATGACACAATCAGCAGAATAGATTGTGTGCATGTTGGGGGGGTGAATTCCTTCAGGAGACGCAGAAACCTAATCAGTTACACTAGACCAGATTATCAAATAAAACAACATCAGATCAATCTCGGGACAAACAGATAGCAGGAACAATACATCTACATTTTATCTCTAACACAAACCAACTCCTAAAATACAAACAGCTTCACAATAGAAATACATTTAACCCGTTAACCCTTAAATGCCCCTTATGCCCATTGTTCTTGAGAACTGGCTTTGCCACATTGGTCCACAATCCCTTGGCAGGAGGCCAACAGCCACACCTCTTCAGCTGGCGTAGAGGCCCTGCATAGTGTGAGCAAGGCGGCCAAGGAAGGTGAGGGCACAAAACTGGAAGGAGCTTCGGTTACATTTCTCCCTCCTTCCAGGTTGACTACAGATGAATAGGTAGAGAAGCTGGAAATCCTTGTTGATTCTGGGTGGGATGAGCCCAAGTAGAAAGTGTGGAGATCGAGAATCTTCAGAAAACTTTTTCAAAAAGCTTTATGTAGGTGAATAATTGATTGAGGAAGGTATATAAATGAATAGTAAATTTATTGAAGGAAAAATGCCCAACGCATTTCGTCCTGAGACTTTATCAAGGGCGATAAAATAACATAAAAGATAAAAGCATGAAATAATATAAACCTTCCCTTCCTTCGTTTCGTATTTAAATAGTCCACAAGGTCCTCTCATTGGTCGATTCGATTACTCGGCGTTCACCATATATGGTCAAAAAGAAATTCTTTTCGTATGTCACTTCCGTTTTCGGATTTCTCCGAAGTGTCGTTTCCGTTTCCGATCGGAAGTCACCTGACTCCATACACTCGAAAATCCTATTCTTTCGTTTTTGGACATGGTGTTAAGTCCATTCATTGGTCAATTCGATCTCCCTATATTCACCGGGAAGAAGGAAATCTTTTGGTGTATCATCTCCGTTTTCGGATTCCTTCGATGCGTGGTTGACTAACCAGGTTGACTAACCAGTAGAGATGTGCACGGCTGGTATAAATTTTGACAGGAACATCTCCTGGGACCTCTATCTGTGGAGAATCACAGCATGAACTAATCATCCCATATGTCTCTTTGCTCCTGCATCGCAGTCTGTGATGATAAAGACCGGTCAACCTCACAGTCTCCTGGCACCTCAAACCATTGCTGTGAAATCGCAAATTCTCCCCCAGGGCTGGGACCATCGGAGGAATTGCTTCCTGTATGTCCCTCTGTTATGTGGAGGAGAGGCACATCGCATGATGGGAGTAGTAGTGGTGGGGAGCTGGGGATGATGAGAGTAGTAGTGTTGCCAGGCTGGGGATGGTGGGAGTATTCGTGTTGCCGGGCTGGGGATGATGGGAGTAGTAGTGTTGCCGGGCTGGGGATGGTGGGAGTAGTAGTGTTGCCGGGATGGTGGGAGTAGTAGTGTTGCCGGGATGATGGGAGTAGTAGTGTTGCTGGGCTGGGGATGATGGGAGTAGTAGTGTTGCTGGGCTGGGGATGATGGGAGTAGTAGTAGTGCCGGGGATGATGGGAATAGTAGTAGTGTGGGATGAAGGGAATAGCAGTGGTGCTGGGGATGATGGGAGTAGCAGCGGTGCCGGGCTGGGGATGATGGGAGTAGTAGTGTTGCCGGGCTGGGGATGATGGGAGTAGTAGTGTTGCCGGGCTGGGGATGATGGGAGTAGTAGTGTTGCTGGGCTGGGGATGATGGGAGTAGTAGTGATGCCGGGGATTATGGGTGTAGTAGTGGTGCCGGGGCTGATGGGAGTAGAAGTAGTGCCAGGGATGATGGGAATAGTAGTAGTGTGGGATGAAGGGAGTAGCAGTGGTGCTGGGGATGATGGGAGTAGAAGTGGTGCCGGGCTGGGGATGATGGGAGTAGCAGTGGTGCCGGGCTTGGGATGATGGGAGTAGCAGTGGTGCCGGGCTGGGGATGATGGGAGTAGCAGTGGTGCCGGGCTGGGGATGATAGGAGTAGCAGTGGTGGTGGGCTGGGGATGATGGGAGTAGCAGTGGTGCTGATGGGAGTAGAAGTAGTGCCAGGGATGATGGGAATAGTAGTAGTGTGGGATGATGGGAGTAGCAGTGGTGCTGGGGATGGTGGGAGTAGAAGTGGTGCCGGGCTGGGGATGATGGGAGTAGCAGTGGTGCCGGGCTGGGGATGATGGGAGTAGCAGTGGTGCCGGGCTGGGGATGATGGGAGTAGCAGTGGTGGTGGGCTGGGGATGATGGGAGTAGCAGTGGTGCTGATGGGAGTAGCAGTGGTGCTGGGGATGATGGGAGTGGCAGTAGTGCTGGGGATGATGGGAGTAGCAGTGGTGCTGGGGATGATGGTTGTAGCAGGGGTGCTGGGGATGATGGGAGTGGCAGTGGTGCCGGGGATGATGAGAGTAGCAGTGATGGTGGGCTGGGGATGATGGGAGTAGCAGTGGTGCTGGGGATGATGGGAGTAGCAGTGGTGCCGGGGATGATGGGAGTAGCAGTGGTGCCGGGCTGGGGATGATGGGAGTAGCAGTGATGGTGGGCTGGGGATGATGGAGTAGCAGTGGTGGGGATGATGGGAGTAGCAGTGGTGCTGGGGATGATGGAGTAGCAGTGGTGCCGGGCTGGGGATGATGGGAGTAGCAGTAATGGTGGGCTGGGGATGATGGGAGTAGCAGTGGTGCTGGGGATGATGGGAGTAGCAGTGATGGTGGGCTGGGGATGATGGGAGTAGCAGTGGTGCTGGGGATGATGGGAGTAGCAGTGGTGCCGGGGATGATGGGAGTAGCAGTGGTGCCGGGGATGATGGCAGTGGCAGTGGTGCCGGGATGATGGGAGTAGCAGTGGTGCTGGGGATGATGGGAGTGGCAGTGGTGATGGGATGATGGGAGTAGCAGTGGTGCTGGGGATGATGGGAGTGGCAGTGGTGCCGGGATGAAGGGAGTAGCAGTGGTGCTGGGGATGATGGGAGTAGCAGTGGTGCCGGGGATGATGGGAGTAGCAGTGGTGCCGGGGATGATGGGAGTAGCAGTGGTGCCGGGCTGGGGATGATGGGAGTAGCAGTGGTGCTGGGGATGATGGGAGTAGCAGTGGTGCTGGGGATGATGGGAGTGGCAGTGGTGCCGGGGATGATGGGAGTGGCAGTGGTGCCAGGATGATGGGAGTAGCAGTGGTGCTGGGGATGATGGGAGTGGCAGTGGTGCTGGGGATGATGGGAGTGGCAGTGGTGCTGGGGATGATGGGAGTGGCAGTGGTGCTGGGGATGATGGGAGTTGCAGTGGTGCTGGGGATGATGGGAGTGGCAGTAGTGCTGGGGATGATGGGAGTAGCAGTGGTGCCGGGCTGGGGATGATGGGAGTAGCAGTGGTGCTGGGGATGATGGGAGTGGCAGTAGTGCTGGGGATGATGGGAGTAGCAGTGGTGCTGGGGATGATGGGAGTGGCAGTGGTGCTGGGGATGATGGGAGTGGCAGTGGTGCCAGGGATGATGGGAGTAGCAGTGGTGCCGGGCTGGGGATGATGGGAGTAGCAGTGATGGTGGGCTGGGGATGATGGGAGTAGCAGTGGTGCTGGGGATGATGGGAGTAGCAGTGGTGCCGGGGATGATGGGAGTAGCAGTGGTGCCGGGCTGGGGATGATGGGAGTAGCAGTGATGGTGGGCTGGGGATGATGGGAGTAGCAGTGGTGCTGGGGATGATGGGAGTAGCAGTGATGGTGGGCTGGGGATGATGGGAGTAGCAGTGGTGCTGGGGATGATGGGAGTGGCAGTGGTGCCGGGATGATGGGAGTAGCAGTGGTGCTGGGGATGATGGGAGTGGCAGTGGTGCCGGGATGATGGGAGTAGCAGTGGTGCTGGGGATGATGGGAGTGGCAGTGGTGCCGGGATGAAGGGAGTAGCAGTGGTTCTGGGGATGATGGGAGTAGCAGTGGTGCCGGGGATGATGGGAGTAGCAGTGGTGCCGGGCTGGGGATGATGGGAGTAGCAGTGGTGCTGGGGATGATGGGAGTAGCAGTGGTGCTGGGGATGATGGGAGTAGCAGTGGTGCCGGGGATGATGGGAGTGGCAGTGCTGCCGGGATGATGGGAGTAGCAGTGGTGCTGGGGATGATGGGAGAAGGCAGTGGTGCTGGGGATGATGGGAGTAGCAGTGGTGCTGGGGATGATGGGAGTGGCAGTAGTGCTGGGGATGATGGGAGTAGCAGTGGTGCCGGGCTGGGGATGATGGGAGTAGCAGTGGTGCTGGGGATGATGGGAGTGGCAGTAGTGCTGGGGATGATGGGAGTAGCAGTGGTGCTGGGGATGATGGTTGTAGCAGTGGTGCTGGGGATGATGGGAGTGGCAGTAGTGCTGGGGATGATGGGAGTAGCAGTGGTGCCGGGCTGGGGATGATGGGAGTAGCAGTGGTGCTGGGGATGATGGGAGTGGCAGTGGTGCTGGGGATGATGGGAGTAGCAGTGGTGCCGGGCTGGGGATGATGGGAGTAGCAGTGATGGTGGGCTGGGGATGATGGGAGTAGCAGTGGTGCTGGGAGTAGCAGTGGTGCCGGGGATGATGGGAGGGGCAGTGGTGCCGGGGATGATGGGAGGGGCAGTGGTGCCGGGGATGATGGGAGTAGCAGTGGTGCTGGGGATGATGGGAGTAGCAGGGGTGCCGGGGATGATGGGAGTAGCAGTGGTGCCGGGCTGGGGATGATGGGAGTAGCAGTGATGATGGGCTGGGGATGATGGGAGTAGCAGTGGTGCTGCGATGATGGGAGTAGCAGTGGTGCCGGGATGATGGGAGTGGCAGTGGTGCTGGGGATGATGGGAGTGGCAGTGGTGCCGGGATGATGGGAGTAGCAGTGGTGCTGGGGATGATGGGAGTGGCAGTGGTGCTGGGGATGATGGGAGTGGCAGTGGTGCTGGGGATGATGGGAGTAGCAGTGGTGCTGGGGATGATGGGAGTGGCAGTGGTGCCGGGATGATGGGAGTAGCAGTGGTGCTGGGGATGATGGAGTGGCAGTTGTGGGGATGATGGGAGTGGCAGTGGTGCCGGGATGATGGGAGTGGCAGTGGTGCTGGGGATGATGGGAGTAGCAGTGGTGCTGGGGATGATGGGAGTGGCAGTGGTGCTGGGGATGATGGGAGTAGCAGTGGTGCTGGGGATGATGGGAGTGGCAGTGGTGCTGGGGATGATGGGAGTGGCAGTAGTGCTGGGGATGATGGGAGTGGCAGTAGTGCTGGGGATGATGGGAGTAGCAGTGGTGCTGGGGATGATGGGAGTAGCAGTGGTGCCGGGATGAAGGGAGTAGTAGTGGTGCTGGGGATGATGGGAGTAGCAGTGGTGCCGGGCTGGGGATGATGGGAGTAGCAGTGATGGTGGGCTGGGGATGATGGGAGTAGCAGTGGTGCTGGGCATGATGGGAGTGGCAGTGGTGCAGGGGATTATAGGAGTAGCAGTGGTGCCGGGCTGGGGATGATGGGAGTAGCAGTGGTGCTGGGGATGATGGGAGTAGCAGTGGTGCTGGGGATGATGGGAGTAGCAGTGGTGCTGGGGATGATGGGAGTGGCAGTGGTGCAGGGGATGATGGGAGTAGCAGTGGTGCTGGGGATGATGGGAGTAGCAGTGGTGCTGGGGATGATGGGAGTAGCAGTGGTGCTGGGGATGATGGGAGTAGTAGTGCTTTCCTTGCACAGCCCCCCCAGGCTCCTCTCACCCCTCCTGTCCCTGGGCTATTCCTGTCCTCCCCGCCCCTCCCCCCGCAGCTGCTCGGCCGCCAGTGGCATTGTGGGTAAACATGGCAGAGAGGCAGCGGCATGACGGGCGGGTGAAGATCGGGCATTACCTGCTGGGGGACACGCTGGGGGTCGGAACCTTCGGCAAAGTGAAAAGCTGAGTCACCCCTCCCTGCGCAAACGGCGTAATTTTGCGGTAACTGCGTAGCTCTGCGCCAGCTCCGGCGAAAACGGCGTAACTCCGCGACTAGAGCGAAATCGTGCGCCAGTGCCGTAACGCCGCGCTTTGTGAATAGCATTGAGTGCGCTGCCGCAGGGATTGGCCGTAACTTCGAACTGACACCCGGAATGTGACGCTGAGGACCCTCAGCCAGTGGAGGGGGGTGATGTCACAGAGCCACGCCCACTGCTCGTGTCACTGGATACATTGTAACATAAAGCGCTGCGAATATAAACAAACAGGGTTATTCAGAGAAAGGTGAAACTCAGGAGAACTGACAGCAGAGGAGAAAAATCCAGACCAAAACAGCAGATTCAGAAAGTGAGATAAATGGGAGAATCTTTCTGGTTTATTTATTTTAACCTAGAATTTTCACTTCTCCGGAGTTTCACCTCTCTCTGAATAACCCTGATAGTGTGTGTGTCCCTCCCCGCGTCTGTGTGTGTGTGTGTGTCCCTCCCCGCGTCTGTGTGTCCCTCCCCGCGTCTGTGTGTGTGTGTCTGTGTCCCTCCCCGCGTCTGTGTGTGTGTGTGTCCCTCCCCGCGTCTGTGTGTGTGTGTGTCCCTCCCCGCGTCTGTGTGTGTGTCCCTCCCCGCGTCTGTGTGTCCCTCCCCGCGTCTGTGTGTGTGTGTGTCCCTCCCCGCGTCTGTGTGTGTGTGTGTCCCTCCCCGCGTCTGTGTGTGTGTGTCTGTGTCCCTCCCCGCGTCTGTGTGTGTGTGTGTCCCTCCCCGCGTCTGTGTGTGTGTGTCCCTACCCGCGTCTGTGTGTCCCTCCCCGCGTCTGTGTGTGTGTCTGTCCCTCCCCGCGTCTGTCTGTGTGTGTGTGTCTGTGTCCCTCCCCGCGTCTGTCTGTGTGTGTGTGTCCCTCCCGCGTCTGTGTGTGTGTCTGTCCCTCCCCGCGTCTGTCTGTGTGTGTGTGTCTGTGTCCCTCCCCGCGTCTGTCTGTGTGTGTGTGTCCCTCCCCGCGTCTGTGTGTGTGTGTGTGTCCCTCCCCGCGTCTGTCTGTGTGTGTGTGTGTGTCCCTCCCCGCGTCTGTGTGTCCCTCCCCGCGTCTGTGTGTGTGTGTGTGTCCCTCCCCGCGTCTGTGTGTCCCTCCCCGCGTCTGTGTGTGTGTGTGTCCCTCCCCGCGTCTGTGTGTCCCTCCCCGCGTCTGTGTGTGTGTGTGTGTGTCCCTCCCCGCGTCTGTGTGTGTGTGTCCCTCCCCGCGTCTGTGTGTGTGTCCCTCCCCGCATCTGTGTGTGTGTGTGTGTCCCTCCCCGAGTCTGTGTGTGTGTGTGTCCCTCCCCGCGTCTGTGTGTGTGTGTGTCCCTCCCCGCGTCTGTGTCCCTCCCCGCGTCTGTGTGTGTGTCCCTCCCCGCGTCTGTGTGTGTGTCCCTCCCCGCGTCTGTGTGTGTGTGTCCCTCCCCGCGTCTGTGTGTGTGTGTCCCTCCCCGCGTCTGTGTGTATGTCCCTCCCCGCGTCTGTGTGTGTGTCCCTCCCCGCGCTCTGTGTGTGTGTCCTCCCCGCGTCTGTGTGTGTGTATCCCTGCCCACGTCTGTGTGTGTGTCCCTCCCCGCATCTGTGTGTGTGTCCCTCCCGCGTCTGTGTGTGTCCCTCCCCGCGTCTGTGTGTGTGTGTGTGTCCCTCCCCACGTGTGTGTGTGTGTCCCTCCCCTCCCCACGTGTGTGTGTCCCTCCCCGCGTCTGTGTGTGTGTCCCTCCCCGCGTCTGTGTATGTGTCCCTCCCCGCGTCTGTGTGTGTGTCCCTCCCCGCGTCTGTGTGTGTGTCCCTCCCCGCGTCTGTGTGTGTGTCCCTCCCCGCGTCTGTGTGTGTGTCCCTCCCCGCGTCTGTGTGTGTGTCCCTCCCCGCGTCTGTGTGTGTGTCCCTCCTCGCGTCTGTGTGTGTCCTTCCCTTTATACAGAGCGTCTCCCCCTTTATACAGAGCGTCTCCCCCTTTATACAGAGCGTCTCCCCCTTTATACAGAGCGTCTTCTCCCCCTTTATACAGAGCGGCTTCTCCCCCTTTATACAGAGCGTCTCCCCCTTTATACAGAGCGTCTCTCCCTTTATACAGAGCGTCTCCCCCTTTATACAGAGCGGCTTCTCCCCCTTTATACAGAGCGTCTCCCCCTTTATACAGAGCGTCTCCCCCTTTATACAGAGCGTCTCCCCCTTTATACAGAGCGTCTCCTCCCCCTTTATACAGAGCGTCTCCTCCCCCTTTATACAGAGCGTCTCCCCCTTTATACAGAGCGCTTCTCCCCCTTTATACAGAGCGTCTCCCCCTTTATACAGAGCGTCTCCCCCTTTATACAGAGCGTCTTCTCCCCCTTTATACAGAGCGTCTTCTCCCCCTTTATACAGAGCGTCTTCTCCCCCTTTATACAGAGCGGCTTCTCCCCCTTTATACAGAGCGTCTCTCCCTTTATACAGAGCGTCTCCTCCCCCTTTATACAGAGCGGCTTCTCCCCCTTTATACAGAGCGTCTTCTCCCCCTTTATACAGAGCGTCTTCTCCCCCTTTATACAGAGCGTCTTCTTCTCCCCTTTATACAGAGCGTCTCCTCCCCCTTTATACAGAGCGGCTTCTCCCTTTATACAGAGCGTCTTCTCCCCCTTTATACAGAGCGTCTCCCCCTTTATACAGAGCGTCTCCCCCTTTATACAGAGCGTCTCCCCCTTTATACAGAGCGTCTCCCCCTTTATACAGAGCGTCTCCCCCTTTATACAGAGCGTCTCCCCCTTTTATACAGAGCGTCTCCCCCTTTATACAGAGCGTCTCTCCCTTTATACAGAGCGTCTCCTCCCCCTTTATACAGAGCGGCTTCTCCCTTTATACAGAGCGTCTCTCCCTTTATACAGAGCGTCTCCCCCTTTATACAGAGCGTCTCCCCCTTTATACAGAGCGTCTCCACCTTTATACAGAGCGTCTTCTCCCCCTTTATACAGAGCGGCTTCTCCCCCTTTTATACAGAGCGTCTCCCCTTTATACAGAGCGGCTTCTCCCCCTTTATACAGAGCGGCTTCTCCCCTTTATACAGAGCATCTCCCCCTTTATACAGAGCGTCTCCCCCTTTATACAGAGCGTCTCCCCTTTATACAGAGCGTCTTCTCCCCCTTTTATACAGAGCGTCTTCTCCCCCTTTTATACAGAGCGTCTTCTCCCCCTTTATACAGAGCGTCTTCTCCCCCTTTTATACAGAGCGTCTTCTCCCCCTTTATACAGAGCGTCTTCTCCCCCTTTATACAGAGCGTCTCCCCCTTTATACAGAGCGTCTCCCCCTTTATACAGAGCGTCTCCCCCTTTATACAGAGCGTCTCCCCCTTTATACAGAGCGTCTCCCCCTTTATACAGAGCGGCTCCCCCTTTATACAGAGCGGCTCTCCCTGCCTCGGGTTTTCTCCCTGCTTCGCGTCCTCTCTTTGCTTTTCATCCTCTTTCTGCCTCTCGTCCTCTTTCTGCTTCTCGTCCTCTTTCTGCTTCTCGTCCTCTTTCTGCTTCTCGTCCTCTTTCTGCTTCTCGTCCTCTTTCTGCTTCTCGTCCTCTTTCTGCTTCTCGTCCTCTTTCTGCTCTCGTCCTCTTTCTGCCTCTCGTCCTCTTTCTGCCTCTCGTCCTCTTTCTGCTTCTCGTCCTCTTTCTGCTTCTCGTCCTCTTTCTGCTTCTCGTCCTCTTTCTGCTTCTCGTCCTCTTTCTGCTTCTCGTCCTCTTTCTGCTTCTCGTCCTCTTTCTGCCTCTCGTCCTCTTGCAGGAGTTTTATGAATGACTTGGGCCAATAGCACTTTCCTATTGATCCAAGCTATTTCATTGCTCTCCCAGTGCCTCTGAGGCACTGGGAGAGCAATGTTCAGGAAGTGGGCAGTGCTCGGATGTTTGTTCATTGAACAGACGCGCCACACAACACTGTTCTTGGCAGTATACGTGATTTGCGTAGGCTCAGGCTTTTGAAGGGGGGAAAAAAATAAGAATGTGTGGCGCACACAGAGGACAGACGGAGCTGACGGCAGGGGAACGAGGAGCAGGTGAGTTTGACTGCAGCTGCCCTTAATGGCAGGTGAGGCTCTGCCTCACCTGCCGCCCCTGACCGCACGTCCCTGGGTGTGACGACATTTGGGCTGGTCGTTCTTTGTTCGGGGGGAAGCTCCAGCCAATCACAGCTCTCCATGCATTTCACTTTGATGTTTTTTCACTATAAAATGCGCAGATTGTGGCTGAATTCGCTGCTCCCATGCGCGCCCACCTCGTTACGGCGTGGGGTGACTGTCCCTTGTTGTTTTTGCAGTGGGCGAGCACCAGCTGACGGGACATAAAGTGGCCGTGAAAATCCTAAACCGACAAAAGATTCGCAATTTGGACGTTGTCGGGAAAATAAAGCGAGAAATACAGAACCTCAAGCTCTTCCGTCACCCACACATCATCAAACTGTGAGTAACGTCTCCCGCGCGCTGAAACACTGCGCAGCGTGCCCCCAGAGGCTGGAAAGTCACCAATCAGATCCGGCAGGACGGGGGTGACATCATAGCACTGATCCTACTGGAACTTACACCTATCCAGGTGTCTCATTGGCTGCACCTGTCGCTTCTTGTGCTGAGGGTGGGGGAGGGGCTTTTAACTCAGAGCATTATTTAACGCCATTAAACCTGCATTAAGGTTTGGGCTGGAACTAATGATTATGTTCATAATGTATTCGTTGGCCGATTTAAATTTTTTTATTCATCGGATAAATATATATATTTTTTTAATTAAAAGGAGCATCATGTAAAAATCCATCCCTCCCCCACCCCTTTTTTTCTTATGCATTCATACATACGTACTCAAGTTGCATATCTCGTGTAACACAAGGTACACAAGCGCCTGCTCAGATGGATGCTGCGTGCGCTGCTCAAGTCAGTGTTTTTTTTTCTCCCCGAACAAATGCTGCTGTGAGAGCGCCCGTAAAGCTATCCACACTCAGAGCAGGGGGGGCACACTTTAGTAAGTTAAAGAGGTCATGGTGCGTAGAGTGTCTCTTTAAAATAATCTCATGGGGGCGTGGCCGGCAGTGATCGAGAGCGGACGCGTGTGTTAAATTCTAATATAATTACCATAAACCTTTTTCAAGTTTCTTCTCATATATCAAAAAATTAAGTAAGGCGCTGCGCGACTCTGATCAGAGGAGACGATGGAAACAACCACACTGAGAAATGGCAGATCATCATCATCTGATCAGCTCCTGGTCTGTCAGATCTGTTTATTATTTCAACATCCAATAGAAATGTTCGTTATAGAAAAGAGCTTCCTGTCCACGCCTAACATACATAGGAATGTGATATAACAGCCAGATACATTTCTACATCATGTAATAGGGGGTCGACCGATTATCGGATATACCGATATTTTGGGCCGATTTTGGGGTTTTTTGAATTTATCGGTATTGGTGTTCAAGTCCCCGATATTACCGATTTCTACTTGCCGCTCCCCAGCGCTCTCGGTCACTGCAAAGCGCATGCAATGTTCTTGTTCTGTTGCAGGAGAAGCGAAGCCGACCAATGAGGAGCTACGCCGCCCACCACATGGTCCTCGCGTCAGCATATCCGGAAACCCTGCCCCTGCATGCAGATCTCGGAGAGAGCAGGGTAAGACCCGGTCACCGGCCTGAAAAAAAGTTTACTGTATGTTTAACTGTAGATCGCTAGCTGGCTGTCTGTTCCTTTTTAAGTAATTACAACCAGGGTGTGCTGCTGAGTGCTCTGCTCCCTTCACTAGCCTCACGCACTAACCAACCCCACTAGCTGCAGCAGCTCCCCCTCCTTCCTCAGCTCCATCTTTAAAGCCCTGTTGCTCCGTCCACTGACTCCATCCATAATGAGCAGTTACGGCCCGGGACACAGCACTGCAACCCAGAGCTCAGCCTGACCTGAAGCCCCCTTAAACACAGCCCTGCCTGAAGTTCAACCTGCAGCAGGTGAATAAAAAATGGCCCACAGCTGTGTGTGTGTGCACTGCAGACTGCGGCTTCAGGTCAGGCTGAGCTCTGGGTTGCAGTGCTGTGTCCCGGGGCCATAACTGCTCATTATGGATGGAGTCAGTGGACGGAGCAACGGGGCTTTAAAGATGGAGCTGAGGAAGGAGGGGGAGCTGCTGCAGCTAGTGGGGTTGGTTAGTGCGTGACTGCGTGGGGCTAGTGAAGGGAGCAGAGCACTCAGCAGCACACCCTGGTTGTAATTACTTAAAAAGGAACAGACAGCCAGCTAGCGATCTACAGTTAAACATACAGTAAACTTTTTTCAGGCCAGTGACCAGGTCTTACCCTGCTCTCTCAGATCTGCATGCAGGGTCGGTCGACCCCCTAATTTAATGTTTAAAATATGAATAAACATGTTCAGTTTATTCCAGATTTGTGTGAAATTGTGTTTGTTTTCAAAAATTTAAGTGCACAGAATATCGGCCCCTGATATCGGTTATCGGCCAGAGAGACTGCTGATAATCGGTATCGGCCTGGAAAAAAACATATCGGTCTATCCCTATCATGTAACAAAGATTTCGCGGGCATAATAAGTTAACACAGGATATCTATTTCAATCACCCCGCTGACTAGCCTCGAGAGGAAACAAAACTGAACAGATACCGTACTGAAACAAGAAGGAAGGGGGGGATTTCACACTAATGCAAAAATTAAAAACCTACCTATCATATTAAAATACCTTTCAATCGTCTCATTGATCACATATACAATCGTGATCACTAATTGCCTAGTTTGTTTTATCCATTTTAAACTAATTATACCTGGGGCCAAAGTATCCTCGCCTAATACCTCTAGATCATTCTAGATGCTCATAGGGGAAGAAAAAATCTGGTAATTATTCTTAAAATACCTCTCTACCTTTTAGGATATACGAAAAAGATTTCCCACGGAGGCCCTTTATAAGCATATGATACACTTATCTATCTAGATTCACTCTTCCAGTGAACCACACTTGGAGCGTAGGCCAAAAATACCTAATCTAGACATTAAATAACTATTTATTCCCATTTCCCAAAATATAATTCACCGAACAAGAAAAATATAATAACTTGAATGTAAAAGTTCATTTATCTAATAATTAACATGAGTCAGATCTATATTGGTGTGTTTTCCTATGTTCAGCTTCACTCCACAAAACGCATACACACCTGCATTCACACACACACTCAAGAAATACATTCTCATTTTCACAAATCCAATCCTTTCTCACACTTATCTAGGGGATTAAATAAAAAAATAATATTCCATAATCTAATACGTAGTCCAAAGTGCGAGATCAAGGTTTGGTCTTTTTCAACATCCCTGTTTGAGACGCATAATCATTGAATGTCATCAGAGCTCCCACCATAGGGACTCCTGAACAAGCTGTCTCTTTGCGCTGGTTGCTTATTACCTGTGACCTTTGACCTTGACACAAAATGTCCATGATTCGTTCCATATGCAGTCATTGTGACTGTCAGGTTTCTTGATTATGTGATACGGTTTTTATCGTAAAGAAAATAAAAAAAGAATATATGGTATACCCCACTAATCATATATTTCCATTCATTCATTGTCACTCTCAAGTGCACGAAAACAATAAAAATGTTAATTTACACACGAAGAGACACAGATAAGCTTTGCGGGGAAATTTTAAAATTTACTAATCGGCCTCACGCCACGGGAAAAAAAAGGTCATTCTACAGCTGACTCAATGCATTTAGAGAAAAATATATATACACAACTTTGGCTCAAAAAGGAAATAGCCGAAGTGCATATTCCACCCATTTAAATATCAAAAAATATTTAATTACTATCCTATTCAGTCTTGTTCAGTGTTTTGAAACAATCCTGGTGTTTATAAAACACACCAATCCTCAAATATAATCCAAAAAATAAAAACAACTTTAATTTTACCGAATTAAAACTTTCCATTTACCACTATATGTCATGAAACGTATTTATGCAAATGCATTAAATTATATGTTCCTAAATACATTAATTAACTCTAATTTTAATTGGATGTGATCTTCAATAATCCTAAATGTGTCAGGGAATTTGAACAATATTGATTGTAATCAAACAACAAAAATAATAAAATATAAAATAATAAAAGACACAAAATAATTATCACTTAGACAACACAATGTTAATCCATCAGCATGTAAAAAATACATTATCTTCTTTCTTTGTCTTCTGTCTTATTGGTTGAAAATAACTGTTTTGTAAAACTGATATATCTTAATCAATGATCTTCTTTAATTGCATGATTTATTGATGAGTTGTTGATGATAAATTAGAATGTTTTATTGCCTGGTGTCTGATAATTCCTTATTATCCGGTTGATGTAACATTGCAATGTGAAATGATAAAGTGTTTGAGTAAATTTCCTTCAATTCCAACAGCTTTATCAATATTGGTATTCAATAATCTTCCATCTAGCTTGATCAAAGTTGGCATGCACGGGTAATTTTTACCTAAAGTAAAAAACTTGGGAAATTTTTTATTGTTAACCTGTCAAAAATGTTAAAATTTATATGGTTAAAATGGAGAACAAATGCAACACATTTATTTTGGACACAAAGAAAAAGGAGTGGTCATGAGAGAGAGAGAAAATGGAGGGGCTAGGAAAAAAATGTGAAAACTGGTTTTTTTTGGTTTTTTTTTACTTTTGCAACGGTCACCAATTTTCTCAAAATGCTCTTCAATTCAAATAAAAAAACACATAACAAAAATATCATAAACTGGGAAAGAAAGTATAGAAGGGCATGTTAAAACTTGACGCGTTAACTAGCACAAAGTTCTAAGGAAACTCAGAGAAAAAGATTCTTAAAAACATCTAAAACTACAATCTTTATTAAGGATATTGGTTAAAAACAAACATTCAAACGTGAGGTGTTTGTGCAGCTATTTTACAAAAAAAAGCACTTCTCACCTGAAATCTGCCTAATTTCCTTTGTACAGCGCTACAAAACCTGTAGGCACTTTCCATTAAACCTTCACTCAAATCCTTCAGCTTTATATCACTTCATCTCCTCTAAGGCTAGGGTCAGACGAGCGTGATTTCTACGGACTGTGCGTCCTTGCACACGGACGTACGTCAGTACGGAAGACACAGTAGTGGCCACACAGTCCGTTTATTCACTGACGTATATTTTGACGGATGTAGGAGGGAAAATAAATTAAAAAGCAAAACCATTTTGTCCGTGAAAAAAATGCTGGACGTATAAATGCCGTCCGTCTGACCACGTTCCATCACTCACACACAAAGCTATGCGGACGTTGCGGACGCAGCGCACTCTGTGTGCGGCCGTTCTAGGAGTTGTACGTTCTTGCCTGCCTTGCGTCCGTGGGCCGCGGCCGTTGTGCGTCCGCAGTTCAGTGCGGACGTACTTCATGTGTCGGGCTCCGATGGGCTTTCTGTCATGCTATCACGGACGTACTTTTAGGCGCAATCACGGACGTGAACACTACGCTCGTCTGACACCAGCCTTAGAGTGCCAACAATTAAACATGACCTCTTTGCTTAATGTATTATGATGAACCTACATATATATTCCATTATACAAGTTACAAAACCTGTAAATGATCTCAGTCAGCCATTTTGGCAAAACATATAACCTATATTAAGGTGTGGTCATGACTGATTAAGCCTGAGACCTTCCCATCCCTTACCCCAATAACCTGAATTAAACACAAACACGTATGTCAGTTGGAATGTGCATGGGCCACAGCTTTATTAACCATATACAACCATCCCTTGCAGTGCTTACTCAATCTGCCCTATCGCTCCATGCAATAGGCATTCCAAACCAATGAGCTCGTCCCCCCGCAAGCGAGGTTCGTCTCCCCCAGGCCTCACCCGATGGCGGCTCACACCTCCGTTTTAAGCACTGCTGTCCAGGGAAAACCGCCAATCTTCAGCTGTGACACGAAGTGATGAAATCCCAGGGTGGGTGGGCGGGTCTCACCTAGCTGCACTTCTCACGTTGGCAGGAACAAGAGGAAGAACCTGCACCCATCACCAGCATATATAGTCCAGGTAAGCAACACTGTTGCAACCACTCCACCAATAACACCATAGCTTTCCTTGACTGACAGGCCCATGCACACATCCAGCCCCCCCCCCTCCTGAGGGGCCCCAGGGATTCTATACCCTTCTAGATTCTCCCTTAACTTACAGGCCCAGGCCATCAGTCATGTCCCCCTTCCTGAAGGTCCAGGGGGTTCTATCCCTTAGTGCTGGACTCAAACAAAGACCAGAGGTAAATAACCGACCACGCCTCTTTTGGGAAAATTTATAACTTATATTACGGCAGATTGACGACGCCCATCACCTTGATACATTAGTTTTTTTATATATATATATATCATACATCAACTTATATCCTCCATTTACAGTAAATCCAGCTCCCATAATTACGTTTTTATTCCACATCTGTCTCCATAAAATCTTGGAATCATCCCAGCCATCCAATACGCTATATACCAAATAAAATACACATTTGAATCACACGAAAATACCCAGCACACACCGCTACAATCACACACATTATAGCATGAAAATTATACACATTCCAGAACTCACAGCCAAATAAATCTTTCCTTTGTACATCATTTTAACTACTACATATTGCAAATAGAAAGAACTATTACTTAAAAACAAAGATAGAAAACTTTTCCTACAACATTTTATGAGAAGAAAAAAATTTAGCAAGCACGATTGAAAGGTGCTATTGTCTCCATTTCCTGTCTTTTTTTTTTTATTTTTTACTCAAGGCAAAGCAGTAAAAACACATACGAAGCAACCTGTGGTAAAAAAAGCAGTCCCTATACATAAATTGCATTTGAAAAAACACAATATCAGAACTAGGAAATACAAAACCTCAAAGATAAACACATACATTAATAGTTAGTAAAGACAAACCTTTAAACAGACGTAATCAATGGCAAGAAACAAAAATAAAAAAAATAAAACAAAAACAAACTTGAAATCTGAAAGAAAAAAAAGTTTGCAAATCCTTTAGAATCAGTTAAATTATAAAATAAGACAGCGCGAACATACAGCAACGCAAAAAATAAAAAATAAATAACAAAAAAAATGGCAAGAATGCAAAATAAAATTTGCTCTCAATGGAAGCAACGCTATTTTGTTTTCTATCTTGCTATATAAGAAGAAACCAAACCTAATCAATTAAAATAAAATAATTACAATTACAAGCAGATATGGACTACCAGAAACACCAGAATTGAAGTACAAGATAGACACAGAACAGAAACAATACAACTAGAAACATCTCTTTTCTTTTTTTATGAGTTCAATTTCCAGCATTATACAATACACACAGCACAGCGGGCGAGTTCAAACAACACAAGTGAGGTCCTCAAACGATTTTTTTCTTTACTACAATACATAAAATGACAAAAACAAACCAAGACAAAGAGTGTCCAACCTTGCACACAAAAAATCAACACGCTCTGAACCATAGCTTTAACTTAAAGGGAAATAAACAAAAACCAAGCCTGGAGGAAAGTTCGCAAAATCTGAACAAGCAAATGTAAGGGTACATTTGAATGGCAAATCCCAAATCGGACACCAACTGTTAAATTCTATTTCTAATATAATTACCATAAACCTTTTTCAAGTTTCTTCTCATATATCAAAAAATGAAGTAAGGCGCTGCACAACTCTGATCAGAGGAGACGATGGAAACAACCACACCGAGATATGGCAGATCATCATCATCTGATCAGCTCCTGGTCTGTCAGATCTGTTTATTATTTCAACATCCAATAGAAATGTTCGTTATAGAAAAGAACTTCCTGTCCACGCCTAACATACATAGGAATGTGATATAACAGCCAATCAGAGCAGATACATTTCTACATCATGTAACAAAGATTTTGCGGGCATTTCTAAGTTAACACGGGATATCTATTTCAATCACCCTGCTGACTAGCTTTGAGAGGTAACAAAACTGAACAGACACCGTACTGAAACAAGAAGGAGGGGGGGATTTCACACTAATGCAAAAATTAAAAACCTACCTATCCTATTAAAATACCTTTCAGCGTGTGCTTGGAGCTCCACTGTACTCCCTACTATCGCAGCAAAACATTTTTGGCACCTCGGACCCACTTTATCTCCCATTACACCTCGATTGTTGTTGGCCGTTAGGTATAGCACTCCAGAGTCTGCTCGTCCCTCCCCTCCGGACCGGCGATTTGAGGTGGAGGTTGTGCCGGAGTTGTCCACGCTGCAGCCCGGCGGCCATCTTTTGCGGCCTGTAGTGATTGAGAGACCGCAGCACTTAGTGATGGACCGCGGCCTACGATGAGAAAGAAGACTAGAGGAGGCGGAGTGGCAGATTGCTCCCGGGCCCCTGATATTCGTCTCGCATTGGGAGGCGTTCAGGGTGGACGATCGTTGCAACCAGGCCTAACTGATCTGGGCCCTCTAGCCCGCAGTTAGCGAATTCCGCTGCCGTACCGCCAGCTTCGCACGAGGCGCCGCCCGATGAAGACAACCTTCCCGCCACTAAGCGAGATATTCACAACTTATTCGCTGATGCTCGGAAGACCTGGCAAGAAGACTTACAGACATAGTTGATGTGAAGGCAGCCCAAGCTCAGTGTCAGGCCTCACACGTCCAGTTCAGGGGAGGGTCCCAATACGCCCGGCATTATGGCAGCGGGCGGCGACCAGGAGGGGGGGTTGGCGCCTGCCACCGACAGAACAACCAGGTCAACCAGGTCACGACCCAGAGACCGTGGATATGGCAGCTTCTTTGACCACCCTTGTCCGCCAAGTAGGAGCCCTGTCCCGAACCGTGCAGGACCTACAGGATAACCACGCGCTGTTGCTGGCTCCACTCCAACAACGTCCACCACCCTATGGTTACCCAATACATAACCTCGGCACTCCTCCTCCGTACCCAGTACCTCCCCTTCCAAGCAATCCCATGTTTGCGGATGGTACCCCCATACCGGAACCTCCAGTGGTGCTACCCAACCGGTTCACCAGCAACAAGAAGAAATATAGAGTGTTTATTACCAGTTGCCAATTGCTCTTCTCTCTGAAACCACGTACCTATTGCACTGAACAAATTAAGGTACAAACCGTAATCACCCTCCTATCAGGAGAACCCCAGGCTTGGGCTCATCAGCTACTACGTATCAACAGTCCCATTCTTGACACCTGGGGTTCGTTCCAAGAGGCTCTCGACGATCTCTATGAGGATCCATTTCAACGTGATTCCGCACAACGAGAAATAAGATCACTTCGCCAGGGCAGACGCCCAGTAGAGGAATACATCATGGAGTTTAAACAACATGCTTTATTAACCGAATGGAACGAAGCAGCATTAATTAATCAATTTCGCTGGGGTCTCTCTGATGCTCTCAAAGATGAACTCGCGAGAGTAGGGATCCCTACCTCTCTTGAACCATTAATGCACTTTTGTATTTCAGTGGATAGAAGATTAAGGGATCGATGCCAAGAGCGGGCTACCCCCCAAATGGTACAGCCCCGTCGTCCCATGGCACCTCCGCTTCCCACTGATCCATCAACCACCATGGTCCCCTATATCTCTCCTGGGGCTAACGGCGAACTGATGCAAATAGGAACTGCCAATCGCAGACTGCCTCCAGAAGAGATAACACGCCGAAGAGAAGGCCGCCTTTCCCTCTACTGTGGTCGCCCGGGCCACCTAATTAATTCTTGCCCTGTTAGGGGCCAAAGAAGAGGTAAGCTCATGCCAACGATACCTCTATCAACCCAAACAGCACCCATCCCGTCTCTCCTCTTCTCACGATGCCTGTTGTTTTACAGTGGACTAAATCACCGTATACCAGTAAAAGCGATGATCGATTCCGGAGCAAGTAGCTGTTTTATCGACGTCGACTTTGATGCCAAGTTCTCCATACCTGTACAAAATAAACATCTTCCTATAAACATTCATTTGATTGACGGATATTCATTGAAAACAGGGCCGGTATTCTGAGAGACAATACCCCTCCAAGTACACATAGGTTCCAAACATGTTGAATCCTTGTCCTTCGATGTACTCCCCTCTCCCATGTTCCCCCTAATCCTGGGGATTCCCTGGCTTCGTCTCCATGACCCAATGATCCGTTGGAGTTCCGGTTCCATCATGTTCCCTTCTAAACATTGCACGACTACATGTCTTACTCCAAAAGACCAAACCACAGTACCCCTTTGCTCTATATTGGATATTCATATGAAACATAACAAGGTTACTATTCCCACAATTTATCAAGAGTTCCTAGACGTCTTTGACGAAAAAGGGGTAGAGACCCTACCTCCCCACAGGCCATACGACTGCCCCATAGACCTCATCCCTGGTGCCCCTATTCCTTATGGACATATCTATCCGTTGTCCGAACTGGAGCTTAAAATTTTGAAGGAATACTTACGAGAAAACACAACAAAAGGTTTTATTAGGTCATCTACATCTCCGGCTGGTGCCGGTATCTTCTTCGTGGGGAAGAAGGACGGCGGCTTACGGCCATGTGTCGATTATCGGGACTTAAACAAAATCACCATAAAAAAATCGATATCCACTCCCCCTGATCCCCGAATTGATGGAGCGTCTTCGAACTGCCACCATATACACAAAATTAGATTTACGAGGAGCGTACAACTTGCTACGTATACGGAAAGGGGATGAGTGGAAATCTGCCTTCCGTACTCGGTACGGACACTTCGAATATCTTGTAATGCCTTATGGTTTGTGCAACGCACCCACTTCCTTCCAATACTTAGTTAACGACATCTTCCGTGACCTATTAGATCAATACGTTATAGTATACTTGGATGACATTCTTGTGTACTCCGACAACCTCCAAGACCATCGCATTCATATGAAAGAAGTGTTATCAAGACTACGAAAAAACCACCTATATGCCAAGGCTGAGAAATGCCTCTTCGAGACTTCTGTTTCCTTTCTAGGTTTCATCATAGCACCAGGTAACATCAAAATGGATCCAGAAAAAGTAAAGGCCATTGAATCATGGCCAACTCCGGTTACCCGAAAGGAGACACAACGTTTTATAGGATTTGCTTACTTCTATAGAAAATTTATTCGCTCTTTTTCCCGTGTAACCCGCCCACTTACCAAACTCACTTGTACTACTAAACCATTCAAATGGACCGAAGAAGCAACAAAAGCCTTTCTTGACCTCAAACATCGATTCACCACAGCACCCATCCTTACTCTGCCTGATCCTATAAAACCATATTATCTGGAGGTCGATGCCTCAGATGTCGCCACGGGAGCAATTCTTTCCCAACGTGATACAAATAACGACCACCTACACCCAGTAGCCTTCTCTTCCAAACGACTATCAACAGCTGAATCCAACTATGATGTAGGTGATAAGGAATTGCTAGCTATAAAAAGAGCCTTTGAGGAGTGGAGACACCTGCTTGAGGGAACTGAACACCCTATAACAGTCTATACGGACCATAAGAACCTGAAATACCTCAAGACAGCAAAAAGACTGAAACCACGCCAGGCACGGTGGGCTTTATTCTTTTCCCGATTCCACTTCCATGTCACTTATCGCCCAGGATCCAAAAATCAGAAAGCAGATGCCCTCTCCCGTCTTTTTTCACCCGAGTCACCTTCAGACGATAACACATCCACTATTCTTCAGAAAGGCCACTTCCTGGTTACCCAGTCATCCCTCCTCTCTCGCATCAAAGAATTAACACCATCAACTCTTCCTGGACTGTCTCCAGACGGTCTCCTTCGACAAAATAACAAAATCTTCGTACCACAAGAGGTACGTCCTGAAGTACTTTCCATTTGCCATGACTCTACCATGGCAGGTCATGGAGGCATGAAACGTACCACCGCCCTTGTTTCCCGTTATTTCACATGGCCTTCGATGGGTAAATCGATCAATCAATACGTAAGCGCTTGCCCAATCTGCAGCACATCAAAATCATTGACCACAAGACCTGCAGGCCTCCTTAAACCCCTACCTATACCCATTCAACCCTGGTCACATCTCTCAGTGGACTTTATCGTCGAGCTACCACCTTCCAAAAATCATACTGTTATAATGGTAGTGGTTGATAGATTCACCAAAATGGCCCACTTCCTACCTGTACGTAAAATACCTACCGCAAAACAAACAGCCGACTTATTCTACCGTGAGATCTTCAGACTACACGGAGTCCCATCGTCTATAGTATCAGATCGTGGGTCCCAGTTCACATCCAAATTCTGGGCTGCCTTCTGCCAAGTTCTACGTATCAAGGTCAAACTGTCCACAGCTTGTCACCCACAGACAAACGGTCAAACCGAAAGAGTGAATCAAACACTCGAGCAGTATATCCGGTGCTTTACTTGCCAAGTACAGGACGACTGGTTAAGCTTATTACCAGCAGCAGAATTTGCCTACAACTCATCACATCATTCCTCCCTTCGCCAATCTCCCTTCTTTTCCTCGTATGGATATCATCCTTCCCTTCTACCCGACCTCCCCCGGACTTGCCAAGTACCAGATGTAAATATCCACATACAAAACCTGCAACAAAACTTCCGTCTGCTTAGACAGCATCTTCTTCAGGCTCAAAGAGACCACAAACGTTCCGCTGATACTAACCGATGTCCCGCAGACGGCTATACAATAGGCCAAAAGTATGGTTGTCTACAAAAAATATACGGAGAGGGTAGCCAATTAATTGACTACTATAGAGCTTCTAAGATGTGATATCCAGAGCCACTCAGGGGGTAACCCAATATAAACAAGAAAGGACCTCTAAACTAGAGGTAACCGGCTAGGACATATACATAAAAAATACTTTATTAAACATTAAACATAAACCCTTCAGAAGGTTAATTAAACTCAACTCAAAACAACATTACAAGTATAGACATAAATAAAATCAGTATAACCACAAATAATTAGTAGGTGAAATACCTCAGGTAGTGGTTATAACAATTAAACGATAAATTGAACATGTGAAATAACCATTTGATTTGCTCCTACTGTTATAAAGCATTCGTATCTGAATGGAGCATCAATGGATTCACAACATTATGTGGGATGACAATGATCGCTGTCTAACCAATTCACACTGCCTAATAATGACCCAAGAACATAACTATTAAAGATCCTATGAGGTCAAAATTAAGGGGGGGGGAGTTTTTGGTTCACTACCTCCTTAGCTCATGTATAATACTGAACCATAGATAGAACATAACAGTCCAAATCTGCAGCCTAAACCATAGACCTAGATTAGCTCGCTGTGTACAACCATGCAGCCTTGATGTTGAATATATTATGCTAGGCACTCATCATCCATAGCCAGATCACTATTACATTGTACTAATTGGGAGCCACTTGCTCAAAGTTCCAGCCAAATATAAATGAACACTTGCTACCACAAGATGTTTAAATGGATCATGTATCTTAGCCGTACGGTAAATAAATGCAGTGTTAAAGAAGAACAATTTATATACAGATTCTTCCACCAGACGTAAATAATTACTTATAGAGCTAAAGCAGTTATCAAAGTGCCTTAATAGCTAAACCAGTTTCACCGGTCCAGTTTAAACTGCAATCAGTGCCGACCTTAGATCATTTATATAAAAAATTGCCCAAAATACAATTAGAAAGCGTCACCACCAATTAAGGTTTGGCATGAGTTCAATTACGATCAGAATGGACTCGAGTTAGTTGTGAACCAGTGCTGCAGTTACTAAATAGATTGTTGAATCGTAACTATACAGACCAATTAAGGTTTAACATAAATTAAATAGTGATCAGAATGAACTCGATTCAATTATGAACCAGTGCTACAGATTAATCGTAGAATCGTAACTATGCAAATGATGGTTGCATGATACTATCAAGACACACAATGCTTGTCTGGGCAGTTATATACAATACTTATTCAAGCAGATATAGGTAAGAATTTATATAGCTCAAGCGGCCAACAGTATTTTTTTAAAAAGAGTAGCCGCCTCAATTGACTGGGTTGATTGATGATACAAATTAGACGCACATTTTTAGGCTAAGATCATAATGCCTCGATTGTCATTGCGTTATGAACATACAAAATTCGATCTTATCATAATACTACAGTTTGAACTGTTGCACTTTTTAGTCAGATACCTTAAAGTGCTATGTTGTAAAAGCACATTTATATAGAATCAAGTAATAGCGCCCAAAGCAGCGTTTAAATTTGAATTTTTTTATATGCAGAAAATGGTTGCATGATGTAATCGAGGCAACCTTAGTTAACCGAGTTAATTAATTGTATAAATAAACGTTCACTTCTAGGCTAGAATTATAATGCTTCAGTTGTCTCAATTATCATTGCGTTATTAACATACAAAGTACGATCATATACACCGTACTAAAATTTAAACTGTTGCATTCGTTCATCAGGTATCTTAGAGTACTGTATTTCAAAAGCGCATATATTTTATATTGAGTAGTGACGCCCAAAGCAGCGTTTAAATTGAATTTTTCAACAAGGAAATTTCAATCATTCATTATCTCACGAATTTTTCCATAGAGAAATTGCAGTCATTCATCATCTCACTGAAGATTCGATTATTCATTTATCATTTTTAAATTCTTTAGGAAAAAGAGTATATTATTTCATAAGTATCTTAAATTAAGATTGGAATCATTTCTTAAGGCATTCGACGCGCGTTTCACTTGCGTGCTCCTCAGGAATGCTAACTAATCCAGTGTATAGGGGTTGCTTTTAAAGACCTCCTTAAAGCTTTCAATTGGACACGTGATTAGATTCACCAATCAGATTATTATCTGAACCGACAGTTTCTTGGAGAATCATTTTTTTATTTGAATACGTGTTTGAGAGCCGCCAATCACCTATTCTTACTTTATAAACCGTGAAATTCCTTATTCATATTAGAGATCATTTAAGAGTAGATTTTGAATAATATTATGTTTGTGAACAACAGAAATTATAAATTCAACTAACTATTGCTGAACAGTAGACGGAACTCACAAATCAAGCCGTACTGCTAACGATCTCATTGGTGATTTATTAGCTTAATAGATTCTTTTATCGGATTCTAATATTAAACTTTAAATCAAGATATATAATAACCATTTTAATATAATTATTCAGAGTTTTGTACAGTTTGTTAGAGATGGATCACAAAAAGGGAGTATAGTTGAATTCTTCATTGAGGCCATTAGGAAATTGTGTTTTAAGTACGAAGATCCATCTGGATTCTTTTCTTCTGAGTGTTACATCAAAGTCTCCTCTTCTTGGTCCTAACGTAATAGCCTCTATTGCTTGAAAACTCAGACATTTAGGGTCCCCATTGTGATTAGCCCACACATGTCTAGATATAGGAGTTTCTGTTATATTAATAACAGAATTAATGTGTTGTAAAATTCTCTTTTTGAATTGCTGATAGGTTTTCCCTACATATTGTTTTTTGCAGGTACAGGTGATTAAATATATTACTTTCATAGTTTCGCAAGTAATTGATTCTTTAATCGGGAATGTTTTTCCTGTGATGGTACTATTAAAAGATTCTGAATTGTCCACAGACGGACATGCTTTACAGTGTCCACATCTACGTATGCCAGGTTTAGATTTCAGCCAGTGTGTTTTAGGCTCTTTTGTAGAAAAATGACTGTGAACTAGTATATCTTTTAGATTAGTGGATCTCCTTGCTGTGAAGGTAGCAGATTTAGATATTACATTGGAGATATTCTCATCCATTTGTAAAATTGGCCAGTATTTGTGGCATATTTCTTTAATTTCATTCCATCCCTTGTCGTAAGTCGCAATGAATCTTATTTGTTTTTCACCTGGTATTTTCTTCTTTGGAATAAGTAATTTTTTTCTGTCAGATAGCAGGGCTTTTTTATAAGCTTTTTTTAAACATCTATTAGGGTAACCTTTAGAACGAAACATTTCTCTGAGTCGATTCGCTTCTTCTTGGAAGTCTTTAAGATTGCTGCAATTTCTCCGGGCTCTTAAGTATTGCCCTATTGGTATTCCCAGTTTTAAAGGGACTGGATGGAAACTCCCCCAGTTTAACAGATTGTTTGTCGATGTTTCTTTTCTGTATAGTTTAGTTTGCAAGGTATTTTTATCAATTTCTATCATTAGATCCAGAAATTGTAACTTTTCTTTGCTGTTAATCAAAGTTAGTGTCAATCCAATATTGTTGGTGTTCAGTTCATCAAGCCATTCATTTAAGAGGTTATCAGAGCCATGCCATAATAGAAAGATATCATCTATGTATCTGAACCACTTGGACACATTTGCAGTATATTTTTTGGTTTTATCTGTAAAAACCACAGTTTCTTCCCAAAGGGCTAGATATAAGTTAGCATAGCTTGGGGCACAGGATGTTCCCATCGCCGCGCCCCTTGTCTGCAGATAATATTTACCATCAAATAAGAAGAAGTTGTGAGTCAAGATATATGTAAGTAATTGTATGATAAAGTTTGTCATTGCTTCATCAAATTTCTTACTCAAGAAATACCTACATGCCTTTATCCCTTGTTCATGTGGGATATTATTATATAAAGATACTACATCGAAACTTGCTAATGTAGTATCTGATGGAACAATTGCATCCTCTAGATGTTGGAGGGCATTTTGCGTGTCTCTTGTATAAGAGGGTATTTCTTCCACAAATGGGTGTAAATAGTGATCAACGAATTGACTAAATTTTTCTGTTAGAGAATTATTGCCTGCAATGATTGGGGGCTTGGCGGATGAATTAGAGATTTATGTACCTTGGGTAAACTATAAAGTGTTGGTGTTGTAGGTCTTAATGGTAGTAATGATTTCTTTAATTCTTCTGAAATATGTCCATCCATTACCCCTTTTTGTAAAAGTTTATCCAATTCAAGAAGATACTTATCAGTAGGGTTGAAAGTTAGCAAAGTATAACCCTCTGAATCATTAATTATTCGCAGACACATAGCTTTATAGTCAGATTTTGACATTATCACAATGTTTCCCCCTTTATCCGAGGCTTTTATCTCAATACTTTTTTCATTTTTTAATTCTCTTAAAGCTATGCGCTCCTCTCTAGATAAATTCTGTTCTTTTTTCCAAGGGATTATTTCCAATTTAGTGATTTCATCAGTCACTAATTTTACAAAAAGATCGATGCTCGAAAATTCTGAAAAAGACAGCTTATCACCCACAGACAAACGGTCAAACCGAAAGAGTGAATCAAACACTCGAGCAGTATATCCGGTGCTTTACTTGCCAAGTACAGGACGACTGGTTAAGCTTATTACCAGCAGCAGAATTTGCCTACAACTCATCACATCATTCCTCCCTTCGCCAATCTCCCTTCTTTTCCTCGTATGGATATCATCCTTCCCTTCTACCCGACCTCCCCCGGACTTGCCAAGTACCAGATGTAAATATCCACATACAAAACCTGCAACAAAACTTCCGTCTGCTTAGACAGCATCTTCTTCAGGCTCAAAGAGACCACAAACGTTCCGCTGATACTAACAGATGTCCCGCAGACGGCTATACAATAGGCCAAAAGGTATGGTTGTCTACAAAAAATATACGCCTCTCCTGTCCCTCCAAAAAATTGGGACCTAAATTTATCGGTCCATACATTGTCCAAAGAATCCTTTCTCCTGTTACAGTTCGTCTGAAACTACCCAGAACAGTACGCCTTCATCCAGTGTTTCACGTGTCCCTCCTAAAACCGTGGACACCACCTCCTCCAACCATAATCGATGGTGAATCTGAGTATGAAATCGAATCAATCCTAGACTCCCGCTACCGTGGTCACAGACTTGAGTACCTTCTCCATTGGAAAGGCTATGGTCCCGAGGAGAGATCTTGGGAACGAGCCTCGGATGTACATGCCCCTCGGTTGCTCCGTTCCTTTCACCGTACCCATCCAGGCAAACCTGGTCCTGGGCTCCCCCGGAGGTCTCGCCTTGGGAGGGGGGTTATGTCAGGCCTCACACGTCCAGTTTGGGGGAGGGTCCCAATACGTCCGGCATTATGGCGGCGGGTGGTGACCAGGTGGGGGGGTTGGCGCCCGCAACAACCGGCAGCCGCCTGAACCCCACAACGCTCCACTCACCTGGAGGTGGGATCCAGGCTTCTCCTCTGCCTCCAGCGGACCAGGGGCTCGCGGCGCTCGGAGGGGGTGCCGAGCATGGCGGCCGTCACGTGGTCCCAGCATGGGTTCGTGTCCTACCACGCTGGGAGCAGGGGGAGAGCCATAGGAGGTGCTCCATCAACCCGGGGGGCGTGGCTTCAGCATGACAGGCAGAAAGGGAAGCTATGGCAGCCAGGCACCCTCATCACCTGTGGAGGTGTGTCTGGAGACTGTGGCTCCTCCCTGCAGAGGTGTGTTTTCCTGCACTCCCTATAAAAGTCCACTTCTCCCTTGGATAGGTACCTGGTTGTTGCTTCCTGGAAGCTTTCCTAGTTCCCTCATACCTTTTGATATATATTTCCTAAAGACCTATCCTATTGACCCAATTGGCTTACCCCTTGACCTTGCTAAGAACTCTGCCAGTCTCGACCCTTTTGGCTTCCCACGACTACTCTATTGAATTCTCCCACGGATACCCCGCTTGGATTAACCTGTTGTTCACCTTCTACCGCATACTGGTCTCTACCTACGGAAGGCATGACACTCAGTTGGTGGATGTCCAGGCTCACACGCGGGTGGTTAAGGATGTGCAGGCCGCATCCTCTTCCCAAGTCCAAGCGATCCAGCAGCAACTGGACAGTCTCCACTCTGCAGTGGTTGTATTAGAATCCAGGCACTGGCGGAAGAACGTGGAGTTCCAGAATCAGTGAAAGACCCGGACTTATTATCATATAGCGCACGATTTGTGGCAATGATTCTCACCTCTCTGAACTGCCCTGAGACCCCTGTCTTGATGGTTCTACGTGTGCGTAAGGCTGCCATGGCTCCCGCCAAAGCCCCCCGTGACGTTATTGTGACGCTTCGAGATTTGTCTCTCCACTCAGCGATATTTCGGGCGATGCAGAATACCCCTGCAGTATCCTTTGAGGGGGCCACTATCGCTGTGTTTCGGGATCTCTCTTATTTGACCCTCGTGGCTCGACGCTGTTTTCGGCTTTCAACATCTCCTGCGTGCGCAGGGTATCCGTTACCAATGAGGCACCCAGAGCTCCCTGATTATACGCCGTAAGAGGGTTGCCTGCTTGTGACCTCTACAGCTGAGGAGGCCGAGGCACACCTGAGTTCTATGGGTCTGCTCCTTGGTCCTTCGGGTAGCGCGGTTGCGGGGGCCGCCTACTGGCTCACCTCTACCACCCCATGCACTGGACTAAATGACTTGATTGCTTCATGGACTCAGTCGAAGTTCTTTCCGTGTTGATCTTGCTGGACACTCACATTGACGCTCCAGTCTATCACAGGCAATGCAGACCTTTTTGGCGGAGATTGGATGGGGAACCCCCTCCTTTTTTTAATTTTTTGGAGCAGGGACAGGTGGTGGGCGAGCCTTGAGGTGGTTACCTAGGCTGTCACGACCTTTTTAGGCCCTACTGTGGTCCTTACTCTGTGGTGTCCTCGCCGGCCCCCGCGACCTTGATGTAGAGAACTGGGGTGAGCCGGTGAGCGTCACATGTTCTTATACGGGGTGCTACTTTTATTGTTACCATCCCCCCCTTCTCCCCCTTTTTTATTTTCTTCCCCCACCACTCATGCTTAGCGACACTTGGCACTTGCCATGTATTGTCACGCTATCCTGTTCATGATACTACGAGGTTTCTTTAATCTGGTTATTACATCTACTCTCTGTGATTTCTTATTCAGTTTTTATGTTTGCTGTAAAATTTACTTTGTTGCAATAAAAATTTTGAATACAAAAAAAATAAATAATAATAATCTCATGAACAAACTGAGCCGGGGAGGGGTCAGAGGCGGGAGCAAGTGAATTTGGGCGAGGGAATCGATCCGAATGTCAGGGGGAGTGAGTTTGGGCAAGAGATCAGGCCCGAGTGCGGGTTTAGGTAAAGGGATTGGTATCAAAGGGAGGGATGGAAGCTCTGGAGCTTAGGAAGGGAGGGTGGGGTGGCGGCACTTGACTCCATCTCCAAGTAATGATAAACACTGGCGGTTTGGCTCCTCCTCCCAGTGCCGCAGGGTCTGTATGGCCACTGGTTTAGTCAGACATAAACCTTGAGCTAAACCATTCAATCAGCTCCGAAGCAGCTTCTGAAGTTAATTTAACTCAGTCGGACTCTATGCAGCGTGCGACTGTATGCAGCATGCGACTCTATGCAGTGCGACTCTATGCAGTGCGACTCTATGCAGTGCGACTCTATGCCGTGTGACTCTATGCAGTGCGACTCTATGCAGTGTGACTCTATACAGCATGTGTGACTCTATAAATTGTGTGTGTGTGACTTTATACAGCATGTGACTCTATACAGCGTGCAACTCTATACAGTGTGTGTGTGTGACATTATACAGTGTGTGACTCTATACAGCGTGTGACTATACAGCATGTGACTCTATACAGCATGTGACTCTATACAGTGTGTGTGTGTGACATTATACAGTGTGTGACTCTATACAGCGTGTGACTATACAGCATGTGACTCTATACAGCATGTGACTCTATACAGTGTGTGACTCTATACAGCATGTGACTCTATACAGTGTGTGTGTGTGACTTTATACAGCATGTGTGACTCTATATAGCGTGTGTGACTCTATACAGTGTGCGATTTTTATACAGCATGTGACTCTATACAACGTGTGTGTGACTCTAAACAGTGTGTGACTATATTAGGGATGTGCACGTTTTGTGTTTTTTTCGGTTCGGGGTTCTAAAATTTTCGTTTCGGCTCGTTTTTTCAAATCGACCTTTTTTTTCGTGATATTGTAAATTTTCGGTCTTTTCGGATCGTCTGCTCGCTTCGTTTCAAAGTGTCTATTCGTTTTGACTTAAACTAATGGTATTTCAGATGCTCTGATATTTTGGTCGATACGGTAATTCTGACGATTTCTATTGTTTTTTTATGAAAGATCCTTTTTTTTCTTCTGAATATGAATTGCACAACTTTATTTAGTCATATTAAAAAGGTATGAAAGGAAAAAAAATGAACAAAACGATTTAAAATAAATGCAAAAATACTGACCCAAATGGTCTGACTTTAAAAATAAAAATTTAAAAACCAGAACAAAATGTTTTAAAACGTAAAAAAAGCTGAACAAAATTATCTGAAACGAAAAAAAAAACCAGAACAAAATCAATGATTTAAAACGGAAAAAAAATACAAATTAATGCATGAATTTATGAATCTGATTCTGCACACTGCCGGGCAGCACTTCTACAGAATAATGCATATAGGATTCCACACACTGCCGGGCAGGGCCGGTGCAAGCTTTTTTGCCTAGTCAGGCGAAGGTCTGTTTTGGTGCCCCCCCCCCCCCCCGTCATGTCAAGCCAATCAGGATAGAGATGCATAATAATCTCTATCGTGAGTGTTCGGTGTCGTCACGCAGAGATTAAAGGATGCTTAAAGTTGGTCTTGCAAGGACAACCTTTAGCAGCGTTGTGAGTCACTGATTGGGGGGACAGCCACCAGTGCTGTCTTTATGGACTTATATAAACACTGTCTTTCTTCTGGAAAGGCAGTAGTTACATTTGTCAGACTGTAGGAACAACATATTTGGGTATATATTTGCGGCCCCCAGCTCATGTATGGGTATATATTTGCGGCCCCCAGCTGCTCATATGGGTATATTTGCGGCCCCCTGCTCATGTATGGGTATATATTTGCGGCCCCCAGCTCATGTATGGGTATATATTTGCGGCCCCCAGCTCATGTATGGGTATATATTTGCGGCCCCCAGCTGCTCATATGGGTATATTTGCGGCCCCCTGCTCATGTATGGGTATATATTTGCGGCCCCCAGCTCATGTATGGGTATATATTTGCGGCCCCCAGCTCATGTATGGGTATATTTGCGGCCCCCAGCTGCTCATATGGGTATTATTTATGGTATAAATTTTCCCCCAGCGAGTCTCTTACCTCTCTGCTCAGCTGACTGTGTCTGATTGACTGTGACAGTGTGCACAGCACTGCTCACTGCTGCCTGCTGACTTCTGCTGCCTCACCTTGGCACTGCAGGCCCCCCCGTCGCCCGCTGGCGTTCTAGTTCTACTCAGTCCACACTCTCAGGCACTCTCAGGCAGTCAGGGAGGGAGTGAGACGAGAGACCAGACCACCAGGGACAATCAGGGACCAGACCAGGTAGTAGGTTTTTTAGTAGCAACAATTTTTTAGGCTAAGCTAGGCACCGCCACCGTCGCTCTCTGCGTCCCCCTCGTGTGACACGTGACGTCACGTCTCGAGGCGACTGGTGCGAGCGGCCGCTGGCGCTGGCCAGGCATGTGATGCACACGTGCACACGCACCTTTCCCGCTCGCCTGTGATTGGATTCGGGAAGCAAGGCCAGGCAGGGAACCACGTGGTGCTTGTTGTCCCCTCCCTCTCATTGCCCCCTTCCAATCCCAGGCAGGGGCGGATCCAGAGACTAGTCTCGGGAGGGGCACTTACAGAAAATAAGGTGTTTTAGCAGAGAGCCCGACTCACGAGAATTTACAGAGGACCCGGCTCACAGGAGCTTACAATCTAGAGGAGCAGAGGGTCCGGCTCACAGGAGCTTACAATCTAGAGGAGCAGAGGGCCCGGCTCACAGGAGCTTACAATCTAGAGGAGCAGAGGGTCCGGCTCACAGGAGCTTACAATCTAGAGGAGCAGAGGGCCCGGCTCACAGGAGCTTACAGTCTAGAGGAGCAGAGGGCCCGGCTCACAGGAGTTTACAATCTAGAGGAGCAGAGGGTCCGGCTCACAGGAGTTTACAATCTAGAGGAGCAGAGGGTCCGGCTCACAGGAGCTTACAATCTAGAGGAGCAGAGGGTCCGGCTCACAGGAGTTTACAATCTAGAGGAGCAGAGGGTCCGGCTCACAGGAGTTTACAATCTAGAGGAGCAGAGGGTCCGGCTCATAGGAGCTTACAATCTAGAGGAGCAGAGGGCCCGGCTCACAGGAGCTTACAATCTAGAGGAGCAGAGGGTCCGGCTCACAGGAGCTTACAATCTAGAGGAGCAGAGGGTCCGGCTCACAGGAGCTTACAATCTAGAGGAGCAGAGGGTCCGGCTCACAGGAGCTTACAATCTAGAGGAGCAGAGGGTCCGGCTCACAGGAGCTTACAATCTAGAGGAGCAGAGGGTCCGGTTCACAGGAGTTTACAATCTAGAGGAGCAGAGGGTCCGGCTCACAGGAGCTTACAATCTAGAGGAGCAGAGGGTCCGGCTCACAGGAGCTTACAATCTAGAGGAGCAGAGGGTCCGGCTCACAGGAGCTTACAATCTAGAGGAGCAGAGGGCCCGGCTCACAGGAGCTTACAATCTAGAGGAGCAGAGGGTCCGGCTCACAGGAGCTTACAATCTAGAGGAGCTGAGGGCCCGGCTCACAGGAGCTTACAATCTAGAGGAGCAGAGGGCACCCAGGAGCTTACAATCTAGAGGAGCAGAGGGCACCCCGGATTTTACAATCTAGAGGAGCAGAGAGCCCCCAGCTCACACATGAATTTGCCCCCAGCTCAAGGATTTGCCCAGCTCATGGATTTGCCCCCAGGTCATGGATTTGCCCAGCTCATGGATTTGCCCCCAGGTCATGGATTTGCCCAGCACATGGATTTGCCCCCAGCTCATGGATTTGCCCCCAGGTCATGGATTTGCCCCCAGGTCATGGATTTGCCCAGCTCATGGATTTGCCCCAGGTCATGGATTTGCCCAGCTCATGGATTTGCCCCAGGTCATGGATTTGCCCCCAGGTCATGGATTTGCCCAGCACATGGATTTGCCCAGCTCATGTATTTGCCCCCAGGTCATGGATTTGCCCAGCACATGGATTTGCCCAGCTCATGGATTTGCCCCCAGGTCATGGATTTGCCCAGCACATGGATTTGCCCCCAGGTCATGGATTTGCCCAGCTCATGGATTTGCCCCCAGGTCATGGATTTGCCCCCAGGTCATGGATTTGCCCAGCTCATGGATTTGCCCCCAGGTCATGGATTTGCCCCAGCTCATGGATTTGCCCCCAGGTCATGGATTTGCCCAGCTCATGGATTTGCCCCCAGGTCATGGATTTGCCCAGCTCATGGATTTGCCCCCAGGTCATGGATTTGCCCAGCTCATGGATTTGCCCCCAGGTCATGGATTTGCCCCAGCTCATGGATTTGCCCCCAGCTCATGGATTTGCCCCCAGGTCATGGATTTGCCCCGCTCTCACCTGGATTGTTGCCCCAGCTCCGGCAGGGGTTGAGGGACCCAGATGCCGGGCAGCGCGGGAGCGCCTGCCCGATCTTGAACAGTCCGTCCTGTGAAGTGGATGCGGCTGTGTGCGTGCGCAGCCGGTCACGGCGGTCCGGCCAGTCAGGTGGTACAGAGACTCAGTACCACCTGATTAGCCGGACCACGTGACCGGCTGCGCACGCACACAGCCGCATCCACTTCACAGGACGGACTGTTCAAGACCGGGCAGGCGCTCTCGCGCTGCCCGGCATCTGGGTCCCTCAACCCCCGGGCCAAATCTCGGGGGTCGGTCATCCGAATCGGATGACCGATTACACCCCGGGCCGGCGCCCCTCACACTGGCAGGACGCCAGACAGTAAGGCGGCCGCCTGTGCCGCCTTACGTTAGCGCCGGCCCTGCTGCCGGGCAGCACCTCTACAGTATAATTAATGCAGCATATGAATCCACACACTGCTGGGCAGCACTTCTCTTCTCTACAGTATATTTAATGCAGCATATAGTTTTTTCAATTAAAAAAATTATTAGCGTTTTTAACTTTTTTATTAAATATCTCTTAAACCATTTTTTTAGTTTATTCGGCGCAAGGTCTTGTTACCAGTGGGGTACCTCAGGGGTCAGTACTTGGACCCATTCTCTTTAATATTTTTATTAGTGATATTGCAGAAGGTATTAATGGTAAAGTATGTCTTTTTGCTGATGACACAAAGATTTGCAACAGGGTTGACGTTCCTGGAGGGATCAGCCAAATGACAAATGATTTAGGTAAACTAAAAAAATGGTGGGAGCTGTGACAATTGAGTTTTAATGTGGATAAGTGCAAGATAATGCACCTGGGACGTAAAAACCCAAGGGCTGAATATAGAATATTTGATACATCTGAGGGTTGAAATTTAGGGGTTATTATTAGGGATGAGCCAAACACCCCCGTGTTCGGTTCGCATTCGAACTCAAACAATTTCAAAAGTTCGAATTCGAACACGAACCTAACTCAATGCAAGTCAATGGGACTCGAAAGTTCGATTTTTAGAGTGCCCTGCAAGAGGGCATATATGCAAGATATTTGCCATAAAAGGTGTATGGGGTCCGGGTAGTGCCCTGGGGGACAGGAAACAAGGACAAAGAGTTTTAAAAAAAAAGTTTTTAAAGGGACAGTGAGTTTTCCATGAAATAAGGGTTAAAAATAAAAACAAAAAATTCCTTCAAATATCGTGCCTAGGAGGTCCCCATAACCTGCCCGTGACGTGGCGGATTTGTAGGATGTATAGAAACATTTAAAACAAAAAAATGACATTTCAAATGAAGGTAAATGCTTTTCCTTTAATCTATTCATAAACAACTGCTTGGGGCGGCAGCCTGTATGAAAAGAGGAGACATTTTAGGACACGCAGAACAAGTTTAGTGATTTTTTTGGGCTAAATTATGGTGAAACTTATGCAGGCTTTGGATGAAAGTAACAATAGGTGCTTTAAAATTGGGCCTTTAGTGTCGGCAACAGTGCCGTCACACCGTAACCCATCTGTGGTATTGTGGAAGAGTGCAGGGTTGGACCCTGCGGTCCAATATTAAAATGATATGAATCTGGTAATCTAGGCATCAGTGGCAGTGCACCCAAATATTACTGCACTATAGTGTATGGCAGGATGGAAGTGCACCAGCAGTAACAAGCAGCGGAATATACCAGATGGGGGCACAGAGCGAGAGTAGTTGTTGTAACAAAACCAGCTCAACAACGTTTAGGCACTAGGACTGCGCTACTGTATATGGTGAGAATTGTCGCACACCAGTCCCGGCGGCTCTGCATCATCACGCCGTGCCCTGCCCCCTGATCACTCACAGCTGCGCCGGGTGCCGCTGGAGCTCCTGGCATTCGGCCAGCTGGCGGCACCATGCGTCCGGGCCCTCCCCCCCCGATCGCCACCCGGGGCCCTGGATGTCACAATATTACAATCCAAACGCAAACGGGTTAAGTAACCAAATTTGTAAGAAGAATAATTAAGCTTATGAATCCTCACACTGTCGGGCAGCACCTTAAGGCCCGGTTCACACCTAAGCGTTTTACAGCGCGTTCCTGCACTGCACGATGTAAAACGCATAAACAGGGAAATCCCATTATTTGCTATGGGATCCGTTCATACCTGGGCGTTTTTCAGCGCGCAGGAACGCGCTGTAAAACGTCCTACGCCCAAAGAAGTACCGGAGCTTCTTTGGGGCGTATTGCAGCGCGTTCACTCTGCAGTCTATGGCCGTGAACGCGCTGCAATGCGTGTTCGCATGTTTTTAAAAATCGCACGTAAAAATCGTGTTAAAAATCGCACGTAAAAAAAACACAGGTGTGAACCCAGCCTTACAGTATAATTAATATAGCATATGATTCCGCACACTGCCGGGCAGCACCTCTACAGTTTGTGGATCCAGGAATCAGGTGAGTATTAGAAAGAAAAAAAAAAGTTTTATTTTATGTTGCTGGAGACATTTAAAAATGTCCTCGGATTTTTTTTTATTTTTTTTAAATGTGTCACCTTACCTTAACCTGGTGGTCAGTGGGGGCTCCCTGGATCCTGGTTGGGCGGAAAGGGGGTCTGCCGTGGCTCCCTCCCTGGAGTCCCTGCGCCACTTCTCTGCCACATTTTTCGAACTTTTGGCGAACATCCCAAAAAGTTCGAAGTTCGCGAACTTTCGAACGGCCAATGTTCGAATCGAACTCCGAACCAAACAGCTCATCCCTAGTTATTATTACAGAGGATCTAAGGGTAAGTAGTCAATGTAATAGAGCAGCAGGAAATGCTGGCAGAATGCTTGGTTGTGTAGGGAGAGGTATTAGCAGTAGGAAAAGGGAAGTGCTCATGCCACTGTACAGAGCACTGGTGAGACCTCACTTGGAGTACTGTGTGCAGTACTGGAGACCGTATCTCCAGAAGGATATAGACATCTTAGAGAGAGTTCAGAGAAGGGCTACTAAAATGGTGTACGGCTTGAAGGAGAAAAGTTACCAAGAAAGGCTTAATGATCTTAACATGTACAGCTTGGAAAAAAGACGAGACAGGGGAGATATGATAGAAACATTTAAATACGTAAAGGGAATCCACAAGGTAGAGGAAGGGAGTATATTTAAAAGGAAACAAAGTAGCAAAACAAGAGGACATAGTCTTAGATTAGAGGGGCAAAGGTTTAAAAGTAACATCAGGAAGCATTATGTTACTGAGAGGGTGGTGGATACATGGAACAGCCTTCCAGTTGCAGTGGTAGAGGCCAAAACAGTAATTGAATTTAAGCAGGCATGGGATAGGCATAAGGCTATCCTAAACAAAAGATAAATCCAGGTAAAGTATCCATGTAATTGGGCGACTAGATGGGCCGAAAGATTCTTATCTGCCGACATTTTCTATGTTTCTATATGACATTTTTTTAAAAAAAAATTAGGTTTTTTTTGTGCATTTTTTTCGGGAATTTTTGGGTTAATCTTTAGGGTTTCTAACTAATTTTAAAAAAAAATAGGCTTTTTTCCTTCATACTTTGCAATGTTAAAAATATAGTTGCGTTTTTAACTTTTTATTAAATATCTCTGAACATTTTTAGTTTCATCTGCAGCAATATGCAATTTTTTAAAATTATTTTTTTTGGGCATTTTTCGGGAATTTTTGAGTTAACCCCTTAAGGACGTACCATGTACGTCACGGCTACGGGTCTCTTTTAGCCCCGCTGACGTACATGGTACGTCCTGCGGTATTTTGAGCACTGGAAGAGATCGGATCGCTTCCAGCAGCTCCGGCGCCATTGCACGCTGCCTGAGAGTCCAGGCATCCATGCAATGGCGGTTAGAAGTGCCGGGGCCCCTTGTGATCGCTCCCGGGAGCGATCAACATCTGGTTTCACCGGAAAGGTGGCCCGCACTTCTACAGAGCGCTGGAAGCGATCGGATCGCTTCCAGCTGCTCTGAGTATATTGCAGGGCATACATCGAGGCATCCTTGCAATATGTTTACCTGCCGCCGGTCCGTCCGTGATCGCTCCCCCCGAGCGATCAATTCCGGTAGTGGCAGGAAGTACTGAGTGCCACGAGGTATCGTGGCACTCAGTACAAAATAGATCACATAAGTGATCAGGTGCTCTGCTGGGTGCCTCGAGGGATCAAGGCACCCAGCAGACTAAAAAAAAGTGTAAAAGAAAGAAAAAAAAAAGTAAAATAAATAATTAAAAATGAATAAAATAAAATTGACAGCCAAGATAGCGCTGCCCTTCTAAGGGCAGGGTCATCTTGGGGCTGTGTGGGATGTTCCTAGCCTGCCTCAGAGAGGCAGGCTAGCAACATCCAATCAGAAGTTAGAAAAAATCAAAATAAAATTTCGAATTTGTCAGGTCAGGTCAATATTTTGTAAATATTGGCTCTGACCTCTGATTCTCCCTCCCTCTCCTCACTTTTGTTTTGGTGAGCGAGAGAGAGAGATCAGATTTGACAGGATACAGATTTTAAATAGATTTAGTGAGATTAGAACAATTGAGGCAGATTTAGAGGGATTTAGAGAGATTTAGGTGTTTATTTTAACCACTTCAATGCTAAGGACGCGCTCAGCGCGTCCTCAGCATTGCCCCTGGTATGCGGAGGACGCGCTGAGCGCGTCCTCGCATTGGGGTCAGCGTTCGGCCGGGTTCCGGCCGATCGCTGGCCCCTCCGGTGCGGGCTGACATCCTGGATGTCAGCCCGGCATCCGGAGCAGTGGCCGCCATTATTATGTGTCATCGCGCCCCCGCGATGACACATAATTCAGGCGCCCCCCCCGCATGTGAGGGGGGGGAGGTCCTTCGGACCTCTCTCCCTCCCGATCGGCGGCTCACAGGGGCTTAACCCAGGCATCATTTGGAAGGGCACAGCCTGCCCTTCCAAATGATGCCTGGCATTAACCCCTGGGGAGCTGGATCGCAAATCGGCGCTGAAAAGCGCCGATTTGCGATCCTTCCCGGGAGCTGGCCGACATCTTGGATGTCGGCCAAGCTTCCGGGAACTCCCCCAGAGGACTGGCGTCATCGTGCGCAGCACGATGACGCCAGTCCTAGCATTAACCCCTAACTGCCACGAACTGTGGAGATGGGGAGTTCCAATGAACTCCCTATCTCCCGATCCGTGGCAGTTAGGGGTTAAATTTTGATATCGTTGGATCGGCCAGAGCATGGCCGTTCCAACGATACCAAACATGAAAGTAAAAAAAAATGTAAAAAAAAAAAAATAAAAAAAAAAAAATAAACACTTTTTTTTTTTTTTGTTTTGTTTTGTTAATGCAGCAATATTGTTCCCATTTCAATTATAATGTGAACAATGATGCTGCATTAACGATTTTTGTATGCGGTGCGTTTGTTAAAAATGGTGTCATTTTCCCCAAAAAAAATGTAACGAGACCCCATCTCTAATTTTTTTAACAAGCGCACCCCATACAAAATATAACCGCAATTGCTCGCATGTTAAAATGTGGAAAAAAACACTTTACACGCTGTAAATTATTGAAAATACATATTTTATTGCATTTTTGTTATAATATACAAACATGACATAACGTATACATATAATAATGACATATTATGAATCTACCGAGTCTGACGGAAAGAACGATATATAATATGTCGATGTCATATACTAAAATAAGCCTTCAAAACAGGTTTAAACATGATGCGCAAAACAGGTAAAAAATGACCTCAGCACAGGGGCGGGAAAAGCCTCAGCAGCGAAAGGGTTAATTTTCTTGTGAAATCCAACGGTTCTTCTAAGAACCCATAATCCGCATATATATATAATAATTATAAAATTTTATAATCTATTCTATATAATGTCTGGGAGGGTGTGCAGCACCGAGGAGGCATATGCCATCCTGGCGTCAGAATTTGAGGCATCTGTGTCTGACTCCGACCAAGATTTTGACCCTGCTAGGTGCTCAGATATATCGCTAGATACATCATCTACGCTGGCTGATGTATCTCCTAGTGATGTTTCTGATGCAGATCCTGGGCCACCACCTGCCAGCAGGAGACGCACAGCTCCAGCTGAGGAGTGGGTAGTGCCTCATCGCCAGGGGCCAGATATCCCTCCTTTCACGGCAAATCCTGGCATCAATATTGATGTTAAAGGATTTACCGCCACAGTTTTTGCAGGTGTTTCTGGGGGATGATTTGTTGGGCCACATTGTTGCCCAATCAAATCTGTATGCCCATCAGCATTGTGCTGCGAAGCCAGACTCCTACTTGGCAAGGCAGCAATGGACCCCGCTAGATGTGCCAGAATTTCTGAAATTCTGGGCACTTACTATGCTGATGGGCATCATAAAGAAGCCCTCAATTCGCTCCTACTGGAGCGGTAGCCCCATCTGCTCTATCCCCATTTACCCCCAATCAATGTCACGTAGAAGGTATGAAAACATTTTGCGTTTCATGCACTTCAGCGACAACAGCCTGTGCCCCCCTAGAGAGCATCCCCAGTTTGACAGGCTGTATAAAATCCGCCCCTGATTACCCACTTCGCCGCCTGGTTTGCAGAGGCTTATTGACCTGGAAGGAATATCTGCGTGGATGAATCCCTAATGAAATACAAGGGAAGGCTGGGATTCAAGCAGTATATTCCTTCCAAACGCTCCAGGTATGGAGTGAAGGTGTATAAGCTCTGTGACAGCGAGAGTGGGTATACTCAGGCCTTCCGGGTGTACGAGGGAAAGGATAGTAGCCTTGACCCTCCAGGTTGCCCAGAACACATGGGAACCAGTGGCAAGATTGTGTGGACCTACTTTTTCCCCTGATGAACAAAGGGTACCACTTGTATGTTGATACTTTTTATACAGGTGTCCCTTTGTTCAAGCTGCTGTATTGTTTTGATACAGTAGCATGCGGTACTGTCCGCAAGAACCGCGTAGGTTTCCCAGCACAGCTTGCCCGCACCCGGTTAAAAAGCGGGGTGACCTCAGCTCTGCGCCAAGAGGAGCTGTTGGCGGTCAAGTACAGAGACAAGAAGGATGTATACCTTCTATCCACCATCCACTCTGAGAGGTCTGTGGAGGTCTCTGTACGTGGCAGAGCTGAGCGCATCAGGAAGCAAGTGTGCATCAAAGACTATAACCGGCATATGGGTGGGGTTGATCTGGCAGATCAGCTGCTCCAGCCCTACCAGATTATGCGGAAGTCAAGGGCCTGGTACATAAAGGTTGCAATTTACCTGATGCAAATTGCAACCCACAATGCAAAAAGGCAAACCCCGGAGTGACACTGTCCTTTTTACAGTTTCAGCCCCAGGTCATTTCGGGGCTTTTGTACCAGGATGCACCTGCTCCCCGGGCGGTGATGGGGGACAGAGTTGGGGCTACACATTTTATTTATAAAATCCCCCCTACTGAGGGCAAACAGAAACCCCAAAAAAGATGCAGGGTGTGTTTCAAGAGGGGGTAGAGGAGAGACACAACCTTTTACTGCCCAGAATGCCCTGGACAATCCGGTCTGTGTCTTGGGGACTGTTTCAAGGTGTATCACACTGTGCGTGATCTGTGATTTTTTTTTTCCTTTCTATTTTTTCTTACAGTCTAGTTAGTTCGTTCAGTTTAGTTTTTTTTTTCTTTTACTGCACCAGACTTTTACATTTTATTCCTACATTTTTATGTTCTACAATTGGTGCTGTATTTTGCCAAAATCTTGGCACACCTATGCATGGGGGGCATGGGTGTACTCCGGAGACCTTGCAAAAAACAACCTGCAGAGTTTTCATGCATTAACCGACAACAGTGTCTCCTAAATCACAGTCCAAATGTAATGTGGGTGTAAAAATTTACTGCCACACACCTTCTCAAATGTTTTGGGCTAAAACCATTGCATCCATGGCATCAAAGAACTTTACCCCAAACTAGGTGCCCTGTACAGAAACAAATCCTGCCTGAGCCCTGCGGTAAGAAAGCAGATTGTACAACAAATGCTTATGCCAGCTATTGAATACGGAGATGTAGTGTATGCAGCCGCCCCGCAAACACACCTCCAGAAACTTACTACATTGTATAACTCATTCTGCCGCTTTGCGCTACATTGTAACTACATGACCCACCATTGTGACATGTTAAAAGAGCTAAACTGGCCATCGCTGGAGTCTAAACGCACCCTTCACCTCTCCAGCCTGTTGTCTAAGAGCATTTCTGGGAAGCTGCCACCCTACCTGAATAGACTGCTTCCCCCAGCAGCTCCCTCATCCTATAACCTCCGATCCAGGACCAGCACCTTACTTGCAATACCACAATACAAAAAGACAATGGCTCGGTCCTCATTTTCCTACAGAGCACCACAGTTATGGAATAACCTCCCAGACGCCATCAAATCTTCCCCCAGTCTTAAGTTACTCAAGAGCTCCTTACTAACATACCTCAATACAGAATGCACCTGTAAACATGTAACCTAGTGACTATATTTCCTACATATTTATTTTCTGTTAATCTGTATATTTGTGTTGTTTTTCAATATCTTGCATTGTATTACTGTAACACTTCAATGTTCTTGAACCCAGGACATACTTGAAAACCAGAGAAATCTCAATGTATCCTTCCTGGTAAAATCCTTTATAAATAAATAAATAAAGCACTCCATATGCAATACCTTGGGGTGTCAACATTTCATATCTAAACAATTTTGTGGCAATTATTGTTGTAGAAATTAATATACTTTTAATTTCTGTGTAGTTTCATCCGCTGCACTTACAAGCAGTTCTCTGCTCTTCCTGCCATACTTATCTGAACGCGCGCAGTAAGGAGACCCAGAGACTCTGCTGTTGTCTTCTGCATCCTCATTCCCTGTATAATGGATGCCTTCTTTAGCCCAGAAAGAGTCACACACACACGCTGCTTCTAGCAGGAGTTCATCTGACCATGAGAGCCTCCTTGCCTCTGGTCTGCTTAATTTATTAGACAATAGGACAACGCCCAGTGGCTGAATGGCTTTACAGCAGAAACCAGTTAGCCCAGTAAGTACATTTACATATCAAAAGGACAGGGGAGTGTACTAGGATGACCGACCAGCCCCCTGTACATGACTCATCCCTGAGTCATGTCCATTGTCCCCGTCAGCCATGTTTGTCTGACCATCCCCCATCACTGTCAGTATGGACCCCATTCAGATACTGCTCAGAGTGATCAGTATCTAGTGAAGATCAGTCTACTTGTTCCTATAGATTTGAGACATATCTGCGGAGACATTACAGTTATTGTCAGTACACGGTACGAGTGTACAGACAAGGCTTAAATATCTTAAAAGCAGGTATGTCGTCTCTAAACCCAAAAGAAGGTTTTCATAATGACGGTTTTGCCGCTGGTTGGATTAAACCCAAGTACCCTCTGCTAGAGCGTTTCTCGTTCCAATCCAACACAGGGAGACAGATGACAACTTCTAAATCACACACATCCTAGAATATAATGTCCACATAATAAAATTTCAACAACATAATTCAAACTGGGGTATGCGGTAGACTCAAAACCAAAGATAGGCCTATCTGAAGAAATAATCTCAATTTCAACTCCAATGACAAAGTCATAAAAATTGTATTTGAACCTTCCCAAAATCCTGGCAAACCTATGCATGGGGGGCATGGGTGTACTCAGGAGACCTTGCAGAAAACAACCTGGGGGGTTTTCATGCAGTAACCACTAACAGTGTCTCCTAAATCACAGTCCAAAACTAATGTGGGTGTAAAAATGAAAAATGACCACCAAACGGTTGCATCCATGGTATAAAAACACTCCATTTACAATACTTTGGGGTGTTAGCTTACCAAATATATGCACGTTCATGGCAATAAAATAATTGGTTTGTAAAAAGGCCCCTAAAAAGAAGATAAGCAAAGAAGATATGTCAAATTAGAAAAATGACAAGCACATGTCAGAAGATTGGCGTAGCACACCAAAACCAACCCAACAAATCTATATATGGGTGGTATCACTTTACTCAGAAGATGTTGCTGAACATATTTTGGGATGTTTTTTGGCAGTAACCCATAACTGGATTTGACAATTCATGCCTAAAGTACAATGTGTGTGAAAAATAAACACAAAAAGTGACTACCTGAAACTGTGACAAAGAGCTAGTGCATGGAAAGTGTTAAACTACAACTCTTTGAAGTACCCTAGGGTGTGCCCTTTCTAAAAATATATGGTTTGATGGGGGTAAATTACTTTGTACGGCTTCAAAAATGTCCCAAATAGGACATGGGTGCATGATGACGAAATGTGAAAATTCCAAGTTGGAAAACTGAAATGCGCACCCCCCAAATAAGGCCTATTAGCCCCCAAATGAACCGACATACCTATACATGGGTGGTATCAATTTACTCAGAAGATGTTGCTGAACATATTTTGAGGTGCTTTTTGGCAGTAAACCTTAGGCTAGGGTCAGACGAACGCATTTTTCACGTTGTCCGTGAAAAAGTGCGGTCGAACGAACGTACGTATTTTTTCCCGGAATACGCGATAGCGGTCATACGATGCGCCTGTTCGTCCATGATATTGTACGGATCGTCAATAAAACACTTTTTGTGTCTGGACGTTATGTTAGCCGGACATTAGCAGCGTCTGACGTCTCCTAATCACACACACACGCCGCTATGCGGACGCAGCGCACTCTGTACGTCAGTAGTAGCGGTTTGACGTTCTCGAAAAAATGCGTTCGTTGGCCACTTGCGTTGCGCGGACGAACTTTCGTGCGGCCGTTCGTCGTATGTTCCCCGGCATTGGACGTAATTTGCTGCTAGTACGGCCGTGATTTCGTGCGTCTAAACGCACGTTAAAACTGCGCTAGTCTGACCCTAGCCTTAAAGTTCACAATACATCAGCGGCGTAGCGTGGGTTGTCAGCGCCCGGGGCCAGCCAAGAATTGTGCACCCCCCCCAACCTGTGGACATGTTAGCATGCCCTGATTCCCTTCCACCATTAGGGCATTGAACCCCTTAACTGTGATACAGCAACCACTCTGGATACTTGGTTCCATGCCCACAGTAGGCCCCCCCCCATACAAACCCCTCCCATACAACGCACAACCTATACGCACATTGTTGTGTTAAAGAATTTATTTCTTCACACAATTTTCAAACAAATAATTTTAACGAGTTAATAAAATCCACTCAGGCCCCAGCGAATTGGGGAATCCATTGCATCCCTTCCAGACTTACAAACTGCCACTGCTCTGCTGCTGTAGCGGTCATACACTCATGGCAGCTACGGCCGCGGCACAGTAGGTCCCTGTAGCACACGTGGGAAACTGCCGAAAACCTTTCAGGTTTAAAAGATACTGTACATTACTGACACACCTGTACACACTGCACATTACAGATCTCCACAGCAATAAAACTCACAGTAATGTGCAGTGTGTATGAGCGTATCACAGAGCTCCACAGCAATGTAACTCACAGGACACGCTGGGGTATAAGAGCAGGTACATAATCCACAGCAATGTAACTCACAGGACACGCTGGGGTGTTAGAGCAGACACATAATCCACACCAATGAAACTCGCAGGACACACTGGGGTGTAAGAGCAGACACATAATCCACACCAATGAAACCCGCAGGACACACTGGGGTGTAAGAGCAGACACATAATCCACACCAATGAAACTCGCAGGACACACTGGGGTGTAAGAGCAGACACATAATCCACACCAATGAAACTCGCAGGACACACTGGGGTGTTAGAGCAGACACATAATCCACACCAATGAAACTCGCAGGACACACTGGGGTGTAAGAGCAGACACATAATCCACACCAATGAAACTCGCAGGACACACTGGGGTGTTAGAGCAGACACATAATCCACACCAATGAAACCCGCAGGACACGCTGGGGTGTAAGAGCAGGCACATAATCCACACCAATGAAACTCGCAGGACACACTGGGGTGTAAGAGCAGACACATAATCCACACCAATGAAACTCGCAGGACACACTGGGGTGTTAGAGCAGACACATAATCCACACCAATGAAACTCGCAGGACACACTGGGGTGTTAGAGCAGACACATAATCCACACCAATGAAACTCGCAGGACACACTGGGGTGTTAGAGCAGACACATAATCCACACCAATGAAACTCGCAGGACACGCTGGGGTGTTAGAGCAGACACATAATCCACACCAATGAAACCCACAGGACACACTGGGGTGTAAGAGCAGACACATAATCCACACCAATGAAACTCACAGGACACACTGGGGTGTTAGAGCAGACACATAATCCACACAATGAAAACTCGCAGGACACACTGGGGTGTAAGAGCAGACACATAATCCACACCAATGAAACTCACAGGACACACTGGGGTGTTAGAGCAGGCACATAATCCACACCAATGAAACCCGCAGGACACACTGGGGTGTAAGAGCAGACACATAATCCACACCAATGAAACTCACAGGACACACTGGGGTGTTAGAGCAGACACATAATCCACACCAATGAAACTCACAGGACACACTGGGGTGTAAAAGCAGACACATAATCCACACCAATGAAACTCACAGGACACACTGGGGTGTAAAAGCAGACACATAATCTATACCAATGAAACTTACAGGAAGCTAATTTTTTTATATATATTTACCACGATGTAGAAGTTTGGGGCCCGACCGACCTGGCTGTCCTAGGTGTCCTCCTCCTGTCTCCCAGTGTAGAGAGGACTCAGGCTGGGGCTGGGCTGCATTGTTAAACAATCCATGTGCTTGCCCTCCTCTTCTGCTGCTGCGTGCAGAGCACTACACAAAGCACGTGAGGAAAGGGGGCGGAGTCACATCAGGGTGCCGGGATTTTTGAATGTTGGAGGCAGGCAGTGTGTGGGTGAGTGAGTGACTGTGGCTGCGCTGATGCGCGCCGCAGCCACTCTGCCTCACTGAGGGACAGTTCAGTGCTGCTGCTCTGGGTAGACAGCTCCGGATTCAGACTCTGAGAGTCTGAATCCGGAGCTGCGAGATTGTGAAACTGGCGGCAGGGTATACCGGGGGGGGGCACTGAGCTAGCCAAAACCGGGCCCCCTCGGGCAGTGCTCTGCTCGATGAGTCGGTCCGCTCCACTTCCTGTCGATCTGCGCGTACACACGGCACTGGCTGCCATATGCCTCCTGCTCTCTCCCGGCACTCACGCCCACCTGAGAAGCGTGGCGCCGGCGCGCTGCATCACCGGCGTAACGTGACACTCAGCAGTGCACGCCTTTCCGGATTCTCCTTCTCCCTTGGGTTCGGTGGTGCGGCTGATCGGCTGGCTGGGAAATATTAGGGGCGCAAATTTCAAATTTGCGCCCCTAAAAATAAAATTGCACCCGGGGCCACCGCCCCGTTGGCCCCCCCACGCTATGCCACTGCAGTACATGTTTTCTTAAATTGCATTCAAAAAAAAAAATCTGCAGAAAAAGTTTTTTTTCCTCAAACTTTGGCATAGATTTGTGGTAAAATGGTTGCATGGAAAGAGTCAAAATACCTCAAGTTTAATACCTTGATTTGTGTACTTTAACTCTCCACATATACATATTTTTTTATTCAGGAATTAGTGACAGATATCAGTGTTACAATGTCACTATCACTAGTTTTGAAAATAAACCCTTTGGAAATGGCAAAGTGCTACTTTCACAAGTCCATTTAATGACGAGAAAAACCGTGTAAAATATGTGTGGGTTGCATAAACGAGTAAGAGGAAAATTTGACATAAACACAAACAGCACAAAAACTTAAAAACAGCAGCGGTCACTAAAGGACGGATTTGTGTAAAACCGCCCGGTCACTAAGGGGTTAATCTTTAGGGTTTCTAACTTTTTAAATGTAATAACGAGGTCTGTTTTTTTCTTAGTGAAGCATTTAATCAAGCTATTTCAGCAATCGGTGACGGTCCAAGGTTCAGAATCAGCACCCTGGACAGTAGTCGATGGTGAAACACTTCATCTATTTTATTTATTTATTTTATTATTTTTTTTCACATCGGGACCTTGGATAGAGTAAGTTAGCCGTTATCCACATCAGCCGTCTATTTTCTACAGATCAGGACCTTGGATAGTAACATTGTCGGATATAATCTCTGCACGTGAATATAACACGTTATATATTGGACTTATCAGCCAAGACTCCAATATGTCAGGGATTGCTATTTCATAAGAAATTCATACGAGACACAAATATCAATCGTTTATATTTCCTAGAAATTCTCCTAAATTCTTTTAATTGTCTGTGTTTTGCTTTGAAAAATACAATAATCAATAATCGGATAAAAACATATATATATTTATTACGTATACAAAAAAGTTTCAAATCTCATATCATAAACAAAAATTTATAAACCACAATCCATCAGCATATAAAAACTAGCTTCACAATATATGTATCTCCTGTTAGTAACTGCATATATGATTAATATCATTTACCTTATCAGTTAGTAACTAATACACAAATGGTTAATAAACATTTCTGCTTAATACAACATGCATTTCCCAGCAAACAATGTTTAACCAGCCAGCTCTTATAGATATATATATATCTCTCTGCTACATGGATCAACAAAAGATGAGCTAAGTTAAAAGAATAAGTAATAAAACTTATTCAGTGAATCCTCCTCTAATCTCGAGAAATAAACTTCTAATCTTTTGCTTTTTATTTTGTAGTTATATAATTCCTTGCTTATTAATTTTAATCACAGTAATTTCCAGATTCAATATATATATTGGTATCAATCTTACAACATTTCTTTAGAATCCTAATATCCACTTCTTCACATCTTTATCTGCAGAATAAAGATATTTAGATTCTGGATCTAACAGTATCTGCGAAATCTCAGTCTATGTTGCAAGAATATCTACAAATATATATAATTACATTAATTCCTTAATTTCATACATTACCTCTCCAATCTGGATTTTGATAAGTCTTGGAATATTCTTTATGTAATGCTTTGTTTTGGAATATGTGAAGATTATCGATATCAAATAATCAATGCATGTGAGTTAGAGATTTGGTGAGAGTCAGAGATTTGATGAGAGTCTTGATTGCCTCATGTCCTGGGATCTGCCTGCATCGTGGTGTGAGTCGTTGGAATCTCGGACTCTCAGAGTGTCATGTGTACTGGACGTCTGAATGCATTGCGGTGTGAGTCTCAGAATACTTTGCAACCAACATTGCCGCTTCAATTATAGTAAATTTGACGTCACTGGCAATATTTTGGTATATCAAATATAATATTTACTATCCTCTAGCCCTTTCGCTGCTGAGGCTTTTCCCGCCCCTGTGCTGAGGTCATTTTTACCGGTTTTGCTCATCATGTTTAAACGTGTTTTGAAGCTTATTTTAGTATATGACCCAGACATATTATATATCGTTCTTTCCGTCAGACTCAGTAGATTCATAATATGTCATTATTATATGTATACGTTATGTCATGTCTGTAAATTATTGAAAATACATATTTTATTGCATTTTTTGTTATAATATACAATGTGTAAAGTGTTTTTTTTCACATTTTAACATGCGAGCAATTGCGGTTATATTTTGTATGGGGTGCGCTTGTTAAAAAAATTAGAGATGGGGTCTCGTTACATTTTTTTTTGGGGAAAATTACACTATTTTTAACAAACGCACCGCATACAAAAATCGTTAGTGTAGCATCATTGTTCACATTATAATTGAAATGGGAACAATATTGCTGCATTAACAAACCAAAAAAAATAAAAAAAAGTGTTTATTTTTTTTTTTTTTATAATTTTTTTTAATTTTTTTTTTTTTTTACAACATTTTTCACTTTCATGTTTGGTATCGTTGGAACGGCCATGCTCTGGCCGATCCAACCATACCAAAATTTAACCCCTAACTGCCACGGATCGGGAGATAGGGAGTTCATTGGAACTCCCTATCTCCACCGTTGGTGGCAGTTAAGGGTTAAGTCCAGGACTGGCGTCATCGTGCTACGCACGATGACGCCAGTCCTCAGGGGGAGTTCCCGGAGGCTTGGCCGACATCCAAGATGTCGGCCAGCTCCGGGAAAGGATCGCGAACCGGCGCTTTTCAGCGCCGATTCGCGATCCAGCTCCCCAGGGGTTAATGCCAGGTATCATTTGGAAGGGCAGGCTGTGCCCTTCCAAATGATGCCTGGGTTAACCCCCGCAGAGCCGCCGATCGGGAGGGAGAGAGGTCCGAAGGACCTCCCCCCCTCCCTTTCAGGCGCCTCCTCCGCACATGCGGGGGGGGGCGCCTGAATTAGGTGTCATCGCGCTGCCGCGATGACACCTAATTCGGGCGGCTGTGGTCCCGGATGCGCGGCTGACATCCAGGATGTCAGCCCGCACCGGGGGGGCCAGCGATCGGCCGGAACCCGGCCGAACGCTGACCCCAATGGGAGGACGCGCTCAGCGCGTCCTCCGCATACCAGCGGGAATGCTGAGGACGCGCTGAGCGCGTCCTCAGCATCGAAGTGGCTAGAGGGCAGTATTGCACTTCTTAATTAAATCCACTATTTCTTTTTATTTCTTATCTCCCAGTGTCAGAGGTCAATCTGTACACAAAGACTTCTTCTCTCCATGTATAGACACTGTCTCTACCCGTCATATCTAATTTATATCCCTAACGGCTTTCTAAATTACTTACTGAGTCATATCAGTTGAATTCTTTTCTGGTTAACTCAACAGAATCTATTCTTCAATAATTATACTATTTACCAATTATATAAATCATACAATATTTATTGGAGTATACAGTCATGTCCAAATTGTTGGCACCCCAGACATTTTTCCAGAAAATCAAGTATTTCTCACAGAAATGTATTGCAGTAACACATGTTTTGCTATACACATGTTTATTCCCTTTGTGTGTATTGGAACAAAACAAAAAAAGGGAGGAAAAAAAGCAAATTGGTCATAATGTCACACAAAACTCCAAAAATGGGCTGCACAAAATTATTGGCACCTTATCTTAATATTTGGTTGCACACCCTTTGGAAAAAATAACTGAAATCAGTCGCTTCCTATAACCATCAATAAGCTTCTTACACCTCTCACACGGAATTTTGGACCACTCTTCCTTTGCAAACTGCTCCAGGTCTCTCTTATTGGAAGGGCGCCTTTTCCCAACAGCAATTTTAAGATCTCTCCACAGGTGTTCAATGGGATTTAGATCTAGACTCATTGCTGGCCACTTCAGAACTCTCCAGCGCTTTGTTGTCATCCATTTCTGGGTGCTTTTTGATGTACAGTGGTGTTCAAAATTATTCAACCCCCACTGAAATTGAGTGTTTTGGCCAGTTTGACATTGATTTTGATCATTCAGTCATCTTGCTTACAATTAAATCAAAGAGGCACGTGTAGGTCAGACAAATATAACATAACATTTATAATGAAATAACCACAAATGTCTTTTCTGTGCTCACATCATTATCAGTTTTATTCAACCCCCAAGTGACATTCAATCTTAGTACTTAGTACAACATCCTTTTACAGTTATAACAGCTTTTAAACGTGAAGCATAGCTTGTCACAAGTGTCTTGCAGCATCTACGGGTATCTTCGCCCATTCGTCATGGGCAAAAGCCTCCAGTTCAGTCACATTCTTAGGCTTGCGCACTGCAACTGCTTTCTTTAAGTCCCACCAGAGGTTCTCAATCGGATTTAAGTCAGGTGACTGCGATGGCCACTCAAAATATTCCAGCCTTTAATCTGCAACCATGCTCTAGTGGACTTGGAGGTATGCTTGGGATCATTGTCCTGTTGAAAGGTCCAACGTCTCCCAAGCCTCAGGTTTGTGTCGGACTGCATCACATTGTCATCCAATATCTCCTGGTACTGAAGAGAATTCATGGTACCTTGCACACGCTGAAGCAGCTTCCCTGTACCTGCAGAAGCAAAACAGCCCCAAAGCATGAGTGACCCCCCGCCATGCTTCACAGTAGGCAAGGTGTTCTTTTCTTCATAGGCCTTGTTCTTCCTCCTCCAAACATAGCGTTGATCCATGGGCCCAAACAGTTCTAATTTTGTTTCATCAGTCCACAGAACACTATCCCAAAACTTCTGTGGTTTGTCCACATGACTTTTGGCATACTGCAGTCGACTCTTCTTATTCTTTTGGAGACAGCAAGGGGGTGCGCCTGGGAGTTCTGGCATGGAGGCCTTCATTACGCAGTGTGCGCCGTATTGTCTGAGCTGAAACTTCAGTACCCACATCTGACAAATCTTTTCTCAGTTCCTCAGCAGTCACACGGGGACTTTTCTCCACTCTACGCTTCAGGTAGCGCACAGCAGTCGAAGTCAGCATCTTCTTTCTACCACGACCAGGTAGCGTGTCAACAGTGCCCTTTGCCTTGAATTTGCGAATGATGCTTCCTATGGTCTCTCTTGGTCTGTTTAACATCTTTGCAATCTTCTTATAGCCATTGCCCTTCATGTGAAGAGTAATCACCTCTTCTCTTGTCTTCCTGGACCATTCTCTTGACTTCACCATGTTTGTAACCACACCAGTAAATGTCTAGAAGGAGCTGAGTATCACAGTCATTTTAAAGCTGCCTAATTGGTGCTTATTATGCTTTATTGCTGCTCCGTGACATCCACAGGTGTTTTCAATACCTGATTGAAAACACTTGAATGAACCTCTGTTCTTCAGAGTGGTAGTCTTTAAGGGGTTGAATAATTGTGTCAATGAAGAATTCACAAAAGAAACATTTACTACTGTATTACAAAACCAATTGATGTCATTTTAGTTGCATTTGGTTCTTTAAAAAGTCCTTGTAGGATTTCATTCTGAATACAATTACAAATGTCACTAAATTCCCTAAAACCCTTTACAGCATTGGGGGTTGAATAATTTTGAACACAACTGTATGTTTGTGGTCATTGTCCTGCTGGAAGACCCAAGATCTCGGACGCAAACCCAGCTTTCTGACACTGGGCTCTACAGTGCGACCCAAAATCCTTTGGTAATCCTCAGATTTCATGATGCCTTGCACACATTCAAGGCACCCAGTGTCAGAGGCAGCAAAACAACCCCATAACATCATTGAACCTCCACCATATTTCACTGTAGGTACTGTGTTCTTTTCTTTGTAGGCCTCATTCCATTTTCGGTAAACAGTAGAATGATGCGCTTTGCCAAAAAGCTCTATCTCAGTCTCATCTGTCCACAAGACGTTTTCCCAGAAGGATTTTGGCTTACTCAAGTACAGTTTGGCAAACTGTCGTCTTGCTTTTTTAGGTCTCTGTGTCAGCAGTGGGGTCCTCCTGGGTCTCCTGCCATAGCGTTTCATTTCATTTACATGTCGACGGATAGTTCGCGCTGACACTGATGCTCCCTGAGTCTGCAGGACAGCTTGAATTTCTTTGGAACTTGTATGGGGGCGCTTATCCACCATCCGGACTATCCTGCGTTGCAACCTTTCATCAACTTTTCTCTTCCGTCCACCCACAGAGAGATTAGCTACAGTGCCATGGGTTGCAAACTTCTTGATAATGTTGCGCACTGTGGACAAAGGAAAATCTAGATCTCTGGAGATGGACTTGTAACCTTGAGATTGTTGATATTTTTCCACAATTTTGGTTCTCAAGTCCTCAGACAGTTCTCTTCACCTCTTTCTGTTGTCCATGCTTAGTGTGGCACACACAGACACACAATGCAAAGACTAAGTGAACTTCTCTCCTTTTTATCTGCTTTCAGGTGTGATTTTTATATTGCCCACACCTGTTACTTGCCCCAGGTGAGTTTACAGGAGCATCACATGCTTGAAACAATCTTATTTATCCACAATTTTGAAAGGGTGCCAATAATTTTGTCCAGACCATTTTTGGAGTTTTGTGTGACGTTATGTCCAATTTGCTTTTTTTCCTCCTTTTTTGTTTTGTTCCAATACACACAAAGGGAATAAACATGTGTATAGCAAAACATGTCTTACTGCAATACTTTTCTGTGAGAAATACTTGATTTTCTGGAAAAATGTCTGGGGTGCCAACAATTTTGGACATGAGCATTATCACACAAAGACATTTTAGGTTCCTTCATGTCTGGCACTTTCACCCAGCCATTAACTCTGTAAAAAAAATCTCGGTTCATTCCTAAACCAGGGAAACTTGGAAAAAGAAAAAGACTGTCTGTCTTTAAAAACAAAATGGCTACAGGCATCCATTTTACCTTTTTTCCCTTCCAATATACCTGACAACATGTTGTTACTATCCAAGGTCCTGATCTGTAGAAAATAGACGGCTGATGTGGATAAAGGCTGACTTACTCTATCCAAGGTCCCGATGTGAAAAAAATAATAATAATTAAATAAGATGAAGTGTTTCACCATCGACTACTGTCCAGGGTGCTGATTCTGAATCTTGGACCGTCGCCAATAGTGAAACATTTAATCAAGCTATTTCAGCAAAGAAAAAAACAGACCTCGTTATTACATTTAAAAATAGTTAGAAACCCTAAAGATTAACCCAAAAATTCCTGAAAAATGCCCAAAAAATGTATTTAAAAAATAGCATATTGCTGCAGATAAAACTAAAAACATGTTTTAAGAGATATACAGTCAGGTCCAGAAATATTGGGACATCGACACAATTCGAACATCTTTGTTTCATTCCAACTCCATTGTGGTGGTGTATAGAGCCAAACACAATGTGCTTTAACTGCAGACTGTCAGCTTTAATTTGAGGGTATGTACATCCAACTCAGGTGAATGGTGTAGGATTTACAGCAGTTTGCAGATGTACCGCCCACTTGTTAAGGGACCAAAGGTAATGGGACAATTGGCTTCTCAGCTGTTCCATGGCCAGGTGTGTGATATTCCCTCATTACCCCAATTACAATGTGCAGATTTAAGGCTCAGAGTTCATTTCAAGTGTGCTATTTGCATTTGGAATCTGTTGCTGTCAACTCTCAAGATGAGATCCAAAGAGCTGTCACTATCAGTGAAGCAAGCCATCATTAGGCTGAAGAAACAAAACAAACCCATCAGAGAGATAGCAAGAACATTAGGCGTGGCCAAAACAACTGTTTGGAACATTCTCAAAAAGAAGGAATGCACCGGTGAGCTCAGCAAAACCAAAAGACCCGGGAGACCACGGAAATCAACTGTGGTGGATGAGCGAAGAATTCTTTCCCTGGTGAAGAAAACACCCTTCACAACAGTTGGCCAGATCAAGAACACTCTCCAGGAGGTAGGTGTATGTGTGTCAAAGTCAACAATCAAGAGAAGACTTCACCAGAGTGAATACAGAGAATACAAGATGTAAACCATTGGTGGGCCTCAAAAACAGGAAGGCCAAACAAAGCCTTCACAGTTCTGGAACAAGATCCTATGGACAGATGAGACCAAGATCAACTTGTACCAGAGTGATGGGAAGAGAAGAGGATGGAGAAGGAAAGGAACTGCTCATGATCCTAAGCATAGCACCTCCTCAGTGAAGCATGGTGGTGGTAGTGTCATGGCGTGGGCATGTATGGCTGCCAATGGAACTGGTTCTCTTGTACTTATTGATGATGTGACGCTGACAAAAGCAGCAGGATGAATTCTGAAGTGTTTGGGGCAATATTATCTGCTCACATTCAGCCAAATGCTGCAGAACTCCTTGGACGGTGCTTCACAGTGCAGATGGACAATGACCCAAAGCATACTGCAAAAGCAACCAAAGAGTTTTTGAAGGGACAGAAGTGGAATGTTATGCAATGGCCAAGTCAATCACCTGACCTGAATCCCATTGAGCTGCATTTCACTTGCTGAAGACAAAACTGAAGGGAAAATGCCCCAAGAACAAGCAGGAACTGAAGACAGTTGCAGTAGAGGCCTGGCAGAGCATCACCAGGGATGAAACCCAGCGTCTGGTGATGTCTATGCGTTCCAGACTTCAGGCTGTGATTGACTGCAAAGGATTTGTAACCAAGTATTAAGAAGGGAAAGTTTGATTTATGATTATTATTCTGTCCCATTACCTTTGGTCCCTTAACAAGTGGGGGCACATCTGCAAACTGCTGTAAGTCCTACACGTTCACCTGAGTTGGATGTACATACCCTCAAATTAAAGCTGACAGTCTGCAGTTAAAGCACATTGTGTTTGTTTCATTCCAACTCCATTGTGGTGGTGTATAGAGCCAAAGATGTTACAATTGTGTCACTGTCCCAATATTTCTGGACCTGACTGTATAGTTGCGTTTTAACTTTTTATTAAATATCTCTTAAAACATTTTTAGTTTCATCTGCAGCAATATGCTGTTTTTTTTTTTTTTTTATAGATTTTTTTTGGGCATTTTTTCAGGAATTTTGGGGTTAATCTTTAGGGTTTCTAACTAATTTTAAACAAAAGTAGGCTTCATTCCTCCATACTTTTCAATGTAAAAATATAGTTGCGGCTTTAACTTTTTATTAAATATTTTTACATTGAAAAGTATGGAGAAATGAAGCCTACTTTTGTTTAAAATTAGTTAGAAACCCTAAAGATTAACCCCCAAATTCCCGAAAAAATGCACAAAAAGACCCTAATTTTTTTTTAAAAAATGGCATATAGAAACATAGGTTCTTATCTGCCGACATTTTCTATGTTTCTATATGCCATTTTTTTTAAAAAAAAATTAGGGTCTTTTTGTGCATTTTGTTCGGGAATTTTTGGGTTAATCCTTTAGGGTTTCTAACTAATTTTAAACAAAACTAGGCTTTATTCCTCCATACTTTTCAATGTAAAAATATTTAATAGAAAGTTAAAACCGCAACTATATTTTTACATTGAAAAGTATGGAGGAATAAAGCCTAGTTTTGTTTAAAATTAGTTAGAAACCCTAAAGATTAACCCAAAAATTCCCGAACAAAGTGCACAAGAAGACCCTATTTTTTTTAAAAAAAAAATGGCATATAGAAACATAGGTTCTTATCTGCCGACATTTTCTTTCTAGTCTGCCCAATGCCCAAAAAAATTGTAAAAAATATAAATAAGTAAGGAGACTTTTATTTTATTGGTAGTAGTTTAGTATCAATATCTTGTACTGTTAGACTGGGGATTTAGGGAAAAGCTAATTAAATATCCTATACTATAAAAGAGTAAGGCTTGGCGTGTCCGTCGCCAAGCCTACTCTGCGCATGCGCGCGCAACCAGCGGCGGTTGGCTGCGCGCGCATGCAACCGCCGCGGCACGAGCCGGCTGTGCGCTCGCCGCGGCGGTTACAAGATGCACACAGCAGCCGGGTAGAGGCTGCGCTCGCAGCCTCTACCCGGCTGCCGCGCACATCCAACCCCTGAGCGGCGAAGGGAAAGTTCCCTCGCTTCCGCTCTTTGAAGGACCCAAGCCGCGGTCACGTGGGAGTCCCACGTGACCGCGGCTTGGGTCCTTCAACGAGCGGAAGCGGAGAAACTTTCCCTTCGCCGCTCGGGAAGGTAAGTATGCGTCTGAGAGCTCCAGGGGCGGCTGTCCGAATGCCGATAGAGCATTCGAACAGCCGCCCCATGTCTGGTCTGGGGTCTGAGCTTGGGGGCAAATATCCATGAGAGCGTGGGGGCAAATATCCATGTGCTGGGGCAGTATATCCACGAGCTGGGGCAGTATATCCACGAGCTGGGGCAATATCCACGAGCTGGGGCAGTATCCACGAGCTGGGGCAGTATATCCATGTGCTGGGGCAATATATCCACGAGCTGGGGCAATATATCCACGAGCTGGGGCAATATATCCACGAGCTGTGGCAATATCCACGAGCTGGGGCAGTATATCCACATGCTGGGGCAGTATCCATGAGCTGGGGCAGTATTAATAATAGACTGCCCTCTGGGCAGGCTTTCCAACTAGTTTAAAATAATATATTATTAGAGAAGATGGCGGAGGGCAGGAGCCTGGCACGTTAAGTTGAGGGAGGGGGGACTCCCAATTCACAGCCCCCATGCCACATGGCCCACTGGATACCAACCAAGGGCGAGAAGTTTGGATTGGCCATCTACAACTTGAAAGCAACGCATGAGGAGTTGCTGAGTCTTCAGGTTGGAGACACCGTGCAGGTAGTGGAGTCTTATGAAGGATGGTATCGTGGATTCACGTGGAGAAACAAGTCCCAGAAGGAGATTTTTCCGTTTACATATATTCACTTGAAGAACACTGATGAAAATGAGAATTATGCCCATGTGGTACACAACGAGCTGCCCCTGGTACAGGAGCTCACTGCCACGCTCCGTGAATGGAGAGCCCTATGGCACATGCTATATGTGCACGATGATAGGCCAAAATTCTCACAGGTACAGGACATGATGTCTCAGCTAATGGAATGGCGCTTTCAGATCCTGTCTGGGACTCTACCCAAGGACGATCTGGCTGAACTCCGGAGGAAGGTGACAGCAAAGATAGACTGCTACGCACGATGACGCCAGTCCTCAGGGGGAGTTCCCGGAGGCTTGGCCGACATCCAAGATGTCGGCCAGCTCCGGGAAAGGATCGCGAATCGGCGCTTTTCAGCGCCGATTTGCAATCCAGCTCCCCAGGGGTTAATGCCAGGCACCATTTGGAAGGGCAGGCTGTGCCCTTCCAAATGGTGCCTGGGTTAACCCCCGCAACGCCGCCGATCGGGAGGGAGAGAGGTCCGAAGGACCTCCCCCCCTCCCTTTCAGGCGCCTCCTCCGCACATGCGGGGGGGCGCCTGAATTAGGTGTCATCGCGCTGCCGCGATGACACCTAATTCCGGTGGCTGCAGTTCCGGATGCCGGGCTGACATCGAGGATGTCAGCCCGCACCGGAGGGGCCAGCGATCGGCCGGAACCCGGCCGAACGCTGACCCCAATGGGAGGACGCGCTCAGCGCGTCCTCCGCATACCAGCGGTAATGCGGAGGACGCGCTGAGCGCGTCCTCCGCATTGAAGTGGTTAAAGGCTGGAACATTTTGGAGTGGCCATCGCAGTCACCTGACTTAAATGCGATTGAGAACCTCTGGTGGGACTTAAAGAAAGCAGTTGCAGTGCGCAAGCCTAAGAATGTGACTGAACTGGAGGCTTTTGCCCATGACGAATGGGCGAAGATACCCGTAGATCGCTGCAAGACACTTGTGTCCAGCTATGCTTCACGTTTAAAAGCTGTTATAACTGTAAAAGGATGTTGTACTAAGATTGAATGTCACTTGGGGGTTGAATAAAACTGATAATGATGTGAGCACAGAAAAGACATTTGTGCTTATTTCATTGTAAATGTTATGTTATATTTGTCTGACCTACACGTGCCTCTTTGATTTAATTGTAAGCAAGATGACTGAATGATCAAAATCAATGTCAAACTGGCCAAAACACTCAATTTCAGTGGGGGTTGAATAATTTTGAACACAACTGTATATATATGCAACTTTGGCTCAAAAGGGAAATAGCCGAAGTGCATACTCCACCCATTTTAATTTCAAAAAGAATAATTTATCGATATCTTATCCATTCTTCTTTGGTGTTTTGAAACAAAACTGGTGTTTATAAAACACACCAATCCCAATAAAAGCAATTTTTAATTTTACCAAAATAAAACTTTCCTACAATTATTTAGACCTGAATTAAACTATATTCCATTTAACACTAAATGTCATGAAATGTATTTATGCAAATGCATTAATTAATGTATTTAGGAACATATAATTTAACTCTAACTCCAGTTTTAATTGAATGTGACCTGCAGTATCATAAATATATCAGGGCATTTACTTACTCCTGGAAAATCAGAATTGCGATCACATAAGAATATATAATATGAAGTAGTCATCAGTTAGAACAAACATTCAGTTATCTGGCGTAGAATATCCCTATGAGAACAGCACAGTGATAATTCTTCTGAATATAAAGATGCAAAGTTCTGTGTTTCTTCTTCGTTCATATTATTTAAGATGAAATACAATTCCTTTTGTTAGATAGTTTTATTGCCCGGTGTCTGATAACTCTGTTATTGATCTTCGTATCCGCCAAAGGAAATGTAACATTGCAATGTGAAATGATGATGTGTGTTTTGAGTAAATTTCCTTCAATTTCAATAGCTATATCGATATTGGTATCGAATGATCTTCCATCCAGCTTGATCAGCATCAGCTGCAATGTGCGTTGGCATGCGATACTCGGGTAATTTTTCACCTAAATTAAAGAGACTTTAAAAAAAAAAATGTTAATAACCTGTCAGGGTTTAAAACTTACATGGTTATGGCTGTAAAGAAAAACATGGATTTAAACTTGTAACGTTCAGCAATAAATACTTTAAAGAAATCAGGAATCCATGATGAAAGTTCTGCAAATTTTGGACACAAAGGAATTGAGGAAAGAAAAAAAAGAAAAGAGGAGAGGTCATGAGAAAGAGAGGGGGAGGAGAGAGAAGAGGGAGAAAGATAATAATTTTCTTACATTCTAATTCAACACATGCAAATGACTCCATGCCATTAAAAGCCAGTTAGTATATTATATTCAAAAAAGCTCATACAAGTCTTGAAGATATCAAGTAATTAAACTCTGGGGACATGGCACATACCGTCACTCACATCATACTCAGCCAAGCACACAATTGTAACATGGTTCCTGTCTTATCCTTTGTACAGCACTACAGAACCTGTGGATACTTCTATAATATCTATAACGCTTAGAATTTAATTTACTAACAAGAAACTACACACCACATCTCTTTTGGGAAAACTTATAGGTTTTATTAAAGGCCGTGGCAGATGGACCGCATCTGCGACACCCAGCACCTTGACGCACAAAATAGCTTTTTATATCATGTATCAATTTGTATAATTTTTCATATTAAGTTTAGTTCCCATAATTCCCTTGTTTGTTCTACATCCATTCTGCACGCACACAGAGTGCGCTCATCTGACCTGCCTAAGGCAAGGTCATAATTCATTGCTTTGTTCTTAATTACAATTGCTTTAATAAAATCTGGGAATTATTTCAGTTTTTTAATATGCTATAACACTAATTAAAATATACTTTTAGAACCACATGAAAATGCCCAACTCTACAACAGTTAGAGTGTTTATAAAGCACTAACAGAGTTCCAGGATTTAATTACTATTATATTTATTTAAGGCATTAGAGATGTGTTATTATCAATATCATTACTATTTGTTATATACTGTCTAATTATCCCTAATAGATACTCACAGCATACAAGCAAATCCCATTATAGCATCCTAACAGAACACCCAACTTCATTCAAAACAAAAAAAACTCACATATGGTTTAGATCATACTGCCAAGAGCGCTCATAGAAGAGAGATAAGGGGATAATTGAACAGAGAGGGGAAAAAAACTTCTGGCATTCAAAGAAAAAACAATCCTTATATATAAGCACATTATAATAAGATTATATATTACAAATAAAAAGATATTAAATTTTAAAAAAAAACTGTTCCTGCAGGAATTATGTAAAAAATAATTTAAAAAACAGCAGTTAGTTAAATAAACAACAAAGACTAAATGCATAGCAAATGCAATTATTGAAAAGTAATGTGAAACTAGACTCTTCTATTCCCTCTGGTTTCCTTCCCTCTTTTTTTTAAAAAAAACTTAGAGGAAAGAAGGGGGGGAAGCAGACACACTGCTTTTAGCTACTTAAAACACAGGCAGTTGTACAGTGTAATAAAATATAACATGAAGGATATCAAGTATGAGTTAGGAACAGTGACCAGTAATAAAATATAAAAACAGAATATCTGGAAAAAACAAACATTGCATTTGAATCGTGTAGAAAATATCAGCAATAAAAATAAAAAAATTAGCAAAAATAATACATAAACCAGACAGCGGTGCGAGCAAACAGCAGCACAAAGGAAATGGCAATAGCACAAAAGGGAGTGGCTCTCAATGGGAGAGAAAGCCATTTTGTTATATGAGAAGAAACCGGACATATCTAATACTTGCAGATCTAATCAATTTAAAAAAAAAATACTCAAAATTACAAGCAGGCATGGACGAGTCAGATCTCCAAAACAAAACAGAGCTATAAAAAACGGACAGACATACAAATACTCAAACATTAGAAATGTCTTTTTTTATGACTTCCTTTCTAGCGTTAATTAATAACAATACAAACAAAATCCATTTTCCTATTTATAATTACCATAATTGGAATTCCAATAAACATCTGCAAGTTCCTTCTCAAATAAGAAAATATAAAGACGCGCGCGCTTATTCTAGCAGAGACATTAAAATCAACTACACTCAATGTATAGCTTTCATTATGTCTGAATTTTTCTTTGAAATCTAATAAATAGAGGTCTAAACAAACACCCAATGAGATTGTTCATCATAGACAGGGTTCCATTTCAGCCCCAAACAGGAATGTGATATAACAGCCAATCAGTATACAGATATATTTCCACGTCAGAGTTTGGCCAGCACAGCTAACAAAGAAACACTCACTATTACCATATATGGTTTAGAGATGTCTTTTTCTGTCTTCCAACTTTCGCACACTTTTCCAACATTCCTAAGCCCTGGGTCACATGCCATGAAAGGGAGGGGGGAAAACCACAGCCCAATATCTTTACTACAGTAAGTATTTGAATCACAATACATATATATACAGGAAATTAAAATCTAACATCTATAGTGTGTGTGTGACTCTATACAGTGTGTGACTCTATACAGTGTGTGGTAGAATACTGTACTCATGTATTATAATGCAACAACTATTGTTTATGTGATTTAGGTGCTATATACAGTTTAGACTGTAGAATGCGATGTTTATAGTGTTTAATGTTTAGCACTCTATAGAGTTCAGAACATACCATAGTTTCTGTTGTTGTTATGATTAAAGCTGCAGGCTTGAACTGCTGCCATGCTCTAAAGAAGATAAGACTGTGAACACTTTATTTCTCTTCAGCCTTAAATAATTTTCCAATAGGTTAGGGGCCCAGCCCGGGAAAAATGTCTGCAATAGTAAATAAGTGCAAGATACAGCAACAGATAAAGACTGCAACAAGAAAAAACAGATCATGGCAGATAACACAGCTTCAACAAAACTGTCAAACAGAAACTTTGCAAATCTGTCAAATCAGAACGATCAGTCTTGGAAATCGAAGATGCTTCTAATAAGAGAAGGTACGTGGAAATGTATAAATGAAGCCAGACCTGTAGAGCCTACAGATGAGTGGACAATCTCCCTCTGCATAGATGATGAGCAAATAATACATATATGCAATTGTAAAACTGCTAAAGAAATGTGGGAAGAACTACAAAAGGTGCATGAAAGAGCTAATCTCAGCAAAACACTGTATTTAATCAGAAAGCTATACCAGACTAAGCTGCATAAAGAACAGGATATGCAGGAATATATAAGGCATACGCTGGAAATGGTTGAACGACTTTGAGGTATCGGAAAAGAAATAAAAGACTTTCATGTTGCAGCACTGTTACTTAGTGGTTTACCAGAAAGTTATGAAACACTTGTTACTGCACTTGATGCACGTCCAGATGATGAACTGACGTTGGAATATGTTAAGGGAAAGCTTGCAGATGAATATAAGCGCAAAACAAAGCATTAATGGTGCAAGTGGTTCCAGTGCAGAATCTGCATTAAAGATTGAAAACAGGAATAAAAGTAGCAATATGAAGCAAGAAACTCGTGAATGCTATGTATGTAAAAGCCCAGGTCACATAAAAGCAAATTGTAGAGTTTGTTAAGCCAGAATAAAAAAATAAGATAAAGTACAGAAGGCCAAAAGTGTGAAGGAAGACACAGAGGAGACGGAGTATGTTTTTCAATCCAGATGCCACACCTCATCATTGAACGCATGGTGTGTTGATTCAGGAGCTACAAGTCACATGACAAATGATAAAAAAAATTCACTCACTTAGATCAAATCAAAACAGGACAAATCACCACAGCTAGTGGGCAATTAATGGAATCAGAAGGGATAGGAGACTGTTTTCTTTACAGTCTTATCTCCCAAAGTGTTACCAGAAAGATACTTGTGAAAGATGTGCTGTAATGGCCTGCTCTAGAAACTAATCTTTTTGTCTAAAATTTTGTCTGTAAAGAAGCTCACAAAACATGGCAATGTAGTAACCTTCCAAGGTGACAGTTGTATCATCACAAAAGGGGATCATATACTCGCAAAAGCAAATATCACAGATAAACTGTATCAACTAAACTGCAGAGAAATAGTTAATACAGCCAAAGAGGAAAAACATTTAAATTGCATCCAGACGTGGCACAGGCGACTTGGGCACAGAAATCCAGACACAATAAAGAAGATTGTTGAGAATAACTGCGCAAATGGTATGAAAATTAGTCCATGTGATCAATTGATAAAATGTACAAGCTGCATTAAAGGAAAAATGACCAAGAAAAGCTTTACCAAAGCTGAGCTACAGTAGGGCTGAAAAGTCTCTAGGCTTGGTACATTCAGATCTTTGCGGTCCAATGAAAACCTTGACTCCAGGAAAGAAGAGGTCTTTTCTCACTTTCATTGACTATTGCCCTATATATACGAAACTGTATTTGTTACACAGCAAAGATGAAGTACCAGAGAAACTTGAAGAATATCTGGCGCATGTAAATAACAAATTTGGCAAAAGGATAGGGATATTGCGTACAGACAACGGAACTGAATACACAAGTGGTATCACGCAAGCTATTCTTAGAACGCCTAGTATTACGTTTCAAACTACTGTTCCATACAATCCAGAACAAAACGGGGTTGCAGAGAGAATGAACCGTACTCTATGTGAAAATGCCAGGAGCATGTTGTTTGATGCTAATTTGCCAACCACATAATGGGGAGAGTAAATTATGACAGCTGGCTATATCCAAAACCGATTCCAAAAATTTTTTGGAAGCAAAGCCTTTGTGCATATACCAAAAGAAAAAAAATGTACAAAGTGGGAAGCTTGTGCAAAAGAATGTGTTCTTGTAGGTTACAGTGAATCCCAAAAAGGATACCAAATTCTACATCAAGACACAAATAAGATAATGATTAGCAGAACTGTAATAATCAATGAAACTTCTGTGTGTTCATAGTTACATGAACTGACTCAAGCTGTTCCAATTGAGGGAAACTCTATATCAGCGCTTCAGGAAGACCAGGAACAAGGTGAAATATAAATTAACCCAGACAATCCAAATACTGAAAAAGAAGAAGCTGAAAGGTATTAATGGAAAAGTATGTCTTTTTGCTGATGACACAAAAATTTGCAACAGGGTTGACGTTCCTGGAGGGATCAGCCAAATGACAAATGATTTAGGTAAACTAAAAAAATGGTCGGAGTTGTGGCAATTGAGTTTTAATGTGGATAAGTGCAAGATAATGCACCTGGGACGTAAAAACCCAAGGGCTGAATATAGAATATTTGATACAGTCCTAACCTCAACATCTGAGGAAAGGGATTTAGGGGTCATTATTTCAGAGGATCTAAGGGTAAGTAGTCAATGTAATAGAGCAGCAGGAAATGCTAGGAGAATGCTTGGAAATGCTGGCAGAATGCTTGGAAATGCTGGCAGAATGCTTGGTTGTGTAGGGAGAGGTATTAGCAGTAGGAAAAGGGAAGTGCTCATGCCACTGTACAGAGCACTGGTGAGACCTCACTTGGAGTACTGTGTGCAGGACTGGAGACCGTATCTCCAGAAGGATATAGACATCTTAGAGAGAGTTCAGAGAAGGGCTACTAAAATGGTGTACGGCTTGAAGGAGAAAAGTTACCAAGAAAGGCTTAATGATCTTAACATGTACAGCTTGGAAAAAAGACGAGACAGAGGAGATATGATAGAAACATTTAAATACGTAAAGGGAATCCACAAGGTAGAGGAAGGGAGTATATTTAAAAGGAAACAAAATAGCAAAACAAGAGGACATAGTCTTAGATTAGAGGGGCAAAGGTTTAAAAGTAACATCAGGAAGCATTATTTTACTGAGAGGGTGGTGGATACATGGAACAGTCTTCCAGTTGAAGTGGTAGAGGCCAAAACAGTAATTGAATTTAAGCAGGCATGGGATAGGCATAAGGCTATCCTAAACAAAAGATAAATCCAGGTAAAGTATCCATGTAATTGGGCAGACTAGATGGGCCGAAAGGTTCTTATCTGCCGACATTTTTCTATGTTTCTATGTTTCTATTAACTACAAGTGTCTTCAGTGAGGACATCAAACAAAAGTAATAAAAGGTATTCCTCCCAAACATCTGTCTTATATGGCTTGTGAAGCACCTCAGCCAGAGCCCATTTCATGGAACGAGATGCAAAGACTAGGGATGTGCGTTTCGGGTTTCGGAATTTTCACGAAATTTCCTGATTCGTGCATTCGGATTCGGGTGATTTTCCGAAAATTTTTGGATCCGAACCGAAACGAAAACTTTTCGGGATTTTCGAATGGACTAGAAATGTGTAAAATCGAAAATCATTTTCGTTCCATTCCTGATTTCGGTTCCATTTCAGTAATTTCGGACAACGTATTTTTCGGTTATATCGCTGATTCTGTAATTTTGTATCATTCCCATCTCAATGTATCCTTCCTGGAAAACCAGAGAAATCTCAATGTATCCTTCTTGTAAAACCAGAGAAATTTCAATGTATCCTTCCCGGGAAACCAGAGAAATCTCAATGTATCCTTCTTGTAAAACCTGAGAAATCTCAATGGCAAAATTATCGTATCGACAGAAATATCGGAATCCGAAAAACCATTAGCTTACGTCAAAACGAATAGACACTTTGAAACGAGGAGAACAGACGTTCCGAGAAACACGAAAATTTCCGAAATCACGAAAAAAAGTCGATACGAAAAACGAACCGAACTGAAACAGAAATCGGCCGAAACGAAAATTTACAAAATCCGATCGAACCGAACCGAAAAAAAAATCGGTGCACAAGTCTAGCAAAGACTACCAATCCATGAAAAACAAAAATTGATTGAAGCAGAGAAGAGCATCTTGTGTGCAAATTGCAAAAATCCATGATTTCATTGAACAAAATGTGATTGTGCTTACATACTGTGAGACTGATAACAGGATTGCTGACGCTATGACAAAACCGCTTCCAAGAAACAGATTTGTTGAACTAAAATCCAAAATGGGATTATTATTATTATTATTATTATTATTATAAGGAGTAGTTGTTGAGTGGGGGTGTAACCAACTATTGTTTAGGTGCTATATACTGTTTAGACTGTAGATGGCAATGTTTATAGTGTTTAATGTTTAACACTCTAGTTATGTTCTGAACTCTATTGTTGTTGTTGTTAAGATTAAAGCTGCAGCTTGAACTGCTGCCATGCTCTAAAGAAGATAAGACTGTGAACACTTTATTTCTCTTCAGCATTAAAGAATTTTCCAATAGTGTGTGACTCTATACAGCGTCTCTACAGTGTGACTCTATACAGTGTGTGACTATACAGCGTGTGTGACTATACAGCATGTGTGTGACTATACAGCGTGCGACTCTATACAGCGTGTGACTCTATACAGTGTGTGACTCTATACAGCGTGTGTAACGGTAGCGGTAACGCTGCCACACAAGTAGCGGAGTTGAGATCCTTGAGGGCAAAAGTATCTTCTTGAATAACACAAAAGGTTCATAAACTACAGACTGTAACTTAATAGCCAAGGAGACACGAGGACTAACTGAATTCCCTCTAAGCTCTGAAGGTTGCGTGACCAACAGATTACCTAGGACACGCTCAGAAACACCATACGTGGAACGACAGTCTGAAGTATTCAAGGTGCAGGGCAGTCAAATGCAGAAACCAATCGTTCTGGTAAATACTTGTGGTTAGTAGATAACTGGTGACTCTCGGAAGGTACTGGCTTGCATACAGGATTGTTATTGCTAATATGTACAGAGATGAGATTAGAAATAACATTAGAGAGAAATAAACAATTGTTTGTTATCGTAAAAACATGAACATGAGTAGTAACCTGGGTAAAGGGGCCCGAAGGGTTACAAACGATACCCCTAAATGTGATGGGACAGGAACCAAACAGCGAGCGATCAACCCAGCAACCAGCATGGGGTTAAATCACTAAAACACGCAAACAACGTAATATACACGATAGAGAGAGAGAGTTGTCAAAGCCAAGCCGGGTCAAATAACAGGAGCAGGAATCTCATACAAAGCAGGGTCGTTAACAGTATATACAAATAGATTCAGGAAGTAGTGGTGCGTGAATTATACTCCACAACAGGGCGATGAGGCACCTCCTCGAGCCCTGTTTTAAAGCCTGCGGCTCCTGGTAACCATACCTGACCCCGCCCCCTCAGATGCAGATCTGCCAGCAGAAAGTGCTGGCACCTGGCCAGTCAGCGGTCCCCCTTCTTGCCCAGACCCCTCCAGGGGGCACAGTGGGGACTGAGGATGTAACAGCGTGTGTGTGACTCTATACAGCATGTGTGTGACTATACAGCATGTGACTCTATACAGTGTGTGACTTTACAGTGTGTGTGTGTGACTATACTGCGTGTGCAACACTATACAGTGTGTGTGTGACTGTATAGTGTACGCTGTACACAGGCCAATTAGTTTGTTTCGGCCCTAATTATGGTGTTTACATTATAAATCCTTAGAGTCCCCCATACCTGACCGGAAGAACATTCACGCCACCACCATCCCTCCCTCATCCCACACTAGAGCGCAAGCTCTAACAAAGCTTTTTTGTTTCATCCTGTTGCTCTGTATCTCATCAGCGGCTAGCCACACCCCCTCCCTCAAAGGAGTTATAGCTTCAAGAAATAAAACTTTATTTTTCCATCATCTTCGTTTCTGTTAAGAAACTGCACATACAAACAGAATCCGGAAACGGTGTCCACACTGAATCCGGGCACGGCGTCTGCACAGAATCCAGGCATGACGCACCCACAGAATCCGGACACGCCGCCCGCACAGAATCCAGGCACGACGCACGCACAGAATCCGGGCACGGCATCCGCACAGAATCCAGGCATGACGCATGCACAGAATCCGGGCACAGCATCCGCACAGAATCCGGGCACGACGCACGCACAGAATCCGGGCACGGCATCCGCACAGAATCCAGGCATGACGCACGCACAGAATCCGGGCACGGCATCCGCACAGAATCCAGGCATGACGCACGCACAGAATCCGGGCACGGCATCCGCACAGAATCCAGGCATGACGCACGCACAGAATCCGGGCACGGCATCCGCACAGAATCCAGGCATGACGCACGCACAGAATCCGGGCACGGCATCCGCACAGAATCCAGGCATGACGCACGCACAGAATCCGGGCACGGCATCCGCACAGAATCCAGGCATGACGCACGCACAGAATCCGGGCACGCCGCCCGCACAGTATCCAGGAACGACGTCCGCACAAAATTCGGGCACGACGCACGCACAGAATCCGGGCACGACTTCTGCACAGAATCCAGGAACGGCGTCAGCACAGAATCCGGGCACGATGCCCACACAGAATCTGGGAACGGCGCCCGCACAGAATCTGGGCACGGATACGTTAGTTTGGTGGAGTGATACGCAGGGGAGACTGAGGGACTTTTTCCCCCCAGTCTCTCTCTGCTCCCAGCGGCCAGAAGAAGCGGTTGGAGCTGTCATTCTCGCTGCGGGATGGGGCGAATTTGTGATTTTTTTTGGGGGGTTTCAGCTGGTGATAAAGGATTCCACAGAAGCCGTATCACTGAGCAGCAGCTCCAAGCTGGGAGTAATGTTTCCGTAACCGCAGCCGGACGGTAATTAGCGTCAGTATATTGTAATCCTGACGTTAATTAACTCTTTGCGCTTGCTATGCTTAACATGGAGAGCATAAAGTACAGTAACCACGTGCTGAAAACGCAAGCTCCGAATCGCTAACAGGTGTTTAACACGTTAGCATTCTGATCCTAATATGGTGCGCCCGCGCTAGGACAACCAGAGCTAATGTTAACCCTCGCACAGCTGAACACTATCGTTAGAGTTAAGTATGTAATAGGGCCCCTGGTGTTTTACCATTTTCCAGAAATTCAAGTAGGGGGGGTGAATATTTTAAACAGGATAACTACAGTTTACAGCCTTTCATCCCAGTGAGATTTCTGCCTGTATGCCGATAATGCAGACCGCATGTGAAATTGTCCCAGATAAAGGATCTAGAGCTTAAAACCTTTCACCCCGGTGATATTTCTGTGAAGGAGAAACCAATTCATGGAAAACTGAAAATTAGCAAATTTGCATCATTTTATATACAGTTTTTTTGCAGAATTTGTGTATTTTCCCTGAATTTAATTAACGTCACATCCCGTGTTTTAAATGAATGTTATTGTAGCGATGTGTTAAAGTTTACTGTGGCAGTACCCATTTTAGCCACAAGATGGAGACAATCACGATTAAAGACTCTGGACACTCGAACTACATGTCCCGGCATGCTTTGCGAAGAAACAGGAAGTGGGTGGGTTTGTGGAGACGCTGTACATCCTGCACCTCGTGGAGAACAGGCAGAGCGCGCCAGGAGCAGAGGAGAGCGGATGCACACACACAGAGAAGGAGAGACCAAAAGATAGGCCGGAGCGCAGACAGAGTGGATCGGCTTTAGGATTGGGTCACCCAGCCTTGCGGGAGACAGACAATCAGCATTTACATCATCCGAGTGCAGTGCTGAGGAGAGAAGACCCCTCGAGTAAGGAGTACCGCGGTCGATGGAAGCGGGGAGCAGGCGGTAAACTGGCTGAGTCGCGGCTGACAGACAGAAGGCCAGACAACAGATCCGTGGTCGGCGTCCCAGTCAAAATCGAGCGGAGAGACGTCCTGGGTCAGCGGAATCTCGAGCTTGCGCTGGATGGGTGAGAGGCCCCCAAGGCCGTATGTGAATAAGAGCGTACGCTGCTGTTTCCTTTAAAACCCACAGGGCCCAACTGACTAGTCGAAGACATCGATAAAGTAAACTCACTGGCCAGTTGAAAAGTACCCGGGTACCCTACACACACAAACACATACCACTTCACGTTCTGGGACTTAACCTGTGCAGACTCATTTTCCTTTTTTTCCTATCCATACAAGGGGGCAAAGTTAAAGTTACCTTTGAACAATTTTCCTTTTTTTGTTCCCGCTGCGCGTTTACCGTGATACGAGAACTGTGTATTTTATTGTGTCCCGCTACGCGGTTTTTCCTCGAATTTCGTATCTTTTAATTTTCTGCTCGGTCGGGGTTTTTTTTCCGAAATACGAAGCCCTCGTGTTTTCGTTTCTTTTACCGCTACGCGTTTATCGTGTTACGAAAGTACTGTAATCTTCCTGCATATACGTGTCTCAAGAACTGCAAACCTTTTAGTAAACCTTTTAACTTATAAAACTTACAGCGTGTTGGAGTATATTTATTCCTATGCGGGCGTGACGGAGACTGACCCGTGGTTCATTTTCAGCGGCTCCTCCGGGAGTGAGCGCTACTTATGATAAAAAAAATCAACAAAAAGCGCTTGGCAGTGAAGGGGTTAAGGGAGAGATGCATCTTGTATCCACAGGGATCTATTATCTGTCGGTTTGCTGCATGATTGGATGTTAACGCTGTCGCTGTGTCTCTGCAGGTACCAGGTGATCAGCACGCCCACCGACTTCTTCATGGTCATGGAATACGTGTCGGCTGGAGAGTTATTCGATTATATCTGCAAACATGGACGGGTGAGAAAACAATGGAAAATTTCACCGTGTCCAGCGGCTGGCAGTGATGGGATTTACCGATCCCGCGGCTGGCAGTGATTGGATTTACCGATCCCATGGCTGGTAGTGATGGCATTTACCGATCCCGCGGCTGGCAGTGATGGGATTTACCGATCCCGCGGCTGGCAGTGATGGGATTTACCGATCCCCCGGCTGGCAGTGATGGAATTTACCGTTCCCGCGGCTGGCAGTGATGGGATTTACCGATCCCGCGGCTGGCAGTGATGGGATTTACCGATCCCGCGGCTGGCAGTGATGGGATTTACCGATCCCGCGGCTGGCAGTGACGGGATTTACCGATCCCCCGGCTGGCAGTGATGGAATTTACCGATTCCTCGGCTGGCAGTGATGGGTTTTACCGATCCCCCGGCTGGCAGTGATGGGATTTACCGATCCCGCGGCTGGTAGTGATAGGATTTACCGATCCCGCGGCTGGTAGTGATAGGATTTACCGATCCCGCGGCTGGCAGTGATGGGATTTACCGATTCCTCGGCTGGCAGTGATGGGTTTTACCGATCCCCCGGCTGGCAGTGATGGGTTTTACCGATCCCGCGGCTGGTAGTGATAGGATTTACCGATCCCGCGGCTGGTAGTGATAGGATTTACCGATCCCGCGGCTGGCAATGATGGGATTTACCGATCCTGTGGCTGGCAGTGATGGGATTGTTCTGTTTTTTTGTGGCCCCAGTCGACCCAGATCCCCCATCTCCAGACGTCATGTGATTGCAGTCACTCCACTGAATAAGTAGTTTTGCAGGTGGAGGAGGCAGAGGCGCGGCGCCTGTTCCAGCAGATTCTTTCCGCTGTGGATTACTGTCATCGACACATGGTCGTCCACCGTGATCTGAAACCCGAGAACGTCCTTCTGGACGGACACATGAACGCCAAGATCGCAGACTTCGGTAAGTGTCACTCTCTGAAAGTCACCTGAAGGACGGAGGCGTTTTATGCCACGCACAGACATTAACTCCCGCGCTGCTGGCTCAGCTTAGAAATGATTATTATATTACATTATCGCTTTTTATGCATTCATGTATTCATTACTTTTACTTTTTATGACTTTTTATTTAGGCACTTTTTATGGTTTATTATTTCTCTATTATGCATTTTCTTTGTTTTACATTTTGCAAATTCTTACTATTACTTTATTCATTTTCTTTATCATTTGTTATGTACAGCGCTGCGGAATATGCTGGCGCTTTATAAATAAAGAATAATAATAATATAACCCAGGACATACTTGAAAATGAGAGAAATCTCAATGTATCCTTCCTGTAACATCCTTTATAAATAAATACATACATACATTTTGTATTTTTATGCACTATTCATTTTATTTTTAATGTTTTGTCTTTTTGTTAATTTAATCTTAATTATCGATTTATGTATTTTAATGACATTTGCGTTTTGTTATTTTATCCTTTATTTGGTTTATTTTTATATTAACTGTATTATTTTAGCACCTTTTATAAATTACTAATTATCTTCATTTTCATGTTTTGTTACTTTATATGAATTATTCTCCCCGTTATAAATGTACAAGGTCAGTTTTCTGACCTGGGATATCCTGTGTTCATGAAACGTGTGATGGTGCGCTCGGTGCTGCCCGTGATCTAATGTATTGCAATTCTTCAGGTCTGTCTAACATGATGTCAGATGGAGAGTTCCTGCGCACCAGCTGTGGATCCCCCAACTACGCCGCCCCCGAGGTCATATCAGGGAGGTGAGTGTGGTGTTTCCGGGTCAGAAATAGCGGTATCAGGGGTTTTCCTGTGGACACGGCGCGTGCCTTCCCGACTTTACTAACAGTCAGTGGAAACGGTAACAATAACGGTCTCTGCGGCGGCGCCTGATCATCATCTGAGAGGCTGCGGCAGCTCCTGATCATCCTCTGAGGCTGCGGCAGCTCCTGATCATCCTCTGAGGCTGCGGCAGCTCCTGATCATCCTCTGAGGCTGCGGCAGCTCCTGATCATCCTCTGAGGCTGCGGCAGCTCCTGATCATCCTCTGAGGCTGCGGCAGCTCCTGATCATCCTCTGAGGCTGCGGCAGCTCTGATCATCCTCTGAGGCTGCGGCAGCTCCTGATCATCCTCTGAGGCTGCGGCAGCTCCTGATCATCCGCTGAGGCTGCGGCAGCTCCTGATCATCCGCTGAGGCTGCGGCAGCTCCTGATCATCCGCTGAGGCTGCGGCAGCTCCTGATCATCCGCTGAGGCTGCGGCAGCTCCTGATCCATCCTCTGAGGCTGCGGCAGCTCCTGATCATCCGCTGAGGCTGCGGCAGCTCCTGATCCATCCTCTGAGGCTGCAGTGGCTCCTGATCATCCTCTGAGGCTGCGGCAGCTCCTGAACGTCTGGGGACGCTGCCTCTGGCTTTGCATACCGGAGGCTGATCCTGTCACTGTCTGCGCTAAGTATATAGTGGACACGGTAGCTTTGTGGACCTGAACTGGAGTCCACAACAAAGAAGTTGATAGTTCCAAATAAATTAGTGATTAACACGATACCATCGTTATGACAAATTTCTGAAATAAACTTTATTGGGTATCCAAGCAATAAAAATCAGACGTGAAAAAGCGATCATGGATAGTATGTCTGTTATCTAGGAACCGAACAGTATTATGTAAAGTGAACAACACATACTGATAATTTATTACAGATTGATGTGGTTGTGATTATTAGTAAAAAAACTAACGCTCGCCGAAACCCGCAAAAACAGCTGGATTAACCCCGTCAAACATGCCGGAGAAACCCGAGCAGTTGCTGATCACAGCGCAGAGCAGCCGCCGGAAAAACCCGACACCGCAGACGAATGTTTTTTTTTCTTTTAATTTTTTCAATCCAAACAGTTTGCTTGAATGTGTGAAAAGTGAAACGCTGTTTGCAAAGAAACTACTGAGCGAAAATGTCTGAAATTTACATATAAAATCCAATGAATGATAAAAAGGCGGTTACAGAAAAAAGAAAAGAACGATCAAACAAAAAACCCTAAAAAAAATTATTCACAAAAAAATCCCCGAAAAATGCCTAAAAGATCCTAAAAAATCTATAAAATAAGAGAATTTTTGCTGCAAAATATTATAATAAATGGTTTATTAGATATTGAATTATTTTTTAACATTGAAGCCTATGGGATTCGCCTGAATAAACCTGACGAATGAAACCACTGAACAGCAGGGCAATCCGGCAACTTTTCACTGCTGGTTTGTGTTCTCTGAATAGCCGAAGCATTGCTTCTCTATGGGGATTCACTGCCCTCGAACAGGCACCGAACAGGCACCGGATGTGCAGGCAGTTCGCCAGGATTTGGCGAATTGCCTGCTCTCTGAATAGCCGAATGGCCAGGAAAGGTAACCGAACCTTGATTTTTCACTGTTAGGTTACCTTTCTCCAGCCATTCAGATCTCTTTCAATAACCCTGTAAGTGTTCAGGCATTAATTTGACCAAATCTTTCCAGGGCCCATAGAAGGTAACAAGTTTCAGTGTAATCAATTGCAGACTTGGACATATCTGTCATCTAAGTAACTGGTCATCTGAAGTGAATAAACGTGGTGTCAGGCACAAAGTACAATCACTCCTCCCAAAACAAGCAGATGTAGAAATCGTTCCATCAGCCATATTGCTGCTGTGTAATGGTGACAACTGATACAGAGACATGACAAGATCTACAATAGCAAAATCTAATATATTACATGATTCCCCATAAACAGTTAAGGCTGTAGCGCACAAAGTATCAATCCTTAATGTAGATACAGTTAATGAATAGTAGCAATGATTTTCATATCCAAAGTGCAGAATCACAGAAAGCCTTCTATTTCTGCTCCTTCAAGGGGGAAATGAATAGCCAGAAAAAAGGCTGATCCTGTCACTGTCTGTGCTGAGTATAGTGGCTGCGGTGCCTGTGTACGTCCCACACATGCTATATGTCTGTGCTGAGTATACAGTGGCCACGGTGCCTGTGCACGTCCCACACATGCTATATGTCTGTGCTGAGTATAGTGGCTGCGGTGCCTGTGTACGTCCCACACATGTTATATGTCTGTGCTGAGTATACAGTGGCTGCGGTGCCTGTGTACGTCCCACACATGCTATATGTCTGTGCTGAGTATACAGTGGCCACGGTGCCTGTGTACGACCCACACATGCTATATGTCTGTGCTGAGTATACAGTGGCCACGGTGCCTGTGTACGTCCCACACATGCTATATGTCTGTGCTGAGTATACAGTGGCCACGGTGCCTGTGTACGTCCCACACATGCTATATGTCTGTGCTGAGTATAGTGGCTGCGGTGCCTGTGTACGTCCCACACATGCTATACGTCTGTGCTGAGTATACAGTGGCCGCAGTGCCTGTGTACGTCCCACACATGCTATATGTCTGTGCTGAGTATACAGTGGCCACGGTGCCTGTGTACGTCCCACACATGCTATATGTCTGTGCTGAGTATACAGTGGCCGCGGTGCCTGTGTACGTCCCACACATGCTATATGTCTGTGCTGAGTATACAGTGGCCACGGTGCCTGTGTACGTCCCACACATGCTATATGTCTGTGCACGCAGTCTCCACCCCCTGCACATCACGTAGCGCTGGCTCTCTGTGTCTTGCAGGTTGTACGCCGGGCCTGAAGTTGACATTTGGAGCTGCGGGGTCATACTCTACGCCCTGCTGTGCGGGACGCTCCCCTTCGATGATGAACATGTTCCGACTCTGTTCAAGAAAATTCGCGGAGGCGTCTTTTACATCCCTGACTACCTGAACCGCTCGGTGGCCACGCTCCTCATGCACATGCTGCAGGTGGACCCGCTCAAGCGCGCCACCATCAAAGACATACGGTAAGCACATTCATTCCCAGAATTCCATGCGGAGCAGGAGCACACTGCACACACGGTGACGATGTACAGTATCTGCCAGAAGTGAATATACCCCTATATATACAGTATCTGACAGAAGTGAATATACCCCTATATATACAGTATCTGCCAGAAGTGAATATACCCCTATATATACAGTATCTGACAGAAGTGAATATACCCCTATATATACAGTATCTGCCAGAAGTGAATACACCCCTATATATACAGTATCTGACAGCAGTGAATACACCCCTATATATACAGTATCTGACAGCAGTGAATACACCCCTATATATACAGTATCTGACAGCAGTGAATACACCCCTATATATACAGTATCTGACAGCAGTGATTACACCCCTATATATACAGTATCTGACAGCAGTGATTACACCCCTATATAAACAGTATCTGACAGAAGTGATTACACCCCTATATATACAGTATCTGACAGAAGCGAATACACCCCTATATATACAGTATCTGACAGAAGTGAATACACCCCTATATATACACAGTATCTGACAGAAGTGAATATACCCCTATATATACAGTATCTGACAGAAGTGAATATACCCCTATATATACAGTATCTGACAGAAGTGATTACACCCCTATATATACAGTATCTATCAGAAGTGATTACACCCCTATATATACAGTATCTGACAGTAGTGAATACACCCCTATATATACAGTATCTGACAGAAGTGAATATACCCCTATATATACAGTATCTGACAGAAGTGAATACACCCCTATATATACAGTATCTGACAGAAGTGATTACACCCCTATATATAAAGTATCTGACAGAAGTGAATACACCTCTATATATACAGTATCTGACAGAAGTGATTACACATATATATATATATATATATATATATATATACACACAGTATCTGACAGAAGTGAATACACCCTATATATACAGTATCTGACAGAAGTGAATACACCCTTATATATACAGTATCTGACAAGTGAATACACCCCTATATATACAGTTATATATAAAAATATAAGCTTAGGCACCATCCCCCTTGGTGGGTCAACGGAGTAGAGGTCTCTTGCTGTGCAGCCCCAATACTCAAAACAATAAAATAAACTCCGGATACCACAACATTATTCCAAGTGGATTTATTCCAAAACCAAGTAACAACAACGACGTTTCGACCACAACTGGTCTTTGTCAAGCCTAATTCAAAAATGTCATGAACAGGAAATAAATAGCATCACAGATCAATTAACAATCAATCAATTATTGCAAACGGTCTGTGCATACTAACCCAGTGATTAAAAACATATATGTCCATAAGCTGGTTCTTTTATTAACACATTAATTCACATCATCTTTATTACAAAAAGGATTATTATTCATATATTAACTACAGTATATAGCAGATAATGGACATGAGTCGCCAATGATGAAGATGATAGAAATTTTAGAAAAATATAGCTTACTATTACAGCTACAACAAAATAATTCCTTTCCCCCTCTTTTATATCTGTGAAGAGCGGAACAATAAAACACCTTTTAATTGTACACATTATTAAGGAAAACATATATATACGCGCAATCGCATGTGTCCAAGAGGAAACGGGACATAATTACAGAAATGGTGAAAAGTCTGCCTCTCTATTGAGGCCGTGTGGGGAGAGAGTATTAAGGTGATGAATCCAATACAATTCTCTTCTCTATCTCCACCTCATGTTGATTTGGGTGCCTCATCAATAACTTGATAACGTAACTGTGAAATATCATGTCCATTAGAAAGAAAATGTTCTGGAACTGGAAGTTCAGTTTTTCTTGTTCTAATGTCTGATCTATGTTTGATAAACCGATTCTTAACCTTTTGTGTGGTCTCATCCACATAGATCAAACCACATGGGCACTTTAATAAGTAAACCACATAAGTGGAATTACAGGTAAAGTACCCCTTGATTTTAAATTTCTTCCCTGAATGGGGGTGTGAGAAAGACTCACCACGTATAACTGCATTGCAGCATGAACAATTGAGACATAGAAAGGTCCCATTCCTCGGTTTCCCAAAGAATGGACCTCTACCTGTATCATGTTTAAATTCCGCCCTCACTAACGTCTCTCTAAATGATCTCCCTCTCTTGTAAGACATTAGTGGAGTAGTTTGAAACTCTGGTATCATAGGATACGCATCCCTCAAATATACCAATATTTACATAAGATATTCTTAACTTGTTGTGTGTGGGTCCCATATTTGGACACAAATGGAATTCTCCCATGTTTCTGATTCTGACGCCTCTGAGGTGTTATCTGTTGGTTAAGTCTAGACACTTCTTGGCTCAATAATCGTTTGGGATACCCCCTTGCTCTAAATCTCTCAATCATTTCCTATATATATATAAAATGATATAAATCTGGCACAGGCGTCAGTGCAGCCAAATATTGTGCCTTTCATGGCAGCAAGTGCCTTCACACCGTAATCCCTTTGTGGTATTGTAGAAGAGTTCAGTGCTGGAGGTTTTGTGCATGCAGAAGACATACCCAATCTATTCCGTTACTTCGGCATCAGGGGATTAATAGCTGCTGATCCAGGACTGATTCATTTTTATAAATGTCAGCCGGTCTACAGAGTCGGTGGACAGACGCACTCTTTTGTCTGTGACAAAACCTCCAGCGGCACTGAACGTCCTTTCGGAAGGCACGCTAGATGAAGGGCAACCTAGTAGCTGCATAGCATATTGGCTAAGTTCTGGCCAGTGATCCAATCTCAACACCCAGTAAGCCAGTGGATCATATGATGGAAAGGTATCCAGGTCTGCCCTTGCCCCTAGGTAGTCCTGTACCATATGGTGAAGACGCTGGCAATGAGTGCCTACATTTGACTCCCTGGGCGTCGAGGACTAAAAAAATGTAAAAAAGCATCAGTCAAGCGGCCCTGGCCTTCACCACTATTCCTCTAATCACCCGCAGCCTCAGAAGCACGTGTGTCAGCACTTGGTAATCTGCCTGGAAAGGTGTTACACAAGTGTCGCTTTAGAGCGTCCAAGTTTTTTCATTCTGTGCTCCCTCTGTGTGGGCAGGATGAGCTCTGCAACTTTCCCCTTGTATCGTGGATCAAGAAGGGTTGCCAACCAGTAATGATCCCTCTCCTTGATAGCACGAATCCTGGGGTCCTTTAGCAGGCTTTGCATCATTAGGGAGCCCATGCAGCGTAGGTTGGAGGTGGCATTAGCTTCCGAGTCTTCCTGGTCAATGAGGATGACCGTATTGTGCACTTCCTCCTCCCAGCCACGCACTAGCCCTTCTGTTTCTGGGCACACAAAACCCTCCCTTGAGGAATCTCCACCTTCAATGCCCCCACTACTTAAATATTCCTCCTCCTCATCCTCCTCCTGTCTGATCTGAGTAGGACCCGCTGGAATGCTGTCTGTGGAAAGACTGGGGCCTTGAGAGCTAGGGAAGGCCTCCTCTTCCTCCCGCTGCTCTGCCTCTAGAGCCACATCTAGAATTCCCAGCAGAGTGTGCTCCAGCAGGAACACTAAAGGAATTGTGTCACTGATGCATGTACTGTCCCTGCTCACCATCCTCGTTGCCTCCTCAAATGGTGACCGTACAGTGCATGCATCCTTGATCATCAGCCACTGCGGGGGGGGGGGGAACCAAGTTGACCTGAACCTGTCCTTGTGCCATACTCACACAGGTACTCGTTGATGGCCCTCTGCTGCTTGTGCAGACGCTGCAGCATTGCTAATGTCGAGTTCCACCTGGTGGGCATGTCACAGATCAGACGGTTTGTGGGAAGGTGGAACTCTCTTTGAATTTCTGCCAGGCGAACGCTTGCTGGGAATGACCGTCTGAAGTGGCTGCAGACTTTTCTGGCCTGGATGAGAAACTCTGGCAGCCCTGGGTACTTGGTTAGGAAACGCTGTACCACCAGATTTAGGACGTGTGCTAGGCATGGTACATGCGTCAATTTACCCTTGCGTAGGGCGGAGAGAAGGTTGCTGCCATTATCGCAGACGATCATTCCCAGCTCAAGCTGGCGTGGTGTTAACCATCTCTGCACCTGCCCCTGCAGAGCTGACAAAATTTCTGACCCAGTGTGGCTCCTGTCCCCTAAAAAAAACAGCTCAAGCACAGTATGGCATCTTTTTGCTTGAGCCATTGCGTAGACCCTGTCAGGCGTCGGTTTAACTGCCACTTCGCCAGAGACAGAGGAGGAGGAGGAGAAAGAGGTGGTGGTGGTGGAGCAGACAGACCTCATACAAGCAGCTTTCTGGAGGCGTGGTGGATGAACAAGCTCCAGCACAGAGCCCCATCTTGGATCCCTCCCAGCTGCAATCAGAGTTACCCAGTGTGCCGTGAAGGAAATGTAACGACCCTGTCCATGCTTGCTGGACCACGTGTCTAAAGTCACATGCACCTTGCTGCTGACTGCCTTTGCCAATGACTCGATAACATTGTCTTCCACGTGCTGGTATAGTGCTGGAATGGCCTTGCGTGAAAAGTAATGGCGTTTTGGAACCTGCCACTGTGGTACAGCACATTCAGCAAATTCACGGAAGGGAGCAGAGTCCACCAGCTGGAAAGGCAGCAGCTGCAATGCGAGTAATTTTGCTAAGCTGGCATTTAGACACTGTGCTTGGGGATGGTTGGGACTATATTTTTTCTTTCGCTGCAGCAGCTGCAGCACGTAATCTGACTGCGTAAATCTTCAGCTACTGGCATGATGTCACATTGTGAGGAAGGACCTTGTACATCCATTACTGTAGCATCATCCCTGTCAGTGGAGGTTGTAGGCAATGACATGGCAGGACATACAGTGGGGGTAGAGACAGATGAGGAGGAGGAGGACCTACGCAAAGTTTTGCGCCAACGGGATGTGTGGCACTTATTCATTTGTCGCCTCAAGCACGTGGTACCAAAGTGTCCGGTATCTTTCCCACGCTTAAGCCTCATCTGGCATAGATTACAAATAGCAACGCTGCGCTCTACTGCACATTTCTTAAAGAACTCCCAGACAACAGAGTTCCTGCATGTGTTCTTTGAGAACAACAGTGCTCTGCACCAGAGCAGCTCTGACATGTGATGCCTTGGACTGGCTAGTGCTACGGTTGGTCACAGAGGATGTTGTACCTCGTGTTTGCTGTGCCTCCTCCTCCCACTCTTCCTCACTTAATTCCTCTGTTCGATCTGGCACCCAGGTGGAGTCAGTGACCTCATCATCATTGTCATCATCACCCCCTATCTCCTCGTCACTGGAGCCAACTTGGCAGTATGCTGCAGCTGCTGGGGCAACATGAGTGCCAGTTATTTGTGTGTCATCACTGGCACCCCCTTCCTCTAGGTTGATTATACTCCCTTCCTCAACCTCAGAGATTGAATCAGAGCACTGTACTTGCTGCGCATCCTCAAGCAGCATGTCACTCTCATTGTAGTCAAACAATTCAGCTGACTTTTCCGTGTGTGATAGCGAGGCTACGACAGGAGTAGCTGTGGACATGGAGGCTGCATTAGATGCTTTGACAGCTGAGGTGGACTGTAAAGCACTAGAAGCCTGGCTGGCAGAGGACTTGGAGGATGAGGATGGCCTGGTTAGCCAATCCACCAAGTCCTCTGTATGTTGCTGCTGCTTAAGACGGCCGGCAGCACCAGTTAGAAAGGACAAGCGTGCCCCTGCAGAGGATGCACCACGTCCACCACGAACAGAGGCACAGCCTCCCGACACAGGGGCTGCTTGCCCTCTGTGTCTGGGAGCGTCTGCCTGTCCTTTTTGTTCTTTCAGACATGGTGAGTGATATATAGATTAATATATACAGAACTCTGATTCAACTCTGGTATAAAGATTTAAAGAACTCTGGTATAACTCAGTGAGACACACTGATAGCTGGCAGCCAGTGACAAGAGACAGATCACCTCAATTCACAAATGTTTTGTAGAAATTAGTGAGCCCCGAAATACAGCGTGGTACTGGATGTGTGACGAGACACAGATCACCTCAATTCACAAATGTTTTGTAGAAATTAGTGACCCCCAAAATAATGCGTGGTACTGGATGTGTGACAAGACACAGATCACCTCAATTCCCAAATGTTTTGTAGAAATTTGTGACCCCCAAAATACTGTGTGGTACTGGCTGTGTGACAAGACACAGATCACCTCAATTCACAAATGTTTTAAAGAAATTAGTGAGCCCCAAAATAATGCGTGGTACTGGTTGTGTGACAAGACATGGATCACCTCAATTTATTTATTTATTTATAAAGGATTTTACCAGGAAGGATATATTGAGATTTCTCTTGTTTTCAAGTATGTCCTGGGTTCGAGAACATTGAATTGTTACAGAAATACAAAGTAATAAATGCAAGATATTAACACAAGACCAAATATACAGATTAACAGAAAAATAAATATGTAGGAAATAAAGTCATTATGTTACATGTTTACAGGTGCATTCTGTATATAGTCACTATGTTACATGTATACAGGCCGCCATTCTGTATATAGTCACTGTGTTACATGTTTACAGGTGCATTTTGTATTGAGGTATGTTAATAGGGAAGTCTTAAGGGACTTTAGACTGGGGGAAGATTTGATGGTGTCTGGGAGGTTATTCCATATTTGCGGTGCTCTGTAGGAAAATGAGGATCGAGCCACTTTCTTTTTGTATTGCGGTATTGCAAGTAAGGTGCTGGTCCTGGATCTGAGGTTATAGGATGAGGGAACTGCCGGGGGAAGCAGCATATTCAGGTAGGGTGGTAGCTTCCCAGAAAAGCTCTTAAACACCAGGTTGGAAAGGTGAAGGGTGCGTCTAGATTCCAGCGATGGCCAGTTTAGTTCTTTTAACATGTCACAATGGTGTGTCATGTAGTTACATTGTAGCACAAAGTGGCAGAATGAGTTATACAATGTAGTAAGTTTCTGGAGGTGTGTTTGCGGGGCGGCTGCATACACTACATTTCGTATTCAATGGCTGGCATAAGCATTTGTTGTACAATCTGCTTTGTTACCGCGGGGCTCAGGCAGGATTTGTTTCTGTACAGGGCACCTAGTTTGGGGTAGAGTTTAGATGAGATTTTTTCGATGTGGGGGCCAAAAGATAGATTTGGGTCTAACCACATACCTAGGTATTTGAGAGAAGTGACTGTGGTCAGCGTGCCATTTGATTTTGTCCCAACACATAGATGGGGTGTTTGCAATTTGTGTAGTTTAGGTGCGGTTCCAATGAGCATCGTTACAGTTTTGTCAGTATTTAGAAAAGTTTGTTATCTGCGACCCACTTTTCTACCCCTGTGAATTGTTCTTGCAGCGCGGCCTTCAGCTGCCGGAGATTTGGTTTGCTGGTATAGATTACAGTGTTGTCTGCGTACATGTGTACAGTTGAAGCTTTGCAGACATTGGGCAGATCGTTTATGAATATTGTGAATAGCAGGGGGCCAAGTATCGAGCCTTGGGGTACACCGCACGTGACTGGGAGGGGAAGGGAAGTGCTGTCAGAAATGGACACAAATTGAGACCTATCAGACACATATGATTGGAACCAGGTTAACGTACTATCACCAATACCAGAGTTTTTAAGTTTTTGTAATAGGATGCCATGGTCTACTGTGTCAAAAGCCTTGGCAAAATTCACAAATGTTTTAAAGAAATTAGTGAGCCCCAAAAAGATTTGCTGGCACAGTGACAAGACCCAGAAGATCACCTCAATTCACAAATGTTTTAAAGTTGTAAACCCCAAAAAACTTGCTGGCACAGTGACAAGACACACATCACCTAAATTCCCTGATATTTGGTAGAAATGAGACCCCCCCCAGTAGTGTGGCAGACCGGCAGAAACAAGACACAACTATCTCCTTTGAAATCTCCTCTGAAATGCGTGCAGAATCTGCGCGTGGAAACGTTATATAGTGTGCTGCGGGACTTAGCTCTGTGAGCCCATGATTGGGCAAAATTTGCCCAATCAGGACTCTGGTTCAACACTATGCCAATCACCGCTCAGTCTTGCACCAGACCTGTGGTCAGGTGCAAGGCTGTAGCCAATTACTAGCTTCAGGCCAGTGGGAAAATGCATTGTGGTCCATTGTGGTCGAACATGCGGCGAACACCCGGAAATGTTCGGTGTTCACGATCTCATCGAAGAGGCCAAGTTCGGGTCGAACCCCGAACCGTCCGAACCCGAACCGCTCATCCCTAGTGGTGGAACTAGCAGGGTTGCATTTGCATCCAGGCCCCGGCAATCCGCCACTGGAGGGGGGACCCTGGCAGTTGCGGTTATAATTGGGACGGAGGAGCAAGTTTGGTCAGAATAGAACTGGTTTATTATTACACAGGCACAGAGATACAGACAACCACCACCACTATTTGCATACAATCAAGCAGATAGCTGCACAGGACCTTCAAACAATGGGATTTCCTAGGAGAAGGGAGGAAGGAGAAAGCAGGGTAAACAAAAGGAATTTCTTATAGAGAGAACTTACACAATAGAGAGAGCCAGTATGAATACGGAGATCACACTATACAGGGAAGGGTTAGATAATTGAGGGAATGTACGCAATATAAATGAACATAAAGTCTCTCGGGTTTGAAGCGTGGAGCGCTACATCATTTCCATGACACTCATTAACCCAATCTCTGCTGGATCATTCCTTAACCCCCGCTGTACCAGATCACTTAGTAACCCACACTCTGCTGGGCCCCTCTTTAACCCCTGCGCTGCTGGGTCCTTTATTAACCCTTGCTCTGCCTGATATTAACACCCAGCGTCTCACCCCACAGGGAACACGAGTGGTTCAAACAGGACCTGCCCAGTTACCTATTCCCGGAGGACCCCTCGTACGATGCCACCGTGATAGACGACGAGGCCGTGAAGGAGGTGTGTGAGAAGTTTGAGTGCGCTGAGTCGGAGGTCATGGCCAGTCTGTACAGCGGAGATCCTCAGGACCAGCTGGCCGTGGCCTATCACCTCATCATAGACAACCGCCGCATCATGAACCAGGCCACCGAATTCTACCTGGCCTCCAGCCCCCCGAGCAGCGCCTTCATGGACGAGAGCGCCATGCACGTCCTGCACGGGGTCAAACCTCACCCAGAGCGTATGCCCCCCCTCATGGCCGACAGCCCAAAGGCAAGATGCTCCCTGGATGCGCTGAACACCACCAAGCCCAAACAGCTGGCCGTCAAAAAGGCCAAATGGCATCTGGGGATCCGCAGCCAGAGCAAGCCCTGTGACATCATGGCTGAGGTGTATCGAGCGATGAAGCAGCTGGACTTCGAGTGGAAAGTGAGTCCCTAGAATCGGGTTAAAAAAAGCCAAAATATGGCCAGAAACTGGTGAAAAATGTGAAATTCTGTGCCTGGGAATAACTCAGACGGGCGAGATACCAGCGCAAAGCTTTAACCGTCAGACGGCAAACAGCTGGAGGCGGGGCCAGAGGCTCCAAATTCTGCAGCCCCATCTCTAATATTATGCTAATGCAAAATATTCAACCAATCAGGAGCAGCGATTCCTTTTATAACATTTACTATATGATATAGACTCATTACTAGGAGCTTTACAGCTCTGTCATACACCCGCACACCCCCAATACATAGAGGAGCCCCAAGACCACACCCGCACACCCCCAATACATAGAGGAGCCCAAAAACACACCCCGTATCCATAAAGGAGCCCCAAAACCACACCCGCAATACATAGAGGAGCCCTAAAAAAAACACCCGCACACCCCAAATCCATAGAGGAGCCCAAAAAAACACCTGCACAAGGCACACAAATACATAAGGGAGCCACTAAAAAGACACCTGCAAACCCTGAATACATAGAGGAGCCCCGAAACCATACCCCGAATCCATAGAGGAGCCCCGAGAGCACACCCGAACACCCCAAATACATAGGAGCCCCAAAACCACACCCGCACACCCCAAATATATGGAGGAGCCCCTAAAACCTACCCACACACCCTGAATATATGGAGGAGCCCCTAAAAACACACCCGCACACCCTGAATATATGGAGGAACCCCTAAAAATACCCCCACACACCCTGAATATATGAAGGAGCCCCTGAAAACACACCTGCACACCCTGAATATATGGAGGATCCCCTAAAAACACACCCTGAATATATGGCGGAGCCCCTAAAAACACACCCGCACACCCTGAATATGTTGAGTTGAAACAAAGGACGGGAATAGGGGTTCTGGGTTTTCTCCACAGGACTCGTAGGAAGGTTCAGGCCTCGGTCCCCCAGGCTCCTCGTCATGGGGTGGCTCAGTGTTGGAGGATCCCGGTGAGGTGTTTTTGCACGGTGTGGTCGCATTGTTGCCATTCCTGTTTGACACCGACGCTTCCTTTTCAGGCTGTGAACCCGTATCACCTCCGAGTGCGGAGAAAGAACTCGGTCACCGGCAGCTTTGGCAAGATGAGTCTCCAGCTGTACCAGGTGGATAACCGCAGCTTTCTGCTGGACTTTAAAAGCATTGATGGTAAAATACCAGCGGGTGTGAATCACGTGCAATGCACGGGGAATTTTATTGACTTTCCTGGGTTTCGGTGGAATCGTGTGGCACAGCTTCACCAGAATCCCTTGCTTGTTCTAAGGCCCGCCCCCTGCGCATGACTTCACTGAGTGCTTGGCATGTTAGGAGAGGTCACAGGTCTGCTAACACAGAGGCTTGGCCTAAGGGCATGTAACCATGTCTTATGACATCATCAGGGCGTGACAAGCTTGTGTGACGCGCACAGGTAACACTGCATTCCATAATATTGTCTAGTTACGGGGGATCCGTGTTGCACAGAGAAGAAACTTGGGATGGTGGAACAGGGCCCTTAAACCACAACGGGTGTGAGGTATAAGGCTGGCCTCAGGATTGGCTGCAGCCTGAGAGGGGTGGGGCAGAATCCTCACCTAAGGTACACCCACCACCTGGAGCAGCAGCTGTGAGCGCTCAGCGTGTGGGACATCCCACTCTTATGGCTGGGTATTATGGGAGGGAGCGGCGGGTCCTCCACCTATTGCTGAGTATTATGGGAGGGAGCGGCGGGTCCTCCACCTATTGCTGGGTATTATGGGAGGGAGCGGCGGGTCCTCCACCTATTGCTGGCTGCTGGGTATTATGAGAGGTGTTCCGGACTCTCGTCCCCACATACAATCGCTCTGCTCGCTGTCAGGATCCCACAGGAGTTACAGGTTCTGACCCAACACTCAATAATGGGAAATCCTCACGGGGTGAAACCAAACTGGGACTGGCTTTATTCCGGGTTTAGAGTCGCAGACATTCAAAAGTAAGAACACACCCCAGTGTTTCCATGCTGAAGATCCTCCCAATAGCCTCCCCCTCCCCCACACACATGCCCTGGTCTACTAACAAAGGCTGGGGAAGGTTCTGTGACATCCAGTCCAGTTACTGGGGGTTGTATGGAGGCAGAGCAAATGTTTACACACAGGGAAACCAGCACAGTGTATCCCACACACAGATACACACAGGGAATCCAGCACAGTGTATCCCACACACAGGGAATCCAGCACAGTGTGTCCCACACACAGATATACACACAGGGAATCCAGCACAGTGTGTCCCACACACAGATATACACACAGGGAATCCAGCACAGTGTATCCCACACACAGATACACACAGGGAATCCAGCACAGTGTATCCCACACACAGGGAATCCAGCACAGTGTGTCCCACACACAGATATACACACAGGGAATCCAGCACAGTGTGTCCCACACACAGATATACACACAGGGAATCCAGCACAGTGTATCCCACACACAGATACACACAGGGAATCCAGCACAGTGTATCCCACACACAAATACACACAGGGAATCCAGCACAGTGTGTCCCACACACAGATATACACACAGGGAATCCAGCACAGTGTATCCCACACACAGATACACACAGGGAATCCAGCACAGTGTGTCCCACACACAGATACACACAGGGAATCCAGCACAGTGTATCACACACACAGGGAATCCAGCACAGTGTGTCCCACACACAGATACACACAGGGAATCCAGCACAGTGTATCCCACACACAAATACACACAGGGAATCCAGCACAGTGTATCCCACACACAGATACACACAGGGAATCCAGCACAGTGTGTCCCACACACAGATACACACAGGGAATCCAGCACAGTGTATCCCACCCATGCGTTGGTAATTGTCACCTAAATAAAAAAAAACTTATATATATAATATAAAAATATTATTAATCTGACAATTTTTTTTAAAACTTACAACTTTTAGCAATAAATACTTCTAAAGAAACCAGGAATCCATTTTAAAAATGCAGCAAATTTGGACACAAAGAAAAGAGGAGGGGTCATGAGATAGACAAGATGGAGGGGGTTAGGAGAAGAATGTGAAAACTTTTTTACTTTTGCAACGGTCACCATTTTTTCCTTAAATTCTCTTGTATATTCAAATAAAAAACACATAGCACAGATATCATAAACTGGGAAAAAAACGTATAGAAGGGCATGTTAAAAATTGACAAAATAACTAGCAAGAAAGTTCTCCGAGGAAACTCCGAGAAAAAGATTGATTCTTGATAAACATTTAAAATCAACAATCTTTATTAAGGATATTGGTTAAAAACCAACATTTAAACGTGAGGTGTTTGTGCATCTATTTTACAGCCTGTGTTTTATTCCCTCCAAGAAAATTCAATGTGTGTACAGTCATACGTCATTGCACTTCACACCAAAAGACAAAAACATCAGACAGCAAAAGAAATAAAACAATAGGCAGACACTATCCTTGCTTTGTATGTTCCCAACACGCACTCAGTGGGCAAGACATATGGCCACTAATGTAGTGTACAATATTAAGATACACTTATTCCTGTAGTGTTACGCACATATGGTGACTACAATGGTAGAGGACAGTAATTTACTGCCTCTTAAAGATATATTATTTGCTTATATTGGCGCCCAGAAGATTCTCTGTTCTCCCCTGTTTTTGTGTTAAAAAGTGAGACTAAAGAGAATTATCAATTATTTATGTGCACAGATCCCCAATTAGCAATATGACCAAATTAATCAAATGTTTCCTGAAAAGAAAACAAAACCTTCTATTCTCACGTACTTATCACCTTCAATACTAAATAAATCTGCCTAATTTCCTATTTTTTTATTTCTTCTAGGTACTAACATACTTTAACATTCCATTGTACAATGCCACAGAACATGTAGGCGCCTTCCACACAATCTACGTAAATTTAATCCTTCAATATCACTCTATCCTTTTAGATTGTAAGTTCTTAAACAGGACCTCTTTGCCTACTGTATTATGATAACCTATATATATTCCATTGTAGACATGTGCACAGCACAAAATTTCGTTTTGAACTAATGGATTAGTCCTAAAATGCAATTTATTTAGTTGCTAAAGAAATTTGTTTTCAGTTCTTTAGTATGAAAACTAATTTCATTCATCCGAAAACCAGCGGATACAATTACTATTGTAGTGGCTCCTCAGAGGGCTGAGATCGCTGCTTGTTACAGTATCTCTCACTCCCAGCACAATGTGTCAGGCAAAGCTGTTACAGTAACTGACTGCTGCTCATCACAGCGCTCAGCGTTTCAGTAACACTAGTAAATAATATATTTATATAGAAGACGTTAGAACAATATTATTTCCTTGTTTTACTGAAACTGAGTGCTGTGATGAGCAGGACGTTTTTTACAACTTTCAATTTCCAGAAGACAGAAAAACACATTCTCAAGCACTTTAGACTCTTACGACCAGAGCCTTAAACGGGCGAGTTACACACGTGATTCTCTCTGCGGGGAATCAAACGATTTCCTGTACTACAATAAACACAAAATAACAAAAACAAACCAAGACAAAGAGAGTGTCTATCCTGGCAACAAAACAAAAAAAAACACAAAAAGGCTCTCAGCCAGAGCAACCAGAAAGGCATCAAGATTCTTAATCTGAACAAGCAAATGTAAAACAATAATCACTCAAACATCTGAATGGCAGATCCCACTTCTGACACCAACTGTTAAATTATAACCATAAACAAGCAAAAACAATTTTCCTATTTTAATCATCATATATGGAATCCCAAAAGTCTGTCATTTCTTTCTCATATATCAAAATGAAGCAAGATGCTGCGCTATGCCATGGCGGAGACACCATAATCAGCCACACACAAAATGTAGCTTCAGGTCATGTCTGAATATCTCTTCGTTAGTCAGACCAGTTTATTATTTCAACATCCAATACAAATGTTCGATGTAGAAAAGAGGTTCCTATCCACCCCACATAGGAATGTGATATAACAGCCAATCAGAGCAGATACATTTCTACACTCCATATAACCATAGCTTTAGAGGAAATGCAGCTAAATTCCGCAGGCTAGCATTCTATGTAAGAAAAGACTGTCTACATACAGAATTGACACTTAAAATGGTCTGTGACCCCCCTTTCTATCAAAACAGGCTTTTCACACTAATGCATATTGAAATATGCAACTCATCCCTCTGCTCACCTACTCACACTTGATTGAAGCCGCTTGTATGGCCCCACCATTCCCAAACCACTGGCACTAATGATCCTGCTATATAGTGCAATTCCTCTTGTCTTCCTCAACCACAATTCCTCTAGACTGTAAGCTCCTATGAGCAGGGCCCTCTACACCTCTTGTTTCCATCCTATGTCCGTTTATATGTATTTCGTTCCCTTTGGTTTTTGTAAAGCGCTGCGGAAACGGTTGCACTATATAAATGATGACAATAATAATAATAAAAAGAATTCCCCAGGTGCTTAGTTGCCTCTAGATGCGCTTCCACCCCAGTGGACACTTCCCAATATCCACAGTACAAATATCGTGAAAGGGATAATGGGTGTGGGTTTAGCGCTTCATACAAGTCCCCAGAGGAAAGGCACAAGATTGGAGGTGTCCCTTATAGAAAAAGTGGCCCCACTTTGGCAGGTGGCTTTAAGCAGAAAACCAGGTGAAGTCTTCTTACACGTAGGACCTCAAAAAGAACACAGAAAAGCGCATATGGTGCAATGTTGTCTGATAAGGGAAAGCTTAGTAATATACGTGATTGCTCATACACCGAGTGAGAACTGGCAGCCCTCAAATGGAGACATAATAAATGTCAAACGAAAATTGGGGAATGAGCTCTATAAAGAGACAAAATAACACATCATGGTGCAGTAAAACACTCAAATCGGGTCACACAGAGTGAGAGTTGCCAGCCCTCAAATGGAGACGTATCAGGTATTATTGGGTTACCTGCTTACCCCAAAACCGGTCCTCCTGGATACCTTTACAATGTAGTCACCAGATAAATAAGGGTAGATTTTTCTCAAGTGGAAAAAATAAATAAATTATTAGATGAAAGTTTAAGAAAAAAATTATTTAATCAAAAATAAATAAATAAATAAAAAAGTTAACAGCAAGCCAAACGCGTTTCATCTGTTACACAGGCTTCTTCAGGGGCAAAAACAAAACAGAATTACATGGGAGGTGTATTAGCACATTTAAATACACAAGTTTCTCCTTCATACTCAGCTGTATTCATTTGTAATTAGCCGTCCACAACTTCCGCCGGGCGGCACCATCTTTGCATACATCATAGAAGGAGGACCTTAGAACTAGCCAGGAATATGGGATAGAACCCTCTCGTGGGGATCAGCCTGTGTCTCAGGCTGGAGCGCACGCCAAAGCGGCTTCCCTTCCAAACCGGAAATTCCCATCCCTCTCCACCGCAGCTGGGCGGATCAACACCTCGGCGTCACACACAGGCTTCAGGTGCGGGCAAATAGTCGCAGCCCATCACCCCACAATACTATTCGTACTGGGCAATACATAATATAAAAAAGAAAAAAAAAAAAGCCTCACAGTCTCCACCCTTAGAAGGGAATCTCCCAAAGGACACTCTAATCTCCTTTGTCAAATATGTGTAAACATATAAGCACTCGCATATTATTGCACAGTGCCCCCAAAATCTGCAAAAAATGGGTATTTTCTATTACACCTTATGTATAATATATAAAAAGACAAAAATTACTTTTTCCTTTTCTTTTTCTTCCCCCCTTTCTTTTTTTCTTTCCCTTTTCTCTCTTCCTATGTTTTTTAAAAAAACAACCCCCCCCCAAAACTCCAAAAAAAGGGGATATGCCTATGAGATGCATAAGATAGGTGTCAGGGATCGTATCAAAGCCTGCAGACAGCCAGACGTGGCCACCCCTTTGGTGCACCAACCAGGACTTGAACCCATGACCTCTGGCATGCTAGCCTGGTTTGCTATTCAGTCTGCCACTGGACTTCAGTGATTGCTTTGCTTCCCTATAGCTGTGATGAACCTATGCTGAGATCATTCCTTCTGGACTAACACCTGCAGTGAGTGGACAACCATCAAGCTCACCTGATGACATTTGCCAGCCTTTATAACCCAGCTTCCCTGTGACCTCAATGCTCTGATGTCTGCGTTCACTCAGCGTGTGGGAGCTTACCTGTTTGTTTCTTGGACTGCTATTCTGGACTTTACCTCGGCCTGCTCTACCGCTCAAGATCCTGTTCCACCAGTCCCCGACCTAGGCTCTGTCTGACCACGTTTCTGGATATCCCCTACTCTGTACCCCGTTCCTGGATCTGCCCCCGTGCCAACTCCCACTACACAAAGCCCAGAACCCTACTGGGAACTTTGTGTAGTGAGGTTCTGCAAGGGTGTGTGTCTTCATCTGCATCCTGAGCTCCAACTCCTGGTAAGTTCCTGATAGAACATCAGAGCCGTACCATGGAGCCCGCAGAGATGGCTGAAGCTATTCACACCCTGATGCAGCAGGTTTCTCAGTCCGTTGAAAATCTGCAGCTTGGATACATGGAGACAAAGGAAGAATTACACCGTGTGTGTGTGAATAAGGCTACATCCCAGCCACCCTAGAACCTGTATACATGGAACCTAAGGTACCTTTGCCAGATTCCTTCTCTGGGGATTTGCTACAGTTCCGGGCCTTTATAAACTCCTGCCAGCTGCTTTTCTCCCTTAAACCACGGACCTATGCCACTGATTTTGTAAAAGTACACACTGTGATTTCGCTGTTAAGAGGGGAACCTATGTCCTGGGCCCACAGCCTCCTGGAGTCAGACAGCCCTGTCTTACAAGACCTATCAACCTTTTTGAACGAACTGTCCATACTTTATGAAGACCCTCAGAAAGCCGCCACTGCTGCGTCTGCTCTTTATGCCCTTAAGCAGCAAAAGCGTACAGTGGAACAATATACTGCTGAGTTCTGCCGTTGGGCAAAAGAAACTGGCTGGAATGAGGCAGCCCTGAAGTTTCAATACCGTCAGGGATTGTGCAATCAGGTTAAAGATGAACTTTCTAGAGTTGGCGTACCTGATAAACTGGAAGACCTCATCTGCTTGTCCATCCAGATTGACAGACGGTTACGTGAACGGCAGAATGAGATCAATGCCTCACAGATTCTACCAGTCCCAGGTCCTTATACACAGCATATGCTACAAGACCAGACTACTCCTACATCGAGTTACGCTCAGGTTCCTGAGCCCATGCAAATGGGAGTAGCAAAGACGGTGCTGCCTTCAGATGAGAAAGCCAGGAGACGAACATTGGGACTGCGCTACTATTGCAGTGTAGGATCTCATTATATCAGCAATTGCCCAGTACGTCCTCCTAGACCCATTCTTCATTATATGGGAAGTACAGTTCACCAACCTGGAAAACCCATCACTCAACTTGCCAAAATCCGCTATGGGCATACCTCCTGCCCTTCTTTGAATTTCCAAAAGAAACCACAGACTCAGACAGTTGGCACTGTCACTTCTCCTGTTGATCTTGGGATTCCTATCCAATGCTTTCCTGCACTCCCGTCTGAAATGTCTGTTGCTTCCCTGTCATCTGGAAGTCACACCATAGCTGCTATTGTTGCTGCTTCTGAGAACAGCAGTATGCCTGGTACTAAAGATGAAATATCTGCCGATTGCACAATTGCCTCAGATGGAACGGTGGTCTGCACACCTGACCTTGACACCTATGAAACAGCAAAAGCAGAAAGTGAGGGCAGAGTTCAAGAGATCTCCCCAAGACCTGATCCAATTCTTGTTGTTGCCTCACTGACCCTGGCCCATGAACCCTCATGTGACAATGATATTGTCAACGATGACTCTGAATGGTCCTCCGAGGAAGAATCCCTTTCTGATCTGGACACTCCTGTTAGCGCCCAGAGGTCACTCCTAAGGGGGGGGGAGAATGTCAGGGATCATATCAAGGCCTGCAGACAGCCAGACATGGTCACCCCTTTGGTGCACCAGCCAGGACTTGAACCCATGACCTCTGGCATGCTAGCCTGGTTTGCTATTCAGTCTGACACTGGACTTCAGTGATTGCTTTCATTCCCTATAGCTGTGATGAACCTACGCTGGGATCACTCCTTCTGGACTAACACCTGCAGTGAGTGGACAATCATCAAGCTCACCTGATGACATTTGCCAGCCTTTATAACCCAGCTTCCCTGTGACCTCAATGCTCTGATGTCTGCGTTCACTCAGCGTGTGGGAGCTTACCTGTTTGTTTCTTGGACTGCTATTCTGGACTTTACCTCGGCCTGCTCTACCGCTCAAGATCCTGTTTCACCAGTCCCCGACCTCGGCTCTGTCTGACCACGTTTCTGGATATCCCCTACTCTGTACCCCGTTCCTGGATCTGCCCCCGTGCCAACTCCCACTACACAAAGTCCAGAACCCTACTGGGAACTTTGTGTAGTGAGGTTCTGCAAGGGTGTGTGTCTTCATCTGCATCCTGAGCTCCAACTCCTGGTAAGTTCCTGACAATAAGTGTAGACACACCACCTACCAGATAGACATTAAGTAGACTAATACCATATCCTCCCCCCAAAAAATACAGGGGGGGGGAATAAAAATGGAATAAAAATAAACAGAATTTCTTAAAATTACAAAAATAGTAAAATACTCTAAAATTGGTAAAAATCAAACCAAAATGTATTAAAAAAAGCCACTAGGTAAAAAAAGGCCCCAATAGCGGGCTAGCAGGACTCAAAAATTTTATATATATTAAAAGTGAAAAAAAAAACAAAGAAACAATCTACCACAAGTAATATCTCATTCCGGGGCCCAAAGTCTTCATAAAAAATGGCAAAGTTCGAAGTCTTTGTTAAGGCCCTTTGGGATCAGTGTGTCAAAATAAAAAATGAAGGAAAGCGTGAATCTGGCGCTTTTCTTAGTGTTTATGAGTTTATTAAGGCGTGCTCAATATAGGTCGGTGCTGCGAACTAGAAGATGTATGTCTACAACCTCGAAGACACGAATATAATAGAAAGAAAATATACTTCCAGGCGCACCTTTAAAATCTCCACGCCCCGGCATGGATACGCAGTGACCCTAAGAGCCAATTTATTCGATTACGATGGAATTGCACTGAATTAGAATTTTATATGGCACAAGCCAACCAATTAGTTACCAATTTTCAAGAAAAGGGACATGATCAAGTGTTTCTTAATAATCTTATGGAAGAAGTCGGAAGGAAAGATCGGAAAGATCTAATCCAGTATAAACAGCGTGCCCAGATAGTGCTGACACGGTTTCCCTCATTTATAATTATAGTGGTCGAACGAGAAGTATTAACCAAATTATTAATAAACACTGGCCTATCCTGTTGAGAGATACTCCACTAAAGGAGATTCTTGATGAGAAACCTAGGATTCTCAACAGGGGTGCTCCAACGATAAAACAATGTGTGGTGAAAAGCCATCTAAGGAAAAATAAAGGCAGAATGCCTTTAATGAGAAAGAAAGTTTCTATCGTTGTGGGATTTGTTTGGCATCTTTGAAAAAGGAATGTATAGAGCATTTCAATCACAAAGGGGCTTTCAAATTGAGGCAGGTTTTGACCTGCCACTCCAAATATGTTATAAATACCCTTGTCTACCCCTGCCAGTTAATTTATATAGGAAGGACCACCAGACCACTACACATTCGGGTTATGGAGCACGTCAGAAATCTTAGACGGGGCTTTATGCAACATTCCGTTTCAGCACATTTCTCAGAGTAACACAATCGTTCTCCGAGAGGTCTAATTTTTTTACCTTTGACGAAAGTTACTAAATATTGGAGGGGAGAGGATTTTCTTAGAAAGTTCAATCCGGAAGAGATGCGCCTCATTTTTTATTTTAGAAAGAAAATATACTTCCAGGCGCACCTTTAAAATATCCACTGTTTTAACCCAAAATTGGTCAGTGTTCAAACGTAAAGTGAATAAGCATTTAAACAAAACAGTGATTGTAATGTAATAATAAAAGTGTATAGCTTAAAGAATACTTATAGTTCAGTTGTATTTCTTTTTCTTCTCTCAGCATGGGATCCTGTGATATTGGCCGTTCGGTATCCCAGGAGAAGAAGGGGGGAGGGGGTTTCTCCACTTAATGTACAAAATAAGGCAGCAGAGTGTCAAGTAAATCAATTAAAATGAATTTATTAATTACTAAAAGGGTTGACCTTCAGCTTTAAAATCAATATATAAAGTGCTAAATCAATAGGATCAACAAAAACGCACTTTCACCAATAGGCTTCATCAGTTGTTATCCTGTCTGAATGATCAGTCTGTGAAAAAATGCAAAAAAGTCCAAGAAGAGTCCTCCTTTTACTGCCACTTATATTCTGCCTTAACATGCTGCTCATCTGTTGTCCATAATCGTTCCGCCCAAGCTACTTCCTGCTTTTCAGCGTGCGTTCCACCTTGACCTGCATACTTCCGGTTCCGCCCTGCGTTCCACCTTGACCTGCATACTAGGGATGAGCCGAACACTCCCCGAGTTCGATTCGAGCCCGAGCCCGAACCCGAACTTCCCATTTGTTCGGGTCCGAACCCGAACCCGAGCTCGAACCCAATGCAAGTCAATGGGGCTGAAAATTCGTTTTTTAGAGTGCTCTCCAAGAGGGCATATATGCTACATATTTGCCATAAAAGGTGTATGGGGGTCTGGGTAGTGCCCTGGGGGACAGGAAACTAACAAAAAGTAAAAAAAAAACGATTTAAAGGGACAGTGAGTTTTCCATGAAATAAGGGTTAAAAATAAAAACCAAAAATTCCTTCAAATATCGTGCCTAGGAGGTCCCCATAACCTGCCCGTGAAGTGGTGGATTTCTAGGATGTATAGAAACACTTAAAAACAAAAAAATGATGTTTCATATGACGGTAAATGCTTTTCCTTTAATCTATCCTTAAACAACTGCTTAGGGCGGCAGTCTGTATGAAAAGAGGAGACCTTTTCGTACACGCAGAAAAAGTTAACTGATTTTTTTGGGCTAAATTATTGTGAAATATATGCAGGCTTTAGATGAAAGTAACAATAGGTGCTTTAAAATTGGTTCTTTAGCGTCCCCAACAGTGCCGTCACACCGTAACCCCTCTGAGGATATGAATCTGATACAGGCGTCAGTGGCAGTGCACCCAAATATTGTGCTTTTGGTGCCAGGCCTGCAAGTACTATCATACAGTAACCCCTCTGTGGTATTGTGGAAGAATGCAGGGGTGGACCATGTGGTCCTATATTGAAAAGATATGATTCTGGTCAAGGCGTCAGTGCACCCAGATATTGTGCTTTAATGCCAGGCCAGCAAGTATCATCATACAGTAACCCCTCTGTGGTATTGTGGAAGAGTGCAGGGGTGGACCATGTGGTCCTATATTGAAAAGTTTTTGATCTGGTAATGGGCGTCAGTGCACCCAGATATTGTGCCTTTAATGCCAGGCCAGCAAGTATCATCATACAGTAACCCCTCTGTGGTATTGTGGAAGAGTGCAGGGGTGGACCATGTGGTCCTATATTGAAAAGTTTTTGATCTGGTAATGGGCGTCAGTGCACCCAGATATTGTGCTTTAATGCCAGGCCAGCAAGTATCATCATACAGTAACCCCTCTGTGGTATTGTGGAAGAGTGCAGGGGTGGACCATGTGGTCCTATATTGAAAAGTTTTTGATCTGGTAATGGGCGTCAGTGCACCCAGATATTGTGCCTTTAATGCCAGGCCAGCAAGTATCATCATACAGTAACCCCTCTGTGGTATTGTGGAAGAGTGCAGGGGTGGACCATGTGGTCCTATATTGAAAAGTTTTTGATCTGGTAATGGGCGTCAGTGCACCCAGATATTGTGCCTTTAATGCCAGGTCAGCAAGTATCATCATACAGTAACCCCTCTGTGGTATTGTGGAAAAGTGCAGGGTTGGACCCTGCTGTTCAAAAAATTTAAATGATATAAATCTGGCACAGGCGTCCGTGCAGCCAAATATTGTGCCTTTCATGGCAGCAAGTGCATTCACACCGTGACCCTTTTGTGGTATTGTGGAAGAGTTCAGTGCTGGAGGTTTTGTGCATGCAGAAGATATACCCGATCTATTCCGTTACTTCGGCATCAGGGGATTGATAACTGCTGATCCAGGACTGATTCATTTTTATAAAGGTCAGCCAGTCTACAGAGTCGGTGGACAGACGCACTCTTTTGTCTGTGACAAAACCTCCAGCGGCACTGAACGTCCTTTCGGAAAGCACGCTAGATGAAGGGCAACCTAGTAGCTGCATAGCATATTGGCTAAGTTCTGGCCAGTGATCCAATCTCAACACCCAGTAAGCCAGTGGATCATCTGCTGGAAAGGTATCCAGGTCTGCCCTTGCTCCTAGGTAGTCCTGCACCATATGGTGAAGACGCTGGCAATGGGTGCCTACATTTGACGTCCCTGGGCGTCGAGGACTAAAAAAATTTAAAAAAAGCATCAGTCAAGCGGCCCTGGCCTTCACCACTATTCCTCTGATCACCCGCAGCCTCAGAAGCACGTGTGTCAGCACTTGGTAATCTACCAGTGCCTGGAAAGGTGTTACACAAGTGTCGCTTTAGAGCGTCCTCAAGTTTTTTCATCCTGTGCTCCCTCTGTGCGGGCAGGATGAGCTCTGCAACTTTCCCCTTGTATCGTGGATCAAGAAGGGTTGCCAACCAGTAATGATCCCTCTCCTTGATAGCACGAATCCTGGGGTCCTTTAGCAGGCTTTGCATCATTAGGGAGCCCATGCAGCGTAGGTTGGAGGTGGCATTAGCTTCTGAGTCTTCCTGGTCAATGAGGATGACCGTATCGTGCACTTCCTCCTCCCAGCCGCGCACTAGCCCTTCTGTTTCTGGGCACACAAAACCCTCCCTTGAGGAATCCCAACCTTCAATGCCCCCACTACTTAAATAGTCCTCCTCCTCCTCATCTTCCTTCTGTCTGATCTGAGTAGGACCTGCTGGAATGCTGTCTGCGGAAAGACGGGGCCTTGAGAGCTAGGGAAGGCCTCATCTTCCTCCCGCTGCTCTGCCTCTAGAGCCACATCTATAATTCCCCACAGAGTGTGCTCCAGCATTAACACTAAAGGAATTGTGTCACTGATGCATGCACTGTCCCTGCTCACCATCCTCGTTGCCTCCTCAAATGGTGACAGTACAGTGCATGCATCCTTGATCATCAGCCACTGCGGGGGGGAAAAAAAAACAAGTTGACCTGAACCTGTCCTTGTGCCATACTCACACAGGTACTCGTTGATGGCCCTCTGTTGCTTGTGCAGACGCTGCAGCATTGCTAATGTCGAGTTCCACCTGGTGGGCATGTCACAGATCAGACGGTTTGTGGGAAGGTGGAACTCTCTTTGAATTTCTGCCAGGCGAACGCTTGCTGGGAATGACCGTCTGAAGTGGCTGCAGACTTTTCTGGCCTGGATGAGAAGCTCTGGCAGCCCTGAGTACTTGGTTAGGAAACGCTGTACCACCAGATTTAGGACGTGTGCTAGGCATGATACATGCGTCAATTTGCCCTTGCGTAGGGTGGAGAGAAGTTTGCTGCCATTATCGCAGACGATCATTCCCAGCTCAAGCTGGCATGGTGTTAACCATCTCTGCACCTGCCCCTGCAGAGCTGACAAAATTTCTGACCCGGTGTGGCTCCTGTCCCCTAAACAAACCAGCTCAAACACAGTATGGCATCTTTTTGCTTGAGCCATTGCGTAGACCCTGTCAGGCGTCGGTTTAACTGCCACTTCGCCAGAGACAGAGAAGGAGGAGGAGGAGGAGAAGGAAGAGGTGGTGGTGGTGGAGCAGACAGACCTCATACAAGCAGCTTTCTGGAGGCGTGGTGGATGAACAAGCTCCAGCACAGAGCCCCATCTTGGATCCCTCCCAGCTGCAATCAGAGTTACCCAGCGTGCCGTGAAGGAAATGTAACGACCCTGTCCATGCTTGCTGGACCACATGTCTAAAGTCACATGCACCTTGCTGCTGACTGCCTTTCCCAATGACTGGATAACATTATCTTCCACGTGCTGGTATAGTGCTGGAATGGCCTTGCGTGAAAAGTAATGGCGTTTTGGAACCTGCCACTGTGGTACAGCACATTCAGCAAATTCACGGAAGACAGCAGAGTCCACCAGCTGGAAAGGCAGCAGCTGCAATGCGAGTAATTTTGCTAAGCTGGCATTTAGACGCTGTGCTTGGGGATGGTTGGGACTATATTTTTTATTTCGCTGCAGCAGCTGCGGCAACGTAATCTGACTGCGTAAATCTTCAGCTACTGGCATGATGTCACATTGTGAGGAAGGACCTTGTACATCCATTACTGTAGCATCATCCCTGTCAGTGGAGGTTGTAGGCAATGACATGGCAGGACATACAGTGGGGGTAGAGACAGATGAGGAGGAGGAGGAGGACCTACGCAAAGTTTGGCGCCAACGGGATGTGTGGCACTTATTCATATGTCGCCTCAAGCGACACTGTTCCGCATAGAAGGCTTATCAATAAATTGCAATCTTTGAGCTTGGATTCCAATATTGTTGAATGGATTAGGCAGTGGCTGAGTGACAGGCAACAGAGTATTGTGGTAAATGGAGTTTATTCGGCACAAGGTCCTTGTTACCAGTGGGGTACCTCAGGGGTCAGTACTTGGACCCATTCTATTTAATATTTTTATTAGTGATATTGCAGAAGGTATTAATGGAAATGTGGTATGTCTTTTTGCTGATGACACAAAGATTTGCAACAGGGTTGACGTTCGTGGAGGGATCAGCCAAATGACAAATGATTTAGGTAAACTAAAAAAATGGTCGGAGCTGTGGCAATTGAGTTTTAATGTGGATAAGTGCAAGATAATGCACCTGGGACGTAAAAACCCAAGGGCTGAATATAGAATATTTGATACAGTCCTAACCTCAACATCTGAGGAAAGGGATTTAGGGGTTATTATTTCAGAGGATCTAAAGGTAAGTAGTCAATGTAATAGAGCAGCAGGAAATGCTAGCAGAATGCTTGGAAATGCTGGCAGAATGTCAGGCTCGCGCCACGAAGGAGCCATGGCACAGCCTCTGTGTTGTGATATATAATCCCAAGCGCTGGGGATAAGCAGGCACACAGACACTGGAGGCAGTATATGTACAATAAGGCTGTATTGAAGAATGGTTCACAGCTAACAGTCCAGCACAGAACAGACAGTAACACAGAAAATAGGCAAGTGGATGGTGGACCACGTAGTCTCTCTCCAGATCCGCTTGAGGAGAAGCAGGAGTCTTTAGGCAAATGTACCTTGATAGAAGGTTGGTCTCCTTGGAGAGAGCTGGAGGGCTGGAAGCCACTTGAGAGTCTCTGGACCCACTGGATAGTGGGCCACACAGTGGATCGTCCAGCCAGCAGGAACCAGGTAATGCAGACACAGCAAGAATGCACGGCAGAGCAAAATAAATCAGGCAACATACAATGACAAGAGGGAGCTCTCAAGACCTCTGGACACTGGGAAGGGAAAAACACAAAATGAAAGAGCAAAGGGGAGGAGGGTGTGGTCTGGTTTTATGCAAAACCTCAGGTTCAGGACACAGAGTTAACCCTTAGGTGGGAAGCAGGTAATGAGAGCAAGTGACCCAGGCTGACCACAGCAGGCTCTCAGGGCTGAGGCATGACACAGAATGCTTGGTTGTGTAGGGAGAGGTATTAGCAGTAGGAAAAGGGAAGTGCTCATGCCACTGTACAGAGCACTGGTGAGACCTCACTTGGAGTACTGTGTGCAGTACTGGAGACCGTATCTCCAGAAGGATATAGACATCTTAGAGAGAGTTCAGAGAAGGGCTACTAAAATGGTGTACGGCTTGAAGGAGAAAAGTTACCAGGAAAGGCTTAATGATCTTAACATGTACAGCTTGGAAAAAAGACGAGACAGAGGAGATATGATAGAAACATTTAAATACGTAAAGGGAATCCACAAGGTAGAGGAAGGGAGTATATTTAAAAGGAAACAAAGTAGCAAAACAAGAGGACATAGTCTTAGATTAGAGGGGCAAAGGTTTAAAAGTAACATCAGGAAGCATTATTTTACTGAGCGGGTGGTGGATACATGGAACAGTCTTCCAGTAGAAGTGGTAGAGGCCAAAACAGTAATTGAATTTAAGCAGGCATGGGATAGTCATAAGGCTATCCTAAACAAAAGATAAATCCAGGTAAAGTATCCATGTAATTGGGCAGACTAGATGGGCCGAAAGGTTCTTATCTGCCGACATCTTTCTATGTTTCTATGTTTCTATATATAGATTAATATATAGAGAACTCTGATTCAACTCTGGTATAAAGATTTAAAGAACTCTGGTATAACTCAGTGAGACACACTGATAGCTGGCAGCCAGTGACAAGAGACAGATCACCTCAATTCACAAATGTTTTGTAGAAATTAGTGACCCCCAAAATACTGCGTGGTACTGGCTGTGTGACAAGACACAGATCACCTCAATTCACAAATGTTTTAAAGAAATTAGTGAGCCCCAAAAAGATTTGCTGGCACAGTGACAAGACCCAGAAGATCACCTCAATTCACAAATGTTTTAAAGTTGTAAACCCCAAAAAACTTGCTGGCACAGTGACAAGACACACATCACCTAAATTCCCTGATATTTGGTAGAAATGAGACCCCCAGACCCCCCCAGTAGCGTGGCAGACCGGCAGTAACAAGACACAACTATCTCCTTTGAAATCTCCTCTGAAATGCGTGCAGAATCGGCGCGTGGAAACGTTATATAGTGTGCTGCGGGACTTAGCTCTGTGAGCCCATGATTGGGCAAAATTTGCCCAATCAGGACTCTGAGCGGTGATTGGCATAGTGTTGAACCAGTCTTGCACCAGACCTGTGGTCAGGTGCAAGGCTGTAGCCAATTACGAGCTTCAGGCCAGTGGGAAAATGCATTGTGGTCCATTGTGGTCAAACATGCGGCGAACACCCGGAAATGTTCGGTGTTCGCGATTTCATCGAACAGGCCAAGTTCGGGTCGAACCCCGAACCGTCCGAACCCGAACCGCTCATCCCTACTGCATACTTCCGGTTTCGCCCGTTATGTATATACAATCGGCGGTTTACTTATGAAATGGATGTTCTGCCCTCCTGGATGTCTTCTCTTCATTTTCCTAAGGGGACAAATAGCAGCAATAACTTGGCTGCTTTATAATAAACCAGCTTCCTATTGAAAAACAGTTTTTATGAGGGTTTACAAACGCTAACTTGATAAGATACTCATCTATACATACAGTTGGCTCAAAAAAGTGTATTTTATCATTACTAGTTGGAAAGCCTGCCCAGAGGGCAGTCTATTATTAATACTGCCCCAGCACGTGGATATACTGCCCCAGCTCATGGATATTGCCCCAGCTCGTGGATATATTGCCCCAGCTCGTGGATATATTGCCCCAGCTCGTGGATATACTGCCCCAGCTCGTGGATATACTGCCCCAGCTCGTGGATATACTGCCCCAGCTCATGGATACTGCCCCAGCTCGTGGATATATTGCCCCAGCTCGTGGATATATTGCCCCAGCTCGTGGATATATTGCCCCAGCTCGTGGATATATTGCCCCAGCTCGTGGATATATTGCCCCAGCTCGTGGATATACTGCCCCAGCTCGTGGATATACTGCCCCAGCTCGTGGATATATTGCCCCAGCTCGTGGATATATTGCCCCAGCTCGTGGATATATTGCCCCAGCTCGTGGATATACTGCCCCAGCTCGTGGATATATTGCCCCAGCTCGTGGATATATTGCCCCAGCTCGTGGATATATTGCCCCAGCTCGTGGATATATTGCCCCAGCTCGTGGATATACTGCCCCAGCACATGGATATTTGCCCCCAAGCTCTCATGGATATTTGCCCCCAAGCTCAGACCCCAGACCAGACATGGGGCGGCTGTTCGAATGCTCTATCGGCATTCGGACAGCCGCCCCTGGAGCTCTCAGCCGCATACTTACCTTCCCGAGCGGCGAAGGGAAAGTTTCCCCGCTTCCGCTCGTTGAAGGACCCAAGCCGCGGTCACGTGGGACTCCCACGTGACCGCGGCTTGGGTCTTTCAAAGAGTGGAAGCGAGGGAACTTTCCCTTCGCCGCTCAGGGGTTGGTGCGCGCGGCAGCCGGGTACAGGCTGCAAGCGCAGCCTCTACCCGACTGCTGTGTGCATCTTGTAACCGCCACGGCGAGCGCACAGCCGGCTTGTGCCGTGGCGGTTGCATGCGCGCGCAGCCAACTGCCGCTGGTTGCGCGCGCATGCGCAGAGTAGGCTTGGCGACGGACACGCCAAGCCTTACTCTATTATAGTATAGGATAATATAAATACATCAATATAATCTCATACAATAGGATAAAACTACATCCCCATTATTGTATAATCTTCTATGTATATACAGTTCATAATCCTATTAAGAATTTTTTTTATTATTCTTATTTATGCAAAAAACCCTTAAAAGTGTTAATGTATTTATATTTGGTGAAATATTCATTAATACCAATAAACCTAATATAGGCTCCCTTGGTATAATAAACACACATATTTCTGAACGTGCAAGTTTTGTTTTATTTTACAGTATTAATTAACTCCATCTAGGTTTCTATATATCGAAAATTACCATTCATCAATATAGTCTATATCTATTAGTGTATTATAAAATACAATATATTATTCTTTAAGAAAAATACACTTAGATATGCACTTTAAGTACATATTAAATCATTGATATAGTTTAATCCTTATATATCCCTTCCTCTTCTCTTTTTTTTTTTTAGCACTGTATGCAAATATTTATAATATTATTATTTTTTTCACACAAGAATTTACACAAGGATTAAACTATATCAATGATTTAATATGTACTTTAAGAAATATAAAAATACACTTAGATATGCACTTTAAGAATAATATATTGTATTTTATAATACACTAATAGATATAGACTATATTGATGAATGGTAATTTTCGATATATAGAAACCTAGATGGAGTTAATTAATACTGTAAAATAATACAACACTGGCACGTTCAGAAATATGTGTGTTTATTATACCAAGGGAGCCTATATTAGGTTTATTGGTATTAATGAATATTTCACCAAATATAAATACATTTACACTTTAACGGGTTTTTTGCATAAATAATAATAAAAAAAAATCTTAATAGGTTTATGTATATACATAGAAGATTATACAATAATGGGGATGTAGTTTTATCCTATTGTATGAGATTATATTGATGTATTTATATTTTAATGATATAATACACTTTTTTGAGCCAACTGTATGTATAGATGAGTATCTTATCAAGTTAGCATTTGGAAACCCTCATAAAAACAGTTTTTCGATAGGAAGCGGTTTTTGTTTTTTTTGGTAAATATATGTTTTATTGTTTTTTACAAGGTAAAGCATTATACGTTCATTGAACATGTGGCAAAGTCTTCAGCTCGCAGGCTGGGCGATATATTCATCCAAATTAAAATAAAGAAAAGAATAAGTAACAGAAAAACAAAGAAACAACTTATATTTGCTTAAGTTCAAGGTATAGACCGAACCGTGATTTGTATTTATCTACATCAATCAAAATAGTGTAAAGGTTCCACGTGAAGGGAATTTAATAGCTACTAACAAATAGGGTGGGGGGGGAACGGGAGTGGGGGCAGGACCCTACTTAATGCAGAATCAGACAAACCGCACGTTCCCGATCTATCAAGAGGTGTGGGGTCTTCAGTAACGAATGAGGACAGTTAAAGTGCAACACTAGCTTATTCATAGTAACAGGGCACGAAATTCCGATCCTCCCGATTGGAGAATCCAAGTGCTCCAGATCTGAGTATATTGGGCGGTCATACCGTTCATGGAGTAGTACAATTGTTCGACCCTATGAAGATCTTCCATTTTAGAGAGCCAAAGTTGCATGGGAGGGCTCGCCCTTTGCTTCCAGAATAGGGGTATTAGGCTTTTGGCAACGTTCAGGATGCAGAGACAGACTGATTTTTTTGTAGCCTGAAGTAGCATATTGCACTTGATGTAATAACATGGTGGCAGGAAGAAAATCAGGATGGGGTTCTATGAACATTTGAGTGATTTTGTGTATCATTTCCCAATAAGGGCGGATTACTGGACATTTATTTTTTTATTTATTTATAAAGGATTTTACCAGGAAGGATACATTGAGATTTCTCTCGTCCTGGGTTCGAGAACATTGAGTGGTTACAGAAATACAAAATAGTAAAATGCAAGATATCAACACAGGACCAAATATACAGATTAACAGAAAAATAAATATGGAGGAAATGTAGTCATTATGTTACATGTTTACAGGTGCATTTTGTATTGAGGTATGCTAATAGGGAGCTCTTAAGGGACTTTAGACTGGGGGAAGATTTGACGGCGTCTGGGAGGTTATTCCATATTTGCGGTGCTCTGTAGGAAAATGCGGATCGAGCCACTTTCTTTTTGTATTGCGGTATTGCAAGTAAGGTGCTGGTCCTGGATCTGAGGTTATAGGATGAGGGAGCTGCTGGGGGAAGCAGCATATTCAGGTAGGGTGGTAGCTTCCCAGAAAAGCTCTTAAACACCAGGTTGGAAAGGTGAAGGGTGCGTCTAGAGTCCAGCGATGGCCAGTTTAGTTCTTTTAACATGTCACAATGGTGGACATGACCACCATATGTGAATTGCCGAACCCGGACTTTCATCACAGCGCCAACAAGCATCCGACATGTCAGGAAATGCATGACTAAGCTGTTCAGGGGTCTTATACCACAGGGACAGCAATTTGTATGCAGTCTCCTGCACTTTTGTTAATATCGAGCAGTGGTGAGTGAGGTCACAGATTTTCCGCCACCGAGAATCTGACAGCGTGGTTTCCAACTCCATCTCCCAGCAGCCCATAAACCTAGGCGGGGGAGCCCTATCTGAGCGCTGAAGCAGTTCATATAAGTAAGACACCCCATGGGGTAATAGGTCAGCTGTCAGGCAATGCTTCTCAAATTCTGTTAAAAGGCGGGTCAGTTTCGGTCATTGGGGTATGGATCTGGTAAAGCTAACGATCTGCTGGTATCGAAAATATCGCAAGAAAGTCACTGCCCTGTCCCCCAGTATGTCATGAAGCGAGGCAAGTTGCTGATCACGAAATACGTCCCGGATGCGTGGTGTTCGTGTTTGCAGCAAGTCTGTAAATACTGACGGGGTGTAGGACGTGGGTGTGGAGGCTTGGCACAGCAACGGCGAGAGCGGCGATGGGTCTGAAGATAAGTCGAGGAGACGCATTACTCGATGCCAGATCCGTAATGTGGCGGACGTGTATGTTAGGTCATGTACACGGTGTAGCCCTTGCAGTTTAGGCAGCCACGGCAGGACAGCTATAGGAATCCCTGCTTCATCTTGTTCAACCTCCCCCAAGCCTTAAGTGTGCGAGGTTTTGCCCATTCCAAGATCTGCTGAAGGTGACAAGCCGTATGGTACAGCGCGAAGTCTGGGGTGGCAAGACCTCCCCTCGTTTTTGGTAGGGTAAGGATAGAAAATTTTAGCCTAGGTCTAGACCCCCTCCAAATGTAAGGCGTGATCTGCGTCTGTAGACCCCGAAAGAAAGAGCGTGGGAGGTCTATGGGGATTGTCTGAAGGAGGTAAAGAAAACGCGGGAGCACATTCATTTTGATTACCTGGACTCGGCCCAACCAGGATATATATGGATAATTCCAGGCCTTTAAATCCTTAGTGAGAGTAGCAAGCATGGGCACGAAGTTATCCCTGAACATAGGAGTATGATCAGAGGTCAACCAGATTCCCTGGTACTTGATCCTATCATCAGCCCATTGGATTGAAAAATTTGGCATTAGAGATTGAGCCGCCGAACGGGACATGGACACGTTTAACAGGAAGGATTTTGCAAAATTAATTTTTAGGCTGGAAAGGGTACCATAAACGTCAAAAGCTTCCAATTAGTTGGGTAAGGTCGTTTCTGGTTGTGTTACGAAGAAAAGGAGATCATCAGCAAAAGCAGCTACTTTGTGTTCCGTCCGGCCAGTCCGGACTCCCCTGATGTCCGGGCCAGCCCTGACAGAAGACCAGAAGGGTTCCAGGGACAAGATAAATAACAATGGAGAGCGTGGGCATCCCTGTCTAGTTCCATTCCTTATCTTAAAGGGTTCTGTATAGATCCCATTCACACAAATCCGTGCCGTCAGGTCCAAGTATAGAGCCCGGATCCAGGTGCAAAGATTAGGTCCCAGTCCTACCTGTGAGAGAGAGTGGCAAACAGAAATTCCCAGTTTACTCTGTCAAAGGCCTTCTCCGCGTCCGTAGAGAGGAGGAGCAGCCTTCTCGTCGCCTCATGCATAATTGTCAATGCCCATATTGTATTATCCCGTGCTTCCTGCCCTGCTACAAATCCCACCTGGTCTTGATGTATCAAACCCGGGACGTAAGGTTTAAGTCGCATGGCCAGAATCTTTGCGTATAGTTTAAGATCGCAATTTAACAGAGAAATGGGGCGATAGCTTTCACATCTCTCCACATCTTTACCCTCCTTAGGGATCAAAGTTATGCTCGCCACTTGGGTTTGAGAGGGAATGGCGTAGCCTTCCAAAATGGCGTTAAAAGCCACCAGGCTGTGTTTCTTGTGTTCTGACGCCTTACGAATGTAAAACCTGAGTATGACGCATTTATGCGCTTCCCAGATTGACAATGGGGACACATCCGGCGTTTCATTGTCTTGAAAGTATAGAGCGAGGGTCTGTTCACAGTCGTTCGAAGTCAGGGGGTCCGTCAGGAGGAAGTCGTTAAGTCGCCAGGCCGGGACAGTAAGCATAATGTGACCGGTGCGTGATCGGACCATGTCATAGATCCAATCTGGACCGATTGTAAATCAGGTAAGTAATAGTGTGGTAGAAAAAAATAATCCAGTCGGAAATAGATCTGTGCAGGGTGGGAGAAATCTTTATCCTCGGTATGCATCGCCCTCCAGCAGTCTACTAGTCTGTGTGTGTAGTAATTTGGAGATAGAGCGGGTGACATGCGGAGGGATGGCGGAGAGTCCCGAGGATGTGTCAAGGCGGGGGTCTAGTGGAACGTTTAAGTCACCCCCTAGAACCAAGCAGCCTTCAGAGAAATCAGTGATGATAGGAAGCAATTTAGCCATAAATCTGTGTTGTCCTTTGTTTGGTGCATAAAAGTTTACGAAAGTATATCTGCGTCCCAATATCTCTCCCCTCACCATAACATAACGGCCATCCTTGTCGGATAGAGTTGCTTGTTGGACAAAGGGGACAGTTTTATGGAATAAAATCGCTACACCCTTCGATTTGGACACCGAATTATTACCAAAAAAGCCTAAAGGAACCAGGAGTTTGTGAGTCTCGGTGCTGCCCCTTCTCTAAAGTGAGATTCTTGGATAAACACCACTGAGGCACGTGCTTTCTTGAAATCACGCAGTGCTCCTGAACGTTTCTCAGGAAAGTTTAAACCTCGTGCGTTTATGGATATCAACGTGAGCGCTTCCGGGTGTGCGGCCATTATCCAGGCAATAAGTTGTAGCTATTTAAAATGACCCCCACTCCCACGGGAAGGGGTATAAAAGGGGAACAGGAGAACTGAGGGAAGAGTTTTAGGTAGTACCTATGTACACTCGGAGAGGCGGGGTTGACGGGGGGCAGGTAGAATCCAACAGACCAACCAGTGGTCCGAGTATCCTGTCCACCTAAATTGGACAACCAACCTCGGTGGGGAGCACGCGACCTAGCGCTCTCAAGTACAGGGATCTAACCACACACCAGGGCCTCCACAGACCCTCAAAGAAACATTGAATTTCAATACAATAACACATTGCTGGTTTGAAATATTTTTCTTATATTTTTCTTGCACAACATTCAGAGCTCATTGAGACAGAAGATCCTTAGGCGGGAGTAGCGAGCAGTCTTTGGACTTGTGTCCCATCCTCGGGGCGGGGGGGTCGAAAGTCCACATTCGAAGCCGCCTGGGTTCAATCCCCTCTTAATGTCCACTCCCCCCTGTAAAGAGAAGAAAAATAATAAGTACGGCAGAGTCAGACCATTACACAATTGAGCAATAATAATATCAGGTGCCGTGGGGCTGTAGTAGTTGGAGGGCAGATACTCTGGGGTTGCGAGCGATGGGTCAAATGGCCATCAAGCTTGAGGTCTGTCGCGGGTAGAGGGTTCATATCTGGGGACCGGGACCCCGGGCAGATTGTTGACGAGCAGGGCGAGCACGTTGAGGAGGTAGCAGCATCTGTGATCTTCCAAGACCGCCACTGTAAAGCGCTAACGGATCCGGCCAAGCTACGGAGATCGGTGGAAGTTGCAAGATTCGGACCAGTTCTGAGATATCCTCAACATCTCATATCAAAAATTGACCCGTTGGAGTTGTCACTGAGAGTCCCGTCGGCATTTGCCAGCGATATTTAATCTGTTGTGTTTGCAGAACACCAGTCAGCGGTTTAAAGGCTCGCCTGTACGCCAGGGTAGCAGGGGCGAGGTCAGGAAATAGCTGAAGATTTACTCCTTCAAACGAAAACTCCGTAGCAACTCTCGCTTGTCGTAGTAGTTCTTCCTTTAAATCAAAGCGAGACAAGCAATAAATAACGTCTCGTGGGGGGCTCCCAGGAGGCCCCTTCGGTCTCAAGGCTCTGTGCATCCTATCAGATTGCGGTTGTCAATCTAGTAGAGCATTAAAAATATGGAGCAACATTTGTTTCAGGGCAAGAGGAGATTCCTCAGTTTCTGGCAGGCCCCGGAGCCTAAGATTATGAGGTCTGCCTCTATTATTCAGGTCCGTGAGATGGAGGGCCATGCTTTGCATCTAGGAGGTGTGAATCTGTATGAAGCGCGCAGAGGTATCGGTCTGTACATGGAGCGTGTCACATTCCCCTTCTAGTAAAGCCACTTCAGTGGACAATCCTTGAATGTCCGTGCGAATATGGTGGAGCTCAGACATAATGGCGGTGCTCAGGTGTTCATTAGCTTCCCGAAGGTCAGCCTTGGTAGGAAGATTGCATAAGATAGTTTGCCAATCTATCGTAGAAAGGTCCCCCCCATTTCCAGAGTTCTGTGTGCCAGCCGACAAAAAAGAAGGGGTAGGCCTCAAAAAAGCCGGGGCCTCGAGTAGTAAGCTCTGCCCAGCTCGAGTGAGTGGTTCCGGATGGGCCTCTGGGCCTGAGTTAGGAGATGGCGTCTGTGACATGGGATGGCTCTGTAAGGCCTCAGGGATAGCGTCCACCCAGTCCCCTTGAGATCGGGGTCCCAGAGTGTCCAGGAGTGGAGCGGGATCGAGCGGCTGAGAAGGCCGTGGTGAAGCCGGGGCCTCCAGTTTATCTCCATACCCAAATCGAGCGGGCGGTTCTGGCCCTTCAGCGCGGTCTGGTTGCGGAGCAAAAAATTGCAGCGGAGTCGCCGAAGCGCCACGGTTTTTCTCCCCCAGTCTCTGGATGCCCGCTGCCTTACTCATTTTCCCCATTTTGGTGGTGCTGGGTGCCAAAAAACGCTCTTGAAGAGGGATCTGCGGAGGAGCTCGTGCTTCACACTACCTTCTCCATCGGCAGCCAGGACACACCCCAGGAAGCGTTTTTTTTTAAAAAAGCGGGCAAGTTATTGCTGCTATTTGTCCCCTTAAGAAAATGAAGATAAGACATCCAGGAGGGCAGAACATCCATTTCATAAGTAAACCGCCGATTGTATACACATAACGGGCAAAATTGAAAGTATGGAGCTTGAGATGACACGCAGGGCAGAACCGGAAGTATGCGGGTCAAGGTGGAACGCAGGGCAAAACCGGAAGTATGCGGGTCAAGGTGGAACGCATGCTGAAAACCAGGAAGTAGCTTGGGCGGAACGAATATGGACAACAGATGAGCAGCATGTTGCAGAATATATAAGTGGCAGTAAAAGGAGGACTCTTCTTGGACTTTTTTGCATTTTTGCACAGACTGATCATTCAGATAGGATAACAACTGATGAAGCCTGTCATGGAGCTGACGTGGCGCTCCACGCTTCAAACCCCAAGAGACTTTATGTTCATTCAGATCGTGTGATTTTAAATATATTTTACAGTGTTTGGTTTTAGTTTAAATTAGTTTAGAGTAAAATGGCGTAGCTTTAGTTTTAAAAATACTTATATTCCTGTAGGTAAATGTGTTTTTGTATAGCCAGTAAACAAGCTTTACTGCTGTGTAATTTATGCAACAGGGCTTTTCCCTTTATCTGGCTGCATATTTGATTCAAGAAGTCTGATATAGTGTTGGTCTTTAATCTGAGGTGTTAGAACAATAGATTATGTAAATGTTGTGTGAGCTAAAGGCTAAAGAATGTTTACTGTAAATATCTGACATAATGTAATTAGCATTTTAGTACTACGAGGTGCGCCATTTATGCAAATTATGGCTGTTGGACCTCAGCATAAATTGTTGCGTTTTTGTTCATTAAAGTTCAGTGTGAGACAGAGAGAGAAAATCCTGTTGGAACATACAGCCGCGTCTGGTGTCTCCTTCAAACTACGGTACACTACACACTCAACCTCAGAAGGCACAGAGCGGCCTTCTGGAAACTCCTAAACGGCTCTAGGGCAGAGAGGCAGAAGCAGGCGGGTCAAGCTGCTCGAGGTGCTGAGGACGGCACTCCCAGTAGACGAAGAGATAAACAATAATTAATGATAGGAGTCTCTTGGCAGTAGGTGAATTCTTTGGGTGGAAGGGAAGTACTTAGTTATAAGTGTTACGGTAGAAGGAGGAAGCTGACGAGAAGCCTCCCCCAGGCTATGTGTTCCGCGGTCCTGGCCCAGCATGGATCTACTTTAAGGGGGGAGACAATTATGGCAGTCCACAGGCTGCCAGACATACAGAATTGTGCAGCATCCAGGGGCGCTACCTGGACGTGTATGAGGACTCTGCCTTTTGGCCTGTGCTGAAGGGACTCACTGCTGAGGAATGGGCACTCGAAATAGACTTGACCAGCACAGTGTGTCCTACACACAGGGCAAACAGCACAGTGTATCCCACACACAGATACACACAGGGTAAACAGCACAGTGTAATCCACACACAGGGAAACCAGCACAGTGTATCCCACACAACCCTCAGCACCAAATACATCAGGGAATAATAATATAACAGAGACACCAGGGAAACACCAACACTTTGCACACAAGAGACGGCAAGGAAAGAACATAGAACATCAGACCTGCACCTCCCAAATACAACTCTGCAAGATATTGCTGGGTATTATGGCAGTGACGGGTCTGCCATGTATTGCTGGGCATTATGGGAGGGAGCGGTGGTTCTTCCTACATATTGCTGGGCATTATGGGAGGGAGCGGTGGTTCTGCCACGTATTGCTGGGCATTATGGGAGGGTGCGGTGGTTCTGCCACGTTTTGCTGGGCATTATGGGAGGGAGCGGCAGGTCCGCCATGTTGATGGAGTTTACAGCTGCTTCCCCCTTTATGTTGCAGATGAAGTTATGGAGCAGAAGTCAGGATCTTCGACTCCCCAGAGGACCTGCTCCACGGCCGGACTTCAGCGACCCAGGCTGAGCATCGACTCGGCATCAGAGGGCCACGCACAGGGCGGAGCTCTCTCTGGCTCCATGTCTGGGAGCTTCACGCTGACCAGTCCTCGCTCGGGGAGCCACACTATGGATTTCTTTGACATGTGCGCCAGTTTGATCACCACGCTGGCTCGTTAAGGTGGCAGTGAAAGGCCGGGAGCGCCGGGACCCCACGTGCTCTTAGACCGGATGCTGTGCCAACATCGCCAAACTATTTATTGTCAGGACGTGATATTTATTTTCATAGAACCCGGGTTAGAAAGTAGCGGCTTTTATTTTTATAATAATTGCTTTTCTGCCTCTTCCAAAACGTGTTTATTTTACAAATATCTTCAATATGTTCAGATGGCGGCGCCGGCCGGGGATCGAAAGAACCAGAGCAGGGGCAGCTGAAACTGCGCTACAGCAACGGTAAAGACCCCCGTACATTGTGCATTAATGAGTACAGGAGAAGCGCACACGCACAAACCACGGACCTCCCAGCCACATAAAGCCCAGGCACGTATCTCCCAACCACACTGAACCCCAGGAACACACCTCCCTGACCCAGCCACATGAAACTCCAACATGTACCTCCCAGCACGGTAACCAAGAACCTCTGAGCCATGTAAACCACAGCCACGAAAAAAAAACACAGCCACGTATACTCCAACCATGTACCTCCCAGCAACATAAACGCCAGCCATACACCCAAGCGCTGCTTGTAACAACTACGTACCTCCCAGCTGTCTAAACATGCCTAATCCATGTACATCCCACCCGAATGTGTCTGTGTCCATTGTTTAGCTTCACAGAATCCGGCATCAGGTGAAACATTTAAAACGTGCAACGTTCCCCATCCAGGCCGCGAGCCGTGACAGAGTAACCCGCTGGCCCTGTATCCGCGTCCGTCATTACCTCTGCGAGACGTGACACACGCAGACCCCAATCATAAACACAGATAACGGGAGAAAAATGTCTATATATTCTATTTATGGCCCCTGCTCACTGGCTGGGCTGGCGCGTCACACTCACCATATTTCAGGCGCTTCGATCACATGTCCGTCCTGCGCAGTGACGCCGCTGATCACTAGCCAGGTTGGCGCATCGTACTCGGCAGGTGGTGGTGGGTTTCAGGAACTTTAATCATGTGTCCTGCACAGTGAAGCCACTGGTCACTGGCCGGGCTGGCACGTTTCACTCGGCAGGTGGTGGCGGGTTTCAGGAGCTTTGATCACATGTCCTGCGCAGTGAAGCCGCCGGTCACTGGCCGGGCTGGCTCGTCGCACTCACCATATTTCAGGCATTTTGATCACGTGTCCTGCGCAGTGAAGCCGATGGTCACTGGCCAGGCTGGCGCGTTGCACTCAGCATATTTCAGGCGCTTTGATCACGTATCCGTCCTGAGCAGTGAAGCCACTGGTCACTAGGGATGAGCTGTTCGGTTCGATCAGTTTGGAGTTCAATTCGAACTTTGGCCGTTCGCGAACTTTGAACTTTTTGTCACGTTTGGTCGAGTTCGCAATTTTTTTTTTTTCTTTTTGAAAAAAAGGATAAAAAAAATGCTTAAAAAAAATCTAGAAATAAAGAGACTCTTTACTGCAGAATATTATAAGCAACGGTTTATTAAATATTGAATTAAAAACTAATGTGTACGTGCCAAGATTCTCACTCTAAATGACCTGTGTTTTCAAACGGTAAACAACAGGTGTTTTTAGTCTGGTCTAATGAATTTGATACATTGTATGTATGTAGACTATACTGAGGGTGTGGTGTCTGCTTCTGAGAAGTGTTAATTTCTCTCCTAAATCTTCCTCTAATATTCTGCATTTCACTGCTGTGTGCTCAGCTTATTTTTACCGCTTTCGCTCATCATGTTTAAACGCGATTTGAAGACACATTTTATTAAATAACCCAGACATATTAGATATCGTTCTTTCCGGCAGACTCCGCAGATTCATAATGTATCATTTTTATATGTATACGTCATGTCCTGCCTATATATTATAACAAAAAATGCAATAAAAATAGAATTTTTAATCATCTGCATTGTGTAAAGTGTTATTTTCACATTTTAGCACATGAGCGTTTGCGGTTATGTTTTCTATGGGGTGCGCTTGTACACAAATTAGAAATGGGGACTTGTTATATTTTGTGGGGGGAATTACGTGATTTATAGCAAACGCACCCCATAGAAAAAAATCATTAGTGCATCATCGTTCACATTATAATTGCAATGTGAACAATATTGCTGCATTAATAAAAATAACAAAAAAAAATACAGGTTTATATTTTCTTTTTTATCTTATACCTGGTCATGTTGGGTATCATTCGAAAGGCCATGCTCAGGCCTTTCGATTGACACCCTCCATGACCCCCTAGATGCCTGGAGATATCGGGGTTCAAATGAACCCCCTGTCGGGTATATTACAGAAAGGAAAAATTAAAATGGATGTCTGTAGCCATTTTGTTTTTAAAGACAGTTTTTTTTCTTTCAGTTTTCTCTAGGTTTAGAAATGAACGAGATTTTTTTTACAGAGTTCATTCCTGGGTGAAGTCTTTTATATTTTTTTTAGAAGTGCCAGATCTGAAGGAACCTAGAATGTTTTTGTGTGATAATGCTAGAGTTAAGTGCTAAGACGTGTTATAATTAAATTTATTGGTCTGTCTTAAGTTTTTAAAACAAAAGATATTTTGTCTTTTGGGTATAGGAATAAGCGTTAATATCTCTGTAATATAGAGATATATTCACAAAATATATGTTTATAATCAAGGTATATTTTATTACATTTACAGTAGGAAAATAAATATTGTAGAAAGTATATAATTGGTAAACAATAAAAATTTACTAAAGAAAAGATTTTGTTGAGTTAACTGGAAAAGAATTCCGCTGATAGGACTCCGTAAGTAATTTTAAAAGGGAGTAGGGATATAAATTAGGTATGACAGATAGAGACACAGTGTCTAGTGACAGAGAGAGGTTCTTTGTTACGTCAGATTGAACTTTGACCCGAGATAAGAATATTAAAAAGAAATAGTGGAATTAATTAAGTGCAATACTGCCCTCTAGAGGATAGTAAATATTAGATTTGATGTACCAATAAAATTGCTAGTGACGTCAAATTGACTATAATAAGTGGCAATGTGTAACGTTGGGGGCTTCCAGCCCTACCTGTGTGCTTGAGGACAGCAAGTCTGATGCTGCTCGCTGACCACTGCCCGGTTTAAATGGAGACAGGCAGGGAGGTGATTGCATGAGGTGTGGCTTGAGTGGGGGGCATGACCTGGTGAAGGTCTTTAAAAACCCTCAGTTAGTTTCAGAAGTTGCCAGATCGTGGTTATCCATCCTGAGCACCTTGTACCTGACTGCTATATTGATTTAACCTGTTACTGACCTCTGCTTGTGTTCTGACCATTCTGCCTTCTGTTGCCCTAGACTATTTGCTTGTACTACGCTACTGCTCTGATACCAACCCGGCTATTCCATTTGACCATTCTGAACTCTGTATTCCTGATTCTGGCTCGGCTGACTCCTCTCCGTATTGTTAACCCTTTTCTGTCTAGCTAGTTTACCTGGCCAATTCTAAGGACCAGACAGATAGGGATCATTCACAGCTACACTGTTGGGTGTTAAGTACTGCGTGGTGGGATCCGGGAACCGTGACACAATGTTGGTTGCAAGGGAGTCCGAGATTCCAGCATTCAGAGACTCACACCGAATTGCATTACACATGACCCTCTGAGAGTCCAAGATTCCAACATTCAGACTCACACCACGATGCAGGCAGATCCCAGGACATCACAGCAAAAACAGAAGTGTGCTCTTTCCCAAGGTAATAAGCAAAAAGGCAAAAGGTGGTATACAACCTTATAGATCTCTAAAGCGTCTCCTCCAAACGACGTACAGTAAACAAAACAGAAAAATGGGGATAGAGATCTAGAAGGAACAGGAATGGTACATAGTGTAATACTGTAAAAACAGTTGCAATGACACGAAGCCTCTGTTAAATCTCACTCACAAGATTCAGGAGATGTCAATGCATATAGCGTTATCTTTTATTAGCCCAGAATGCTATCTTGCGATCTCACCAGGTCCCGTGTGGCTCCACTGCTCCTTGGATGGATACCAGGGCTGCGCTCAGCGAGGAAGTTCCACTGACCTTGCATGTGGATGCTTCAATTTCATGTTTGAGGAAATTGCAGGCAAGGGTCCAGGAAATAATTACAGCAGGGTCTATCAGCTTCTACTTACTGCTGTAAATGGCTGCAATGGGAAATAGACACCAAAAGCACACACTCGCTTGAAGCTAGCGGCAACCTAGCGAAACGCGTTTTGGAGGACTACTTTTTATATTTTTAAAGGAATACCCACCACTTGACCTCATTATTGATTTATTGTTTTACCAAATAAACCCCTTTTTTAGCCGTATCCCTGCTTCTTGCATTTTTTGTTCCAAGAAAAACCCCAGACCCCGCAAGCATCCTGGTACCCAGAGAAGGGCAACATTGGATCCGTGGAGGCCTGACCGCACGAAGGAACACCGCAGGAGCAGAGGAAGGCGAACTAAAGAGGTGTGCAATGGTGAAACAGTCCAAAGATCTTTGGGGGATCAAGTTAAAGTAAGTGTATTCAAGAAACCTTCTGGTTTTCCAGATACAATTTTTTCTCACCTAACCCCCACTCTCTGTCTTGGAGGCTCAGGATCAAGAGAGGGGAACCCGAATACAAGGTGGAAATAACGGACGCTTTTTTCTCAGTAAGAGAAAACTAAAGACTGTCTCTTTTTCAAAAGATTTTCATTTTTTAAAGTCATTTTTTAAAGACATTGTTATATACCGAAAAGCCACTAGGTGGCAATCTTGGATAAGGAATATTTTGCACTATTCTTTATGTACCCTTTGACCAACATTGTATGTACTGCTGTTTAAATAATACATTGTTTAACCTTATGGGCTATACATATTGTCCTGGACACACCTATTGTCAATCGGAGTCCAAATAATCAGGTGGATATATCCAAAATATCCCCTATCTGCGAGGAGCGCCATTTAGCGGGGACCCCCCTTACATTCTTCCTGAATGCATATACTTGATCGCAGAAATGAACAAGAGATTGAATGATGACAAAGAAACCAGAGACAGCTTAGAAAATAAAAATTGTGACTTGCATGATACCGTAAATAAATTAAAAGATGAGTTGAAAGTGTTTGCAAGAGAAAAAGATCAATTGCAAGATGAGATCGATCAATTATCCAAATTAAACAAGGAGCTGAATGCAAAATTGGTGAGAATGAAACGCGAACATGAGAAATTCGCTGATGAGGTACATCAGGTTGAAACTGATGTTCGAAGGGTTAAAAATCCTTCGTTAGAGAAGTTCCCTTTGAAAGCTTTGAGTCATAGCTCATCACTGATTAGGCCTGACAGCTCTATTTATCTGAAGAGCGAGAGTGAGCAGAGCGAATGCGAAAGTGAAACTAAATCTCAGGATGAAAAAAGAGCGAAGCCTCATACACAGGAGTATTTCAAATCACATCACTCTAGCCAGCCACAGCCTATTAAGAAATCTCATAAAGTTCAGGATTTAACGAAAATCGTTCATTTCTTAAAAACTCAGTAGGTATCTTTGACCTTAAGGGATCGCCAAAAATAATAAATCATTTAAATATGTTTGAAGAAGCTTTGTCAATATTAGGAATTAATTCAGATGCTCAGAAAATTGAGTTGATCCCATGGGTCTTTGAAGGCAAATATAGGTATTTTTTTCAGTCTTTGAAAGAATCTGGTATACGTAACTGGAGTAAAATAGTCTCTGAGGTCAAATCTGAATTTTGGCCTCACCGTACCAGTCTAGCTGCGAAAAGAGCAATTTTAACTCTAAAATGCAGACCTAATGAAAGCCCCCATGAATTTCTTTCAGACCTAAAAAATGCGTATAGCTTGGCTGAAAGAAACCCAGATTTTGAAAACCCTGAATTTATCCAATTATTTTATGACGCATTGCCAAATAAAATAAAAGGTTATTTTGGCAAGAGATTATGACCCGAGAAATAGTTTGGATTGGGTACTAAAAGAAAGTATGACCCTATTTACTGTATTTGAATATAGTTTAGAAACTCAGGGTAAAACAGTGAAAAACTCACCTGAGGAAATAGCGGAAGCTCACATTAAAAAGGGTGATATTAAATTTGAGTCCCACAAAGAGTTATGCGGAAATATTGCGTGACTCCATACCTCAAAGGGAAAAATGCAAGCCAGATCAGGAAAGAGGGTTTGCCAGAGAAAATTCAGGAAGTAAATTTCAATCTAGGAATCAATGGGTACCTAGAAGTCAGTGGGTTAAATCAAGGGAAAATGTACCTAGACAGGAAGCAACCAGAGGTAAGACTGAATCTGAGGAGTCTGATAATGCGCAAGCTTCGTCCAAGGACGAATAGAAAGCGGAGATATAATGTACGCCAGCGTATTGGTCAAATGCAGGAAAATTTCCGTGTGCTGACAGAAAAACTGGATCAGATCACTCAGTTAATGACTGGAAATAACCCTGGTCAGGTTGTAAGCAATGCAACACCTGCAGCCCCACCCAACCAGTGACTAGATGATGTTTCTGATGAAGTAACCAGTATCCATGACAATTTACCAGAAAGTGATGATGAAATGATTAATACAAATGTTTGTATGGTTGACGATTTAAACCCTTCCCTGCAAAGAGAAGGAAAATGTATTTTATCTCCCCAGACTAAGTGCGAGCAAGCTGAGAAGACTGGATCCGAAATGGAAAGCACAGCTGCCAAAAGCACGTTTGAGAGAGCAAAATCAGTCGGTAAAATCTGTACAAAACCTAATTTCATATCTCACTCTAAATTTCTCTGTAAATTGCATAGCATTGAAGACCGATATTATGTGAATGTAGAATTACAAGATAATTTACCACATATTACGTCCTTGCTAGACAGTGGAAGCCAAGTTACGTTAATATCAGCCCATTATTTTGAACAGGTGCAAGAACTGTCCTCCAGGAAGCCTAGATTAGATAAATCTAATGCTAATCTAGTGAGTGTGAGTGGCACATCTCTGAAAGTTCTGGGCACGGCTAAATTGGATTTTAAATTGGGGAAAAAAGTAATTCGGCATCCAACGCTTGTTGTGGATCTGCCCCAAAATCGCCTAATTATTGGAATGGACCTTCTCAAAAGGTTAAATCCAATCATTGATTTTATCAATGAGGTTATTTGGTCCCAAGTAAATGTTCCAATCAGCTACGATAGATCCCAATCCCATCACACTCAGCGTAACTGCCACGTGATTGAGGAAAGGCCGGATTCTATTGAAGTCCACTTCAGAAATAGCCAGACACCTGATATCTCTTTCTTAAGGCCAAAGCCCCTGACTCCAGGAGAGCAGGAGGATAACACCATATGTGTCCCCCCCGAGAGAATTCGAGATATATGTCTGGAAAATGACGTGCTAATTATTCACCTCCACAAGAGGGAGAAAGAACCAAATGGACATAGTGACCCTGAAGTGATCAGATACCCAAATCCTCAAGATGAGTGGATAACAGATCTTGATAATGATGGAGACAGTCCTAATGTTATTGGAAAAAGTTATGTTATGTATTTCTAGAAGAAATAAAACTGCCAAGCTCAATTGCATGATTGTCATCCTAGATCACCTCAGAATGTGAAGATGGAACAGCAGAAGACACTTAACTGGTATTATGTGAAGTGATGTTTTAATTAACATGTGATTCTTCTTCCCAGCATTCAGATGTTTAACTCAAGCTAGTAGATAGAATAGATCCGTACGGTTAATTAAATTTAATCAGAGATCAAGGTATCTATAGGGAATGTGAGTGAAATCGCTAGTCTATGAATGGTTATTTATACTCTTGCTTGCAACAGAAATTGTGAAAAGGGATTAATCCGAACTGCGACGCTAATTCGCAAAGATGAATCGGACCACCAAGGAGACTGCGACTATCTGGAAATTCTACGGTTTTCCGCACAATTCCAAGCAGATCCAATGCTAAAGTCCCATGCGAATCAAGCTCATGCAAACCTGAAAGACATGCTGGATAAAGCCAGGATACCGTTGATTGCTATGTACAAGAACCACCGAAGGAAAAGATTTGCCACATATTTTATTGCAACCGCTGTTTATTATAGAAGGAGAAGCAAATGTTTACCGGAAGGATCTGGTACAAAACAAAGAGTGTTCATACCTACACCAGTGATTCTTGTGAAAGTTTCTAAAGAATCAAGAGTTGTTATCGAGAAGTTATTTTTTATAAATGAAGTCTGTTATGACGAGCTACAAATCGTTATCGTATTCCAAGGGCAAGAGATACCTATGAATCCAGATTTGAAATCTTTGCTAAAGAACTAGCCTGACTATACTATTGAACTTCTAATAAAAAGATAATCTAACAATTTATGCTCCAATGTATTCACATTATTGATCATCAATTGCTATCTGCTTATAACGGGCCAAAGATTACAGAGATTGTGATTTGTATAGTAATTATGTTTCTAACTGTCTGGATGATTGTACTAACAAAGAAAGTACGTACATTGAAGTTTAAAAACACTGCATCTTCAATTATTAAATGGATGAAAGAAGAAAAACGTGTTGCGAAAGGTGGAAACCTAGTTTAAGTGGTAAAAGGGGGTATATTGTATGTTTTCCTCAATTTTATTTGATCAATAAATAGATAGATGAAACCAAAGGGGGGTTATTTCGTGTATATTACAGAAAGGAAAAATTAAAATAGATGTCTGTAGCCATTTTGTTTTTAAAGACATTTTTTTTCTTTCAGTTTTCTCTAGGTTTAGAAATGAACGAGATTTTTTTTTACAGAGTTCATTCCTGGGTGAAGTCTTTTATATTTTTTTTAGAAGTGCCAGATATGAAGGAAATGGAAAATGTATCGAGATCTAAAACAGGACAATATAAAATAGAAGGATCATAGCGTTATATGTAAAAACAAATTTGCGTCATGACACGCCCCCTGTAGAAACGCACTCACAGGATAAAAGAAAAATTAGCGCATATCATAAATTACTCATCCCAAAGATGTATAGGAAGGCTCAGGATCTCGTCATCCACAGAAGATTTCCACCTGGATCGCTGTCAACAGGTTCTGCAGTCACTCCAAAACAAAGGGAGTCTAATCGCCAACAGTGGTAAAAAGATAATTTATTCATAAAATTCCGACGCGTTTCGTTGGTGTTAATTCCAACTTCATCAGGGAAAAATATCATACGGAATAAATTATCTTTTTACCACTGTTGGCGATTAGACTCCCTTTGTTTTGGAGTGACTGCAGAACCTGTTGACAGCGATCCAGGTGGAAATCTTCTGTGGATGACGAGATCCTGAGCCTTCCTATACATCTTTGGGATGAGTAATTTATGATATGCGCTAATTTTTCTTTTATCCTGTGAGTGCGTTTCTACAGGGGGCGTGTCATGACGCAAATTTGTTTTTACATATAACGCTATGATCCTTCTATTTTATATTGTCCTGTTTTAGATCTCGATACATTTTCCATTTTACTCTCTGAACGTCCATTGGAGGGGACAAGCTTGAGATCTACAGGTCCTTTTTTCATTTTTTCTGGTCACTGTTTGCATCTATCTGGGAAAGAGCACCTATTTTGTTTTTCCAGATATGAAGGAACCTAGAATGTTTTTGTGTGATAATGCTAGAGTTAAGTGCTAAGACGTGTTATAATTAAATTTATTGGTCTGTCTTAAGTTTTTAAAACAAAAGATATTTTGTCTTTTGGGTATAGGAACAGTGGCGACTCTAGGAGCAATATTTAGGGGGGGCACAGAAGATACCGCAGTCAAAACTGGGGGGGCACTAATAATTTTCACCACTGAATAAAACTAAGGGCCCTATCACCTGGTGTGAGCTAAAACACCATCACTAAAGAAAAAATTTAGCGCTAGTCGCTAAAACTTACAGGGTTATTCAGAGAGAGGTGAAAAGCAGGAGAATGACTGACTGTAGAATGGAAAATTCTTGGTCAAAATAGCCAAACCAGAAAAATTCTCCCATTCATCTCATTTTCCAAATTGGCTATTTTTACCTAGAATTTTCCATTCTCCAGTCATTCTCCTGCTTTTCACCGCTTTCTGAATAACCCTGTTAGTGCCTGATGACCTACTAACAGATCATCATGTCCGCGGTAGTCCATGAACAAGGTCGTTTGGCACACGCTAGGGAAACTCTAAGACCCGGGCTGACACCCAGCGCTAATGCGGTTGTGTACAGGATAGAACTGTTTTTCTTTTCCATACCTATCCCCCACCCTCACAAGCTTGAATATGAACACATCCGGTAAATAACCTCACACCCCTGCATTATTAAAATCCTCCACGGTGGCCGCATCATCCATGTTTATATGCACACATATATTAAGGCTGATGGACATTGCATGATAAATGCCACCCAACAGCATGTAGAATCATTACAATGCATTTAATAGATCCAAAAGGAAGGCCAGGTGAGCGACAAAAATTTCCCTGCTACAGCATATAAATAATACATGTTTCAGGGCAAGACTTATCCATGTGTCCCTTTAAACATGGTCCATACAGTCACCCTAATAATCAACTGATTCCATACTATGAATAACCCCCAGCATAAAATATTTAAAATTAGGCAATATATTAGAATTAGGATATACAGTATGTGGATAAAGGATACATTTATAATAGAGCCAACTGCAACAGCAGCGACAATGCAGACCAGATCCATTGCTATGGTGTATGGGGCCAAGAGAACACCTGTGCTGCATTCCTTTCAATTGCCTATTAATTTTGGACGAGGTTGGACTGGTTTTTCTGTTTTTTTGGAGTTATCACCAGGGTTGAGCAGTAGGTAAAATGTTGCAATTAGTGCACCTCAAAAAATTTAGCACTGGCACCAAGTGATCTGTTAGCTGCAAAGGCGCTAGAGATCTCTAGCGCTCCTCATGTTAAGTAAAGGATGCGGAAAGTACAGTAAGCTCGCAGTACAAGTCGCTAATAGCAACGCACTGAGTGATTTTTCCCATTTGTAGCGAGAGGTAAACGATCTGTTGGTCAGGCGATAGACTCAATTAACCTGGCGCTAATGCAAAACCATGCCGACGCAAGGGTTAACCCACACCAGGTAATAGTGCACAAAATAAGTATATATAAATAAGATTCCAAAACCCCAGAGTAATGTGATGCAATGATACCTTTTTATTGTACTAACCTGATACTTAAATTCAATATTTTATTTGCTGCAATTCGGCAGTTTTCGCTGAATGTCTGATTGCTGCTTCAGCAACTCCACTTTTAGCAAATTACAGTGACCATTCGCTAAATAGGGAATTCACCTTATTTTCGGCAAAATAAATTCCCCAAAATGTGATGAAAAGCAGAGGATCTAAAAATGAATAGACCCTTTAGAGTCTAGCTTCCATAATAACCCCTAAAATGCCATAAACCCAGGAAAATACAATAAAATTAATAAACAATGTGGCATTTAGCCAACCCCTTAACCCCTAAAATGCCATTCATCAAGGGAAAACATGAAATGAATACACTGAGGCATGTAGCTAACTAGCTAACCATCAACCTGTAAAATGCCATTAATCAAGGAAAAAACAAATGTATACTGTAAGGGATGAAGCCTACCCATTAACCCTTAATATACAACTAAAACCAAGCCAAAAACTAACGTAATACACAATGTAGTGTATAGTCTGAACATTAACCATTTCATTGCGGAGCCATTTCAACCCTGTGAAAATGTTTAAGCTTAAGTACACGTTGTTATTTAATGTTTTATGACTTTTACTTCACACTGAATATGGTCATGTTGGATATCATTGGAAAGGCCAGAATCTGCCCTTTCAAATGACACCTAGTTCGTCCATATACGATGCATAGCTACGGAGATATGTTGGTCCGAAGAAGTGTGGGAAGCTGGATGCTGAATTTTGGTGGGGGGGCACATGGGGGGGCAAGGAATAACCTAGGGGGGGCAATTGCCCCCCTTGCCCCCCTGTAGAGTCGCCTATGTATAGGAATAAGCGTTAATATCTCTGTAATATAGAGATATATTCACAAAATATATGTTTATAAATCAAGGTATATTTTATTATATTTACAGTAGGAAAATAAATATTGTAGAAAGTATATAATTGGTAAACAATAAAATGTACTAAAGAAAAGATTTTGTTGAGTTAACTGGAAAATAATTCAGCTGATAGGACTCAGTAAGTAATTTTAAAAGGGAGTAGGGATATAAATTAGGAATGACAGATAGAGACACAGTGTCTAGTGACTGAGAGAGAGGTTCTTTGTTACGTCAGATTGAACTTTGACCCGAGATAAGAATATTAAAAAGAAATAGTGGAATTAATTAAGAAGTGCAATACTGCCCTCTAGAGGATAGTAAATATTAGATTTGATGTACCAATAAAATTGCTAGTGACGTCAAATTGACTATAATAAGTGGCAATTTTGGTTGCAAGGGAGTCCGAGATTCCAGCATTCAGAGACTCACACCGAAATGCATTACACATGACCCTCTGAGAGTCCAAGATTCCAACACTCAGACTCACACCACGATGCAGGCAGATCCCAGGACATGAGGCAATCAAGACTCTCACCAAATCTCTAACTCACATGTATTGATTATCTGATATCGATAATCTTCACACATTCCAAATTATTACATCAGGAATTCCAAGGCAGACTTATCAAAATCCAAATTGGACAGGTAATGTATGAAATTAAGGAATTAATGTAATTATATATGTTTGTAGATATTCTTGCAACATAGACTGAGATTTCTCAGATACTGGCTAACTCCAAAAATTCAAAGTATTTCTATTCTGCAGATAGAAATATGAAGAAGTGGATATAAGGATTTATTCCTAAAATAAATGTTGTAAGATTGATACCAATATATATTGAATTTGCTTATTAATTATAATCACAGTAATTTCCAAAGAATTATATAACTACAAAATAAAAAGCAAAAGATTAGAAGTTTAATTCTCGAGATTAGGGGAGGATTCACTAAATAAGTTTTTATTACTTATTTAGATTTCAGTAAGGCTTTTGATACTGTTCCGCATAGAAGGCTTATCAATAAATTGCAATCTTTGAGTTTGGATTCCAATATTGTTGAATGGATTAGGCAGTGGCTGAGTGACAGACAACAGAGTGTTGTGGTAAATGGAGTTTATTCGGCGCAAGGTCTTGTTACCAGTGGGGTACCTCAGGGGTCAGTACTTGGACCCATTCTCTTTAATATTTTTATTAGTGATATTGCAGAAGGTATTAATGGAAAAGTATGTCTTTTTGCTGATGACACAAAAATTTGCAACAGGGTTGACGTTCCTGGAGGGATCAGCCAAATGACAAATGATTTAGGTAAACTAAAAAAATGGTCGGAGCTGTGGCAATTGAGTTTTAATGTGGATAAGTGCAAGATAATGCACCTGGGACGTAAAAACCCAAGGGCTGAATATAGAATATTTGATACAGTCCTAACCTCAACATCTGAGGAAAGGGATTTAGGGGTCATTATTTCAGAGGATCTAAGGGTAAGTAGTCAATGTAATAGAGCAGCAGGATATGCTAGCAGAATGCTTGGTTGTGTAGGGAGAGGTATTAGCAGTAGGAAAAGGGAAGTGCTCATGCCACTGTACAGAGCACTGGTGAGACCTCACTTGGAGTACTGTGTGCAGTACTGGAGACCGTATCTCCAGAAGGATATAGACATCTTAGAGAGAGTTCAGAGAAGGGCTACTAAAATGGTGTACGGCTTGAAGGAGAAAAGTTACCAAGAAAGGCTTAATGATCTTAACATGTACAGCTTGGAAAAAAGACGAGACAGAGGAGATATGATAGAAACATTTAAATACGTAAAGGGAATCCACAAGGTAGTGGAAGGGAGTATATTTAAAAGGAAACAAAATAGCAAAACAAGAGGACATAGTCTTAGATTAGAGGGGCAAAGGTTTAAAAGTAACATCAGGAAGCATTATTTTACTGAGCGGCTGGTGGATACATGGAACAGTCTTCCAGTAGAAGTGGTAGAGGCCAAAACAGTAATTGAATTTAAGCAAGCATGGGATAGGCATAAGGCTATCCTAAACAAAAGATAAATCCAGGTCAAGTATCCATGTAATTGGGCAGACTAGATGGGCCGAAAGGTTCTTATCTGCCGACATTTTTCTATGTTTCTATGTTTATTAAATTAGCTCATCTTTTGTTGATCCATGTAGCATAGAGATATATATTTCTATAAGAGTTGGCTGGTTAAACATTGTTTGCTGGGAAATGCATGTTGTATTAAGCAGAAATGTTTATTAACCATTTGTGTATTAGTTACTAACTGATAAGATAAATGATATTAATCATATATACAGTTACTAACCGGAGATACATATATTGTGAAGCTAGTTTTTATATGCTGATGGACTGTGGTTTATAAATTTTTGTTTATGATATGAGATTTGAAACTTTTTTTGTATACGTAATAAATATATATATATATTTTTATCCGATTATTGATTGTCTGTGTTTTGCTTTGAAAAATACAATAATTAAAAGAATTTAGGAGAATTTCTAGGAAATAAACAATTGATATGTCTCGTGTAGATTTCTTATGAAATAATAATCCCTTACATATTGGAGGCTTGGCTGATAAATCCAATATATAACGTGTTGTATTCACGTGCAGAGATTATATCCGACACCCCTATCTCCACCAGGGGATTGGCTTGGGCAATATATATATATATACGCATGATGTGAGCTGGCCTGGGCAATATATATACACATGATGTGAGCTGGCCTGGGCATGGGCAATATATATACACATAGGTAAATTCACAGGGAATGTTCCTTTGTATGGCGCCTGTTAAAACAGTACGGGCTGCTGCCTTACCCAGATAGAAGGGCAGTGTTACACACCTGCCGATATATGTTGAAAAAGGGGTGGTATATCTGTGTCGGGCGCTGCCTGTGTATGGATATCTCGCACTTTATGAAGTGTGATATTCGTGGGGTTAATATCCCTCGGTAATATCCTGGAAGCGGGAAATAATGGTGGTGAGATGATGGTGGAATGAATGGTGCTTCTTTTGATAATATTCACCGTGTACAATAAAAACTCTTTTAGGTGTTGGTACAATGGTGTATAATATGTAAGAAAGCAGGATTAACATAGGAAAATGTTCGAAAGTTACCATCTAGTGGCTCAATATGGTATTACAGGGGGCAGATTTTTCCAGTCTGATCAGATGTTCCTCAGTACCCTGCTGCCATCTAGTGGTTTGGCTTGATATCATGGTCTGTGCTAGAGAAGATGGAAATAAGTAGCTGGTTCCTTCTTTTCTCCCGTCGTCCTCATAAGAAAAACAGAGAGAGGGCATACATAGCGCAACACTAGATCAAAAGATGTGGTGATATAGGAAAAGTAGGATAAACTCACGTGGTCTAGAGCCTAGTGGGAATGTCAGGCTCAGACTCTATCGCTATTCCAGTCCATAAGGGTGGCTGGATCCCTTCTTTCCTCAATCCCTCCTATGCTGCAACAAGGTTTTCCGTGGTCTCCTTGACTCCTGGGCTGGTAATCCGATGGTAGATGTGTGGCTACCGTTGGTGTGCCTCCCTTTCCTCCGGAGTAACCACAACAAGCAGATAGGTGGTATAAAAGGAATTTCAAAATTAACAATACAAATAAAAAGGTCTATGGGGTTGTCCAAATAAAATGGTAGCTGGGGTAATCCAGGACACGTTTCGCCTAACGGTCTCGTCTGCTGGATCTGACGGAAATAAGTAGCTGGTTCCTTCTTTTCTCCCATCTTCACTAGCACAGACCGTGATATCAAGCCAAACCACTAGATGGCAGCAGGGTACTGAGGAACATCTGATCAGACTGGAAAAATCTGTCCCCTGTAATACCATATTGAGCCACTAAATGGTAACTTTCGAACATTTTCCTATGTGAATCCTGCTTTCTTACATATTGTACACCATTGTACCAACACCTAAGAGAGTTTTTATTGTACACGGTGAATATTATCAAAAGAAGCACCATTCATTCCACCATCATCTCACCACCATTATTTCCTGCTTCCAGGATATTACAGAGGGATATTAACCCCACGAATATCACACTTCATAAAGTGCGAGATATCCATACACAGGCAGCGCCCGACACCAATATATATACACATGATGTGAGCTGGCCTGGACCTGGGCAATATATATACGCATGATGTGAGCTGGCTTGGGCAATATATATACGCATGATGTGAGCTGGCATGGGCAATATATATACGCATGATGTGAGCTGGCCTGGGCAATATATATATACGCATGATGTGAGCTGGCCTGGGCAATATATATATATATGCATGATGTGAGCTGGCCTGGGCAATATATATATATGCATGATGTGAGCTGGCCTGGGCAATATATATATGCATGATGTGAGCTTGCCTGGGCAATATATATATGCATGATGGGAGCTGGCCTGGGCAATATATATATGCATGATGGCGCATCTGTGACTGTGTGTCACGGTTCCCGGATCCCACCACGCAGTACTTAACCCCCAACACTCCACAAAACCCAGAAGCTACCAACAGTGTAGCTGTGAATGATCCCTATCTGTCTGGTCCTTAGAAAAGGGTTAACAATACGGAGAGGAGTCAGCCGAGCCAGAATCAGGAATACAGAGTTCAGAATGGTCAAATGGAATAGCCGGGTCGGTATCAGAGCAGTAGCGTAGTACAAGAAAATAGTCTAGGGCAACAGAAGGCAGAATGGTCAGAACACAAGCAGAGGTCAATAACAGGTTAAATCAATATAGCAGTCAGGTACAAGGAGCTCAGGTATGGATAACCACGATCTGGCAACTTCTGAAACTATACTGAGGGTTTTTAAAGACCTTCACCAGACCACGCCCCCCACTCAAGCCACACCTCATGCAATCACCTCCCTGCCTGTCTCCATTTAAACCGGGCAGTGGTCAGCGAGCAGCATCAGACTTGCTGTCCTCAAGCACACAGGTAGGGCTGGAAGCCCCCAACGTTACACTGTGAGCATGATGTGAGCTGGCCTGGGCAATATATATGTACGCATGATGTGAGCTGGCCTGGGCAATATATATATATATGCATGATGAAAATTTGCAAAGGATAAGGCACGCAAAGTGAAATTTTGATGTGTTGGAAATTGAAACTTAGGTGACAACTCTTTTTTTTTTCGTTAATTTATATTTGTTCAATACAGTTAATTTTAATTTGTTTAATAGAGTTAATTTAAAATAGTTTAATACAGTTTATTCATATTTATTTTACCTTTACTATTGGTGCTTTTCAAACTTTATTCTTAAATAAAAAGAAATTTAGCAGTTTCATGTTGTGTCTTTTTTTGGGGGGGTGCAAGTAGCTGGTCTTTCCTAGGGCGCAAAATAGTCTAGCACCAGCCCTGACCACATGGTCCACCCCTGCACTCTTCCACAATACCACAGAGGGGTTACTGTATGATGGCACTTGCTGGTGGCACCAAAGGCATAATATTTGGCTGCACTGCCACTGACGCCTGTACCAGATTCATATCCTCAGAGGGGTTACTGTGTGACGGCACTGTTGCCAACGCTAAAGGCCCAATTTTAAAGCACCTATTGTTACTTTCATCCAAAGCCTGCATAAGTTTCACAATAATTTAGCCCAAAAAAATCACTAAACTTTTTCTGCGCGTCCTAAAATGTCTGAACTCAATGCAAGTCAATGGGACTCAAAAGTTAGATTTTTAGAGTGCCCTCCAAGAGGGCATATATGCAAGATATCTGCCATAAAAGGTGTATGGGGTGACACCTAATTTGACATTTCAAATTATGGTAAATGGTTTTCCTTTAATCTATTCATAATCAACTGCTTGGGGCGGCAGCCGGTATGAAAAGAGGAGACGTTTTAGTACACGCAGAACAAGTTTAGTGATTTTTTTGGGCTAAATTATGGTGAAACCTCTCTGGTATTGTGGAAGGGTGCAGGGTTGGACCCTGCGGTCAAATTTTAAAATTATATAAATTTGGTATAGGCGTCTGTCCTGGCTCTCCAGACACCCCTTTGTTGCAATGTCAAAGCGCCACGAACACAGCTCGGTGGGAGACCCTTTTACCTCTCCTGGATGACATAGAAAGCAATCCTGTGTGGTAATGGTGCCCAAAATTCGGTCTGCGTCTTCTGTGGAGAACGATAAGACCCCCTCCGAGGCTGCTGCATTTTCTCCCATCTTTGCATACAAACGCCGCGTTCGCTGATCTCAGCGTACAATCCCGGCGTCACCAGCACTTCCGGGTTCTGGATGCGGGGCTCCACCACCACGTGATCGCGACTGTGGCCAATCAATGATACAATGTCAAAGCGCCACGAACACGGCTCGGTAGGAGACCCAATATGTATGATTAAGACCGCAAGGTCGAAACGTCACTGATTTTTCCAAGGGGTGTTGTTGCCTCAATAAACCGATTGGCACTTCTTATCCACTGGAGGTCTATCTTGTTCTTTTGTTCACCCCTTTGTTGCGGTCAGCCCGGCTACTGGGAGCGCTGTCCTCAGTGCCTCGAGCAGCTTGACCCGCCTGCTTCTGATTCTCTGCCCTGGAGCCGTTAGGCATTTCCAGAGGGCTGCTCTGTGCCTTCTGGGGGTGATAGTGGGTACCCTGAATGAGACACCAGACGAGCTGTATGTTCCCACAGGATTCTCTGACTTTTAATGAACAAAAACGCCACCATTTATGCTGAAATCCAACAGTCATAATTTGCATAAATGGCACACCTCGTCCTACCAATATGCTAATTACATTGTCAGATGGGTATTTACAATAAACATTCTTTACATTCTTTAGCCTTTAGCTCACACAACATTTGCATAACCTATTGTTCTAACACATCAGATTAAAAGACAAACACTATCACAGACTTCTTGAATTAAACATGCAGCCAGATAAGGGTAAAAGCCCTGTTGCATAAATTACACAGCAGTAAAGCTTGTTTACTGGCTATACAGAAACACATTTACCTACAGGAATATAAGTATTTTTAAAACTAAAGTTATGCCATTTTACACTAAACTAATTTAAACTAAAACCAAACGATGTAAAATATATTTAAAATCACACGATATAAATTAACATAATGTCTCTTGGGGTTTGAAGCGTGGAGCGCCACGTCAGTCCCATGACAGCGTCAGTGCACCCAAATATTTTGCCTTTGGTGGCAGCAAGTGCCTTCACACCGTAACTCCTCTGTGGTATTGTGGAAGAGTGCAGTGGTGGAGGTTTTGGTAATGCAGAAGAGATCCCCGATCTATTCAGTTACATCAGCAGCTATAACAAAACCGGGTCAGCAATGTTTAGGCACTTGTACTGCGCTACTGTATATGGTGAGAATTGGCACACACCAGTAGCAACAGGAAGCAAACAGAACAGGCAGGGAATACACAGAGAGAATAGTCAAATGGCAGGCAAAGTCGGCAACAGATCGGGTCCTCAGAACAAGCAGAGTCAGTAACAAGTATACAAACTGATTCGGTAAGCTAGCGATGCGGGAATAAAGGCTGAGACACACTGAGCGTGTAGCGACGCACAGCGTAGCGAAGAGAAGAGAAGCAAACATTTTGCAGGCTTGACTTTACACTGCATTACGTTTGCTTCTCACCGCACTGGACAGGAATCCACTAACTAAATTAAAATGTACACACAAAACCGTTTTATTTTCACAAAGCACATGTTATATAGGCAAAAAAAAGTTTCTACTGAATAAAATACATCAAAAATTAATATTAATTTAATAGGAATAGTATAAAAATATAATAAAAGGTAACCCCTGATCATATATATTATAGGGACACGGTGCGCTGTGTATAGAGTAGGGATGCATTGATACCACCAGGGCCGGCGCTAGTGTAAGGGGGCACAGGCGGCCAGTTTACTGTCCTGGCTTGCTGTCAGTGTGAGGGGCGGAAAAATAGCGGAAGCGGAGCTATGACTGATCTTCAGACATCAAGCAGGGGCCAGCCGCGCACTCTCAGAGCGATGCAGTGTGCCGGCCTCAGTCCCACATTCTAAACATGAGCAGGCACGCTGCATAATTTGGCCCCGCCCCCCTCACGTGACACGCATAGCCAGGGCACGCAGCAGCAGAAAAAGCCTGGAGGACAAACCCCAAAGCTTAGGGTGCAGCCCTGCAGCAGAGTCAGCCTGCGCGCTTCCACTGTAGTGTGAAGGAGGACTGGCCAGAGAGGGAGGGGAGGGGGTGTGTGTGTAATGTTCTCTGCGGGGGGGTGTAATGTTCTGCTCGGGGCGGGTGTAAGTAATGTTCTGCTGGGGGTGTGTGTGTGTAATGTTCTCTGCGGGGGGGTGTAATGTTCTGCTCGGGGGGGTGTAGTAATGTTCTGCTCGGGGGGTGTAATAATGTTCTGCTCGGGGGGGTGTAGTAATGTTCTGCTCGGGGGGGTGTAGTAATGTTCTGCTCGGGGGGTGTAATAATGTTCTGCTCGGGGGGGTGTAGTAATGTTCTGCTCGGGGGGTGTAATAATGTTCTGCTCGGGGGGGTGTAGTAATGTTCTGCTCGGTGGGTGTAGTAATAATCTGCTCGGTGGGTGTAGTAATGTTCTGCTCGGGGGGGTGTAATAATGTTCTGCTCGGGGGGGTGTAATAATGTTCTGCTCGGGGGGGTGTAATGTTCTGCTCGGGGGGTGTAGTAATGTTCTGCTCGGGGGGGTGTAGTAATGTTCTGCTCGGGGGGGTGTAATGTTCTGCTCGGGGCGGGTGTAAGTAATGTTCTGCTGGGAGGTGTGTGTGTAATGTTCTGCTGGGGGTGTGTGTGTGTGTAATGTTCTGCTGGGGGTGTGTGTGTGTGTAATGTTCTGCTGGGTGTGTGTGTGTGTGTAATGTTCTGTTGGGGAGTTTGAGTAAACGGATATCGGTACATTACTGTGAGGTTTATTGCTGTGGAACTCTGTCATGCGCTCATACACCCCGCACATTACTGAGTTTTATTGCTGTGGAGCTCTGTCATACGCTATATGAAATGAATTTAAGGGGGGAGGGTTGAAAGTAATTAAAGGGGAAAAATGAATTAAGGGGGAGTGAATTGAATTAGAGGACGAGGACCCTGCTGCCAGTCTGCTTCTGGAGACCTGGAGTTAGACAGTGGACCACAGCAACTGAGTGAGAGTGGTAGGTAGCAGGATCACAGGGAAACACTGGGAGTGGCAGGCCAGTTTGAAATATGTGGGTATATTGACACAGCAGAGGCAAGGGGGCACTACCAGGCCACATTACAAATTTGTGCAGTGCCTAGTGCCCCTCCTGTGCCACATTGCCAAAGGAGGGGACCACACACTCTGTAGATTGGCCCTGTGGCACAGGAGGGGCACCAGGCACAGCATAAACACTCCCGATTGGCATGGCACGGATTGGGTGGAGGGGGCACCAACACGCAACTTCACCTGAGTAAACAAAAATGCTTGCACCGGCCCTGGATACCACACACAGACATATACGTATATATCAACACGCAGACCTATATATACGTATACATCAACATGCAGATATATATATACACCCACCCACAGACCTCAGACCATATATACACATACGCACATGGGGGTGGCATGTGGACAATCTCAACTAAATGTGCCCCCCCCCCAATTTGGCTGATCCCTCCAGAAGAAATGTTGAACCCAACAGAGCATAGAATACATATATTAATCTCTGCTCTATCAGGTTCAACATTTCTTCTGGAGGGATCAGCCAAATGGGGGAGGGGGGCAATTAGTTGCCAAAATGTGTGTGTGATACAAGTCTGGATACATATATTTATAAGGATATATCTTATATATATATATATACACATACATACATACATACATAGTGGCAAGAAAAAGTATGTGAACCCTTTGGGATTACGTGGAGTTTTGCATGAATTGGTCATAAAATGTCTCTGATCTTCATCTAAGTCACAACAATTTGAAAAACAGTCTGCTTAAAATAATACAACACAAACATTATATGTTTTCATGTGTTTATTGAACAGAACATGTAAACATTCACAGTGCAGGGTGGAAAAAGTATGTGAACCTTTGGACTTAATAACTGGTTGACCCTCCTTTGGCAGCAATAACCTCAGCCAAATGTTTCCAACGATCTGGAGTAAGTTTGGACCGCTCCTCTTCACAAAACTGTTTCAGTGTAGCAATATTCTTGGGATGTCTCTGGTGTGAATCGCTCTCTTAAGGTCATGCCACAGCATTTCAATCGGGTTGAGGTCAGGACTCTGACTGGGCCACTCCAGAAGGCGTATTTTGTTTTGTTGAAGCCATTCTTTTGTTGAATTACTTGTATGCTTTGGGTCATTGTCCTGTTGCATCACCCATCCTCTGCGGAGCTTCAGTTGGCGGACAGATGGTCTTACGTTTTCCTGCAAAATGTCTTGATAAACTCTGGAATTCATTTTTCCATCAATGACAACAATCCGTCCAGGCCCTGAGGCAGCAAAGCAGCCCCAAACCATGATGCTCCCTCCGCCATGTTTTACAGTGGGGATGAGGTTTTGATGTTGGTGTGCTGTGCCTTTTTGTCTCCACACATAGTGTTGTGTGTTTTTTCCAAACAACTCAATTTTGGTTTCATCTGTCCACAGAATATTTTGCCAGTAGTGCTGTGGCTCATCCAGGTGCTCTTTTGCAAACTTCAAACGTGCTGCAATATTCTTTTTGGACAGCAATGGCTTCCTCCGTGGTGTCCTCCCATGTACTCCATTCTTGTTGAATATTTTCTTTATTGTAGAGAACATCTGAGGGTTGGGATTTAGGGGTTATTATTTCAGAGGATCTAAGGGTAAGTAGTCAATGTAATAGAGCAGCAGGAAATGCTGGCAGAATGCTTGGTTGTGTAGGGAGAGGTATTAGCAGTAGGAAAAGGGAAGTGCTCATGCCACTGTACAGAGCACTGGTGAGACCTCACTTGGAGTACTGTGTGCAGTACTGGAGACCGTATCTCCAGAAGGATATAGACATCTTAGAGAGAGTTCAGAGAAGGGCTACTAAAATGGTGTACGGCTTGAAGGAGAAAAGTTACCAGGAAAGGCTTAATGATCTTAACATGTACAGCTTGGAAAAAAGACGAGACAGAGGAGATATGATAGAAACATTTAAATACGTAAAGGGAATCCACAAGGTAGAGGAAGGGAGTATATTTAAAAGGAGACAAAGTAGCAAAACAAGAGCACATAGTTTTAGATTAGAGGGGCAGAGGTTTAAAAGTAACATCAGGAAGCATTATTTTACTGAGAGGGTGGTGGATACATGGAACAGCCTTCCAGTTGAAGTGGTAGAGGCCATGGGATAGGCATAAGGCTATCCTAAACAAAAGATAAATCCAGGTAAAGTATCCATGTAATTGGGCAGACTAGATGGGCCGATAGAAAAATATCTGCCGACATTTTTCTATGTTAGATGTGTCAACAAAAATGTTAGCATGTGCCAGAGATTTCTGTAAGTCTTTAGCTGACACTCTAGGATTCTTCTTTACCTTTTTAAGCATTCTGCACTCTGCTCTTGCAGTCATCTTTACAGGACGACCACGCCTAGGGAGAGTAGCAACAGTGCTGAACTTTCTCCATTTACAGTCATGTCCAAAATTGTTGGCACCCCAGACATTTTTCCAGAAAATCAAGTATTTCTCACAGAAATGTATTGCAGGAAGACATGTTTTGCTATTTGTTGTTTCCCTTTGTGTTTATTGGAACAAAACAAAAAAAGGGAGGAGAAAAAAGCAAATTGGACATAATGTCACACAAAACTCCAAAAATGGAGCACATGCGGGGGGGGCGCCTGAATTAGGTGTCATCGCGCTGCCGCGATGACACCTAATTCCGGCGGCTGTGGTCCCGGATGCGCGGCTGACATCCAGGATGTCAGCCCGCACCGGGGGGGCCAGCGATCGGCCGGAACCCGGCCGAACGCTGACCCCAATGGGAGGACGTGCTCAGCGCGTCCTCCGCATACCAGCGGGAATGCTGAGGACGCGCTGAGCGCGTCCTCAGCATCGAAGTGGCTAGAGGGCAGTATTGCACTTCTTAATTAAATCCACTATTTCTTTTTATTTCTTATCTCCCAGTGTCAGAGGTCAATCTGTACACAAAGACTTCTTCTCTCCATGTATAGACACTGTCTCTACCCGTCATATCTAATTTATATCCCTAACGGCTTTCTAAATTACTTACTGAGTCATATCAGTTGAATTCTTTTCTGGTTAACTCAACAGAATCTATTCTTCAATAATTATACTATTTACCAATTATATAAATCATACAATATTTATTGGAGTATACAGTCATGTCCAAATTGTTGGCACCCCAGACATTTTTCCAGAAAATCAAGTATTTCTCACAGAAATGTATTGCAGTAACACATGTTTTGCTATACACATGTTTATTCCCTTTGTGTGTATTGGAACAAAACAAAAAAAGGGAGGAAAAAAAGCAAATTGGACATAATGTCACACAAAACTCCAAAAATGGGCTGCACAAAATTATTGGCACCCTTAACTTAATATTTGGTTGCACACCCTTTGGAAAAAGTAACTGAAATCAGTCGCTTCCTATAACCATCAATAAGCTTCTTACACCTCTCACACGGAATTTTGGACCACTCTTCCTTTGCAAACTGCTCCAGGTCTCTCTTATTGGAAGGGCGCCTTTTCCCAACAGCAATTTTAAGATCTCTCCACAGGTGTTCAATGGGATTTAGATCTAGACTCATTGCTGGCCACTTCAGAACTCTCCAGCGCTTTGTTGCCATCCATTTCTGGGTGCTTTTTGACGTATGTTTGGGGTCATTGTCCTACTGGAAGTCCCAAGATCTCAGACGCAAACCCAGCTTTCTGACACTGGGCTCTACAGTGCGACCCAAAACCCTTTGGTAATCCTCAGATTTCATGATGCCTTGCACACATTCAAGGCACCCAGTGCCAGAGGCAGCAAAACAACCCCAAAATATCATTGAACCTCCACCATATTTCACTGTAGGTACTGTGTTCTTTTCTTTGTAGGCCTCATTCCGTTTTCGGTAAACCGTAGAATGATGTGCTTTACCAAAAAGCTCCATCTTGGTCTCATCTGTCCACAAGACGTTTTCCCAGAAGTATTTTGGCTTACTCAAGTACATTTTGGCAAACTGTAGTCTTGCTTTTTTAGGTCTCTGTGTCAGCAGCGGGGTCCTCCTGGGTCTCCTGCCATAGCGTTTCATTTCATTTAAATGTCGACGGATAGTTCGCGCTGACACTGATGCTCCCTGAGCCTGCAGGACAGCTTGAATTTCTTTGGAACTTGTTTGGGGCTTCTTATCCACCATCCGGACTATCCTGCGTTGCAACCTTTCATCAATTTTTCTCTTCCGTCCACGCCCAGAGAGATTAGCTACAGTGCCATGGGTTGCAAACTTCTTGATAATGTTGCGCACTGTGGACAAAGGCAAATCTAGATCTCTGGAGATGGACTTGAGAACCAAAATTGTGGAAAAATGTCAACAATCTCAAGGTTACAAGTCCTCAGACAGTTCTCTTCTCCTCTTTCTGTTGTCCATGCTTAGTGTGGCACACACGGACACACAATGCAAAGAATAAGTGAACTTCTCTCCTTTTTATCTGCTTTCAGGTGTGATTTTTATATTGCCCACACCTGTTACTTGCCCCCGGTGAGTTTACAGGAGCATCACATTCTTGAAACAAATCTTATTTATTCACAATTTTGAAAGGGTGCCAAGAATTTTGTCCAGCCCATTTTTGGAGTTTTGTGTGACATTATGTCCAATTTGCTTTTTGTCCTCCCTTTTTTTTGTTTTGTTCCAATACACACAAAGGGAATAAACATGTGTATAGCAAAACATGTGTTACTGCAATACTTTTCTGTGAGAAATACTTGATTTTCTGGAAAAATGTCTGGGGTGCCAACAATTTCAGCCATGACTGTATAGACAGTCTGTCTTACCGTGGACACATGAACATCAAGGCTTTTGGAGATACGTTTATAACCATTTCCAGCTTCATGCAAGTCAACAATTCTTGATCGTAGGTCTGAGAGCGCTTTTCTGCGAGGCATGGTTCACATCAGGCAGTGCTTCTTGAAACCAGTAAACCCAAAACTGGTGTGTGTTTTTAAAGGGCAGGACAGCTTTCAGCAACACATCCAATAATATCACACTGATTGGACTCAAGGTTGGCTCACTCCTGGCTCCAATTAGATCTTGGAGACGTCATTAGGCTAGGGGTTCACATACTTTTTCCACCCTGCACTGTGAATGTTTACATGTTCTGTTCAATAAACACATGAAAACATATAATGTTTGTGTTGTATTATTTTAAGCAGACTGTGTTTTTCAAATTGTTGTGACTTAGGCTAAGGTCAGACGAAAGCATTTTTAACGTGCGTTTAACCGCACGAAATCACGGCCGTGCTAGCAGCAAATGACGTCCAATGCCGGGTAACATATGAAGAACGGCCGCACGAAAGGTCGTCCGCGCAACGCAAGTGGCAAACTAACGCATTTTTTCTAGAACGTCAAACCGCTACTACTGACGTACAGAGTGCGCTGCGTCCGCATAGCGGCGTGTGTGTGTGATTAGGAGACGTCAGACGCTGCTAATGTCCGGCCAACATAACGTCCAGACACAAAAAGTGTTTTATTGATGATCCGTACAAAATCACGGACGAAAATGCGCATCGTATGACCGCTATCGCGTATTCCGTGAAAAAATGCGTCCATTCGTTCGAACGCACTTTGTCACAGACAACGCGAAAAATGCGTTAGTCTGACCCTAGCCTTAGATGAAGATCAGAGCACATTTTATGACCAATTCATGCAAAACTCCACATAATCCCAAAGGGTTCACATACTTTTTCCTGCCACTGTATATCATACCTGCCCTTACCTTCCCCTATAAATTTGCTAATAATATACACACAAAAAAACAAACCACTGCCTGAGACCCCGCGCAGCCCACATGCCACCCCCCTCTACCTGGCTGAATATATCCAATATATATAATTAAATACATTCAGCCAGGTAGAGAAAGAAAAAAAAAAGGTTTCATTTTATGTTCCCGGGGACATTTAAAAATGTCCTCGGATTTTTTTTTATTTATTTTTTTAGAAATGTGTCACCTTACCTTAGCCTGGTGGTCAGTGGGGGCTCCCTGGATCCTGGTGGGGGCTGGGGCGGGAGGGTCTGCCGTGGCCGCAGGTGCAGTGGCTCCCTCCCTGCACTGCCTGTCTCTGCCACATGCACTCGGGCGGCTAGCCCGCACAGTCGCAGCTCTGTCATCCGGCGGCCGCAAGCTCCTCAATGGGATCCTTGGGAGGCCCCTGCAGGCTGCCCTCTACAGTGCCTGATTAGAGAGCCATGTCTGCCTGATGTTTAATAACAAGAATGTTTTATCCCATAGGTTTCAATGTTAAAAATATTCCCGTTTTAATTCAATATCTAATAAACCGTTGCTTATAATATTCTGCAGTAAAGAGTCTCTTTATTTATAGATTTTTTTTGTATTTAAGCATTTTTTCTACTTTTTTAAAAAAAAAAAATCGAATCGAACACGCGGAAATGTTCGAAGTTCGCGGACAGTGGAACGGCCGATGTTCGATGCGAACTCCGAACAGATCGAACCAAACAGCTCATCCCTAGTCACTAGCCAGACTGGCGCGTCGCACTCGGCTGGTGGTGACAGGTTTCAGGCGCTTGGATCACGTTTCTTGCACAGACTGAAATAAAGAAACAGAGGATTCTGTGATTACGTATTATGTGTTTTACGCCTGTGGAGAAAAAAAGATCCGGGACAATTATTCCTCTGCCGTCAGCTCCGCCCCCTGCCTGCAGCTCCGCCCCCCCAGTTTTTTCTGTGGATTTCACTAAGTGACCAGACTAGGTCCGTGTAAGAAATCAGGTTTCCAGGTCTTGTCATTTTGCGTCCAAATACAGAGACAGACACACAAACGCACAAAGACAAACCTGTGAATCAGAGATTTTTAATAGATCCCAGTAAAAAGACACCACACAGTGACTGGTCAGGAAAGTGTTAAAGCCTCACTTCACACGACGCTGGCTGGGGATTTAACCCTTCGATCCGCACTAAGTGCCACTTATAGACTCCAGTGGATCATCGCCCGGATGAAGAAAATATTCAGAAAGGGTTGGCGTTGTTATTTTCGGGATTTAAGGATTCCCGGCACCTCTCTGGATCTGGAGCTTCCTCATTCCGCTTTACTAATATTTCTGCCGAAACAAAGACATGAATGAAAAAAAACAAAACCATGAACTGTGGAATTTTAATTTGGGGAGAAACTAGCGTAAGAGGTTCGACTTTAACTGTTACAGTGCTTTCACGCGCAGGTAGTGGAGCCACGACAAACCATGTCTCACACACCTCAGTTGCCCAAATGGCAGCTTCCTCAAAACCGAAAAGAGATCAATCAGGTCCACAAAGCTGTGTATGAGGAGCTGCGCAGAAATCAAGTATTTTACACGTTATATGGAGGCTCCCAGACCGTGCGTCTCCGTCAGACTCTCGCTTTCTTCCAGCTGGAACCCAATAAATGGATTTGGTTCAGATGGTTGTCATGGAGCTGATGTAACGCTCCATGCTTCAAACCCCATGAGACTATATGTTCAATTGTATATTGTGATTTTAAATATATTTTAAGTGTTTGGTTTTAGTTTAAATTAGTTTAGTGTAAATGGCGTAACTTTAGTTTTAAATACTTCTACTCCTGAAGGTAAATGTGTTTTTGTATAGCCAGTAAACAAGCTTTACTGCTGTGTAATTTATGCAACAGGGCTTTTCCCCTTATCTGGCTGCATATTTAATTTCAAGAAATCTGTGATAGTGTTTGTCTTTAATCTGATGTGTTAGAACAATAGGTTATGCAAATGTTGTGTGAGCTAAAGGCTAAAGAATGTAAAGAATGTTTATTGTAAATACCTAGCTGACAATGTAATTAGTGTAATTAGCATATTGGTAGGACGAGGTGCATCATTTATGCAAATTATGACTGTTGGATTTCAGCATAAATGGTGGCGTTTTTGTTCATTAAAAGTCAGAATCCTGTGGGAACATACAGCTCGTCTGGTGTCTCATTCAGGATACCCACTATCACCCCCAGAAGGCATAGAGCTGCCCTCTGGAAATTCCTAACGGCTCCAGGGCAGAGAATCAGAAGCAGGCGGGTCAAGCTGCTCGAGGCGCTGAGGACCGCGCTCCCAGTAGCCGGGCTGACCGCAAAGAAGGGGTGTCTGGAGAGTCAGCACAGGCGGAAGAGAATGGTTCTGAAACATTGGTGGCAGCGGTGGGATAAGCTCTCCAACCCCAGAAGAAACGCAGAATGGCCAGCTATGCCAACTACAAGAGGGACACGCTGAGAGACATATTGGAGAATCGAGGAGGGGCCGCTGGCTCAAAAACTAAAAGACACCCTGGTAGGAGAACTGGTCGCAATGGATCAACGGAACGGGGCACAGGGACCCTGGCCACAGAAGACCCCTTCCAAAAGAAAGTCCGAGAGAGGATAGCTATGTACGGTGCCGCCTGTCAGAAGCCGCCATACAACAGGCCATTAGGGACATCCAACAACAAGAGGAGCAAGAAAAGGAGCGCCAGCATGAACTGCGGATGGTGGAGATACAGGCCAGTCGGATAGAAAGCCCGTCCATAAGACACCGGTTCCAGCAAAGAGTAAGGAGGGCGATGGCCCAGGCCCAGGCATCGTGGTGCCTGGCAGGACGAGCACTGGTGGAAAGATTTTGTCTGCCAGGAGATGTGGAATGAGGCCATCCAACAGGAGGAGGACTGCCCTGAAGAAGCCCTTCCCACGGAGAGGTACGAGCACCAGTGGTATTTACGGGTGCCCTTTTTGGGAGAACAGCCCCAAGAGGAATGGCTGACAGAGCTAGGCGAACTGGTCCAGAGCGAAATTTATACTGGACACCAGCTACAGAGCCTTCCAGTGGTTTACAGCCCAACTAATGCCCAGCACAGCAGACAGCGGCCCAACAGAAGGCTTTGACTACGGCGGCACAGGGCTGCTGTATACAAGAATGGGCAAAGACCCCGGTTTTGGGGACGACGCGGAGTGGCGGCGGGAACAACTCCTGGACCTCCGGTATGAGGAACTGGAAGACCTTGACGAGGACTGATACAGAGGAACTGGAGTTCCTGGTTGAGCAGGAATGGGAGCTCGAAAAGGCCTACAAAAGGCTGTTCGACGACGTTCCACAGCTAGCCCTGAGCCCCATTACCTGGGACTGTCCAGTGGAAGAAGCGGGCAGTCAAAGTGGCACTGAAGAATTGAAGCTCGAGGTGCTCCCTTGGTTCCCCCTCATGACCACAGCAGAGGAGGAAGCGCTGGCAACAGGGCAGAGTGCCGCTGGCCTATGCCCAGACCCGGAGATGGAGGACACTATTCTCCCGCAAGACGACACTGTGTCAGTGTCTACCCCCCAGCTGAAGCGCTGGCAACGGGGCAGAGCACCGATGCCCTCTGCCCACCTTTCCTAATGGTCACAACAGATCCAGAAGAGGATCCCCCCGGGTTGGTTTTCCTGCAGCCCATGACCCCACCTGAGATGGAGGATGCCATCGTCCCGCCAGGAGGCCATCCTCAGTGTCTATCACACACGGAGGAGTCAGCTGAATTGTTTGACTACAATGAGAGTGACATGCTGCTTAAAGATGCGCAGCAAGTACAGTGCTCGGATTCAATCTCTGAGGAAGGGAGTATAATCAACCTAGAGGAAGGGGGTGCCAGTGATGACACACAAATAACTGGCACTCATGTTGCCCCAGCAGCTGCAGCATACTACCAAGTTGGCTCCAGTGACGAGGAGATAGGGGATGAAGATGACATTGAAGAAGAGGTCACTGACTCCACCTGGGTGCCAGATCGAACAGAGGAATCAAGTGAGGAGGAGGGGGAGGAGGCGGCACAGCAAATATGAGGCACAGCAAACATGAGGCACAACATCGTCTATGACCAACCGTAGCACTAGCCAGTCTAAGGCATCAGATGTCAGAGATGCTCCGGTGCAGAGCGCTGTTGTCTCAAAGCACACATGCAGGAACTCTTGTCTGGGAGTTCTTTAAGAAAAGTGCAGCAGAGCGCACCGTTGCTATTTGTAATCTATGTCAGATGAGGCTGAAGCATGGGAAAGACACCAGACACTTGGGTACCACGTGCTTGAGGCGACATATGAACACCTGCCACACATCCCATTGGTGCAAAACTTTGCGTAGGTCCTCATCTGTCTCTACCCCCACTGTATGTCCTGCCATGTCATTGCCTACAACCTCCACTGACAGGGATGATGCTACAGTAATGGATGTACCAGCTCCTTCCTCACAATGTGACATCATCCCATCAGTTGAAGATTTACGCAGTCAGATTACGTTGCCGCAGCTGCTGCAGCGTAAGAAAAAAATATAGTCCCAACCATCCCCAAGCACAGCGTCTAAATGCCAGCTTAGCAAAATTACTCGCATTGCAGCTGCTGCCTTTCCAGCTGTTGGACTCTGCTCCCTTCCGTGAATTTGCTGAATGTACTGTACCATAGTGGCAGGTTCCAAAACACCATTACTTTTCACGCAAGGCCATGCCAGCACTATACCAGCACGTGGAAGACAATGTTATTCAGTCATTGGGAAAGGCAGTCAGCAACAAGGTGCATGTGACTATAGAGACGTGGTCCAGCAAGCATGGACAGGGCCGTTACATTTCCTTCATGGCACACTGGGTAACTCTGATTGCAGCTGGGAGGGATCCAAGATGGGGCTCTGTGCTGGAGCTTGTTCATCCACCGCGCCTCCAGAAAGCTGCTTGTATGAGGTCTGTCTGCTCCACCACCTCTTCCTCCTCCTCCTTCTCTGTCTCTGGTGAAGTGGCAGTTAAACCGACGTGTGGCAGGGGCTACGCAATGGCTCAAGCAAAAAGATGCCATACTGTGCTTGAGCTGGTTTGTTTAGGGGACAGGAGCCACACCGGGCCAGAAATTCTGTCAGCTCTGCAGGGGCAGAGATGGTTGACACCACGCCAGCTTCAGCTGGGAATGATCGTCTGCGATAATGGCAGCAACCTTCTCTCCGCCCTACGCAAGGGTAAATGGACGCATGTACCATGCCTAGCACACGTCCTAAATCTAGTGGTACAGCGTTTCCTAACCAAGTACCTAGGGCTGCCAGAGCTTCTCAGCCAGGCCAGAAAAGTCTGCAGCCACTTCAGACAGTCATTCCCAACAAGCGTTCACCTGTCAGAAATTCAAAGAGAATTCCACCTTCCCACAAACCGTCTGATCTGTGACATGCCCACCAGGTGGAACTCGAAATTAGCAATGCTGCAGCGTCTGCACAAGCAGCAGAGGGCCATCAACGAGTACCTCTGTGAGTATGGCACAAGGACAGGTTCAGGTCAACTTGGTTCCACCCCCCGCAGTGGCTGATGATCAAGGATGCATGCACTGTACTGTCACCATTTGAGGAAGCAACGAGGATGGTGAGCAGGGACAGTGCATGCATCAGTGACACAATTCCTTTAGTGTTCCTGCTGGAGTACACTCTGCAGGGAATTATAAATGTGGCTCTAGAGGCAGTGCAGCGGGAGGAAGAGGAGGCCTTCCCTAGCTCTTAAGGCCCCAGTCTTTCCGCAGACAGCATTCCAGCGGGTCCTACTCAGATCAGACAGGAGGAGGATGAGGAGGAGGAATATTTAAGTAGTGGGGGCATTGAAGGTTGGGATTCCTCAAGGGAGTGTTTCGTGTGCCCAGAAACACAAGGGCTAGTGCGTGGCTGGGAGGAGGAAGTGCACGATACGGTCATCCTCAATGACCAGGAAGACTCGGAAGCTAATGCCACCTCCAACCTACGCTGCATGGGCTCCCTTATGATGCAAAGCCTGCTAAAGGACCCCAGGATTCGTGCTATCAAGGAGAGGGATCATTACTGGTTGGCAACCCTTCTTGATCCACGATACAAGGGTAAAATTGCAGAGCTCATCCTGCCCGCACAGAGGGAGCACAGGATGAAAAAACTTGGACGCTCTAAAGCGACACTTGTGTAACACCTTTCCAGGCACTGGTAGGTTACCAAGTGATGACACACGTGCTTCTGAGGCTGCGGATGATCAGAGGAATAGCGGTGAAGGCCAGGGCCGCTTGGCTGATGCATTTTTTAATTTTTTTAGTCCACGACGCCCAGGGACGTCAAATGTAGGCACCCATTGCCAGCGTCTTCACCGTATGGTGCAGAACTACCTAGGGCCAAGGGAAGACCTGGATACCTTTCCAGCAGATGATCCACTGGCTTACTAGGTGTTGAGATTGGATCACTGGCCAGAACTTAGCCAATATGCTATGCAGCTACTAGGTTGCCCTTCATCCAGCGTGCTTTCTGAAAGGACGTTCAGTGCCGCTGGAGGTTTTGTCACAGACAAAAGAGTGCGTCTGTCCACCGAATCTGTAGACCGGCTGACATTTATAAAAATGAATCAGTCCTGGATCAGCAGTTATCAATCCCCTGATGCTGACGTAACGGAATAGATCGGGGATGTCTTCTGCATGCACAAAACCTCCAGCACTGAACTCTTCCACAATACCACAAAAGGGTTACGGTGTGAATGCACTTGCTGTCATGAAAGGCGCAATATTTGGCTGCAATGACGCCTGTGCCACATCTATATCATTTTAATTTTTTGAACCGTAGGGTCCAACCCTGCACTCTTCCACAATACTACAGAGGGGTTACTGTATAATAGTACTTGCTGGCAGTTTGGCACCAAAAGCACAATATCTGGGTGCACTGACGTCTTTACCAGATTCATAGCTTTTTAATATAGGACCGCAAGGTCCACCCCTGCATTCTTCCACAATTCTACAGAGGGGATACTGTATGATAGTACTTGCAGGCCTGGCACCAAAAGAACGTTTTTTTAAAACTTTTTGTCCTTGTTTCCTGTCCCCCAGGGCACTACCCGGACCCCCATACACCTTTTATGGCAAATATCTAGCATATATGCCCTCTTGGAGGGCACTCTTAAAACCGAATTTTCAGACCCATTGACTTGTATTGAGTTCGGATTCTGATTCCAACATTTGGAAAGTTTGGGTACGTACCCGGCTCATCCCTACCCACCACCCAACTTGTGTCCAGAGGATCCAGGCAAGTTTTTCCAGAGGGTGCTACCCTCCCGACCAATGGCTCCCCTGAGAATGGAGGACGCCATTCTCCCGCAAGGAGGCACTTCCCCAGCATCCACCCCCCCAGCAGAATCGCTGGCTACGGGGCAGAGCATTTCCAACCTCTGCCCATCCTCCCAACCCGTTAGGCCAGAGGCCGCTTGCTCCACCTATTCCCCTCAATGGCTGGCCAGAGCACCAGGGGCACGTGCAGTTAGCACACATTCCCCGCGGGTTATTGATACCCTGGGAGAAGGTACAGGCGGTACCTCTCCCCAACAGTGACACTTCCCCAGGAGGGGACACCAGCAAAGGATTACACCAGCGACACGCTGGGCCCCAGAGTATAGGGCACCCCTCAGACAGCAGGCCAGCCCACAAGGACAAGTGGAGAAACCCGGGTGCTCGCCTCCTCCCAGCAGACTATGGACCCACACCAAGGCATACCCTGTGGCGACCGTCGGACCCCACTGGTGGTGCACCCTGGAACTTTGAGGATAGCGCAGAAAAAGGGACAAGGTGAGAAGTTTCGTCAGTGGCAAGCAATCCGTTTGGGATCTAAGCGTGCCCTGCCGTTCTGGTAGGGGGGACATATGTCATAGAGCTGATGTAACGCTCCATGCTTCAAACCTCAAGAGACTTTATGTTCAATTGTATCGTGTGATTTTAAATATATTTTACAGTGTTTGGTTTTAGTTTAAATTAGTTTAGTGTAAAATGGCGTAACTTTAGTTTTAAATATACTTATATTCCTGTAGGTAAAGGAGTTTTTGTATAGCCAGTAAACAAGCTTTACTGCTGTGTAATTTATGCAACAGGGCTTTTCCCCTTATCTGGCTGCATGTTTAATTCAAGAAATCTGTGATAGTGTTTGTCTTTAATCTGATGTGTTAGAACAATTGATTATGTAAATGTTGTGTGAGCTAAAGGCTAAAGAATGTAAAGAATGTTTATTGTAAATACCTATCTAACAATGTAATTAGCATATTGGTAGGACGAGGTGCGTCGTTTATGCAAATTATGACTGTTGGATTTCAGCATAAATGGTGGCGTTTTTGTTCATTCAAAGTCAGAGAATCCTGTGGGAACATACAGCTCGTCTGGTGTCTCATTCAGGGTACCCACTATCACCCCCAGAAGGCACAGAGCGGCCCTCTGGAAATGCCTAACGGCTCCAGGGCAGAGAATCAGAAGCAGGCGGGTCAAGCTGCTCGAGGCACTGAGGACAGCGCTCCCAGTAGCCGGGCTGACCGCAACGAAGGGGTGTCTGGAGAATCAGGACAGGCGGAAGAGAACGGTTCCGTCACAATGGTGTCAAGCGTGTCTTGCCTACAGTCAAGCATGGTGGTAAGAGTGTCATGGTCTGGGGCTGCCGGCGCTGGGGAGCTACAGCTCATTGAGGGAACCATGAATGCCAAAAATATACTGTGACGTACTGAAACAGAGCATGATCCCCTCCCTTCAGAGACTGGGCCGCAGGGTAGTATTCCAACATGATAACGACCCCAAACACACCTCTAAGACGACCCCTGCCTCGCTAAAGAAGCTGAGGGTGAAGGTGATGGACCGACCAAGCAAGTCTCCAGACCTAAACCCTATTGAGCATTTTTGGGGCAAGGTGGAGTAGCGCGAGGTCTCCAACATCCATCAGCTCCGTGATGTGGTCATGGAGGAATAGAAGAGGACTCCAGGGGCAACCTGTGAACTCCATGCTCAGAGGGTTAAGGCAGTGCTGGAAAATAACAATGGCTGCACAAAATATTGACACTTTGTGCCCAGTTTGGGGATTTTTTTTCTCTTAAGGGTGCAGTCGCTTTTGTTGGCAGCAGTTTAGACATTAATGGCTGTGTGTGTGGAGTTATTTTGAGGGGCAGTAAGTTTACATTATTCCGATGTAAAGTAGGGAGTGTACAGCTTGTGTAACAAAGTGTCATTTCTTCAGTGTTGTCACATGAACAGATGGAGGTCTGGAGAGTAGGACAGATGGATTGTGACGGGAGCACTCTCTCATCTGCCTGTCCTGCTCTCCAGACACCCTCCCTTACGCAGAACGGCCTGGCTGCTGAGTTGCTCGGAACGCCTCGAGCAGCCTGATCTCCTGCCCCTGACCCGCTGGATCGGATCTGCTCTTTAGCCGGGCTTTTCGGAGCCGCCATGACCCGATGGTTGGGAGACGATGCTGGATACCGACGATTTGGTGCCAGAAATTATGGTATGCACTACAACCCATTAACACAGGATTGTCAAACTCCAGCCCCACCAGGTGTTTCTAAACTACAACTCCCATGATTCCCTGGCCATCAATTACATTGTAAGACTTCTGGGAATTGTAGTCGTCAACATGTGGGGGCCATGAGTTTGACAGCCCTGCAATAGCCGGTCGCCGGGGCCACCACACAGGTAACACGGGTCATACTCAGCGAGTAATAACACTGTACTTACACAAACTGTAAATGTTCAACGGAAACCAAACCAACTGGAAAAAGAAACATAGAAAAAGACATTAAATTCCCCTTAAAAAACCCTGAAAATAATGTGAACCCCCCCCCGTGATAAAGTCCAGCCCTGAGTCTTGGAGCAAATATGCACAGGCTTCTGGACAAGATACTCCATCACCCCCAGTGCATACGGGCTCCTAGACGGGACCCTCCCCCCTGCTCCTAGACGGGACCCTCCCCCCTGCTCCTAGACGGGACCCTCCCCCCTGCTCCTGGGCTCCTAGACGGGACCCTCCCCTGCTCCTGGGCTCCTAGATGGGACCCTCCCCCCTTGCTCCTAGACGGGACCCTCCCCCTTGCTCCTAGATGGGACCCTCCCCCTTGCTCCTAGACGGGACCCTCCCCCTTGCTCCTAGACGGGACCCTCCCCCTTGCTCCTAGACGGACCCTCCCCTTGCTCCTAGACAGGACCTCCCCCTTGCTCCTAGATGGACCTCCCCCTTGCTCTAGATGGGACCCTCCCCGCTGCTCCTGGACTCCTAGGCGGGACCCTCCCCCTAGATGGGACCCTCCCCCCTGCTCCTAGATGGGACCGTCACCCCTGCTCCTAGATGGGACCGTCACCCCTGCTCCTAGATGGGACCGTCACCCCTGCTCCTAGATGGGACCCTCCCCCTGCTCCTGGGCTCCTGGACGGGAACCTCCCCCCTGCTCCTAGGCTCCTAGATGGGACCTCCCCCCTGCTCCTGTGCTCCTAGATGGGACCCTCCCCCCTGCTCCTGTGCTCCTAGATGGGACCCTCCCCCCTGCTCCTATATGCGGACCCTCCCCTTGCTCTAGATGGGACCATCCCTTGCTCCTAGAGAGGACCTCCCCGCCTGCTCCTGGCCCTAGAAGGACCCTCCGCCTGCTCCTGGGCTCCTAGATGGGACCCTTCTCCCCTCTGCCTCTAGATGGGACCCTCCCCTGCTCCTAGATGGGACCCTCCCCTGCTGCCTAGATGGGACCCTCCCCCTGCTCCTAGATGGGACCCTCCCTGCTCCTAGATGGACCTCCCCTGCTCTAGATGGGACCTCCCCCCTGCTCCTAGATGGGACCCTCCCCCCTGCTCCTAGATGGGACCCTCCCCCCTGCTCCTAGATGGGACCGTCACCCCTGCTCCTAGATGGGACCGTCACCCCTGCTCCTAGATGGGACCGTCACCCCTGCTCCTAGATGGGACGCTTTGGAGTCACCCTGCTCCTAGATGGGACCTCCCCTGCTCCTAGATGGGACCCTCCCCCTGCTCCTGGGCTCCTAGACAGGACCCTCCCCCTGCTCCTGGGCTCCTAGAAAGGACCCTCCCCCCTGCTCCTGGGCTCCTAGAAAGGACCCTCCCCCTGCTCCTAGATGGGACCCTCCCCCCTGCTCCTGGATGGGAGCCTCCCCCCTGCTCCTGGGCTCTCTAGAAAGGAACCTCCCTCTCTCTAGATGGGACCCTCCCCTGCTCCTGGATGGGAGAGCCTCCCCTTGCTCCTGGATGGGAGCCTCCCCCTTGCTCCTGGATGGGACCTCCCCTTGCTCCTGGATGGGAGCCTCCCCCTTGCTCCTGGATGGGACCCTCCCCCTTGCTCCTGGATGGGACCCTCCCCCTTGCTCCTGGATGGGACCCTCCCCCTTGCTCCTGGATGGGACCCTCCCCCTTGCTCCTGGATGGGAGCCTCCCCCTTGCTCCTGGATGGGAGCCTCCCCCTTGCTCCTGGATGGGAGCCTCCCCCTTGCTTCTGGATGGGAGCCTCCCCCTTGCTCCTGGATGGGAGCCTCCCCCTTGCTCCTGGATGGGAGCCTCCCCCTTGCTCCTGGGCTCCTGGACGGGACCCTCCCCCTGCTCCTAGACGGGACCCTCCCCCTGCTCCTGGATGGGACCCTCCCCCCTGCTCCTGGGCTCCTGGACGGGACCCTTATGTCATGGAGCTGATGTAACGGTCCATGCTTGAAACCCCAAGAGACTTTATGTTCAATTGTATCGTGTGATTTTAAATATATTTTACATCGTTTGGTTTTAGTTTAAATTAGTTTAGTGTAAAATGGCGTAACTTTAGTTTTAAATATACTTATATTCCTGTAGGTAAATGAGTTTTTGTATAGCCAGTAAACAAGCTTTACTGCTGTGTAATTTACGCAACAGGGCTTTCCCCCCTTATCTGGCTGCATATTTGATTCAAGAAGTCTGTGATAGTGTTTGTCTTTAATCTGATGTGTTAGAACAATAGGTTATGCAAATGTTGTGTGAGCTAAAGGCTAAAGAGTGTAAAGAATGTTACTGTAAATACCTGACATAATGTAATCAGCATTTTAGTAGGACGATGTGCGTCATTTATGCAAATTATGACTGTTGGATTTCAGCATAAATGGTGGCGTTTTTGTTCATTAAAAGTCAGAACTCTCAGAGACTGAGAAATAGAGAGAATTCTGTTTTAAAGCATACAGTCGCGTCTGGGGTTTTATTTCAGTGACGCTAAACCATACTCCAACTCAGAAGGCACAGAGCGGCCTTTTGGAAATTCCTAATGGCTCCAGGGCAGAGGAACAGAAGCAGGCGGGTCAAGCTGCTCGAGGCGCTGAGGACAGCGCTCCCAGTAGCCGGGCTGACCGCAACGAAGGGGTGTCTGGAGAGTCAGGACAGACGGAAGAGAACGGTTCCGTCACACCTCCCCCCTGCTCCTGGGCTCCTGGACAGGACCCTCCCCCCTTCTCCTGGACGGGACACCCTCCCCCTGCTCCTGGATGGGACACCCTCCCCCCTGCTCCTGGATGGGACACCCTCCCCCCTGCTCCTGGATGGGACACCCTCCCCCCTGCTCCTGGATGGGACACCCTCCCCCTGCTCCTGGATGGGACACCCTCCCCCTGCTCCTGGATGGGACACCCTCCCCCTGCTCCTGGATGGGACACCCGCCCCCCTGCTCCTGGATGGGACACCCTCCCCCCTGCTCCTGGATGGGACACCCTCCCCCCTGCTCCTGGATGGGACACCCTCCCCCCTGGACAGGACACTCACATTTGCCGGTAGAATTTCGACAGATGATCTGATCGTCGATCAAGACGTCGATGACTTCCAGCTTTTCCCCCAGCGTCACCTTCAAGCCAGATTTACCCTTCACCGACACAGCCGCCCCCTCAGTGACAATCGCTGTGCCATGTACCTTGATGTCTGCCGTGTACTAAGGAGAAATAAACAGAGTGGGACAAAGAGCTTGCACTTTAGTAGCAACGAGTGCCTGTGACAGGTTTTATCTTCCCATAAATAATGCTGCCTCTTCCTGCACTATGGAGGCCAGATCTCCGGGCAAAGACAATGCACCCCACGATGCCGGCCGGGGTATGATCTCGGGGCGTAAAGCTGCCACTGGCCCTTCTATGACCTGTGCAGAGTGGGCACCAGGGGCCACAGGAGGACACGGCCTCATGGCATTCCAGGGGATGCGCCTCTCCCTGATAACAAATGGGGCCATTTCAACTTACAGAATATCCACATCCGACGACCAGGGCGTTTATATCAAAAATAGAGGGAGCCGTTAACCCCACACCTCCCTCAGTGCAGGCAGCGGGTAAACACATGCAGGACGTCACGCCGAACTCACGCCACATGTCTCTTCACCTCATTATCCCAGAAATCTGTTTGTACCTTGAATTTATCGCGGAAATTCTTCTCCTCCTTAGCAAACACCTGGCTCTGCGCGCTCGACTTCCTGCAGACGGGTCACAAAAGATGTCAGTTTGGATTGGACCAAAAAGAAACGCGGCCCGAGCGAAAATCCATTGGAACGCAAATATACCCCCAAATACAGAGAATCCAGATAGAGGAGCCCGGAGAGAAGTGGAAAATACCGTAAAATACAGATACGCGGCCAGGAGGGCAACGCAGATACGCGGCCAGGAGGGCAACGCAGATACGCGGCCAGGAGGGCAACGCAGATACGCGGCCAGGAGCGTAACGCAGATACGCGGCCAGGAGGGTAATGCAGATACGCGGCCAGGAGGGTAACGCAGATACGTGGCCAGGAGGGTAACGCAGATACGCGGCCAGGAGGGTAACGCAGATACGCGGCCAGGAGGGTAACGCAGATACACTGCCAAGAAGGCAATGCAGATACGCGGCCAGAGGATAATAGTGTGCACACATTGCCCCCCCAGGCTATAGCTCACTTGTTGCAGCTGTCCTGTAGAATGTCGCTGGAATACGGGTCACAGTTTTGGTCTTCGCCTGCAGAGGAGAAAGTGCAGATTGAGGGGGTGGAGGAGTGAATGATGTACGTTACTCTGTATACAGACGTGTTGCAGGAGGTGTGTGTTTATTAACATCCTGCAGCCGCCTACAGCAGGAAACCCAATTTACTTCCCATAATTCCTTTCTCATCGCAAAGGCAAATTCAACAAGCTTGGCCCTAAAGGAGCAGGAGACGCTCTGACCGCATAGTTTTACCCTGTGATTACTTACTGACATATGTTGGAGAACTGGACCTGCATAATTAGGAGAAATAAAAGGACAGATCAGCGACACAAAGCCCAGACACACAACAACAACAAGCGGCAACGGCTCATTCAATAAAAATAAAAGCAGAACTTTCCCACTTTTCTCCATAATATTCCGACACCTAGAAATTACACATTACACGGACACACAACACAGGGACACACACAGAGCCACCTACATGCAGAAATCAGACACACACAAAAAACAGGGACACACAACACAAAAAGCAGCAGAGACACAGAGCCACACGTGCAGAAAGCAGACACACACATAGTGGATATACACATGTGTTTACACAGTTGGAATCTGTTACAGTATTAGGAATGGATTCTCACACTGGATCCTTTTTCATCTTGAAAAATTTTTTCAAAGTTTTGCCTATGCTTCCAGAGCTGGAATAAAACAGAAACATGAACCAATCAGATGAGCCTGTGCAGGCGACGGGGCCCAATCACACAGCAGTAACTAGACGCTCCTCACCCCATTTCATCAAAAAGCAACACTGTCAGATTGTTACGCAGAGCTTTGTGTTACTCGCCCCACCGACACACGCCCACCTCACCGACACACGCCCACCTCACCGACACACGCCCGCCTCACCGACATGGAAGGAAGAGGAGCTGAGCCAGGAATGGATCCTGCACTTGGTGCTTTAACCCCTGAGCCATCTCACCTGCCATTTGGCAAATCAGCACTCATTGGGCCGAGTCCAATGCTGGCGCCTTTTTATTGTAGGGTTGCCAAGCTCCACCCCTTGAGGCTGACACACCCATGTCTTGCATATTAACCCCACCCACTTACGACTTTAACACCACAACATAAGCACATACACTATGTATAGAGACTGGACCTAGAGTAATGTGACTGAATATAAATATAAAGATTGATACATAAACCAGGCTGCTGGACAGACGGACACATAGACCAGACTGCTGGACGGACAGACACATAGACCAGGCTGCTGGACGGACGGGAGAAAAGGGGGGGGTGTGAGGATCCTGAGGAGGAGCAGCGGCACTAGTGCCTGCTCTCCGGTGCGGCCGCTCAGGTCTCACAGGCTTTTAGCTTGTGCCATTACAGGGATGAATGCTCCATATGCAAATCAGTCTGCTTTCACCCAATGAGGGCGGCCAGTACTGATTGCCAAGGACGTCATCCCTGCACGAGAGGTGCAGCAACACCCGACGATCGTTTCGGAATTGTTAGGCCTCGTCAGGAGGATATAGCCGACACATAGACCAGGCTGCTGGACAGACGGACACATAGACCAGGCTGCTGGACAGACGGACACATAGACCAGGCTGCTGGACAGACGGACACATAGACCAGGCTGCTGGACAGGGACCGTTTAAGTTACAGCAAAGTGTAAATAGGGAAGGGATTTGGATATGAAGAGGTCATAGCAGGGCCGGCCCGACAATGGTGCAGAACGGAGCAGCGGTGCCAGGCGGCCAAGATTCGGGGGCGGCAAATTTCAGCCACCGGCGCCGCTGCTGCGCTCTGCACCATTTTTTTTTTCGGCGACGGCAGATCGTGCGGCTGCTGCTTTCATTCAATGAGCGGCAGCCGCATGAGTATCTGCCGCTCGCCTAAGATCCATCCTCCAGCCTGCCGATAGTGAGATCACGGCAGGCTGGAGGGTGAATCCCAGGCGAGCGGCAGATACTCAAGAGGCTGCCTCTCGTTGAAGGAAGAAACACGGCGGCTGCAGGATCTGCCCCTCGGAGGGGCCTGGCAGAGGTGAGCCTGAGGGCAAATATATCCATGAGCTGGCCTGAGGGCAAATATATCCATGAGCTGGCCTGGGGGCAAATATATCCATGAGTGAGCCTGGGGCAAATATATCCATTATTGAGCCTGGGGGCAAATATATCCATGTGTGAGCTGGGGCAATATACCCATGTGTGGGCACAGCTGGGTATGTGAAGCTGGGCACGTGACGCTGGGCACTGCTGGGTATGTGACGCTGGGCACTGCTGGGTATGTGACGCTGGGCACTGCTGGGTATGTGACGCTGGGCACTGCTGGGTACGTGACGCTGGGCACTGCTGGGTACGTGACATTGGGCACTGCTGGGTACGTGACATTGGGCACTGCTGGGTACGTGACGCTGGGCACTGCTGGGTATGTGACGCTGGGCACTGCTGGGTATGTGACGCTGGGCACTGCTGGGTATGGGACGCTGGGCACTGCTGGGTATGGGACGCTGGGCACTGCTGGGTATGGGACGCTGGGCACTGCTGGGTATGGGACGCTGGGCTCTGCTGGGTATGTGACGCTGGGCTCAGTTATATACACCTCACATTACTGTATCACAGAGCTCCACAGGAAGAAAATTCTAATGTACGGTGTGTATGAGTGTTTGAATTTTATTGCTGTGGCGCACTGTGATACGCTCATACACGCTGCATGTTTTTTTTTTGGGGGGGGGTCAGCATTTCATCCTTCGCTCCAGGCAGCACAATGTCTTGGGCCGGCCCTGGGTCATAGTAAATATTAACCCCTTCTACAGGAGTCAGGAGCATGAAGCAATACATGGGAACAGATAAAAAGGTCACAGCGTGTTCCTCATGTCCTCCATATTATCTGGTGCTTTCTGGGTGATCTCTAGTCCCCCTTTCTGCTTCCTGTGCGTGAGGCCTCCCTCTTTGTGGCCATAAGCTAATAAGATCACCAAACATAACGAGTGGACGATTAGCTCCTTTGTCCGTATAGAAACATGATGGCCGGGGGGGGCAGGACCCTCTGAGAGACAGACAGAGCATGTGTAAAATGCTCCGAGACAGGACAGAGGCACAGACAGACAGATTTGACATCCTCAGCCAGGTTTGGGGAGATCCATTTCAAAGTAATACCCCTCAACCCCAGGAAATTACACAAACTCTGAGATTACAATACCCACACATTATTATGTTATTTTCAGTTCCGTCACTTGAGATACAAATATTTTAAATTGCAATAAAATAAAATATGCTCTTGATACAATGCTGAAAATACCACGGTCTTGTATGAAAGGTTGTTATTGACACCATGTTAGGATTCTGTACTGTGATGGATGTGTCTGCGAGCGACGTCCACTGGATATGTGTGTATTCCTGTGATGAAAAGCTTCCCAAATGTGCATGGAAGCCCCGATGGATCTCTCGCCGTGTACATTTACAGATCCTGTCCTGTTTTGTTTATTCCCCCCCCCCCATATCTTTGGAGCAGAAGCTCACGGAGCCTGGATGGAGCAAATAGGGTGTCCTCATTTGCATGGCATTTCCTGTGACCTCTTCCCCAGGCATCACCATGGAGAACCAGGTACAGCCAAATGGTATTGCCAGAACAGTCACCCAGTCACCTGCGTGCTCACCCTTCCCCAGCGCTATGTATCTATCTGTACCATTTATCCCTTTTATCTGTCTGTACCATTTATCCCTTTTATTTTATCTGTCTGTATTATTATCTGGGCGCTGCAGTGATTCTTCTCAGCGGAGGACACACCGCATACACTTTATTAGACAATGCACCTGCTCTGCCGGAGATTCTGCAACGACAAGGAGAGGGACCCGGCTCCATCTCACTGACCTGCTCGATGCGAGGCTCACGTTACTGTCAGTGTCATCATAATGGCCTTCAGGCTCTTCAGTGTCTGAAACATAGTTTACAAAGGGTGATACGCGGGCCCAAGGAGAGAGCGAGAGCGCGAGGCGGCGGAGAGAGCGAGAGCGCGAGGCGGCGGAGAGAGCGAGAGAGCGAGGCGGCGGAGAGAGCGAGAGAGCGAGGCGGCGGAGAGAGCGCGAGAGCGAGGCGACGGAGAGAGCGCGAGAGCGAGGCGACGGAGAGAGCGCGAGAGCGAGGCGGCGGAGAGAGAGAGAGAGGCGGAGAGAGAGAGGCGGAGAGAGGCGGAGAGAGAGGCGGAGAGAGAGAGAGAGGCGGAGAGAGAGAGAGAGGCGGAGAGAGGCGGAGAGAGGCGGAGAGAGAGAGAGAGGCGGAGAGAGAGAGAGAGAGGCGGAGAGAGAGAGAGAGGCGGAGAGAGAGAGAGAGGCGGAGACAGAGAGAGGCGGAGACAGAGAGAGGCGGAGACAGAGAGAGGCGGAGACAGAGAGAGGCGGAGACAGAGAGAGGCGGAGACAGAGAGAGGCGGAGACAGAGAGAGGCGGAGACAGAGAGAGGCGGAGACAGAGAGAGGCGGAGACAGAGAGAGGCGGAGACAGAGAGAGGCGGAGACAGAGAGAGGCGGAGACAGAGAGAGGCGGAGAGAGAGAGGCGGAGAGAGAGAGGCGGAGAGAGAGAGAGGCGGAGAGAGAGAGGCGGAGAGAGAGGCGGAGAGAGAGGCGGAGAGAGAGGCGGAGAGAGAGAGAGAGGCGGAGAGAGGCGGAGAGAGAGACGGAGAGAGGCGGAGAGAGGCGGAGAGAGGCGGAGAGAGGCGGAGAGAGGCGGAGAGAGAGAGGCGGAGAGAGAGAGAGGCGGAGAGAGAGGCGGAGAGAGAGAGAGAGGCAGAGAGAGAGAGAGAGAGAGGCGGAGAGAGAGAGAGGCGGAGAGAGAGAGGCGGAGAGAGGCGGAGAGAGAGAGAGAGGCGGAGAGAGAGAGAGAGGCGGAGAGAGAGAGAGAGGCGGAGAGCGAGAGAGAGGCGGAGCAAGAGAGAGGCGGAGCAAGAGAGAGGCGGAGCAAGAGAGAGAGGCGGACAGAGAGAGGCGGACAGAGAGAGGCGGACAGAGAGAGGCGGACAGAGAGAGGCGGACAGAGAGAGGCGGACAGAGAGAGGCGGACAGAGAGAGGCGAACAGGGAGAGGCGGAGAGCGAGAGGCGGAGAGCGAGAGGCGGAGAGCGCGGCAGAGAGAGCGGCAGAGAGAGCGGCAGAGAGAGAGCAGCAGAGAAGAGAGCGGCAGAGAGAGCGGCAGAGAGCAGCAGAGAGAGAGCGAGAGGCGGAGAGCGAGAGGCGGAGAGAGAGGCGGAGAGAGAGAGGCGGAGAGAGGCGGAGAGAGAGGCGGAGAGAGAGAGGCGGAGAGAGAGAGAGGCGGAGAGCGAGAGAAAGAGAGAGGCGGAGAACGAGAGAAAGAGAGGCGGAGAACGAGAGAAAGAGAGGCGGAGAACGAGAGAGAGAGGCGGAGAACGAGAGAAAGAGGCGGAGGAGAGAAAGAGGCGGAGGGAGAGGAGAGGGAGAGAGAGGCAGAGAGCGGCAGAGAGAGCGCGGCAGAGAGAGCGGAAGAGAGCGGAAGAGAGCGGAAGAGAGAGCGGAAGAGAGAGAGAGAGAGCGGAAGAGAGAGAGAGCGGAAGAGAGAGAGAGGCGGAGAGAGAGAGGCGGAGAGCGAGAGAGAGAGGCGGAGAGAGAGGCGGAGAGCGAGAGAGAGAGGCGGAGAGAGAGGCGGAGAGAGAGAGGCGGAGAGAGAGAGGCGGAAGAGAGAGGGAGAAGAGGAGAGAGAGGCGAAGAGAGAGGCGCAGAGCGAGAGAGAGGCGCGAGCGAGAGAGGGGCGGAGCGAAGAGAGGCGGAGCAAGAGAGAGGCGGAGCAAGAGAGAGGCGGAGCAAGAGAGAGAGGAGGAGCAAACGAGAGAGGCGACAAAGAGAGAGGACAGAGAGAGGCGGACAGAGAGAGGCGGACAGAGAGGCGGACAGAGAGGCGGACAGAGAGGCGGACAGAGAGGCGGACAGGGAGAGGCGAACAGGGAGAGGCGGAGAGCGAGAGGCGGAGAGCGAGAGGCGGAGAGCGCGGCAGAGAGCGCGGCAGAGAGAGCGGCAGAGAGAGAGAGCAGCAGAGAGAGAGAGCGGCAGAGAGAGAGAGCGGCAGAGAGAGCGGCAGAGAGCAGCAGAGAGAGAGCGAGAGGCGGAGAGCGAGAGGCGGAGAGCGAGAGGCGGAGAGCGAGAGGCGGAGAGCGAGAGGCGGAGAGCGAGAGGCGGAGAGCGAGAGGCGGAGAGAGAGAGGCGGAGAGAGAGAGGCGGAGAGAGAGAGGCGGAGAGAGAGAGGTGAGAGAGAGAGAGGCGGAGATCGAGAGAGAGGCGGAGATTGAGAGGCGGAGATCGAGAGAGAGGCGGAGAGCAAGAGAGGCGGAGAGCGAGAGAAAGAGAGGCGGAGAACGAGAGAAAGAGAGGCGGAGAACGAGAGAAAGAGAGGCGGAGAACGAGAGAGAGAGGCGGAGAACGAGAGAAAGAGAGGCGGAGAGAGAGAGAAAGAGAGGCGGAGAGAGAGAAAGAGGCGGAGGGAGAGAAAGAGGCGGAGGGAGAGGAGAGGGAGAGAGAGGCAGAGAGCGGCAGAGAGAGCGGAAGAGAGCGGAAGAGAGAGCGAAGAGAGAGAGAGAGCGGAAGAGAGAGAGAGCGGAAGAGAGAGAGAGCGGAAGAGAGAGAGAGCGGAAGAGAGAGAGAGCGGAAGAGAGAGAGAGCGGAAGAGAGAGAGAGCGGAAGAGAGAGAGAGCGGAAGCGAGAGAGCGGAAGAGAGAGAGAGCGGAAGAGAGAGAGAGAGCGGAAGAGAGAGAGGCGGACAGAGGGAGAGGCGGAGCGAAAGAGAGGCGGAGCGAAAGAGAGAGGCAGACAGAGAGAGGCAAACAGAGGCGGAGAGGGAGAGGGAGAGGCGGAGAGGGAGAGGGAGAGGCGGAGAGAGAGATCGAGAGAGAGAGGCGGAGCGAGAGAGAGCGGCGGAGCGAGAGAGAGAGGCAGACAGAGAGAGGCAGAGAGAGGCAGAGAGAGAGACAGAGAGAGGCGGAGAGAGAGAGGCGGAGAGAGAGAGGCGGAGAGAGAGAGGCGAGAGAGAGAGGCGGAGAGAGGCGGAGAGAGAGAGAGGCGGGAGAGGAGAGGCGGAGAGAGAGGCGGAGAGAGAGGCGGAGCGAGAGAGAGAGGCGGAGCGGAGAGAGAAAGGCAGAGAGAGAGAGGCGGAGCGAGAGAGAGAAAGGCGGACAGAGAGAGCGGGGCGAGAGAGAGAGGCGGAGCGAGAGAGAGAGGCAGAGAGAGAGAGGCGACGAGAGAGAGGCAGACAGAGAGAGGCAGACAGAGAGAGGCAGACAGAGAGAGGCAGACAGAGAGAGGCAGAGAGAGAGAGGCAGAGAGGAGCAGGAGAGAGAGAGCAGAGAGAGAGAGGCAGAGAGGAGAGAGGCGGAGAGAGAGGAGAGAGGCGGAGAGAGAGAGGCGGAGAGGGAGAGAGAGCGGAGAGAGAGAGAGCGAGAGAGAGGCGGAGAGAGAGAGGCGGAGAGAGAGAGGCAGAGAGAGAGAGGCGGAGAGAGAGAGGCGGAGAGCGAGAGAGAGGCGAAGAGAGAGGCGCAGAGCGAGAGGGGCGGAGCGAGCGAGGGGCGGAGCGAGAGAGAGGCGGAGCAAGAGAGAGGCGGAGCAAGAGAGAGGCGGAGCAAGAGAGAGAGGAGGAGCAAACGAGAGAGGCGGACAGAGAGAGGCGGACAGAGAGAGGCGGACAGAGAGAGGCGGACAGAGAGAGGCGGACAGAGAGAGGCGGACAGAGAGAGGCGGACAGAGAGAGGCGGACAGAGAGGCGGACAGAGAGGCGGACAGGGAGAGGCGAACAGGGAGAGGCGGAGAGCGAGAGGCGGAGAGCGCGGCAGAGAGAGCGCAGAGAGAGCGGCAGAGAGAGAGAGCAGCAGAGAGAGAGAGCGCAGAGAGAGCGGCAGAGAGAGCAGGCAGAGAGAGAGAGAGCGAGAGGCGGAGAAGCGAGAGGCGGAGAGCGAGAGGCGGAGAGAGAGGCGGAGAGAGAGAGGCGGAGAGCGAGAGGCGGAGAGCGAGAGGCGGAGAGAGAGAGGCGGAGAGAGAGAGGTGGAGAGAGAGAGAGGCGGAGAGAGAGAGAGGCGGAGAGAGAGGCGGAGAGAGAGAGAGGCGGAGAGCAAGAGAGGCGGAGAGCGAGAGAGGCGGAGATCGAGAGAGAGGCGGAGAACGAGAGAGAGGCGGAGAGCGAGAGAAAGAGAGGCGGAGAACGAGAGAAAGAGAGGCGGAGAACGAGAGAAAGAGAGGCGGAGAACGAGAGAGAGAGGCGGAGAACGAGAGAGAGAGGTGGAGAGAGAGAGAAAGAGAGGCGGAGAGAGAGAAAGAGGCGGAGGGAGAGAAAGAGGCGGAGGGAGAGAAAGAGGCGGAGGGAGAGGAGAGGGAGAGAGAGGCAGAGAGCGGCAGAGAGAGCGGAAGAGAGCGGAAGAGAGAGCGGAAGAGAGAGAGAGAGCGGAAGAGAGAGAGAGCGGAAGAGAGAGAGAGCGGAAGAGAGAGAGAGCGGAAGAGAGAGAGAGCGGAAGAGAGAGAGAGCGGAAGAGAGAGAGCGGAAGAGAGAGAGCGGAAGAGAGAGAGAGCGGAAGAGAGAGAGAGAGCGGAAGAGAGAGAGGCGGACAGAGGGAGAGGCGGAGCGAAAGAGAGGCGGAGCGAAAGAGAGAGGCAGACAGAGAGAGGCAAACAGAGGCGGAGAGGGAGAGGGAGAGGGAGAGGCGGAGAGGGAGAGGGAGAGGCGGAGAGAGAGATCGAGAGAGAGAGGCGGAGCGAGAGAGAGCGGCGGAGCGAGAGAGAGAGGCAGACAGAGAGAGGCAGAGAGAGGCAGACAGAGAGACAGAGAGAGGCGGAGAGAGAGAGGCGGAGAGAGAGAGGCGGAGTGAGAGAGGCGGAGAGAGAGAGGCGGAGAGAGGCGGACAGAGAGAGAGGCGGAGAGGGAGAGGCGGAGAGAGAGATCGAGAGAGAGGCGGAGCGAGAGAGAGAGGCGGAGCGAGAGAGAGAAAGGCAGACAGAGAGAGGCGGAGCGAGAGAGAGAAAGGCGGACAGAGAGAGGCGGGGCGAGAGAGAGAGGCGGAGCGAGAGAGAGAGGCAGACAGAGAGAGGCGGACAGAGAGAGGCGGACAGAGAGAGGCAGACAGAGAGAGGCAGACAGAGAGAGAGAGGCGGAGAGGGAGAGGCGGAGAGGGAGAGGGAGTCGGAGAGAGAGATCGAGAGAGAGGCAGAGAGAGAGAGGCAGAGCGAGAGGCAGAGCGAGAGAGGCGGAGCGAGAGAGGCGGAGCGAGAGAGGCGGAGCGAGAGGCGGAGCAGAGAGAGAAGAGGCAGAGAGAGCGGACAGAGAGAGGCGGACAGAGAGAGGCGGACAGAGAAGGCGACAGAGAGAGGCGGACAGAGAGAGGCGGACAGAGAGAGGCGGACAGAGAGAGAGGCGGAGAGGAGAGGCGGAGAGGGAGAGGGGGAGAGAGAGTCGGAGAGAGAGATCGAGAAGAGGCGGAGAGAGAGAGCGAGCGAGAGAGGCGGAGAGCGAGAGAGGCAGAGCGAGAGAGGCGGAGCGAGAGAGGCGGACGCGAGAGAGCGGAGCGAGAGAGGCGGAGCGAGAGAGGCGGAGCGAGAGGCGGAGCGCGAGAGAGAGGCAGAGAGAGGCGGACAGAGAGAGGCGGACAGAGAGAGGCGGAGAGAGAGAGGCAGACAGAGAGAGAGAGGCGGAGAGGGAGAGGCGGAGAGGGAGAGGGAGAGAGAGAGAGTCGGAGAGAGAGATCGAGAGAGAGGCGGAGAGAGAGAGGCAGAGCGAGAGAGGCAGAGCGAGAGAGGCGGAGCGAGAGAGGCGGAGCGAGAGAGGCGGAGCGAGAGAGGCGGAGCGAGAGAGGCGGAGCGAGAGAGGCGGAGCGAGAGGCGGAGCGCGAGAGAGAGGCAGACAGAGGCGGACAGAGAGAGGCGGAGAGAGAGAGGCAGAGAGAGAGGCGGAGAGGGAGAGGCGGAGAGGGAGAGGGAGAGAGAGAGAGTCGGAGAGAGAGATCGAGAGAGAGGCGGAGAGAGAGAGGCAGAGCGAGAGAGGCAGAGCGAGAGAGGCAGAGCGAGAGAGGCAGAGCGAGAGAGGCGGAGCGAGAGAGGCGGAGCGAGAGAGGCGGAGCGAGAGAGGCGGAGCGAGAGGCGGAGCGAGAGAGAGAGGCAGACAGAGGCGGACAGAGAGAGGCGGACAGAGAGAGGCGGAGAGAGAGGCAGACAGAGAGAGAGGCGGAGAGGGAGAGGCGGAGAGGGAGAGGGAGAGAGAGAGAGTCGGAGAGAGAGATCGAGAGAGAGGCGGAGAGAGAGAGGCAGAGCGAGAGAGGCAGAGCGAGAGAGGCGGAGCGAGAGAGGCAGAGCGAGAGAGGCAGAGCGAGAGGCGGAGCGAGAGAGGCGGAGCGAGAGGCGGAGCGAGAGAGAGAGGCAGACAGAGGCGGACAGAGAGAGGCGGACAGAGAGAGGCGGACAGAGAGAGGCGGACAGAGAGAGGCGGACAGAGAGAGGCGGACAGAGAGAGGCGGACAGAGAGAGGCGGAGAGAGAGGCAGACAGAGAGAGGCAGACAGAGAGAGGCAGACAGAGAGAGGCAGACAGAGAGAGGCAGACAGAGGCGGACAGAGAGGCGGACAGAGAGAGAGAGGCGTAGAGGGAGAGGGAGAGAGGCGGAGAGCGAGAGAGGCGGAAAGCGAGAGAGGCGGAGAGCGAGAGAGGCGGAGAGCGAGAGGCGGAGAGCGAGTGAGGCAGAGAGCGAGTGAGGCAGAGAGCGAGTGAGGCAGAGAGCGAGAGAGGCAGAGAGCGAGAGAGGCAGAGAGCGAGAGAGGCAGAGAGCGAGAGAGAGGCGGAGAATGAGAGAAAGAGAGGCGGAGAGGGAGAGAGAGGGAGAGAGAGGCGGAGGGAGAGGAGAGGGAGAGAGAGCGGCAGAGAGCAGCAGAGAGAGCGCGGCAGAGAGAGAGAGCGGAAGAGAGAGCAGAAGAGAGAGAGCGGAAGAGAGAGAGGAAGAGAGAGAGACGGACAGAGAGAGGCAGACAGAGAGAGGCAGACAGAGAGAGGCAGACAGAGAGAGGCAGACAGAGAGAGGCAGACAGAGAGGCAGAGAGAGAGAGGCGGAGAGAGAGAGGCGGAGAGAGAGAGGCAGACAGGGAGAGGCGGAGAGGGAGAGGCGGAGAGGGAGAGGGAGAGAGAGAGGCGGAGAGAGAGAGGCGGTCAGAGAGAGAGAGGCAGAGAGGGAGAGAGAGGCGGAGAGGGAGAGGGAGAGAGGCGGAGAGAGAGATCGAGAGAGAGGCGGAGAGAGAGAGGCGGAGCGAGAGAGGCGAAGCGAGAGAGGCGGAGCGAGAGAGGCGGAGCGAGAGAGGCGAAGCGAGAGAGGCGGAGCGAGAGAGGCGGAGCGAGAGAGGCGGAGCGAGAGAGGCGGAGCGAGAGAGAGAGAGGCAGAGAGGCAGACAGAGAGAGGCAGACAGAGAGAGGCAGACAGAGAGAGGCAGACAGAGAGAGGCAGACAGAGAGAGGCAGACAGAGAGAGGCAGACAGAGAGGCGCAGACAGAGAGGCGCAGACAGAGAGAGGCGGAGACAGAGAGAGGCGGAGAGAGAGAGGCGGAGAGAGAGAGGCGGAGAGAGAGAGGCGGAGAGAGAGAGAGGCGGAGAGGGAGAGGCGGAGAGGGAGAGGGAGAGAGGGAGAGAGAGAGAGGCGGAGAGAGAGATCGAGAGAGAGGCGGAGCGAGAGAGAGAGGCGGAGCGAGAGAGAGGCGGAGAGAGAGAGAGAGGCAGACAGAGAGAGGCGGAGAGAGAGAGAGAGGCAGACAGAGAGAGGTGGACAGAGAGAGGCGGACAGAGAGAGGCGGAGCGAGAGAGAGAGGCAGACAGAGAGAGGCGGACAGAGAGAGGCGGACAGAGAGAGGCAGACAGAGAGAGGCAGACAGAGAGAGGCAGACAGAGAGGCAGACAGAGAGAGGCAGACGGAGAGGGAGAGGCGGAGAGGGAGAGGCGGAGAGGGAGAGGCGGAGAGGGAGAGGCGGAGAGGGAGAGGCGGAAGGGAGATCGAGAGAGAGGCGGAGAGAGAGAGCAGAGCGAGAGAGGCAGAGCGAGAAGAGCAGAGCGAGAGAGGCGGAGCGAGAGAGGCGGACAGAGGGGCGGGACAGAGAGAGGCAGACAGAGAGAGGCAGACAGAGAGAGGCAGACAGAGAGAGGCAGACAGAGAGAGAGAGGCGGAGAGGGAGAGGCGGAGAGGGAGAGGGAGAGAGAGAGTCGGAGAGAGAGATCGAGAGAGAGGCGGAGAGAGAGGCAGAGCGAGAGAGGCAGAGCGAGAGAGGCAGAGCGAGAGAGGCAGAGCGAGAGAGGCAGAGCGAGAGAGGCAGAGCGAGAGAGGCGGAGCGAGAGAGGCGGAGCGAGAGAGGCGGAGCGAGAGAGGCAGAGCGAGAGGCGGAGCGAGAGAGACAGAGGCAGACAGAGGCGGACAGAGAGAGGCGGACAGAGAGAGGCGGACAGAGAGAGGCAGACAGAGAGAGGCAGACAGAGAGAGGCAGACAGAGAGAGGCAGACAGAGAGAGGCAGACAGAGAGAGGCAGACAGAGAGAGGCAGACAGAGAGAGGCAGACAGAGAGAGAGAGGCGGAGAGGGAGAGGCGGAGAGGGAGAGGGAGAGAGAGAGTCGGAGAGAGAGATCGAGAGAGAGGCGGAGAGAGAGAGGCAGAGCGAGAGAGGCAGAGCGAGAGAGGCAGAGCGAGAGAGGCAGAGCGAGAGAGGCGGAGCGAGAGAGGCGGAGCGAGAGGCGGAGCGAGAGAGAGAGAGGCAGACAGAGGCGGACAGAGAGAGGCGGACAGAGAGAGGCGGACAGAGAGAGGCAGACAGAGAGAGGCAGACAGAGAGAGGCAGACAGAGAGAGGCAGACAGAGAGAGGCAGACAGAGAGAGGCAGACAGAGAGGCAGACAGAGGCGGACAGAGAGGCGGACAGAGAGAGAGGCATAGAGGGAGAGGGAGAGAGGCGGAGAGGGAGATCGAGAGAGAGAGAGGCGGAGAGAGAGGCGGAGAGCGAGAGAGGCGGAGAGCGAGAGAGGCGGAGAGCGAGAGAGGCGGAGAGCGAGAGAGGCGGAGAGCGAGAGAGGCGGAGAGCGAGAGAGGCGGAGAGCGAGAGGCGGAGAGCGAGAGAGGCGGAGAGCGAGAGAGGCGGAGAGCGAGAGAGGCAGAGAGCGAGAGAGGCAGAGAGCGAGAGAGGCAGAGAGCGAGAGAGGCGGAGAGCGAGAGAGAGGCGGAGAATGAGAGAAAGAGAGGCGGAGAGGGAGAGAGAGGGAGAGAGAGGCGGAGAGAGGCGGAGGGAGAGGAGAGGGAGAGAGAGCAGCAGAGAGAGCGCGGCAGAGAGAGAGAGCGGAAGAGAGAGCAGAAGAGAGAGAGCGGAAGAGAGAGGAAGAGAGAGAGAGCGGAAGAGAGAGAGGCGGACAGAGAGAGGCAGACAGAGAGGCGGAGAGGGAGAGGCGGAGAGGGAGAGGCGGAGAGGGAGAGAGAGAGAGAGGCGGAGAGAGAGAGGCGGACAGAGAGAGAGAGGCGGAGAGGGAGAGAGAGGCAGAGAGGGAGAGAGGCGGAGAGAGAGATCGAGAGAGAGGCGGAGCGAGAGAGGCGGAGCGAGAGAGGCGGAGCGAGAGAGGCGGAGCGAGAGAGAGAGAGAGGCAGACAGAGAGAGGCAGACAGAGAGAGGCAGAAAGAGAGAGGCGCAGACAGAGAGAGGCGCAGACAGAGAGAGGCGCAGACAGAGAGAGGCGCAGACAGAGAGAGGCGCAGACAGAGAGAGGCGCAGACAGAGGCGCAGACAGAGAGAGGCGCAGACAGAGAGAGGCGCAGACAGAGGCGCAGAGAGAGGCGCAGACAGAGAGGCAGACAGAGGCGGAGAGAGAGAGGCGGAGAGAGAGAGAGGCGGAGAGGAGAGGCGGAGAGGGAGAGGGGGAGAGGGAGAGAGGCGGAGCGAGAGAGAGAGGCGGACAGAGAGAGGCGGACAGAGAGGCGGAGAGCGAGAGGCGGAGAGCGAGAGACGGAGAGCGAGAGACGGAGAGCGAGAGACGGAGAGCGAGAGGCAGAGAGAGAGAGGCGGAGAGAGAGAGGCAGAGAGAGAGAGGCGGAGAGAGAGAGGCGGAGAGAGAGAGGCAGAGAGAGAGAGCGGCAGAGAGAGAGAGCGGCAGAGAGAGAGAGCGGAGAGAGAGAGAGCGGCAGAGAGCGAGAGGCGGAGAGCGAGAGGCGGAGAGCGAGAGGCGGAGAGCGAGAGGCGGAGAGAGCGGCAGAGAGAGAGAGCGGCAGAGAGAGCGGCAGAGAGAGAGAGAGAGAGGCGGAGAGAGAGAGGCGGAGAGAGAGGCGGAGAGAGAGGCGGAGAGAGAGGCGGAGAGAGAGAGCGGCGGAGAGAGAGAGAGGCGGAGAGAGAGAGAGGCGGAGAGAGGAGAGGCGGAGAGGGAGAGGCGGAGAGAGAGAGGCGGAGAGAGAGAGGCGGAGAGAGAGCGGCGGAGAGAGAGCGGCAGAGAGAGCGGCAGAGAGAGCGGCAGAGAGAGAGAGCGAGAGGCGGAGAGAGAGGCGGAGAGAGAGAGGCGGAGAGAGAGAGAGAGGCGAGAGAGAGAGAGGCGCGGAGAGAGAGAGGCGGAGAGAGAGCACAGCAGAGAGAGAGAGGGGCAGAGAGGGGCAGAGAGAGAGAGGGGCAGAGAGAGAGAGGGCAGGGGAGAGAGGGGCAGGGAGAGAGAGGGGCAGGGAGAGAGAGGGGCAGGAGAGAGAGGGGCAGGGAGAGAGAGGGGCAGGGAGAGAGAGAGAGGGAGAGAGAGAGAGGGAGAGAGAGAGGGAGAGAGAGAGGGAGAGAGGGGAAGGGAGAGAGAGGAGAGAGAGAGAGAGAGGAGAGAGAGGGAGAGAGAGGGAGAGAGAAGGGAGAGAGAGGAGAGAGAGGGGAGAGAGGGAGAGAGAGGGGAGAGAGGGGAGAGAGGGAGAGAGAGGGAGAGAGAGGGAGAGAGAGGGAGAGAGAGGGAGGAGAGGGGAGAGAGAGGAGAGAGAGGGAGGAGAGGAGAGAGGGGGAGAGGGGCAGAGAGAGAGAGGGGCAGAGAGAGAGGGGCAGAGAGAGAGAGCGGCAGAGAGAGAGCGGCAGAGAGAGCGGCAGAGAGAGAGCGGCAGAGAGAGAGGCGGAGAGAGAGGCGGAGAGAGAGAGGCGGAGAGAGAGGCAGAGAGAGAGGCAGAGAGAGAGGCGGAGAGAGAGGCGGAGAGAGAGAGGCGGAGAGAGAGAGGCGGAGAGAGAGAGGCAGAGAGAGAGAGGCAGAGAGAGAGAGAGGCGGAGAGAGAGAAAGAGGCGGAGAGAGAGAGAGGCGGAGAGAGAGAGAGAGGCGGAGAGGGAGAGGCGGAGAGAGAGAGGCGGAGAGAGAGGCGGAGAGAGAGGCGGAGAGAGAGGCGGAGAGAGCGGCGGAGAGAGAGAGGCGGAGAGAGAGGCGGAGAGAGAGGCGGAGAGAGCACAGCAGAGAGAGAGCGGCAGAGAGAGAGGGGCAGAGAGAGAGAGGGCAGAGAGAGAGAGGGGCAGAGAGAGAGAGCGGAAGAGAGCGGAAGAGAGAGCGGAAGAGAGAGCGAGAGAGAGCGAGAGAGAGCGAGAGAGAGCGAGAGAGAGCGAGAGAGAGGGAGAGAGAGGGAGAGAGAGGGAGAGAGAGGGAGAGAGGCAGAGAGCGAGAGGGGCAGAGAGCGAGAGGGGCAGAGAGCGAGAGGGGCAGAGAGCGAGAGGGGCAGAGAGCGAGCGGATGAGGGAGAGAGAGGGAGAGAGAGGGAGAGAGAGGGAGAGAGGGGAGAGAGAGGGAGAGAGAGGGAGAGAGAGGGAGAGAGAGGGAGAGAGAGGAGAGAGAGGAGAGAGGCGGAGAGCGAGAGAGGCGGAGAGCGAGAGAGGCGGAGAGCGAGAGAGGCGGAGAGCGAGAGAGGCAGAGACAGAGAGGCGGAGAGCAAGCAAGAGAGGTGGAGAGCGAGAGAGGTGGAGAGCAAGCGAGAGAGGCGGAGAGCAAGAGAGGCAGAGAGCGAGAGAGGCGGAGAGAGAGAGGCGGAGAGCGAGAGAAAGAGGCGGAGAGCGAGAGAAAGATGCGGAGAGAGCGGCAGAGGGAGAGGGAGAGAGAGCGAGCGGCAGAGAGAGAGCGGAAGAGGGAGAGCGGAAGAGGGAGAGCGAATGAGAGAGCGAGCGGAAGAGAGAGCGAGCGGGAGAGAGAGAGGCGGAGAGAGAGGCGGAGAGAGAGAGAGGCGGAGAGAGAGAGACGGAGAGAGAGAGAGGCGGAGAGAGAGGCAGAGAGAGAGGTAGAGAGAGAGAGGCAGAGAGAGAGGCAGAGAGAGAGGTAGAGAGAGAGGCGGAGAGAGAGAGAGGCGGAGAGAGAGAGAGGCGGAGAGAGAGGCAGAGAGAGAGGCAGAGAGAGAGAGAGGCGGAGAGAGAGGCAGTTTGAGAGGCGGAGAGAGAGAGAGGCGGAGAGAGAGAGAGGCGGAGAGAGAGAGAGGCGGAGAGATATATATATATTATATTATATTACACACCAGGCCAGCGAGGAGAGAGAGACGCGCCCGGCCAGCGAGCAGAGAGAGACGCGCCCGGCCAGCGAGCAGAGAGAGACGCGCCCGGCCAGCGAGCAGAGAGAGACGCGCCCGGCCAGCGAGCAGAGAGATGCGCCCGGTCAGCGAGCAGAGAGAGACGCTGTCATAGAACTGACATAGCGCTCCCCGCGTCAAACCAAGACTTTTATTTTCCTGGCGAAAACCCCAAAAGACAGACATTTGCTTTGGGAAAGACCTTATGTTCATTTATATTTTGTGGTTTTAAATGCATTGTACATTGGTTAGCTTTAAATATACTTTTATTTCTTTATGTATATGTGAACTAAGATGTGTTTTGAATGTTCCTTCGTATAGAATGTACAATAGGTTTGAGTAACTTGTGATTAGGCAAAAGGGTTTTCTCTTTGTTTATTTAGCTGTTTACATGTCTGAAAGGTTGGGAGTCACTATTGTCTCAGCCAAACACTATTGGATTCCCTTTACAAATGGGTTATGTAAATCACTGTGTGTTTGGTACTGTGTGGTCAAGACTTCATCTGCATAAAGCCAGTGGACCTAAGCGAAGCCTGAAGAGGACCTGATGGAAGCCTGCAGTGGTCTTGGAACCAATCAGTAGTGTTGGGGTGGGCGGGAAGTTTGAATGTGCATTGCTGTATTTTGTATAAATATCCCTGTGAAACTTTCCATTAAGAATCCTGTTTGAACATACAGCTTTTTTGGGGTCTCATTCAGCTACGCTACCTACACTACACGCAACATCGGAGGGCACAGAGCAGCCCTCTGGAAATTCATAACGGCTCCAGGGCAAAGAGTCAGAAGCAGGTGGGTCAAGCTGCTCGAGGCGCTGAGGACGGCGCTCCCAGTAGCCGGGCTGACCGCAACGAAGGGGTGTCTGGAGAGTCAGGACAGGCGGGAAGAGAGGGGTCTCCATCACATTGGTGGCAGCGGTGTGGATAGAGGCTCTCCAACACCAAAGGCACCCCGAGATGACCAACTACACTTCTTAAAAATGCAACACCAGGAACCGGCAGCAGAGTTCCTGCGGCGATTTTGGGAGGTGCTGGCTAAAGCTAACGAATTTGGTTAAGACCAAGATGAGCTATGGTGGAAGGACTTCATCTGCCAGGAGATGTGGAGAGGCACTTCAGCGTGTTGAGGACTGTATGGAAGAGGCTTTACCAACTGATATGGCGATGTACAAGCACCAGTGGGACTTGCGGGTGACCTTTCTGGGAAAGCAGCCTCGAGGCGTATGGCTGAGGAAACTAGATGAACTGGTCCAGAGTGAGATGATGCTGGACGACGGATACAGGGCCCTGCAATGGTTTGCGTCACAAGTGCAGTCCTGGCGGCAGGATTACAGCTGCCCAGAGGGCTTTGGCTACAGCGGCCCTTGGTTGTTATATGAACAACTGACTGCAGACTACAGACTTCGGGAGTGAGTCAGAGTGGAGGACATTCGGGTGTGACGGAACCGTTCTCTTCCGCCTGTCCTGACTCTCCAGATACCCCCTTATCCAAGATCCGCCCGGCCTCTGAGTTGCTTGGAGCTCCGTGCCTCGAGCAGCCTGATCTGCTTGATCTGAACCTCTGCCTTGGAGCCTCTTAGCATTTCCAGAAGGCCACTCTGTGCCTTCTGAGGTTGAGTGTAGTATAGCGTAGTTGAAGGAGACACCAAGCGAGCTGTATGTTCCAACAGGATTCTCTCTTTATGGAAGATTTCACTGGATATTTATACAAAATACAGCAATGCACATTCAAACTTCCCACCCATCCAAACAGTTCTGATTGGTTTGTTCCAAGACCACTGCAGGTTTCCTTCAGGTCCTCTTCAGTTATAATTTGCATACCAAATGGTGAACATGTACCTAAAGTCTCTAATTACATTATGTCAGTTAGATATTTACAATAAACATTCTTTAGCCTTTAGCTCACACAACATTTACGTAATCTATTGTTGTAACACATCAGATTAAAAGACAAACACATCACAGACTTCTTGAATCAAACATGCAGCCAGATAAGCGGAAAAGCCCTGTTGCATAAATTACACAGTAGTAAAGCTTGTTTACTGGATACACAAAAACACATTTACCTACAGGAATATAAGTATATTTAAAACCAAAGCTATGCCATTTACACTAAACTAATTTAAACTAAAACCAAACAATGTAAAATATATTTAGAATCACATGATATAAATGAACATAAAGTCTCTTGGTGTTAAGAAGCAGGGAGCGCTACGTCAGTTCCATGACATCGGGGATATAGAGAGATGGCTTAATATCTCAGAGGTACCCGGACTGCACTCTGATTTACATTCCCTGATTATCCAGGAATGGGAGCTGGAGGTGGCCTACTAGCAGCTGCTCGACTCCGCTCAGCAGCAGGCCCTGGAACCTCTGGATGGGGACAGTGATATGGTGCTGGCCAAACTGCGGACCACAGCGCTGCATTCCTCTGGTCTCAGCCGCCAAGGACAAGACGATCACTGGCAGACGATGGTGGATGAGACAGCGGTCTCCACTGGTGTGACCCAGCAGGATGGTTGGGCACTTTTAAAAGAGGACATTGGGTGAACCTGAAGTCCGTTGTGGGGATGTGGAGCAGATGGCCCCACTTGGCACCAATGTGCTCCCAGCCAAGGATGGCTGAGGGAGCTGGAACGCCTGGATATGGCGGTAACAGAGGCCTGGGACTGTCTGGCAGAAGGAGCGGACAGTCTGGACTGGGCAGAGGAACCTGAGGAAATGGAGCCGGAGGTGCTTCTACGTTTTCCCGTCCTGCCCGTCGTGGAAGAAGTGGCGATGTTGCACCAAGTACTGCAGGTGCTAAATTGCCAGGATGAGCCTGGGGTTTCCCAAGTCATCATGCCTGAGCAACCGACAGATGGGTCCGGGTGGACCTCTCCATCTCCACTGCGAGTGGAGGATGCCTTCCCCCCCATCCCCTTCAGCGGACACTACCCCAGTGTCCATCTCCCCAGCAGAAGTGCTGGCAACAGGGCAGAGCGCCGCTGGCCTCTGCCCACCCCCTAATGTAGGGACAGAGTCCAGAAAATAGTGAATGCCAGGTGTCTCCCCAGCTTGAGAGGGCAGGCGCACAAGAGGTTATGGGCGGCCAATTGTTTGCAGAGGAGCCCACAGACTATCTGACCATCCCCTCCTCACTCAAGCAGCCAAGCAAGATTTGGAGAGCTGATACAGGCGGCCTCACTCCCCAATGGCGGTTTGTGATGCCACGAGTGGAGACAACTGTTCTTGAACTACCTGTGCGGAGGGCATCGGTCACCCCATGTTCCCCTCCGCTGCTGACTGGAGCACCAGGAAGGGGTGCAGTTGACACATTGTTTACCCGGGATGTTGATACCCTGAGAGAAGGTACAGGCGGTACCTCATCTCAGCAGCGCTCCATTTCCCCAGGAGGGGGCGCAGGCAAGGTGGCGCACCCGCAACACGCCAGGGGCCCAGGAAAGTTGCTCGACATCCCACTAAGGCTGTTAGTTTCCCGGAGCCAGGACAGGTGGAGAAGCTCAGGGGCTCGCCTCCTCCCAAAAGACTATGGACCAAGGTATGGACTATTTCTCCAACGACCCTTAGTCGACCCATTGGGGTCCAACCGTGGTCGGACTTCTTTGAGGAAGGGGAGATATGTCAGAGAACTGCCATAGCACTCCCCGTGTCAAAACCAAAGACTTATCTCCCATGGCGAAACCCCCAAAAGACACAGACATTTGCTTTGGGAAAGACTTTATGTTCATTTATATTGTGTGGTTTTAAATGTATTGTACATTGCTTGGTTTTCGTTTAAATATACTTTTATTTCTTTACGTAAATGTGAACTAAGATGTGTTTTGAAGGTTCTTTCGTATAGATTTTTTGCGCGTAGCGTTAAGCGTTATCGCGCGAAAATTAACAGTGGCATTCCGATCCGAACGCATTTTCTCATCTGTCCGAAAATAACGTTCGTAAAAACGATGCGCAAAACGAAGAGTAATACGCGCGCAGTAACGTAGCGCACGTAAATCTGTGTGCAGACTGTTTTTTTGCGGGATTCAGCCAATCAGAATTAAGAACCTTAATTGACATCAATTTACCTTAATTGACTCACTTAAGTTTTTTCGCCTGTCAAAGTCAATCTGAGTATATATGCTGCATCAATAATAAAAACACGCAGGAATTCACACATTTATTGTTTGGGTATGCGTTGAACGTGTAACTATACTGTGTCATGGAGCTGACGTGGCACTCCACGATTCAAACCCAAAGAGACTTTATGTGCATTTATATCGTGTGATTTTAAATATATTTTACATTGTTTGGTTTTAGTTTAAATTAAGTTTAGTGTAAAATGGCGTAGCTTTAGTTTTAAATATACTTATATTTCTGTAGGTAAAAATGTGTTTTTTTAAAGATACTACCTGCAGCGAGTTCAAATGCTTTCTTTCGTATAGATCAGGGCTCAAAATTTCATGTCCCAAGCTACTAACCAGGCCATAAAGGTTACTCGCCACCAGTTGCTCCATCTAACCCCTACCCAGCCTTTAACTCTGCCCCTAAACACACAAAATAATTTATTGTGCTGCCTGTGTGTGCATTTCCACTCGCCCTCACTTAATTTCCACTCGCCAAATGCTAGTAGGCGAGTGGAAATTTTGAGCCCTGGTATAGATTGTAAAATAGGTTTGAGTAACTTGTGATTAGGCAAAAGGGTTTTCTCTTTGTTCATCTGCTATCTGTTTACATGTCTCAGAGGTTGGGAGTCACCATTGTCTCAGCCAAAACCTAACGGATTTCCTTTACAATAGATTATGTAAATGATGTGTGATAAGAAGAAAGAGCAATGTTTATTGTAAATCTGACATAATGTAATTAGCATTTTAGTAGGTCAATGTTGGTCATTTATGCAAATTATGGCTGTTGGATCTCAGCATAAATTGTGGCGTTTTTGTTCATTAAAGCTCAGAGAGAGAGAGAATCCTGTTTTAAAGCATACAGCCACGTCTGGTGTTTTATTCAGCTACGCTACACTACACTCAACCTCAGAAGGCACAGAGCGGCCTTCTGGAAATTCTGGAAAACGGCTCCAGGGCAGAGAAACAGAAGCAGGCGGGTCAAGCTGCTCGAGGCGCTGAGGACAGCACTCCCAGTAGCTGGGCTGACAGCAACGAAGGGGTGTCTGGAGAGTCAGGACAGGTGGAAGAGAACGGTTCCGTCACATACTGTGCTGTATTTTTTTTTTTTCATGCTGGTGTTTTTCGTTTCGGCCAGAACGTTCAGATTTGCAGTTACCACCAGCTTTTGAAAGACGTTACAATTATGTGCGCAAACGTCATTCGTAGGAAGTTGCGCATCGATTGTAATACCATCCGCCTACCAGTGCAAGAACGAATTTGCGCTCACAATGTTAAGTATAGGACGTGCACAGTTCATCACGCTTGCGCAGGTCCATCTGTGTTAAACGTTAACACGCATTGTTTGCGCGAACGTTGTAATACGATGTTCAGCGCAAAGGGTTTTGCCCTTCGCTCAAATGCACATTTGCGAGCGCAAAACCAAATGCGCGAGGAATGTAACAGGACCCTGTGTGTGGTCACTGTGGGGTCAAGACTTCATCTGCATAAAGCCAGTGGACCTAAGTGAAGCCTGAAGAGGACCTGAAGGAAGCCTGCAGTGGTCTTGGAACCAACCAATCAGAACTGCTGGGGTGGGTGGGAAGTTTGAATGTGCATTGCTTTATGTTGTATAAATATCCCTGTGAAACCTTCCATAAAGAGAGAATCCTGTTTGAACATACAGCCTGTCTGGTGTCTCATTCAGCTACGCTACCTACACTCAACATCAGAAGGCACAGAGCGGCCGTCTGGACATTCATAGCGGCTCCAGGGCAGAGAATCAGAAGCAGGCGGGTCAAGCTGCTCGAGGCGCCGAGGACGGCGCTCCCAGTAGCCGGGCTAACCACAACTAGGGGGTGTCTAGAGAGTCAGGACAGGCGGGAGAGAGGGGTTCCAGTCACAGATGCGTCTGGCCAGCGAGCAGAGAAAAACGCATCCGGCCAGCGAGCAGAGAGACGCGTCTGGCCAGCGAGCAGAGAGAGACGCGTCTGGCCAGCGAGCAGAGAGAGACGCGTCTGGCCAGCGAGCAGAGAGAGACGCGTCTGGCCAGCGAGCAGAGAGAGACGCGTCTGGCCAGCGAGCAGAGAGAGAGACGCGTCTGGCCAGCGAGCAGAGAGAGACGCGTCTGGCCAGCGAGCAGAGAGAGACGCGTCTGGCCAGCGAGCAGAGAGAGACGCGTCTGGCCAGCGAGCAGAGAGAGACGCGTCTGGCCAGCGAGCAGAGAGAGACGCGTCTGGCCAGCGAGCAGAGAGAGACGCGTCTGGCCAGCGAGCAGAGAGAACGCGTCCGGCCAGCGAGCAGAGAGAGACGCGTCCGGCCAGCGAGCAGAGAGAGACGCGTCCGCCAGCGAGCAGAGAGAGACGCGTCCGGCCAGCGAGCAGAGAGAGACGCGTCCGGCCAGCGAGCAGAGAGAGACGCGTCCGGCCAGCGAGCAGAGAGAGACGCGTCCGGCCAGCGAGCAGAGAGAGACGCGTCCGGCCAGCGAGCAGAGAGAGACGCGTCCGGCCAGCGAGCAGAGAGAGACGCGTCCGGCCAGCGAGCAGAGAGAGACGCGTCCAGCCAGCGAGCAGAGAGAGACGCGTCCGGCCAGCGAGCAGAGAGACGCACACCCGGTCAGCTAGCAGAGACTGTCAGCAGCTTTGCATATTCCTCATGGAGCGCCTGCTCACACGATAGAAAGTTCTTACCGTTGAATGATGAATACTGGTTTTCCGTCCCTCCACTGCTGGAAGAAAGAAGCAGCATTAAAACATAGCAGCCGCGGTAACAAGGGTCGAGGAGCGGAGCTCAGAATACTCACAAAACAACCTCATTATCATTAGAGCCTGACAGGCTCCGCCTACAGCTGGACACATTCAGAATGTCCTGGTTCTCCTCAATCGCGTCCAGCGGCACAAAACCATCTGCGGACACAGATAAGGCCATCTTAATGCGGAATCTGACAGGAAAGTGACCCCCATCCTCGCATACTGCGCAGCCGACACAAGAGTGACCCCTCCCTCCCATACTGTGCGGCCGACACGAGAGTGACCCCCCTCCCATACTGCGCGGCCGACACGAGAGTGACCCCCCATACTGCGCGGCCGACACGAGAGTGACCCCCCCATACTGCGCGGCCGACACGAGAGTGACCCCCCTCCCATACTGCGCGGCCAACACGAGTGTGACCCCCCTCCCATACTGCGCGGCCAACACGAGTGTGACCCCCCTCCCTGTGATGGGACGCCGTCTCTTCCCGTCTGTCCTGGCTCTCCAGATACCCCCTTACCAGGATCAGCCCGACCTCTGAGTTGCTCGGAACTCAGTGCCTCGAGCAGCCTGATCCACAGCTCCAGACCTGCTTGTTCTGAACTCCTGCCTTGGAACCTCTTTGCATTTTGAGAATGCCGCTCCATGCCTTCTGAGGGGGATTATAGCTGTAGCGTAGCTGAGACACCAGGCAGGCTGTATGTTCACACAGGATACACACTGGCCATTTCACATGGCCTGCTTTTATTTGGTTCAGATAACAGTTAACATTCCCGCCCCCCAGACATTAAGGCACCGCCATTCAGCAGTTCCCCATCAGGTCCTCTCAGAGTGCAAGCTCTTGAGCAGGGGCTTTTCTGGTAGTGTTCTATGTGTTTAACTTGCATGTATATTGGTTATCCTGTCTTTCCCATTGTACAGCGCTACGGTACATGGTGGTGCCTTATAATTAACTGTACCTGCAGTCATACAGAGCACAGGTCCTTGTTTGGGGGGGATTCCAGAGGAGCAGCGGCAATCCAGGGGTACCGTTTGATAGCTCGGGCCCCTAGGGTGTCACAGTCCAAAAAGCGCCCAGATCTGGGGGTAGGGGCACGAATGGCAGCATATAGTAAATATCCCCCTTGGATGCCGCATGGTCAGGGCTGCTTAAGCTCCTGGGGTCAAGAAAGGCTCAGCAAAGTGGGTTCCCAACAGAGCTCCCTCCTGAAAATCACAACGGTAGCTCGCCTGAGGATCATCCCACGTTTGAAAAATCACCCCACTGGAGCAGTTAGTTTTCGGGGCGCAGACGTTTAAAGTTTCTGCAGATGTCTCTGTTACAGTCAATGAGGTGCATTCCAGGAATGGGATTGGTTGGCCCTTCTAGCTCCTTGGATGGTGATTTGCTGGGGTTTCAAACCCAGCTCAGGCTTTCAATCCCAGGTTAACCCTGGTGTCGGATAACACAGCGAGCATAAGGGACAGGTTTACAGGCATTTTGATTACGTGCTGATGGGGGGGGGGTCACAAAACACCCCTTTAAACACTAATAGACAAATAGCTTAACTGAGGGGAATAGCAGAGGAGCGAGGGGTTAATACAGTCCATAAAGGGGAAAAAAGTGGATCTATATCCTTAATACCCTTATACCACATGGTTTAAATCAGGACTTCGAGCTTTGTCATTCATGAAATATGTTCATAGAAAATATATATATATATATTTTTTTTTATTTAAGATTGTCCAAATACTTCTTTTATTCTTATTCTTTTCCCTTTGTTTTTGCACTTTTTATTAAGTCCCACGTCCTATTCACTACAACATTGGTTTTGATTATATACTTCAATACTACAAATTCCTAAGTTTTACTTCTGTTTCTATTTGCGGCTGGATAGCGCTTCATTTGTGACACATGATAATTTGTACCCACACTTCCCTTCCCCCTTTTTTTTCCCATATTAATAAACACTTTGTGTCCATTCCACCAAAGTTTATATTAATCACCCCACTGCTAAATTTCGCAGCTATACACCCCTATCTTGGCATCAGCCTTTAAAGGGTAAGCTTTACTATATAATATTATATATTATTTCCCTGATACATGAGCACATAATTCATTTTATACCTTTATATAGTTTTATGCCTAGCACTCTCAACCTCTAATTTATATATATTTTTTATTTATCTACAACACTTTTCACCTGCCAGGAACCCATAAATGATGCTTTTTTTCACTTTTATGGATCTGTTAAATAATCTTATAATTATGAACACGTTCTTTGTTATGTTAACTTTTCTTTTTTTTTGCATTTTTAGAATTTAACCTATTAAATACGGTCTATCTCATCTCGATTAGTTTAGATTCCTGGCTAATTACTTTTCATGTTTGATCCTATACATACGCAAACATTGCGGTTCAAGAGAGCCTTCACGCTGGTTTTATTCCGTATTCCATTAGCATACCAGCTTGGAATAGAATTAGTGCCATAAGTTTTTACTCCAGAGTTCATTCAGGAATTTCTACGGCTATTTTAATTTTGTAATACAATTTTAATTGCGCTATTTAAGCGACACATACACGATAATCTTAAAGTTCGTCTCGCTTTTAACTCCCACTACCCTCATATCATTACGGATCCATGACACTTCTGGATTTGCATCGCCACATTTGGGGTTCTATATATATATTAAACAATTTAGTATGTCATGCACTTTCGTTATCAGATTTTTATACTCCTTTTCGCTGGTTATTCGGCATCCTTTTAGCTTGGTACGTCAGACCCCCTACTCTCTTTCCTGGGTTATTGCTTGAATCAATTTCTAATTTTCTGTCTGTTTGATCATTTATATCTAATGATAATAACAAAATGTATTGTTTTAATTTGTATTGTTTAAATGCGTCCTCTTTTTAATGTTTACAATATAAATGCTCTTTTGCACAGATAAGTATCTTTTTGAATGCATTCCTTTTATTCACATGGAAGACATACATACTAATTGTGATTTTTCAGATGGGATAATTTGAAGACGCTCCCTGTTCTTAATCTCGATCTCTTTTTCTGGCTATATATACAGTCTGGTTTGTATTAGGCATTACACCTACTGACGAAGCGAAGCATCTCGCGAAACGCGTATAGGTGTTTAATCTACTATTCTGTTTTACCTATTTTTTAATAAATTGCCTTTAAATCAACGTTTGGAATCCAGTTTTTACTGGAGCGGCGAGACTGCAAATCCTGAGGGAAATCCGGCATCCCATCTAATATTGCCGGCTGCCTGGAGAATCGAGTGTCTGACTTACACACACAAAAATGGGAGTGTATTTCAGTTCTTCTTTCACTGTGTGGAGGAATTATTACGCTATGGTAGCGTTTTCTGCTTATTTTTAAAAGGTGCACAGAAAGAAATAAAGAAAACATTATCTGAAGGACGCGCTGTCTCTATCGTTAATACAGTCTCTGAGCAAGGGGTTCCGTGACAACGATACATTTAAACCCACACAATATAAATGAACATAAGGTCTTCCCCAAAGCAACGGTCTATGTCTTTTGGGGGTTTCGCCATGGAAATAAGTCTTGGGGTATGACGCGGGGGAGCACTATGTCAGTTCCATGACACTCCCACACTGCGCAGCCGAAACTAGAGTGACCCCCCATACTGCACGGCCGACACGAGAGTGACCCCCCATACTGCATGGCTGACACGAGAGTGACCCCCTCCTCGCACTGCATGGCCGACACGAGAGTGACCCCCCCACCCACACTGCATGGCTGACACGAGAGTGACCCCCCTCCTCACACTGCGTGGCCGACACGAGTGACCCCCCCTCCCATACTGCGCGGCCGACACGAGAGTGACCCCCTCCCATACTGCGCGGCCGACACAAGAGTGACCCCCCTCCCATACCGCGCAGCCGATACAAGAGTGACCCCCTCCCATGCTGTGCGGCCGACACGAGAGTGACCCCATCCCACACTGGGCGGCTGACACGAGAGTGACCCCTCTCCTCACACTGCGTGGCCGACACGAGTGACCCCCCTCCTCGCACTGCGTGACCGACACGAGTGACCCCCTCCTATATTGTGCGGCCGACACGAGCGTGACCCCCATCCCATACTGCATGGCTGAGACGAGAGAGACCCCCCTCCTTTACTGCGTGGCTGACACGAGAGTGATCCCCCTCCTCGCACTGCACAACCGACACGAGAGTGACCCCCCTCCTCGCACTGCGTGGCCGACACGAGTGACCCCCCTCCTATACTGCGCGGCTGACATGAAAGTGACCCCCCCCTCCTCGCACTGCGTGGCAGACACGAGTGACCCCCCACCTATACTGCACGGCTGACACGAGAGTGAACCCCCTCCTTGCACTGCGTGACTGACACAAGAGTGACCACCCTCCTCACACTGCGTGGCCGACATGAGTGACCCCCCTCCCATACTGCACGGCCGACATGAGAGTGACCCCCTCCTCGCAATGCACAACCGACATGAGTGTGACCCCCCTCCTTGCACTGCGTGGCCGACACGAGAGTGACCCCCTCCCACACTGCGCGGCTGACATGAGAGTGACCCCCCTCCTCGCACTGCACAACTGACACGAGAGTGACCCCCCTCCCACACTGCACAGCTGACACGAGAGTGACCCCCCTCCCACACTGCACGGCTGACACGAGAGTGACACCCCTCCCATACTGCATGGCTGAGACGAGAGAGACCCCCCTCCTATACTGCACGGCTGACACGGGAGTGACCCCCTCCTCGCACTGTGTGGCCGACACGAGTCACCCCCCTCCCATACTGTGTGGCCGACACGAGAGTGACCCCATCCCATACTGCATGGCTGAGACAAGAGAGACCCCCCCTCCTATACTGCGCGACTGACACGAGAGTGACCCCCCCTCCCATACTGTGGGGCCGACACAAGAGAGACCCCCCCTCCTGTGCTGCAGAACCTAGGGAAGGGATTTCTGTTACTATAGAGTGCAGGGTCCTTATGAGAGTGCGGTCACTGTATCGAGAGTGTTGAGCGCACGTCTAGCTCAGTAAGATTGAAACCTTACAATTTCCTCGGTGGTTCCGTGCGAGCCATTTCCCCGCCGGGCAGCCCATGGTCTGAATGATTTCCACCATATCTCCCTGTGTCATGGCCAGCGCTTCCTTTCCGCCCTTGACATTCTTCTTCACGGTGGCCGAGTAAATGGCAATTTCCGAGCCGGTTATCTGATCGCAGAGAGAGACACATGTTTATACAATAATGGAACCAGTGGCGACTCGAAGAACAATATACATGGGGGGGGGAACATAGGATACCAGTCAAAAGTGGAGGGGGGGGCAATAATAATTTTCACCACTAAATCGCTGAAAAAATTAAATTTGTATAAATATATATATATTTCCATAAACCCAGAGTAATGAGGTGCTATCAATAATGAGGTGCAATGAGTAAAGAGGTGCATTGAGTAAAGAGGTGCAATGAGTAATGATGAGGTGCAATGAGTAATAATGAGGTGCAATGAGTAATAATGAGGTGCAATGAGTAATAATGAGGTGCAATGAGTAATGCAGTGCAATGAGTAAAGAGGTGCAATGAGTAAAGAGGTGCAATGAGTAATGAGGTGTGTGACGGAACCGTTCTCTTCCACCTGTCCTGACTCTCCAGATACCCCCTTATCCAAGATCAGCCCAGCCTCTGAGTTGCTTGGAGCTCAGTGCCTCGAGCAGCCTGATCTGCAGCTCCAGATCTGCTTGATCTGAACCTCTGCCTTGGAGCCTCTTTGCATTTCCAGAAGGCCGCTCTGTGCCTTCTGAGGTTGAGTGTAGTGTAGCGTAGTTGAAGGAGACACCAGGCGAGCTATATGTTCCAACAGGATTCTCTCTTTATGGAAGATTTCACCGCATATATATATAAAATACAGCAATGCACAAACGTCCCACCCATCCAACCATTCTGATTGGTTGGTTCCAAGACCACTGCAGGTTTCCTTCAGGTCCTCTTTGTGACGGAACCATTCTCTTCCACCTGTCTTGCCTCTCCAGACACCCCTTCGTTGTGGTCAGCCCAGCTACTGGGAGCGCTGTCCTCAGTGCCTCGAGCAGCTTGACCTGCCTGCTTCTGTTCCTCTGCCCTGGAGCCGTTAGGAATTTCCAGAAGGCCGCTCGGTGCCTTCTGAGGTTGAGTGTATAGTGTAGCATTGCTGAAATTAAAAAAGGATTCTCTCTCTGTCTCAGTCTCAGAGTTCTGACTTTTAATGAACAAAAACGCCACCATTTATGCTGAAATCCAACAGCCATATTTTGCATAAATGACGTACATCGTCCTACTAAAATGCTAATTAGATATTTACAATAAACATTGTTTACATTCTTTAGCCTTTAGCTCACACAACATTTGCATAACCTATTGTTCTAACATCAGATTAAAAGACAAACACTATCACAGACTTCTTGAATCAAATATGCAGCCAGATAAGGGGAAAAGCCCTGTTGCATAAATTACACAGTAGTAAAGCTTGTTTACTGGCTACACAAAAAAACATTTACCTACAGGAATATAAGTATATTTAAAATGAAAGCTACGCCATTTACACTAAACTAATTTAAACTAAAACCAAACAATGTAAAATATATTTAAAATCACACGATATAAATGAACAAAGTCTCTTGGGGTTTGAAGCGTGGAGCATTACGTCAGTTCCATGACATATGTCCCCCCTTCCCAGAACGGCAGGGCAATCTTCGATCCCAAACGGATCGCTTGCCACTGTCGAGACTTCTCACGGTGTCCCTTTTCTGCGCCATCTTCAAAGTTCCAGGGTGCGGGCACATAAGCAAAGTCAGCGGTGTCTGACGGTCGCCACAGGGTATGCCTGGGTGTGGGTCCATAGTTCTGGGGTAAGAGGCAAGCCAACCCTCTTGTCCAGTGCTCCCAAGGACTCACCGCACTAGTGTCTGCCAGGCAACAGGCCACCAGTCACAAAACGTTTGCTAGTGGGCACACTGGAATTCCCAACATCTTTCTGTCTCCAGGACTGCAGACACAGGACCAAGACACAGTTAGCAGTCCCAGTCCCCAATCTCTCCTTCGGGTGATACCCCCCCGAACATTTAGCAGGGGTCCAGCCCGCGGCAATCCCCACAATCCCAAAAGGGCGCAATTCTTCCTGGGACCAGGAACTTGGTAGTCTCTCAGGGTAGTCACTCACCGTTTATGCTGGTCTTCTGGGCAGGTAAGAAGAGGTTCCCTCTCTGGTAGCACCTTGGGTCATAGGGCTGGAGTGCTGGGGGGGGTCTCCATCTTCGTTGGGGACAAGGCACACTCTGATGTCAGCACAGCATCCACCTCCAGCAATACTGGGTACAATCGCTCCTCTATGCCAAATATAACAGGGGCAATGCCTTGACTCCCTGTTGAGTGCTGGCAGCTTGTGCCAGGGACAACTCATGTTGGAGCTGTTGGCACTGTGCTCGTGTCCTTTCGAGCTCAGTCTGCAGGTGGCCTGGTGCTCCTGCTCCAATATACCTAATTGATGTGTCAGATGGCTCACCTCCATCTCGCTTGCCTTGGTTTGAGCGAGGCTCTCCTTCAGAGCTGTGTCTGCTTCTAGTAGCTGGTGTTGGCACAGCTGGAGTTGGTTCTGAAGCAGCTGTATTTCCTCCTCCTGCTCCCAGGCCCATGCCTGAATAGTATCCCGGGAGAGCTGTGTCTGCTCTAATTCCTGCTCGCAGTTCTCCAGGCGAATTTTAAAAGAGGTCATTTCTATGTGTAGAGCAGCTCCAGTTCGCCGCTCAGCCTCCAGCTGCTCGATCATTACACGGGAGCCGCGCTCCAGCTCCGCTGTCTGCGCCTGAGCCCCACTGAGCTCCGTGTGTAGGTTGAGGGTTGAGTCCTCACAGGCCTGCGGCTGGGCCGACAATTGTTGTATGGTGGCTGCCTGTTCTTGCACTTCCATGCAGCGACCATCTCTCTCCACCATGACAGCTCGGAGCTCATTTTGATGGTTCTGTAATGTCTCTGTCAGGGCCATTAGCTGTGCCCGAGCAGTAAGCAATTCAGCCTGTAACAAGCTGACCAGATTGTCCATGGTCAGTGAGGCCCCAGCTCTGAGGGGAACAGCCTGGGTGCCAGTCTCTCGGGTGCCCTGATACTGCCCGCTGGGAGATGGCTTAATGCAGTAATCCCCGGGCTGTGACGGCATTTTGCTTTGGTCTGCTTTGGCTCGGCCACCTCTCTTTTTCTTCCGCTTACCACTGGCTGGTGGGGGGAGGCTTCCTCCAGGGGTCTTGTAGCTGGGCTGCAGTCTGCAAACATTTTAAGTCTATTTCAAGTGCCCATTCCTCAGACGTGAGTCCCTTCAGCACGGACCAACAGGCAGAGTCCTCATACACGTCCAGGTAGTGCCCCTGGATGCTGCACAATTCCACATGTCTGGCAGCTTGTTGACTGCCATAATTGTCTCCCCCATTAAAGCGTATCCATGCAGGGCCAGGACCGCGGAACACATAGCCCGGGGGAAGCTTCTCGTCAGTTTCCCAATCCTCCTCACTCCCACATTGCATCAAGTCCTCATATTTGCACTCTAGATCGAGTGCGGCACGCAGCCAGTGCACCAACTGGTCTCCATGGCTCGCAGTAGGCTGAGGCCCCAACACTTGGGGTCTCCACAGCTGAATGTCCTGTGTGATTCTCTGCTCATAAGGAATAAATGAGCGGTCCTGCTCCATAGTCCTCTGTAGACGGTTTTCTTTCACCGCAGGCAAAAACCTCTGCGGTCTCTCTCAGGGGGGCACATCTCCACTCGCTCCGGGTTGCACCACACTTGTGCCTTTGACCCTTACTTCAGTAGCTGTTCCATCCACAGCTCTCCAGCAGGTCCATCAGGGTGTCCTGCTTGCAGGCTGTATAGTTGGCCATCTAGGGGTGTATTGGTGTTGGAGAGCCTCTATCCACACCGCTGTCAGCCAATGTGACGGAACCATTCTCTTCCGCCTGTCCTGACACCCCCTTGCCAAGATCAGCCCACCTCTGAGTTGCTTGGAGCTCAGTGCCTCGAGCAGCCTGATCTGCAGCTCCAGATCGGTTTTATCTGAACCACTGCCTTGGAGCCTCTTTGCATTTCCAGAAGGCCGCTCTGTGCCTTCTGAGGTTGAGTGTAGTGTAGCGTAGTTGAAGGAGACACCAGGTGAGTTGTATGTTCCAACAGGATTCTCTCTCTTTATAGAAGATTTCACCGGATATTTATACAAAATACAGCAATGCACATTCAAACTTCCCACCCATCCAACCGTTCTGGTTGGTTGGTTCCAAGACCACTGCAGGTTTCCTTCAGGTCCTCTTCAGTTATAATTTGCATACCAAATGGTGAACATGTACCTAAAGTCTCTAATTACATTATGACAGTTAGATATTTACAATAAACATTCTTTAGCCTTTAGCTCACACAACATTTACGTAATCTATTGTTCTAACACATCAAATTAAAGACAAACACTATCCCAGACTTCTTGAATCAAACATGCAGCCAGATAAGGGGAAAAGCCCTGTTGCATAAATTACACAGTAGTAAAGCTTGTTTACACAAAAACACATTTACCTACCAGGAATATAAGTATATTTAAAGCTAAAGCTATGTAATTTACACTAAACTAATTTAAACTAAAACCAAATAATGTAAAATATATTTAAAATCACACAATATAACTGAAAATAAAGTCTCTTGGGGTTTGAAGTGTGGAGTGCTACGTCAGTTCCATGACAAAGTGCAATTAGTAATGAGGTGCAATGAGTAATGCAGTGCAATGACTAATGCGGTGCAATGAGTAATGAGGTGCAATCAATAACAAGATGCAATGAGTAATGAGGTGCAATGAGTAATGAGGTGCAATGAGTAATGAGGTGCAATCAGTAATGAGGTGCAATCAGTAATGAGGTGCAATCAGTAATGAGGTGCAATGAGTAATGCGGTGCAATGAGGTGCAATCAATGAGGTGCAGTGAGTAATGAGGTGCAGTGAGTAATGCGGTGCAATCAATAATGTGGTGCAAGGAGTAATGCGGTGCAAGGAGTAATGAGGTGCAAGGAGTAATGAGGTGCAAGGAGTAATGAGGTGCAAGGAGTAATGCGGTGCAAGGAGTAATGAGGTGCAAGGAGTAATGAGGTGCAAGGAGTAATGAGGTGCAAGGAGTAATGAGGTGCAATTAATGCGGTGCAGTGAGTAATGCGGTGCAGTGAGGTGCAATCAATGAGGTGCAGTGAGTAATGAGGTGCAGTGAGTAATGAGGTGCAGTGAGTAATGAGGTGCAGTCAGTAATGAGGTGCAGTCAGTAATGAGGTGCAGTCAGTAATGAGGTGCAGTCAGTAATGAGGTGCAGTGAGTAATGAGGTGCAGTGAGTAATGAGGTGCAATCAATGAGGTGCAGTGAGTAATGAGGTGCAGTGAGTAATGCGGTGCAATCAATAATGCGGTGCAATCAATAATGCGGTGCAATCAATAATGCGGTGCAATCAGTAATGCGGTGCAATCAGTAATGCGGTGCAATCAGTAATGCGGTGCAAGAAGTAATGCGGTGCAAGGAGTAATGCGGTGCAGGGAGTAATGCGGTGCAGTGAGTAATGCGGTGCAGTGAGGTGCAATCAATGAGGTGCAGTGAGTAATGAGGTGCAGTGAGTAATGAGGTGCAGTGAGTAATGAGGTGCAATCAATAATGAGGTGCAGTAAGTAATGAGGTGCAGTGAGTAATGAGGTGCAGTGAGTAATGAGGTGCAATGAATAATGCGGTGCAATGAGTAATGAGGTGCAATGAGTAATGAGGTGCAATCAATGCGGTGCAATGAATAATGAGGTACAATCAATAATGCGGTGCAATGAGTTATGCGGTGCAATGAGTAATGCGGTGCAATGAGTAAATGAAAGAGAACCAGGCCAGAAGATGGTCGCCGTTATGAGCCAGGCGGCCATCTTGTTCAGAATATTGGTTCACTTGAAAATAACTAGGTAGATTTTAGTTGAAACTAGAATGAAGCATACATAGAAATTTAGGAATGTGTTAGATTAGCAGAAAAGCAATTAAAATTGAGGAAGATCCGGGCTGTTCCTGGCACAGAGGGACAGGATGAGAAATGGATACACAAGGTCACAGAGGCCTGCAGCGAGACAAAGAAGAGCGTAGAAAACAGACCAGGTCTTATCTACAACAAATAAACAGGCTCTAGGGAGGTGGGCATAGGCCGGATTGAGCGAAGCAGCAAATCATCTTCTGTCAAACTAACATGAAGTTTGCCAATTTACGGCCAATGTATGGAATGTCTTTGTAATTGACCAAGGGAGGTACTAACCCACGTGGGGTGGGATAGTGTCACAGGGAGGTGGGTTAATTGGGATGTACCTAATTATGTATTCGGGGTATAAGACCCTTGTCGGGGGGAGTTCGGGGCTCACTCTTTGCGATTCAATCCTGTGTGAGCATTCTGTGTGACGTCACAATAAAGTTTGCCTTTCCTGAAGAGACTCGTGTTCAGACAATCCTTGCTCGTGTCCGGTCCGGCCTCGTCCCGAGTGAACCTAGCAGATTCCGGTAACATTTCTTGGGGGCTCGTGAGCCGGGATACGGGCCCTTGCCGGCACGGCACGACTGCTGGACACTGTAGCGGTTGACTGCAGGTGCGAGTGATCCCGTCGGTTGGGCGTCCGTTGAAGGTGAGCTGACATCTGCAGGCGCCAAGCAGGATTTCCTGTTCAGTGGACCTCGTCTCGTCCAAACGGACCCCGGCCCGGGAAGCTGGGACACCACCGAGTCTGAGGAAACAGCGAGCAGCGCGGCGATAGGTAAAGTGTCTTCTATGTTTGTATGTGTATCAGAGATACCGGTATAAAGGGAAAACGTCCGACCATAGTCGGATAAGGAGACCCACGGCTACGGTCTCGTTGACATACCGAACCCGCCACCGACAGCACGGACAAGCAAAGGAGCCAGAGTGGCTAGCACGTGTCTGAACCCGGGGGATCGGATGTTAACCAAAGGATAGTTCTGTATTAGAGGGAGAGGGTAGCCACGTGGAGTTGCATAATTGTAGTCAGTGTTTGTAAATAGAGCTTCTGCACATGGACAAGGAAAGGAGGAGGGATTTCTGTGACTGGGCTGAGAGCCCTGAGTCAGTGCTAGGGTGTACGTCGTGTAGTGAAGGGGACCAATTGAGGTCAGCGGTAGCTGCAGCGGAAGTGGTGCCGGGTGGGTAGATTACCCATAGGCAAATTGGAATTGCAGACGGGAGTGTTGTTATAGAACGGGCTGCACATAGTCACAAGCAGACAAGAGTTAGAGTTCAATCAATTAGGTATAAGGAGCCACGAGGAGGGACGGCGTGCCCTCAGCTAGTAGAGAGAGTAGAATTGTTTATGTATTGTTTTGTGCTGAATGTATCTGGTACAAGTACGTGCTGTGAATGCTGAGAGTGCTGTGAGTGATTGCTTTCTCGCTAGGCGAGTAGGCGCTCAAACTTGAGAGTGGACTCCCAAGGTACGTTTCCGGTTCAGGCGACTGCAACCGGCTACTGACAGAGGAAGCGAATACGATATATATGAATTGTTGACGGAGTACCAGACAGTAAATTTTAAGTGTTTTGTGCTAAAAGTAATATTTGCATTGTGAGAAGGTCACCGCCCTTAAGAGTAACAATGGGCAACGGGTCGTCCAAACCCAAGAAGGTTAAGAAGGGTGAGACACCCTTGGAGTATATGGTGCGGAATTTTGAAGTGTTGTATGCAACACATGATTATGGTGTGGAATTGAGTAAAGAGAAGTTGAAATTAATGTGTACCATAATATGGCCACTGCTGGTTCCAGACTGGCCAGAGCAGGGGTCTATGGACCCGGAGTTAATACAGAGAGTGCACTCCCAAGTAACCGGGAAATGCGGACATCCTGAACAGTACCCATATATAGATATATGGAGGTATTGTGTAAAAGATAAGTCATTTTATAATGATGGCGGGACAAAACCAGAAACAGGTACCCCCAAATAAAGAAGATAATGATGAAAAAGGGAAACCGGTGTTGGTAGAACATCTGGAGGAGATTGACTCCTTGCCCCCGCCCTATCCATCGTGTTATGGGGCAGCTAGAGAAGCTTTGAGTGCTGCGGTTGCGCGGGCAGAGAGGGGGGAGCAGGCAGCTGCTACTTCCCGGCCGGCTCCCTTCGCTCCGGCACGCGGTATTGCGGAGGAAGACCAGGGGGCAGCGGGTGGAGGAGACAGAGAGGTCCAACCAGGAAAGATTGAAATGCCCGATGGGAGCGTATATAAACTAGTAACCCAAGAGGACAGTGATGATGAGAGTGAAGATGTAAATCAAGGTGCCACCACTCGCGCAGCAAACAATATATATATATATAAACCCCGAGAACCATATCAGCACAACCCCGGCAAAAGTAAAATGCAAATGCCCCTGCGGGAGGTGCCAGGTCCTTTACTGGAGAACGGAGCACCTGGGCCAGTACAATACACATATGTCCCGTTCACAACAACAGATTTATTTAACTGGAAAACGCACACACCACTGTACTCCACTAATCCCGCGGCAGTGGCCAGTATGATAGAGTCAGTCATGCTTACACATAACCCCACAGGGGCAGATTGTCAGCAACTAATGCTGACAATGTTCACAACTGAGGAAAGAGCCCGAATAAATAGTAGCACGCGGAAAATTCTACTTGCCCAAGCCGTAGAAGATGCCAAAGCCCAGCCAGAAGCGTGGGCAGAGGAACACTACCCCAAAACAGATCCCAAATGGCTGTACAACACTGCTGTAGGTATTGCTCACCTGCAGACGTACCGTACAGCGGTAATAATGGGTGTTAAAGCGGGAGGGAAGAAACCCACAAACATGGGGAAAATAGCGGATATTGTGCAAGATTCTAAAGAAACCCCAAGTGCATTTTTAGAAAGATTACTAGATGCATATAGGATGTATAGTCCTATTGACCCTGAGGCGGTGGAAAATCAAAGGTTAATTAATTCTTCCTTTGTGGAAGTCCTCAGTCACAAAAAGGGACATATGGAATAAAATACAGAGGATAGATGGGTTTCTAGGTAAAGGTATTAGCGAATTGGTCGAAATTGCTAATAAAGTGTTTCATAACCGGGATCTGGAAGAGAAGCGGGAGGAGATAAGGAAACAAAAAGGACATACAGGTGTGGTCGGTTATATGGGAAACTGAGGAACAGGTGCCCCGGAAAGAGAGAGCGCAATGGGTCAGGGAGGTAGAGGTAGGGGAGCCCCTAGGGAACCCCTGGGACCCAACCAGTGCGCCTGGTGCCAGGGTGTAGGTCACTGGAAAAATGATTGTCCTGCATTTTTGGCTAAATTTGGGGTGCAGGGGGAGGTTGGGGAATCGGGAGGTCAAGCCTCCAATGGCCAGGTAACAAACGGCAGATATGAGAGAAATGATGGTGCCGGTGCAGGGTTTGTGGGTTTGGCAGGAACGTCATTTGAGGGGCAAGGTACATATTGACACGGACCTGGGCCCATCCCGCTCGGTAATCACGAGCCCACGGTCACGATGAGAGTGGGAGATAAAGATGAAATTTTTATGGTTGACACCGGTGTCGAATATTCTGTCGTAACAAAGCAAATTGCACCCCCAGTGGGAAATGAGCTTGATATTATGGGAGCGATGGGAGTGTCCGCTAAATACCCTTTTCTTGCTTCTCGAAAATGTAGTGTGGGTGGGCATAATGTGGAACATGAATTTTTGTATATGCCCGAATGTCCCATCCAACTCCTGGGGCGGGATATCCTTTGCAAATTGCAAGCCCAAATTAAATTTCTTCCCGGGGCTCACGCTAGATTAGACCTGCCTGAGAGTGGCAGCTCTACACGGCAGTACAGCCCAGCCAGCCAGCATACCCAACCTGTAAAAATTGCAGTAATTATACCAAGAGGAGAAGAATGGCGCACGGCACCAACTCTGCAAGCCGTCCCAGACCCGTACACACTACTCCTTGAAATTCCTGGAGTCTGGGCGGAGGAGAACCCGCCCGGACTAGCTGTAAATATCCCTCCGGTGTATGTTGATTTAAAGCCTGGTGCAACGCCTGTGGCTCTAAGACAATACCATATCCCACAAAAGGCTAAACAGAATATTCAGATACATTTGCAAAAACTGAAAGAGCACGGCATATTGAAATTCTGCGTGTCACCGTGGAACACACCCCTGTTGCCAGTACTGAAAGAGGGCACACAAGCGTACCGCCCAGTCCAAGATTTACGGGCCGTCAACGAAGCCACAGTAACTCTACACCCTGTGGTTCCCAATCCATACAATTTATTGGCATTAATTCCCGGTCATACAAAATATTACACGGTGCTTGATTTAAAAGACGCTTTCTTTTGCATCCGTCTGGCTCCGGCAAGCCAGCCCCTTTTTGCATTTCAGTGGGAGGAATCTACCATGGGAGCGCGCCATCAGATGACCTGGACACGCCGCCCTCAAGGCTTCAAAAACTCGCCCACGATTTTCGGATGCGCGCTCGGCCAGGACCTCCTGTCCTTCAACGCTCAGCCAGACAAAGTCGTTCTATTACAATATGTGGATGATTTATTACTGGCTTATCCCACAGAAAAAGACTGTCTTTCCGCCGCAAAAGCCCTGCTGCATCTGCTATGCCAAGCAGGTTACAGAGTATCCAAAAAGAAAGCACAAATATGCAAACAAAGTGTAAAATATTTAGGTTTTAAATTAACAGGTACCAAGTGTGCATTGGGGGCAGAAAGAAAAGAAGCAGTATGCCGAATACCCCAGCCAAAGACAAGGAGACAAGTACGTGAATTCCTGGGAGCTGCAGGCTTCTGCCGCCTGTGGATCCCCAACTTTGCAGATATTGCCAAGCCCCTTCATCAAGCCACCAAGGGGGGAGAGCATGACCCCTTCCTCTGGGAAGAATAGCAAACAGCAGCTTTCCTGAAATTAAAGACTTTACTAATGGAAGCTCCAGCACTGGGACTGCATCACAGCAAGCCCTTCCAACTGTACGTGCACGAACACAATCAGACAGCTACAGGAGTGCTGATTCAGAACTTTGGCTCATGGCCGAGGCCTGTGGCCTACCTATCTAAACAACTTGACCCTGTGGCCTGCGGCCTACCCCCACGCCTGAAAGCTGTGGCAGCCACCGCAATGCTGATAGCAGAAGCAGACAAGCTGACCCTTGGACAAGTTCTTCATGTCAAGGTACCACATGCTGTCAAAGCCCTGCTCGATGTGAAAGGAAGCTACTGGATGACAAAGCCAGGATGACAAAGTACCAAGCTATGAGGTGTGAGAATCCACGGGTTCATTTGGACCTCATCACCTACCTTGAACCCTGCTACTTTACTGCCTGACTGCGAAGAGGATCCAGATCATGAATGCCTCCAAGTCATGGAAGAAGTGTTCAGTAGCAGGCCAGATTTGAAAGACGTACCCCTAGACAAATACGATCTACAGTTATTCACTGATGGTAGCAGCTATATGGATGATGGGAAGAAAGTCTCCGGCTATGCAGTTGTCTCAGCAGAAGAAATTATCGAAGCAAATTCTTTACCAGGCCATACATCTGCACAACTGGCTGAAATAACAGCCCTAACCAGGGCTCTGGAAATCTCTGAAGGCAAAAGAGTAAATATCTATACTGATTCCAAATATAGTAGAGCGGCCTTTTGGTACATGTTAGGTAGGTACTCACTCTGTAAAGAGGTGCCGTGAAGTGGCGAGTGAGCTTACGTTGCAATGGCCATTGAAACAAACAAAAACCTCAGTTTTGTTGTACATGGAACACATAGAAACGAGCGCAGATGACACCTTTTTTCCTTGTTATGATTCCAAATATGCCTTTATGACTGTCCATGCACATGGTGCACTCTACAAAGAAAGAGGCTGACTTACTTCCTCAGGTCAACAAATCAAGTATGCAGCGGAAATCGCAGCCCTCCTAGAAGCTGTATGGAAACCAAGTGCTGTCAGTATTATGCACTGTCGTGGCCACCAGAAAGGTCATGATGAAATCCCAAAAGGCAACAGGCGCGCTGACCAAGCTGCAAAAGCTGCTGCGAAACCATTGCTAACAACTGATCAAGCCAAGGTCCTGCTCTGCAAGCAAGAAGCTCAACCTCCCATGCCAAATTACGAGTTCTACATGAATTGGAGAAAATTTAACCGAGAGGCGAATTTATTGAAATTATTTTGCACAAATGGCACAATGATTATGAACTATTAGAACTCAATCATGATTATATCCAATGGCTTTTCCCAACCCGGTCCCAAGGCCGAAATTTCTACTCCACTCCTCCGAACCCTCAAGAAACGCGTCTTATGATTAACACCTCAGAAGTTCAGCAAAGACTCCGCAGAGCATACAAAATGATGCTGAAATTCTTCGGCGTAAAATTAATGGGGGAGTATGGAGAAGATACAGAAGTAACCGAAGTTGAGCGAGCAGAAAATTTCGCCTCACGTTTTGACAGCCTAACAGCCAACCCTCATAATAATCTGAGGATCACACGAATACTGCCAAGTTTGGGAGAGTTGGGAGCAGAAGAATACCAGGCCCCGTTGGTGAGGTTCTTTCTCAAAGAGACCCTTATCAAAAACAAACTGCCAAGAATGAAGAAAAGTGTGATGAACTTTTTCATACCAGCAGTGACAGATTCACAGGACAGACAAGATCTGCTGTTCTTTGCCTGGCGATACTATTTCCCAAAAGAATAATTTGTCTGGGGAAACCACGGAGAATTGGCACGATACAAAGCAACACCAGTGGTGGCTGCACTCCTACCAGCACCACTGAGTGAATGGACACCCGTATATTCAGAGAAAGAGAAGAAATGGCTATCAGAAGAACAAGGCGGATATGGAGAAGACGGATGGTTCCAGCTGAAGAACAGACAGATAGTCCTACCAGCAACATTAGCACCTGAGATTGTGAGAACACTTCACGCAAGTACCCATGGAGGAAGAGAAATGATGGAACAACAGTTGGAGCCACATTTCTATGTGCCAGGACTGTCAGTGGTCTGCAAAGCAATAGCCCAGCAGTGTGTGACATGTGCCAAAAATAATCCGAGAACAGGCCCATCTCAACCTCCAGGGAAGCAGCCAATCGGGCTATCCCCAATGGCATCGTTACAGATAGATTTCACAGTGTTGCCGCCCTGCAAAGGATACAAATATTTACTGGTAATGGTGTGTACCCTGACAGGATGGGTAGAAGCTTTCCCGACGAGAACGGAGAAGACCGTGGAGGTGGTGAAAAGTCTGATGAAAGAAATAATACCACGCTATGGACTTCCTCTCGAGATAGGGTCGGACAATGACCCTGCATTCATACAGAACTGTTTACAACAGCTTGCCTGTCTGTTGGGCATTACCTGGAAGCTACATACTGCCTACAGGCCCTAAAGCTCGGGAAAAGTTGAAAGAATGAACCGCACCCTAAAGACTTTGATGTCCAAACTGTGCCAAGAGACGTCACTAGGCTGGTTGGATGTGCTGCCGATAGTCTTCTTGCACATTAGGTGCAGGCCAACCCCCCAATTGAAGCTAAGTCCGTACGAGCTTATGTTCGGATGGCCTACCCCTCTGATTAGTGGACTAAGGGGGGACCTTCGGGCATTGGGGGAAACTAAACTAAATGATCAGGTTGTACAGTTAGGTAAATCAATGCAGAAATTGAATACTTGGGTGGGAGAGAATATACCTCACTTTTTATATCCCCCACTGCATAAGTATTGTCCAGGTGACTCAGTATGGGTGAAGGAGTGGAAAAATGATCCACTAGGCCCAAAATGGAGAGGTCCTTACCTTGTCCTGTTATCAACCCCTACAGCAGTGAAGGTTGCCGAGGTGGTCCCGTGGATACATCACTCCAGGTTGAAAGTAGCTGCAGCCAATCCTGAACCAGCATGGAAGGTCGTCACCAACGAGACCGATCCACTGAGGCTAAAGCTGACAAAGACCACAGTCGTGAGCACCTGAGAGATTCAACTGAGAGCACCCAAAATATTCAACAAGTGGGTGTTTTGATGGACACAATAAGGCCTGACCATCCACCAACAGGGGAACAAAGGGATCCCCCGGGGGATGCCCAAAGGGTTATTTTTAGGGGCCCGGTCCGACCCTTGATCAACCGGAAAGGTCTTTTGTTTTTGAAATTCCGGTGGGGAGGGATTGTGTTTATGTGACTGTGAAAAGAATTGCCCAAGGGATTTTGACATTTGGGGCATTTGTGGTACTGACTTTGTACCTTGCAAACTTGATATATGGACTCTCACATGGAGCATGCCCCAGGTGCCCAAGCACCACCAAGAAAGTGGATATCTCCCATATCTGGAATGGTACGCACCCGGTGATGGAGAACCGTACTATGTGGAGACAAAAGGCGAGAGGCAATATCTGAAATTTTGCCAAGAGGACATTTACTTGTGCAATTTAAATATGACGATGCTAAAAAATCTGGGCAAACCGCATGCTGGGTGTGTAGTAGACTGCACCCAGCGACGATTCACATACCATTTGCCTCTGTTCCAATGAATTTGAGTATGTTTGCATCAGGAAATGTCACAATACATGCTTTTGATGCACCAAGGGAAAAACCAGAATCATTCAGTCCCGGGTACCCCATAATAGGGCCAGTATACCCACCAGAATGGTGTTTCGAACTAGGACCAGATAGAGAAACAAATAACGAGGGTGGGGTGTGTTATTCAAGTAAGTTCAACTGGACATCATACATTTACACTTTTAACACAAAGGAGCAGGCAAATTTTCTATACATACGATGTAGAAAGCTCACAAGTGATCAGGAGGAGGTGATTGCGAATGTGACAAATGGAAGGCAGAGTGCATTGGATATGATGAAACGACTGAGACAACTGATGATAGAAATAGCAAAGGGAACACTACATTTGTCACCATTTATATTGAAAGGGGGTACCAGGTGTGTTGTGAAAGGGTGTGTTACACATGGGTGCCACCAACAATAACGGGAATGTGTTATTTGGCTAAACTGATTCCAATACAGAGAGTAAGGGGAGATAACACGGATACAAACAAAGCACTTCACCCTAGGTACCCACTGGTGTTTGAGAAATAGAAGAGAGAGCTGTTTAGAAAAGCGGATCGAATATGGGCATGGCTGCCGGCATGGACTGGATGGGGAAGAGAGTTGATGGTAAGGATGAACAGTTATGCCAGTCTGATGGACGAGATTCTGAATAAGACTAGTATGGACATTCAGTTGCTGAATCTGGAGGTACGTGAGATACGGAAGGTACAAATGATACATGATATGGCACTAGAACAGATCAGTGCGGCTCTGAATGGATTGTGTGAGATGACAATGCATTATGAATGTTGCACCTTCATCAAGAACACCACACATGACGTCCCTGACTATTACCAGGTAATCCAAGATCACAAGGAGAAGGTAGCACAGTTGCAGAACACAGCAAGGAGGATCGCTGCTGAAGGCTGGAATCCACTCCGTGGGTTCGGAGCAATCGGAGATTGGTTCGGATCCATCCTGAGATTTATCGCACAGATTGGATCCATGATTCTGATGTTGGTGGTGATCTTGGTCGTAGGGACACTAATGTAACGCATAGGGCTATGTCTATGGCCACTATGCAAGAGAGCACGGACACCCACACAGACACAAAAGATACCACTGATTATCCCACAAGACATGTTCCCAACGAAAATATGTCCCCTAAAGTACGAGGAATTTAAGAATAATATTAGTAGGGTGTAATGGCTACAAGTCTCAGGAGAAGAACCTGAGGCTTGAGCCAAGGGGGGAATGAAAGAGAACCAGGCCAGAAGATGGTCGCCGTTATGAGCCAGGCGGCCATCTTGTTCAGAATATTGGTTCACTTGAAAATAACTAGGTAGATTTTAGTTGAAACTAGAATGAAGCATACATAGAAATTTAGGAATGTGTTAGATTAGCAGAAAAGCAATTAAAATTGAGGAAGATCCGGGCTGTTCCTGGCACAGAGGGACAGGATGAGAAATGGATACACCAAGGTCACAGAGGCCTGCAGCGAGACAAAGAAGAGCGTAGAAAACAGACCAGGTCTTATCTACAACAAATAAACAAGCTCTAGGGAGGTGGGCATAGGCAGGATTGAGTGAAGCAGCAAATCATCTTCTGTCAAACTAACATGAAGTTTGCCAATTTACGGCCAATGTATGGAATGTCTTTGTAATTGACCAAGGGAGGTACTAACCCACGTGGGGTGGGATAGTGTCACAGGGAGGTGGATTAATTGGGATGTACCTAATTATGTATTCGGGGTATAAGACCCCTTGTTGGGGGGAGTTCGGTGCTCACTCTTTGCGATTCAATCCTGTGTGAGCATTCTGTGTGACGTCACAATAAAGTTTGCCTTTCCTGAAGAGACTAGTGTTCAGACAATCCTTGCTCGTGTCCGGTCCGGCCACGTCCCGAGTGAACCTAGCAGATTCCGGTAACATGAGGTGCAATCAATAATGAGGTGCAGTGAGTGATGAGGTGCAGTGAGTAATGAGGTGCAATCAATAAGAGGTGCAATGAGTAATGAGGTGCAATGAGTAATGAGGTGCAATGAGTAATGAGGTGCAATGAGTAATGAGGTGCAGGGAGTAATGAGGTGCAGGGAGTAATGAGGTGCAGGGAGTAATGAGGTGCAGTGAGTGATGAGGTGCAATCAATAATGAGGTGCAATCAATAATGCGGTGCAATCAATAATGAGGTGCAATCAATAATGAGGTGCAATCAATAATGAGGTGCAATCAGTAATGCGGTGTAATGAGGTGCAATGAGTAATGCGGTGCAATGAGTAATGAGGGGTGTAACAGATCTGTGCCTGTACAGGGTCATATCTGTCAATGCCGCTTCCTTACTGGACACCCAGGTTCTCCTCGTGTCGCTCTCCAATCCTTAGCCTCAGCTTAAAGACAGGTACTCGGAGAGAACCGGCTTGCACCCCCAGAAATAAGACGAGTCTGTAGATCTGAGGTCTTTCAGGGTCAGAATATTACTGGTTTAATCAGAGAACAAGCACAGATATTTATGTGGTCAAACAGGGTTCATTTACATTCACAAAACCCCCCTGGAAACTGCTGGGGGACCCAACCAGACTGAAACCGATAATTGGACAAGGTTTGCTTTTTGGAAGGTGAAACATAATTAGATTTCGGTACAGACACAGTGAAAACATTACTTAAGCTTTCTAAACGCATTTAGGCTGGGGTCAGACCAGCGCACATTTAACGTGCGTTCTGGTGCACACAATTACGGCCGCACTAGCAGCAGATGACGGGCAATAACGGCCAATATACGATGTACGGCCGCACAAAAGTCCGACCGTGCAACGCAAGTGGAATTTGAACGCATTTTTCTGAGAACGCTGAACCGCTAGTACTGACGTACAGAGTGTGCAGCTGCGGCATAGCGGCGTGTGTGCGTGATTAGGAGATGTCAGACGCTGCTAATGTCCAGCCTACATAATGTCCAGACGCAAAAAGAGTTTTATTGACGATCCGTACAAAATCACGCCCGAAAATGCGTGTCTGGCGGTTTTTGCGCATTCCGTGAAAAAATACGTCAATGCATTTGGACGCACTTTTTCACGTTCGCGGGGAAAAATGCTTTCGTCTGACCCTAGCCTAAGACAATGGCGATAAAACAGGCAGGGCTAAATTACAATCTACACGCAAACGTTAACGCTCACCTGTGTGAGCATTAACGTTAACCGTGGTGTTTACGGCATATTACAATCCAAACGGGTTAAGAAACCCGTTTGCGTTTGGTACCTTGTGCTTTTCAGCGCGAGGGTTACTGTACTTTGTGCTTCCTATACTTAACATGGGGAGCGCAAAGTGTTAATCAGCGCTGGATTACAATTTACCAACGCTGATTAACGCCTGGCTCTGGTTAGCGGAAGGTTAACCAGAGCCAGGACTTTGTGTTAATGGATTCTGCAGAAGCGGTGTCCGTTAACACCAGCCTAAGAATAAAAAATAAATGAATCGTATACCAACCTCCTGTCCGGCAGCGAGGACCGCGGCTCCAACCACCTCCTCTGTCCGGAGGGAGCAGGAAAAGACTGGGGGAAAAAGTCCTCCCAGTCTCTCCCTGCGTGTCACTACGCCGACCGGCCGGATCTCGCGAGGATATGGACTCCAGCGCTCAGCGCTGCCGCGAGCATCCCTGATTTTACTGCGCGATATCAATGCAGGCAACATTTTTTTTGCGCCTGCATTGTAATCCAGCGTTAAAATGCGGGCGCACTGGGGAAAACTGCGGGTGCAGTTTTTCCTCCCTTGCACCCGCGTTTTAACGTTAGGATCATAATCTCGCCTGCAGGGTTTGTCTAACAAGGAAGATTACGTTTGAAGGGCTGTTAATCAGATATTTACACCTTCCTGAGAGCAGGTTTACTGGAAGACTAATCTGATCAGCAGATAGTAACAGACAATGATATTCTTGCATAATCACAATCTTATTACAAGACAGGAAGGCTCCTATTATGCCAAATCTCGTTTATTACTATTTCCAGCAAGAAAAAGAGAAAAAAACATTAACATTGGTGCGTGTGAGGGGCACTCCCTGCACAGGTGACAATGGTATGACCCAAAGGCATAAATGAACCCCCAGTCCACTTTATCTTCCTCTCTTTTTCTTGCTGTTTCAAGTGAGCGGAGTATATTTTTTAATAATGCGATGAAAATGTTTATTTTCTACTAAATATACAGTTGCAAGAAAAAGTATGTGAACCCTTTGGGATTAGGTGGAGTTTTGCATGAATTCGTCATAAAATGTCTCTGATCTTCATCTAAGTCACAACAATTTGAAAAACAGTCTGCTTAAAATAATACAACACAAACATTATATGTTTTCATGTGTTTATTGAACAGAACATGTAAACATTCACAGTGCAGGGTGGAAAAAGTATGTGAACCTTTGGACTTAATAACTGGTTGACCCTCCTTTGGCAGCAATAACCTCAACCAAACGTTTCCTGTAGTTGCAGATCAGACCTGCACAACGATCTGGAGTAATTTTGGACCACTCCTCTTCACAAAACTGTTTCAATGTAGCAATATTCTTGGGATGTCTGGTGTGAATCGCTCTCTTAAGGTCATGCCACAGCATTTCAAATCGGGTTGAGGTAAGGACTCTGACTGGGCCACTCCAGAAGGCATATTTTGTTTTGTTGAAGCCATTCTTTTGTTGAATTACTTGTATGCTTTGGGTCATTGTCCTGTTGCATCTCCATCCTCTGCAGAGCTTCAGTTGGCGGACAGATGGTCTTACGTTTTCCTGCAAAATGTCTTGATAAACTCTGTTGTCATTGATGGAAAAATGAATTCCAATCTGTCCAGGCCCTGAAGCAGCAAAGCAGCCCCAAACCATGATGCTCCCTCCGCCATGTTTTACAGTGGGGATGAGGTTTGATGTTGGTGTGCTGTGCCCTTTTTTTCTCCACACATAGTGTTGTGTTTTTTCCAAACAACTCAATTTTGGTTTCATCTGTCCACAGAATATTTTGCCAGTAGTGCTGTGGAACATCCAGGTGCACTTTTGCAAACTTCAAACGTGCTGCAATATTCTTTTTGGACAGCAATGGCTTCCTCCGTGGTGTCCTCCCATGTACTCCATTCTTGTTTATTATTTTCCTTATTGTAGGTGTGTCAACAAAAATGTTAGCATGTGCCAGAGATTTCTGTAAGTCTTTAGCTGACACTCTAGGATTCTTCTTTACCTCATTAAGCATTCTGCGCTGTGCTCTTGCTGTCATCTTTACAGGAGGACCACGCCTAGAGAGAGTAGCAACAGTGTTGAACTTTCTCCATTTGTAGACAGTCTGTCTTACTTTTGTAACCCTTTCCAGCTTCATGCAAGTCAACAAGTCTTGATCGTAGATCATCTGAGAGCTCTTTTCTGTAAGGCATGGTTCACATCAGGCAGTGCTTCTTGAAACCAGTAAACCAAAAACTGTTGTGTGTTTTTAAAGGGCAGGACAGCTTTCAGCAACACATCCAATAATATCACACTGATTGGACTCACGGTTGGCTCCACTTAGCTCTTGGAGAAGTCATTAGGCTAGGGGTTCACATACTTTTTCCACCCTGCACCGTGAAGGTTTACATGTTCTGTTCAATAAAAACATGAAAACATATACAGGGTTATTCAGAGAGCGTGAAAAGCAGGAGAATGACTGGAGAATGAAAAATTCTAGGTCAAAATAGTCGATTTGGAAAGTGAGAATTTTTCTGGTTTGGCTATTTTGACCTAGAATTTTTCATTCTCCCGCTGTCACGCTTTCTGAATAACCCTGATAATGTTTGTGTTGTATTATTTTAAGCAGACTGTGTTTTTCAAATTGTTGTGACTTCGATGAAGATCAGAGCAGATTTTATGACCAATTCATGCAAAACTCCACGTAATCCCAAAGGGTTCACATACTTTTTCTTGCAACTGTAATTGCTTAGAGAAATATATATATATATACACACACACACACCACACACACACACACAGTGGGTATATTGTTGTCACTTGGGAAATTTGCGGCTAGTCCCGGGGGTGTCTGTTCTCCACGTCCACCATTCCCGGTTCACGGGGGTATTTTCCCCTGCGATACCGGAATTTGGCTGCCACATTATATTCTCTTTGTTTGCTATTCCTGGAAGAGAGATAGAGCACGGTCTCCATCCGTTTCTACCTCCTACAGTATTTCCTCGGATGAGGAGAATGCTGTTCAGACCACAGCTCTGGCTTTGACCGGGCCGGCGGCGGCTGACGGGTCATCAGATGAGGATTTGTTTGAGCCGGATGAGTTAAAGCATCCCCGCTCTGCAGATTGGGTGGTATCCCCGTGGGTTGATAAAATGTTGACCAAGCGAGTCCGTAAACCCCTATTACCTAAGACTAGGTCACGGCTCCGCGCCGAGTGCCCGAGGCCTATCATTTAAAAAAAAACGTGTTACAAACACCAGAGCTCGGGGATCACATGTTGCAATTTCTTGAAAATACAGGCTGGAATCCCCCGAAAACGGGTTGATTTTTCATTTCGATCCCGCCAGGACAAATTACTGGACGTGTTTGGGCCTTTTTCACAGTTGCTGGAGATCAATGAGCAGGCGCATACCTCTGGTATTGCCCCTAACGTGGCTACGTTACGTGGTTGGGCTCACCGCACTCTTTGTCTCCTCGCCAATGCGAATACTGTTTGTGATGTGCTTGACTTTGGACTTGAAGTACATGGGCTTAGAAATGTATTTGGGAGGTGCAGACCTGATTGTTCTCCTGCCCTTTGCTTTGTTAAAGTCACCCTGTATCTACAATTCTAGATGCAGGGTGTTTGTGTTTCTTTGGACCTTCTCTCTGTATAGTGTAGATCTCTGTATTAGTACCTGCTCTATTGTGTAAATAATCTCTGCAAGAAATTCCTTTGTTTACCCTTGCTTTCTCTTCCCCATTCTCCATTGTTTGAAGGTCCTGTGTAGTTAATCTGATATGTGCTGCTATCTGCTTGATTGTATGTAAATGAGGTTGATGGTTGAGTGTATCTCTATGTTGTGTAATAAACAGTCAGTTCTATTCTGACCAAGCTTGAAGTCACGACTCATGTTTTGGGGAACCAGGAATCTTCTGCCCGCTGTGCCAAGGAAAGGCTACAGGTCTACAGCTTCGGCTTATTCCTGGGGGTGCTAGCCAGGCTCTCTACAGGCACCAGTCCTTGAGCTGCGGCTGAGGTACAAGAGAAAGGTGTGAGAGTCACGAGGAGAACCTGGGTGTCCAGCGAGGAAGCAGCATTTGGCAGTTGTGACCCTGTCCGGGGAGAGATCTGTTACACTGCTCTAGCCACAGAGCGCCACAAATCCATCCTATTGCAGATTGACCCTGGTCTGATATCTCTGGCATCGAATGAGCCCAGACCTGACGCTGAGGGTGCCCTATTTGCAAAGTCCATTATTCAAGATATGAACTCCTATTCGGGTTCATTTAACACCATTCAAAAGGTCAAAGTAAATATGAGAAAGGCCTTCAACAATCAAGGTGTTTTTGGCAGGGCCGGCAGACGACAGGGCCGACTGCCCGGCTGATCTTCCTACGGCTCCTCACGTGCCGCCTACAGCCCCGCTCAAACCCAACGTCAACCGTATCAACACCTGCAGGTTCGCTTCTTCCCACAATATAACCAGTCAGGACGTGGCCGCGGCTCTTTCCGTTCCCGCCCACCAGGTAAGGATCTCGTTACCTTCTATTCCTCTGGGGTTGGGGGGTGGCAGGATCGCACATTTTTCCACTTCTGGCAGTGGTGTAGCGTGGGGGTGCAGTTTTCTTAGGGGCGCAAAATTTCAAAAGAAATTTGAGCCCCTGAAACTTGAGGCCCGGACTGACCCGCCGGGCCCTCGGGCACCGCCCAAGGGCCCGCGGGTTGAGGGGACCCAGATGCCGGGCAGCGGGAGTGCCTGCCCAGTCCTGAACAGTGAGTCCATCCGTGTTGAAGGGGAGGCGGCTGCATGCAGGCGCAGCCGGTCACGTGGTCCAGCTAATTAGGTGGTACTGAGTCTCTGTACCACCTGACTGGCCGGACCGCGTGACCTGCGCATGAACGCAGCCGCCTCCCCTTCAACACGGCCGGACTCACACGCTGTTCAGGACCAGGCAGGCACTCCCGCTGCCCGGCATCTGGGCCCCAACCCCTGCTGGATCCGGAGCTGGGGCAATATCCAGGTGAGAGCTGGGGCAATATCCATGTGTGAGCTGGGGCAAATCCAACCATGAGCTGGGGCAATATCCATGTGTGAGCTGGGGCAATATCCATGAGCTGGGGCAAATCCATGAGCTGGGGCAAATCCATGTGTGAGCTGGGGCAAATCCATGTGTGAGCTGGGGCAAATCCATGTGTGAGCTGGGGCAAATCCATGTGTGAGCTGGGGCAAATCCATGTGTGAGCTGGGGCAAAATCCATGTGTGAGCTGGGGCAAATCCATGTGTGAGCTGGCTGGGGCAATATCCATGTGAGAGCTGGGGCTGGGCAATATCCATGTGAGAGCTGGCTGGGGATATCCATGTGAGAGCTGGCTGGGGCAATATCCATGTGAGAGCTGGCTGGGGCAATATCCATGTGAGAGCTGGCTGAGGCAATATCCATGTGAGAGCTGGCTGGGGCAATATCCATGTGAGAGCTGGCTGGGGCAATATCCATGTGAGAGCTGGCTGGGGCAATATCCATGTGAGAGCTGGCTGGGGCAATATCCATGTGAGAGCTGGCTGGGGCAATATCCATGTGAGAGCTGGCTGGGGCAATATCCATGTGTGAGCTGGGGCAATATCCATGTGTGAGCTGGGGCAGTATCCATGTGTGAGCTGGGGCAGTATCCATGTGTGAGCTGGGGCAGTATCCAGGTGTGAGCTGGGGCAATATCCAGGTGTGAGCTGGGGCAGTATCCATGTGTGAGCTGGGGCAATATCCATGTGAGAGCTGGCTGGGGCAATATCCATGTGAGAGCTGGCTGGGGCAATATCCATGTGAGAGCTGGCTGAGGCAATATCCATGTGAGAGCTGGCTGGGGCAATATCCATGTGAGAGCTGGCTGGGGCAATATCCATGTGAGAGCTGGCTGGGGCAATATCCATGTGTGAGCTGGGGCAGTATCCATGTTTGAGCTGGGGCAGTATCCATGTGTGAGCTGGGGCAGTATCCATGTGTGAGCTGGGGCAGTATCCATGTGTGAGCTGGGGCAGTATCCATGTGTGAGCTGGGGCAATATCCAGGTGAGAGCTGGGGCAGTATCCATGTGTGAGCTGGGGCAATATCCATGTGAGAGCTGGGGCAATATCCATGTGAGAGCTGGCTGGGGCAATATCCATGTGAGAGCTGGCTGGGGCAATATCCATGTGAGAGCTGGCTGGGGCAATATCCATGTGAGAGCTGGCTGGGGCAATATCCATGTGAGAGCTGGCTGGGGCAATATCCATGTGAGAGCTGGCTGGGGCAATATCCATGTGAGAGCTGGCTGGGGCAATATTCATGTGAGAGCTGGGGCAATATCGATAACGTGTCCACAGGTTGGGGGGGGGCTGTAACGGGATGGAAGTCCGCCTGCGGTCCTGCTCTATCTGACCCTCCCCCTTTGATGGCATCTGGCCCGACTACTGAGTGGCACGGCACTCGGCATCTCGAGCGGCCTGGAGGATGAAATGGCGTTGGTCCGACGTCTGGAGAGATGGTGGGGTGTTGCCTTGGGGATCCCGTTCCTGGGTTGAGTGGTGATGCAGGAGACCACTGAGTGTCTCCTGCAATAGTGATTGTAGCTCTGAAATGAAGACACCAGACGCGGCTGTATGCTTTAAAACCGTGAACTGAATTTTATGGGTTTCAACTGGGTCATTTATACAACTTCACACAAACAGATTACCAACTCCCCCACCCACACAACCAGCACTGATTGGCTCCTTTCCCAGCCTCCTGTTCCCTATCAGGTCCCTTTCAGCCTTCCCATTGTCCAGGGATTAGGCAGATGAGGTCTTGGAAAAGCCTCCAATCCTCTGGCCCGCTGCATCCTCCATCTTGGGGCATGAGATCCTTTGTTCTGTGAAACCATGCTGGGATGAGCAAAATGGCGACGGGGAAAAACACATACAAACGGTTTCTTTCATACTTTTACAGTCACATCATACAGGATACATTTTCATTACATTACACCAATAACACCACATCTAGCAATAAAATAAGAGGTCCATAGGCTCACACGCAAAACCAAAACAGGAAAAATGGTCTTTAAAAAGGGTTCAGTCTTTAGTTCTGTGGCTCGCTGAAAAGAGCCCTCATGACCGTTCCGTGTCCGTCGGACTCTAGAAGGGGGGAGAAATGTCACGGTTGGACCCACACGGGTCGACTCGGGGAAGTCGGAGCAGTCTTTGTGGCCCATAGTCTGTGGGAAGGAGGCGAGCAACCAGGCTTCTCCATTTGTCCTTGCGGCAGTGCCTGGCGTGTTGGGGGTACAAGTCTTTGGGGGTACCCCCTCCGGAATAAGGGTCCTGTGGTCAGGGAGGGGTACCGCCTGTACTACCTCCGGAGGTATCGCGCACCCGGGAAAAATGGGTGCTAAATGCACGCACCCCGAGTGCCCTGGTCAGCCATTGGAAAAAACAGTGGCTGCATGGGGCCTCCGGGCCAAAAAGGGGTGTGGAGATGGGCAGAGTTGAAACAGGCTCTGCCCCATTGCCAGTGCATCGGCTGGGGGGTTCAAGGCCGAGGAAGGGTCCCCGGGCAGGAGAATGGCATCCTCCATCTCCGGTGGGGTCAGTGGCTGCGGAATAAGCAGCCCGGGTGTATCCACTTTCTGTTCCCCGAGGCAGGCGGTGAAGGTTGGGCAGAGGCCGGCGGCACTCGGTCCGGTTGCCAGCTCTTCTGCTGGGGAAGCGGGCGCTGGAACGACGTCCAGGCGGTTGGATGGGGTTAACGGCTGCGGGGTAAGCAGCTCAGGGAAATCCTCCTTCTGCTCCTCGGGACAGATGAGGGAGGGTGGGCAGAGGCCAGCGGCACTCTGCCCCGTTGCCAGCTCTTCTGCTGGGGAGGTGGGTACAGGAACAAAGTCCAGGGGGTTGGATGGGGTAAACGGCTGCGGGATAAGCAGCTCTGGGAAATCCTCCTTCTGCTCCTCGGACAGACGAGGGAGGGTGGGCAGAGGCCAGCAGCACTCTGCCCCGTTGCCAGCTCTTCTGCTGGGTAAGCGGGTGTGGGAACAAAGTCCAGGGGGTCGGATGGGGTCAACGGCTGCGGGATAAGCAGCTCAGGTAAATCCTCCTTCTGCTCCTCAGGGCAGACGATGGAGGGTGGGCAGAGGCCAGCAGCACTCTGCCCGTTGCCAGCTCTTCTGCTGGGGAGGTGGGTACAGGAACAAAGTCCAGGGGGTTGGATGGGGTAAGCGGCTGCGGAATAAGCAGCTCGAGGGTATCCCCCTTCTGCTCCTCGGGGCAGATGGTGGAGGATGGGCAGAGGCCAGCGGCACTCTGCCCCATTGCCAGCTCTTCTGCTGGGTAAGCGGACACTGGCACAGTGTCTTCTTGCGGGGGCGGGAGGATAACTTTCTGGTAGTCCCTTTCATGGTACAGTGCCTCGTACCAGAGTTCTTGGCGGATCTCGTCCCGCCACTCGGGCCCAGAGGGCTCAACTGTAGATCCATGATACCGATCCAGGCCCTCCTGTAGCCTTCTCGGGAATTCAGCCCTCGTGCCTGTGAGGGTGCTGGAACAGGGGCACCACCACTCGATGGGGGGTGTGGCATCCTCGGATGCAGCTCCAGGTGGGCTGTAAGCCTCCATCCAAGGGTCGCTGAGATGTGCGGTTTCCTCAATTAAAACTCCAGGCGAGCTGTAAGTCCAAAAAGAAGTATCGCTGGGGGGTGTAGATTCCCTGGATGAAGCTCCAGTCGAGCTGTCAACCTCGAACCAGGGTTCTACGGGGTAGGGTTCAGGGGCAGGGTATTCAGTCCTTTTTGCTTGGAGCGCCACCATCCGCAGCTCGTGCTGATGGTCCTTCTCTTGCTCCTCTTCCTGCCGGACCTCCTGGATGGCGTTGTGTATAGCGGCTTCTGACGGGGCGGCTCCAAAGAGGGCTAGCCGCTGCCGCACTTTCGTTTGGAAGGGATCTTCTGGGACCAATGCCTGGGTGGGTGGTAAGGTTGGCGTGCCCACGGCTCCCTGGTCCATTTCCTGCAGTTCCTCGATCAGGGCGGCTTTACTTTTTGAGCCCGGGGTGCCTCCTCGGCTCTACAGGATGCCCCGCAGGGTGTCTTTTTTGTAGTTGGCGTACCCTGCCATGCTGAGTGCTTTTTCTGGGGGTTCAGAGAGCCTATCCTCACCGCTTGCCACCAATGTGACGGGATGGAAGTCCGCCTGCGGTCCTGCTCTATCTGACTGTGACGGAACGTGATGGTACTGTCCGCCTGTGGGTGTGCTACAATCTGCGTCAACCCCCGTTTGATTAAGCTGACGGCCCGACTACCGAGTATTGTAACCCTCGGCGTCTCGAGCGGCCGGTTGGGACTCGGTGACAGGGAGGGCAAGTATAGAAGGGAACCTCGGAGTGAGTCCAGCCCGACCACTGAGGGACGGCCCTCAGCGTCCCGAGCAGCTGGTCACTGACCTGTCTTGGGGTTCGTTCCGGTCGGGAATCTGATCGGATTCTTCTCCCCTGCTGTTCGGATCTTTCAGCGGTGAATCAGGAAGATAATCGACCGGCCCGGAATATTCGGATCGTCCGGTGACCGATGCGGGCACACACTCCGTGGCACTAATTATTCGGATCTCCCGGCAGATCGTTACAGTGACGATTGATCAGGGTATTCGGAACGCGTAGCGGTCGATGCACTCCCGCACTAGACTGGATCTTCGAGTCCCTCAGTAGCTGGATACGGCGATGCGCAACCGGTCCGAATATTCGAATCGCGCGGCAGTCGAGGCGCCCGCGCTGTACCTCGACTCGCTCCGCGGTACCGGCGCCCAGTAATCTTTCGGTTCAATCTGACAATCGCGCTGGATTGCAGAAGCACTCAGGAATGAGAGACATGAGGCACAGCTGCATGAACTCAACAAACTCGTTTATTTAACACAAAACCCATGCATTTATAACTTCCCCCATGCGCTCCACATTTGGGAAAACCCCCTGTCCGCCCCACGGGTACTATTGGCTCATATGATTCGGGGAGTTGCCGATTCGAAAAAACGGAAGTTCCGAATCGGCCATCTTGCGATCCGGCCGGAAGGTCCGAATCGGCCATCTTCCCCTCATGATCCACCCGATCGGAACACGAGGCGATGGAAAATGGCGGCAACCGCGGCAGACCTAGTCCGGCATACTGTACACATTACAACACAACACTTTTATTTACAGGTACTCCTTTCTCCCCTCCAGAACGCGCAGGATAGTTGGTGCAACGGCACAAACACACAGTTTTATGGTAGGTCAATGTCCTGAACCCCCATCTCTGGCTGAGGGTGTTGGGCCAGTCCATCACACTGACCCTCCCCCTTTGATGGCATCCGGCCCGACTACCGAGTGGCACGGCACTCGGCGTCTCGAGCGGCCTGGAGGATGAAATGGCATTGGTCCGGCGTCTGGAGAGATGGTGCGGTGTTGCCTTGGGGATCCCGTTCCTGGGTTGAGTGGTGATGCAGGAGATTGCTGAGTGTCTCCTGCAATAGTGATTGTAGCTCTGAAATGAAGACACCAGACGCGGCTGTATGCTTTAAAACCGTGAACTGAATTTTATGGGTTTCAACAGGGTCATTTATACAACTTCACACAAACAGATTACCAACTCCCCCACCCACACAACCAGCACTGATTGGCTCCTTTCCCAGCCTCCTGTTCCCTATCAGGTCCCTTTCAGCCTTCCCATTGTCCAGGGATTAGGCAGATGAGGTCTTGAAAAAGCCTCCAATCCTCTGGCCCGCTGCATCCTCAATCTTGGGGCATGAGATCCTTTGTTCTGTGAAACCATGCTGGGATGAGCAAAATGGCGACAGGGAAAAACACATACAAACGGTTTCTTTCATACTTTTACAGTCACATCATACAGGATTGTCACGGAATGCCCCAAGAGGCTCGGCCGCAAAGCCCAGGACCCTCAGCCAGGTACAGCTTTAATGACGTTGGGGTTACTATGGACCCTTAGGTGCCGTTGCACCATAGGAACATCTTGATTATTTTATTAGATGTGGTTGTTATTGTGTGATGTAATAAAAGTGTCCCTTGTGTGTATAACTGTGTAGAGTATGTAAGACACCCATTGTATGTTTTGCCCGTCGCCATTTGCCATCGCCTCGTGAATCCGGTCGGAGTGGCCGAATCGTAAAATGGCCGATTCGGAACATCCGGTCGAATTGGCCGAATCGAAAAATGGCCGATTCGGAACATCCGGTTACGAATCGACCAATACGAATCGGGACCAAGGCACTCCAACTCAAGAAAGGGCCAATGAGATCATGGGGGGCGGGCAGGGATTCCATTGTCTTGTCTATGTATGATTGTTGATAAATACATGTGAAGTTCCCAGTAAAGCTCAGTTCAACCTGTACATTCAGCTTCGCCTGGTGTCTTTTCTGATCCTTCGCCACACGAGGCTCCTCGCAGTCTCTGTGCGCATCACCCACGAGGTACGACTCCTCGACCGCTGTGGCGACGTCCCGCGCATCAGAACAGTGAACCGCCGCCTCCACGATAATTCCGTATCTCCGAATCGGAATTGCAGCGCCGCTTCAGCGCATCTATTCCCCGAACGATCGTACCCGCTTCGACTCTGCGGCTCGATCCGAAGCCCCGACGCGGCGCTTCCCGCGCGCATCGACCCATTGAAACGTGGCCCGAGGTCAGTAGATCAGCCGCTCGAGACGCCGAGGGCCGTGACGCTCGGTGGTCGGGCTGGTCTCATACAGGGGGTCCCTCGCTATAACCCGCCAACCCTTCCCCAGGGTCACTCCCGGCCGCTCGAGACGCAGAGTGCCGTGCCGCTCGGTAGTCGGGCCGGCAGTGAGCGCAGTGGGAGGAGCAGATAGGAGCACACCCGCAGGCGGACAACACCCATTCCGTCACAAGGATACATTTTCATTACATTACACCAATAAAACCACATCTAGCAATAAAATAAGAGGTCCATAGGCTCACACGCAAAACCAAAACCAAAACAGGAAAAATGGTCTTTAAAAAGGGTTCAGTCTTTAGTCCTGTGGCTCGCTGAAAAGAGCTCTCATGTCCGTTCCGTGACAGGGGCGCACAATTCTTGGCTGGCCCCGGGCGCTGACAACCCACGCTACGCCACTGACGTCTGGGAATTAATTTCAGTGGATCATTGGATCCTACAGACAGTGAAGGGTTATCAAATAGATTTCCTGTCACCACCTGTTCAAGCAGGGCTTCCGAGACCTCTGTACATTCCTCGAGAGGGAAAGTCTGATAGATACAGAGGTTCAGATATTACTGGCCAAGGGTGCAGTAGAACCAGCTCCTCTGAGGTCACAGGGATTCCTCAGCAATCTTTTTCTGATCCTGAAAAAAGGGGGCTCGTTCAGACCAGTAATAAATTTAAAGGAATTAAACGCTTTTGTCGCTTATCGACATTTCAAGATGGAGGGTATTCATTGCCTCCGCAATCTACTCAACACCGGGGATTGGTTGGCAAAGGACGACCTTACCGACACGTACTTGACAGTACCCATTCACCCCGGATCACCGCAGGTTTCTACAATTCAAATGGCGGAACGTGTTGTACCAGTTCACGTGTCTCCCATTCGGGTTGTCCTCAGCCCCATGGTGCATATCAAAGCTCCTACGCCCTGTCATGGCTCTGCTGAGGGCTCGAGGCGTCAGATTAGTAATATATCGGGACAATATCCTCATAATAGCAGAATTTTACGTGATTGCATTACGACACCTACAGTGGGCGGTATCGTTGTTAACAGACCTGGGGTTCCTCATCAACTCCGACAAGTCGGTTCTAGTCCCCACTCAACGTTTGGAATTCCTAGGGTTCGTCATCGATTCGTCCACGGCGATGCTGCAGTTACCACAACAGAAACTTCACAATATCCGGAAACAGCTGCGGAAGGCGTTGTCGCGCCCAGTTTTTACAGTACGTTACCTAGCACGTCTGAGTGGGCTTCTGTCCAGTTCTATCCAGGCGGTGTTTCCGGGACCGTTGCATTACAGGGCACTTCAGCGCCTCAAGACGAGATCTCGCAGTCGTGCACAGTCCTACGCAGATCCGGTACACCTCGACGAGGAATCCAGAGACGAACTCCAGTGGTGGCTGGACAATATGGAGGCGTGGAACGGCAGAGCAATATTCGGTTCCGCCCCCGATTTGGTGATCGAGTCTGACGCCAGTGCTTACGGATGCGGAGTCAGATGCGGCTCGGTTTCCACAGGGGCAGATGGTCCACAGAAGAAAGATCTTTGCACATCAACTGCCTCGAACTCCTGGCAGGGTCCTTAGCCATCCACAGTCTGACGGGTTCAAGGTCGAACTGCTGCATTCTCCTTCGTCTCGACAACCTTTCGGCAGTAAGGTACATCAACAAGCTGGGAGGCGCGAGATCTCGACACTTGGCGCTGCTAGTGAGGACCTTCTGGGACTTCTGTCTACGGAGGAGGATCGAGATACAGGTGGAATATATTCCGGGCTTGAACAATACCGTAGCAGACTGGTACTCCAGCGACTGCTGCCCGGTCTCTTTGCTCAGCTCTACGACCCTGGGGACCCCTCTCCATGGATTTGTTTTCCTCTTGCCTCAATACCCACCTGCCCCCGTTCTCCAGTTGGCGACCGGACCCAGAGGTGGCAGCGACGGATGCACTGCTGCAGTCATGGCCTCCGGGCAGGCATTACGCTTTTTCTCCGTTTACCCTCCTGGGGAGACTGATTCTTCACGTCCAAAACTTCAAATCGTGCTGGTAGCAACGTGGTACCCACAACTTCTGGCCATGGCCATGGACTGTCCAAGATTACTCCAGTCAGTTCCAGATCTATTGTCCAATCCAGAAGGCTATCCACACCCGTTGGTCATGAACGGCCATCTTCGGCTCATGGCATCGTTGTTGTCCCGAGATCCATCGCTTTCGCGGGCGTTTTCGAGCACGATAGAGCAGCTCCTTGGAGCTTCATGGGCACCCAGCCCAAGAACAGCTTACAGGCATACCTGGCAGGTATGGGTTCGCTGGTGCACGGGAAGGGACCTGGATCCCATTCGTGCCTCTATTGAACACATCCTGCAGTTCCTTTCAGATGAGTTTGACGCAGGAAAGGCCTACAGGACCCTGAATCTCTACTGGTCAGCTATCTCAGCCTCTCATGATGCATTTACGGGTCCACCTGCGGGACAACATCCTATGGTCTGTCGATTGTTGCGGGGCGTCCGCATGTCTCGTCCTCCGTTACCGTGCTACAATTCGGTGTGGGATGTCAATTCTGTATTTACTTTATTATGTTCATGGCCTGATAATGTAAATTTGACTATTAAACAATTGTCGGCGAAATTGGTCATGTAGTTTTGTTTGATTTCCTGCAAGAGGGTTTCAGATGTCCGCGCCTTTGACGTACATGCTAGGTCATACACTCCGGATGGGGTAGAATTCCGCATCTCCAGACGCACAAAAACAATGTCCTCCAGTGTTTTACCTGGCCTTCCCAGCGTAGCCATTGTTAGGTCCAGTTCGCCGTCTCCACCAGTACGAGTTTATTACGGCGCCTCTCCAGACTGGGTTGACCGGTCCTCTATTTCCATGGTCCGTCCTTTCCACCCGGTTACCTCGACCACCCTTGCTCGGTGGATGCGATGGTTGATGGCTAGGGCAGGCATCGATGTGTCCATCTTCAGCGCCCATTCGGCTAGGGGGGCCATGGCCTCTAGGGCTGTCTCTGTGGGTTGTCGTTTGGAGGACATTATGCGGGCCGCAGACTGGTCACAGGAATCCACGTTCAGAGTTTTATTTCCGTACCGAGCTACATTGGTCTGAAGCAGTTTTGCCTTAAGCTTTAAACTGGCATAATAATACTCGCCTCCGTGTCTTGTAATAAAATTCCTGATTTCCCTAGTAAATTCTGACGGGAAGTCGTAATTTTATTAAAGACGAAAGGAGGCGAGTATTATTCCCTCCCTGATTACTCCCCCTAGTTGGGTCATGCAGATTTCATGGGTTGGGAATGTAGCTCGGTGTGCTGTGTTATAGTATGGTCATTCTACGGTCAGGATTTCTGCCTTCTATGTGCATCTGTTAGAATATGTGAGTGGTAATTCTCCTTTTTCTATTGTTTCAGCTCAGTGATTCGTCTCCTGCCTCCGAGCTCCTGAGGGACCCGTTGTCCATGGATTACAGTTGCTCATGGTTCTCTGTTTTGTTTCTCTTCAGTTGAAGTTCTTCACCCGCTTTCTGTATCCGGACGTTTTTGTTGTTTGTCTTCTCGCTCCAAGAAAAGAGAGGAAGATAAAATGGACTGGGGGTTCATTTATGCCTTTGGGTCATACCATTATCACCTGTGCAGGGAGTCCCCTCACACACCAATGTTAATGTTTTTTCCTCTTTTTCTTGCTGGAAGTGATATTAAAGTGATTTGGCATAATAATACTCGCCTCCTTTCGTCTTTAATAAAATTACGACTTCATCATAATTTAATAGGGAAATCAGGAATTATAAAGACCAACATGGTTGTAACCCAAAAAGTATAGAGTTTATGGGGATTGAAAAAGTATGTATGTCGAGATTGGAGAGGAGAGATATGAATGAGAAACTCATTGAACATGAGATGCAATGGATTTACTATTTAAACACTTTGGCCCCAAATGGACTGAATGTAGATTTTGAGGTCTGTCATTTTTTATATTAAACAAGGTCAATTTATAAAGTTAAGATCTATCACGACTACATTGTTGAAATAGATGGCGATGAATGCTGTAAATGCGTCCTGTGTTGATTTAGGGGGGGAAGAGAACTTCCCTTCATGGCGATTAATCCATGCATGTCTCACATCATCTGATAGATTTTTTGCATTTCAGACTGCTTATTGCCGTCTCGATAATGCTATGAGTGTCAGTGGACAATATTGGCTTTTTTCTTAGAGGTATAAGCCGTTTTACTTGATACACGATTACATGGAGGAATTACCGATTGGCATGTGCCATTCCGCATGCGCAAGAAAGAATGAGTTGGACAGATCTCCATGGAGACCTATCGGAACCGGAAATACGTCACTAAGAATCGCCCAAGAGTTCATTGGACCGCAAACAAATGAAAGGAATGTAACCCTGGGTGGAACGCACGAGAACAACACGTTTTCCGCCTGATTGGCAACAGGATATAAGACACTCATCCACAATGAGCGGTTATCCGACTGATGAAGCCCGCAGAACTAGCGAGCGAAACGCGTTTCGGTTTACCCCTTATTTTAATATAGAATATATTTCTGTTATTTATTTTATTTTTCCCTTCCTTTTGCAATAAATTTTAAATTTTTTCTTCAAACAATACCCTCATCTCGATCCACTCTATTCACCTGACGCAGACTGCGCGAATTATCCATCCCAGTTGGTAAATTTGCCAGGAGGTATTGCAGCAGGGGTAGGACCCCCCTTACTGAAGTGGTCCAAGGCTTGGGTACGGAGCCACTCAATCGGGAGGCTCAGGAACACGTGAGTAAACTGGCCCTAACGCTGTATATACTGTATCCATTTGCCCGGGTATAGCGCCATATATTTTCTCATTTCTTGAGGTATTAACGACCATTAAGAAGTTACTTCACATCAAACCACCGATTGATGGGAAGAGCCCCCATAGAGGCTTAAAGGCGAATACCATGAGCCTAGAGGCTCTATGTTTGTGAGTGATATACCTACCATAAAATTCAGATTTTAATTTACTAATTGTAATAGATGTACTATGCAATGAAGGCCTTTTTTTACTTTTACATTCTAGAGTATTCCTACTGCGGGATTAACCGAGAAATCTGTGACATAAGAGCAAACACCAACTGTTCCCTTTTCTTTGCGCTCCCTTAACAAAGTTTGTACTCTTTCATAAATCAGGAATTATACCAACATTCTGCACACAAGAAAGGGAAATGGGCCAATATGGATTAGGAGTCCTGCATCCTACAAATTCCCAGTCATCCAAAGTCAAAATGACTTGCGTCACAATGTGCAATGAATAACGTGACGCAATGAGTAACGCGACGCAATGAGTAACGTGACGCAATGAGTAACGTGACGCAATGAATAATGTGACGCAATGAATCACGTGACGCAAAGAATAATGTGACGCAATGAATCACGTGACGCAAAGAATAACGTGACGCAATGAATAACGTGACGCAATGAATAACGTGACGCAATGAGTAACGTGACGCAATGAGTAACGTGACGCAATGAATAACGTGACGCAATGAATAACCTGATACATAAATTCATTATTTTATTTGCCGCAATTCTGTGATTTTTGCCGACGTCCGATAACGGCTTCAGCAACTCCAAGTTTCGCAAATTACGGTGACTATTCACTAAATAGGTAGATCGCCATATTATCAGCAAAATGGATTCCCCGAAATGTGACGAAAAGCAAAGGATCTAAAGATAAATAGACCCTTTATATGTAATATAAACATAATAACCCCTAAAATGCCATAAACCCAGGGAAATACAATAAAAATAATAACCCCTAAAATGCCATCAAGGGAAAACCTGAAAAGAATACACTGTGGCATGGAGTCTACCCATTAACCCCTAAAATGCCATTAATCAAGTAAAACATGAATGTATAGTGTGAGGGATGAAGCCTGCCCATTAATATATAACTAAATCAAGGCAAAACGAAAGTAATACACAATGTAATATATAGTCTGACCATTAACCCTTTCACTGTTGAGCCATTTCAACCCTGTAAAACAGTTTTTTACGTTTTTATTTTAGAATTTATGATTTTTGTTTTACACTGAATATGCTCATGTTGGGCATCGTTGGAAAAGCCAGACTCTGCCCTTTCCAATGACACTTTGACCAACCATGTATGACGACGAGTACAGAGATGCAGCAATCTGAAGATGTTGGGGAAGCCGGATGCAGATCACTGGTGGGGGGAGGGCTAGGAGTAACCATGGGGAGCATTTGCCCCCCCGGCCCCCCCTCTAGAGACGCCTATGCCAGGGTGTGATGGAGAGCTCCAAAAATCTGTGTGCCGCACACCTGATATGATATATCCATAATAAATGCTGCACAGTGCACACCTGATATGGATATATATATTTTATCAGGCGTTCAGTGTGTAGCACATGGCTTTATGAAGGAGATATATATATATATATAAAAAAAAAAATATCTGGTGTGCAGGATATCCTTAATAAAGCCAGGTGGCCAGAGGTATGTGCTTTGTGTCATTCTCCCGCTATCCCCAGGGAGACCCACAAGGTCACAAATGGGATTGACTCGGATCTGTGCCTTTCCCCAGCTCCATCTACAGGCTGGAAAGAGATCTGCACCCTGGTCAGCACTGGCGAGACCCGTCTAGGTCATATCACTAGTGTGCAGGGCGCTGCAGAGGTGGAATGGATGTTGTCAGGTGGGTACAGCACAGGTTCTCCTGCCTGTAGGGCACATGGACATTGACATTACCTTGTACTTCTCCCTCAGGGCTTGCTCAGATTTCTCAATTTTGACGTCTCGGAATCTGGGTTCCTCTATGGACTGTGATCTCCGGTGTCCTCCCACGATGCCGTTTCCATTGGGATGAGGAGGACGGATCCTGCGGTTACAATAGGGAAGAGTTAGGCTCCAGTGGGCGACCATGGTGAGGACGGAGGAGGAGGGGGACACCTTGTTGTAGTGACTCTGCATGTGAAGGATAAGTCAACAGATCAGGGTCACAGTGAGGATTCTCATATTAGATTGGGAAGAAATCAGGGGCATCTCTGACCTAACCAGGACTTCCAGGACATGGCTGAGAAATGGACCATCTTAATATCGTTGCTCTCCAACCCGGAAACCAAATTATGCCCGTCCCCAAACGCAAACTACCCGAGGGGGAAAACCCGAGAGCCCAAGGCCAGAAATGTATAAAAGCCTTCTTGTACCTCATCTTTCAGCACGTCGCCCTCACCCTGTGCGCCCACCCTGCCGGCCTTCAGGTGTTTTCACTCCTCCATACACCTTATTAACTCCTTCACTGCCTATGTATTCCCTGAGCTTTCTCTGGCCATCGCACTCACGGTCCCCCCTGCTCCCCATTGTCTCATGTCCCTTTATGTTCTTTAGAGTGTAAGCTCATGGGCCATGTGGCAGATCCCTCGTATAAAGTGCTGTAACTGCCAGATTGTGTTGCAATGTCTTGTTTATAGATCTCCCCATTTGCAATGCTCTGCGGTATATGTTGGTGCTAAACAGACACTAGTCAGGTTTCCATGGAGGCCCCTGAGCTACACTCGGGTATCTACAAACATCTGAAGGGAAACATTAAATCATCTGCTCAACTTCTCCCACTCTTCGGGAGTCAGTCCCGACACAAACCCCTGCCGGACCCCGAGTCAGTCCCGACACAAACCCCTGCCGGACCCCGAGTCAGTCCCGACACAACCCCTGCCGGACCCCGAGTCAGTCCCGACACAAACCCCTGCCGGACCCCGAGTCAGTCCCGACACAAACCCCTGCCGGACCCCGAGTCAGTCCCGACACAAACCCCTGCCGGACCCCGAGTCAGTCCCGACACAAACCCCTGCCGGACCCCGAGTCAGTCCCGACACAAACCCCTGCCGGACCCCGAGTCAGTCCCGACACAAACCTCTGCCGGACCCCGAGTCAGTCCCGACACAAACCCCTGCCGGACCCCGAGTCAGTCCCGACACAAACCCCTGCCGGACCCCGAGTCAGTCCCGACACAAACCCCTGCCGGACCCCGAGTCAGTCCCGACACAAACCCCTGCCGGACCCCGAGTCAGTCCCGACACAAACCCCTGCCGGACCCCGAGTCAGTCCCGACACAAACCCCTGCCGGACCCCGAGTCAGTCCCGATACAAACCCCTGCCGGACCCCGAGTCAGTCCCGACACAAACCCCTGCCGGACCCCGAGTCAGTCCCGACACAAACCCCTGCCGGACCCCGAGTCAGTCCCGACACAACCCCTGCCGGACCCCGAGTCAGTCCCGATACAAACCCCTGCCGGACCCCGAGTCAGTCCCGACACAAACCCCTGCCGACCCCGAGTCAGTCCCGACACAAATCCCTGCCGGACCCCGAGTCAGTCCCGACACAAACCCCTGCCGGACCCAGAGTCAGTCCCGAAACAAACCCCTGCCGGACCCAGAGTCAGTCCCGGCACAAACCCCTGCCGGACCCCGAGTCAGTCCCGACACAAACCCCTGCCGGACCCCGAGTCAGTCCCGACACAAACCCCTGCCGGACCCCGAGTCAGTCCCGACACAAACCCCTGCCGGACCCCGAGTCAGTCCCGACACAAACCCCTGCCGGACCCCGAGTCAGTCCCGACACAAACCCCTGCCGGACCCACGGTTCTTATTGCCTCAAAGATAAAAAGCATGGACAAGGCATAGAACAAGACAGTTTAAACACCTTAAGGTGCCTTTTAAACCCTGGAAAACCAGTTACCTGCTCCATGGGAAGGATAAGGTCGCTGTGATCTTGGGACTACTGGAAACCAAGACTGACCACTCTTCTATGCAGTTAAGGGAAATCTGATATTCCCTATTCAAGCTGCAATCCCGGCTAGTGTCTGATTTGAGACACCCCCTCATGTGAGTGAGTTTTTTTCCCTTCATACTGACCAGGACCATCTTTAACGTGGGGCAAAAGGGGCAGTTGCACCAGGCCCAGTTATTGTTGAGGGGCCCAAATCAGCTGCCCCTTGGGCCTGCGTAAACCATGGATGACGGCCGCCATGTAAACTTACTTTACATGCTTGCGCCAGGGGCGGACTGACCTGTCAGGCACTGCCCGATGGCCCACGGGTTTATTGGGCCCAGTTTTGGCACGCATTGGCTGGTTCAGTGAGCCCCGCCGGTCTCCCTCAGTTCCGGCATCCAGATTTAAGATCATCACGATCTGACTCCTCACCATCATCCCCTGGGGGGGCCCCAGCGGCGCACCCTCAACCTCTGCAGCGTGCCTCAGTTTCCACCCACATTCTAAACAGGAGCACGGCACACTGCATTGGCACCGCCCCCTTATGTGATGCGCAGGCAGCCATCAGAAATGATGGGGCCCCTTACTAAAACTCACGATGGGGCCCCCAGGGCCCCCCCCGCCACTCCCTCAACCTCTAACAGCTTTTCTCCCCCTTCAAAAAAAAAAAAAAAAAAAGGAAATAACATAGCACCACAGCAATAAAACTCCCAGTAATGTGCAGTGTGTCTGAACGTATCACAGAATCCACAGCAATAAATCTCACAGAAACGGGCTGTGTATGATGGCCTTTGGGTCTGATCCCTGGGCCTTGGGGTCTGGTCTGGGCCCTGGGTCTGGTCCCTGGGACTGGGCCTTGGGGTCTGGACCCTGGGTCTAGGCTTGGTCCCTGGGTCTGGTCCCTGAGTCTGGTCCCTGGGCCTTGGCCCCTGGGGGTCTGGGCACTGGGGGTCTGGGCCCTGGGGTCTGGGCCCTGGGGTTGGGGCCTTGGGGTCTGGGCCTTGGGGTCTGGGCCCTGGGTTTGGGCCTTGTGGTCTGGGCCCTAGGGTCTTAGGGTCTGGGTCCTGGACCTTGGGGTCTGGGGTCTGGGCCCTGGCTCACCACTCCGCTGTCTTCTTCTATCTTCTTTTCTTCACCTTTTCTTTAATCTTCTTCTCTTCTTTTCTTCTGTCTTCTCCCTGGTCCCTCCAGCTCCGGCGCGCAGCTTCACTGAGTGGAGGGGCGGAGCCAAAGCAACGTGCTTGGGAGGCCCCTCACACGCTGCTTGGCCCCGCCCAGCCAGGAAGTGAAGCTGCCAGGAGCCGGAGGAGACACAGTGTCTCAGTCTCCTCCGGCTCCTGCAGCAGCAGCAGGGACACAGCTCCGGATTCGGACTCATCGAGTCCGATACCGGAGCTGTTAAAGGGCGATGCCGCTGCCGTCGGGGGGCCCGGGAACCTCCCCCCGGGCCCCCACCGGGCCCGGCCCCTTACGGCAGCATGGGGCGTAATGCCCTGATGGCGGCCCTGGGGCATGCAGCGGCAGAAGAGAATAACACCCACAACAGAGGGTGTGGAGCCAGCCAGCCGCCGCGTGCCCTGTGAAAGAGGACAGAGAGGCCGCGGGATTTTCTTTTCAGTGTGTGGCTGGTGGTGAGCGACCTGCCAAAGGGATATGCCGGGGGGGGGGGTGAATACATTTATATGCTGTGGCTGGGGGGGGTGAATACATTTATATGCTGTGGCTGGGGGGGTGAATACATTTATATGCTGTGGCTGGGGGGGTGAATAAATTGATATACTGGGGCTTGGGGGGTTAATAAATTAGATATGCTGGGGCTGGGGGGGTGAATAAATTGATATGCTGTGGCTGGGGGGGTGAATAAATTGATATGCTGTGGCTGGGGGGGGTGAATACATTTATATGCTGTGGCTGGGGGGGGGTGAATACATTTATATGCTGTGGCTGGGGGGGGGTGAATACATTTATATGCTGTGGCTGGGGGGGTGAATAAATTGATATACTGGGGCTTGGGGGGTTAATAAATTAGATATGCTGGGGCTGGGGGGTGAATAAATTGATATGCTGTGGCTGGGGGGGGAATACACACTGCACGGTACTGTGAGTTTTATTGCTGCGAAGCTCTGTGATGCACTCATACACACTGCACAATTGCTGTGGAATTGTTCATTTGCACTTTATTACTGAAATTTATTAAGATATTATACATACATACAGCAAAAAAAATGGCGTCGCGCCCATACTCACCGGAGCGGCTGCAACAGCCAGGAGTAACAGCCCAGTTAATGTATAAAACATAACAAGAGGAAAAAGGTGTCATATCTGCGCTCGTTTCTATAGAGGTGCCTTAAAGGGGTGAGTGTGCTTACGTTGCAATGGCCATTGAAACAAACTAAAACCTCAGTGTTTTGTTGTACATGGAACACATAGAAACGAGCGCAGGGGACACCTTTTTCCTCTTAAGATATTAACCTGCCTTTTCTCCCAAGAACATATAACTGTTACTAGAATTATAGGATGATGAGAAAGAGCCTAGAAGACGCTAGAAGAGGCAGCTTGTACGTTCGGTTACAGATCAGTCTAAGGACTTGTTTGTGAGACAGTTCTTTATGTTTACATTATTAAAGCTTTGAGACAAGACCATGATGTATTTGTCATTTTTTTTAAGATGTTGGGGGTGGAGAACAAAATTATGGGCAGGCTTTCAGGGGGGCCAAAGAAAATGTTTGCCCAGGGTCCAATCAATATTAAAGACGGGCCTGATACGGACTCGTGTTTAAGCTGTTCTGTGCCTTGTCCGAGCTTTTTATCTTTGGGCAATAAGAGCCGTCAGGACGATCACCTAATGCCGAGGATTAAACCGAGGACCTCTTAATCCAACACAGGAATTTCCAGAAAGAAGCGCCGCTTCACTCACTTATCCAATTTACATAGACATTATCGTGGACTGGGATATACCACTTTCCGTGAGCATAACTACCGGCTGGCATATACCACTTTCCGTGAGCATAACTACCGGCTGGGATATACCACTTTCCGTGAGCATAACTACCGGCTGGGATATACCACTTTCCGTGAGCATAACTAGTTGCTGTATTCTGATTGCACTGAAACTCATTTAGACTTTTATATGTCACATGTCCACACTTTAAGCACATCCAGAAATTATTTATCCTAAAGACTGTGTTTAAACACATTTGCAATTTTGCACAGTTAGTACGGTGTTGGACAGGTTTGCACATTTCTCTTTTTCTGCGAGTTTATGTGCTCACAAATTTTTAGAATTGCGTTCAACAGGTTTGCAAATTTATTTATCTTGCGGTTTTGCACGGATTTGATGCTTCACTTGATTGCTTCATATTCACACACCCCTATTTTCTGACAGGATTGTAAATCTGTATTTTCTTACATTTCTGTTCTACTGTACACATAAAGTGCTTTATTATCCATTACCTTTGTGCACTCCCACACGTTATAGCACATTTATACAATTTTGCACATTTAGTACGGTGTTGGACAGGTTTGCAAGTTTTGCACATTTCGCTTTCAGCGAGTTTGAGTTTTCACATTTTAGAACTACGTGCAACAGGTTTGCAAGTTTGCAAATTCATTTATTTAATTATCTTGCGGTTTTGCACAGATTTGATGCTTCACATTTACGCACTGTTATTTTCTGACAGGTTTTGCAAGTCTGTTTTCTTTCGTTCCTGTTTTTATTGTACACAAAGGGTTTTATTATCCATTGCCTTTGAGAGCTCCCACACCTCATAGTACATTTATAGAACGTTTTGGTTATTCGTTACACCAATATATCTGTGCTTTTGCTGCTTATTTTGAAATTTACATACAGATTAAGTCTGTATCACCACAGTCTCTCTCACAAAGAACCACTAGGTGGTGCCAGAGGTGCAGCTCTTCTCCCCTTTCTAATATATTTCTATGATTTTATGCGCACGGTTTGATCTATTTCTAGGATTTTATGCGCACGGTTTGATCTATTTCTAGGATTTTATGCGCACGGTTTGATCTATGATTTTATATGCCAATAAATTGTGCGTCTGCTTTAACAGATTGAAGGTATAGATTTTAACCGTCCCTGTCACTGATTAATGGGAGGTTTATATGTCCGATCCGAGGTTCTGGTTTGGTGGTTTGAAAACAGGGACACGTAATTTTAAAAGGTTTTACAACTGAAATATTGTGACCGGGTTAAATTGGTTCCTGCTTCCACGTCTCGGTCCCTGAAGCTCAGGTCTCCCTGATCTGAATATTGGGAGGAGATAAGCCCCTGCCCGAGGGAATAGTGGGGTGAGGACGCTCCGGGCACCATGACCTCTCAAATGTATAGTCACAATGCTTGGAGCCGGTACTGTACCCTGCAGACTCGCACGTAACAGACTCCACGCCCGCCATGCTTCACCACCATTATTTGTGACCCCCCCGATATTGAGGAATCCTAGCTGCACCCCCTACCATGGCAGATTCCTTAATCTACAGAAGCCGGATTGGGGGGTGAGGACTTTACCTGGACACTGCGGCTTCAACTGTCGCCGTCTGCAAATAAAAGAAGCGATTAGGAGAATATTCATAACACGGAGATCCCAATAAATCCACATCATCCTCATCGCAGCGCGGTGATTGGGTTCTCCAGAGGTTCATGCAGGAGCCGCTTTATTCTGCGCAAAATCAGTTTTCATTATTATAGATTTTATTCGTGAGACCCATGGGAAGAGTCTCCTGGGTGCAGGAAGTGTCCGGCCACACGGGAGCAGCACCGCAGCGTCCATATTGCACGCTTCAATAGATGGAGCAGTTTGTTCTGACGTGCAGACACTGGCTCGCGCAGCCCGTTACATTAGGGGTGCACCGATGGAACATTAATTTAAAACTTCTATTTAGAAGACATTGCTTAAAATGCTAATTTTTCACGAGAAATAATGAGCTGGAATCAGATCCCGCCACTTTTTATTTATGATGAACCCAATAAGGGACGTCCTACATATTAATGCAGGGGATGAAAGAGGAGCTCTGCACCCAACATTAGGGGGTGAAAGAGGAGTTCCCCAGTGTACTTCGTTACTGAGATAACCCAAATCCTTAGTAAATTAGTAGCTCAAAACCAAAAAAGTAAACTGCTGGTCCTCGGCGACTTAATGTTGATAGCTGCAAAGCCTTAAACGGTGAGCAAACACAATTAATCTCCTCCCCCACTCGCATTAATATGAAAAGCCCTAACCACACCTTGCTGTACTGGATTCTCTCCTCATGTCCTGATCGAATACAGGAGGCAGGCGTTCTCGCTAACAGTTTCAGTGATCAATGCCTAGTGTACGGTGTGCGCAAAATAAAGGCCACGAAATCTCCCAAAAAGGTAATAATCACCAGGTCTTTCAATAAATTTAATCTTGAATCCTTCCTAAATGATTTCAAACAGCTCCCATGGTACAGACTAAAACTAATCCCAGACCTGGACTGTGCAATTGAATACTTTCAACTCCTGCAAGTATGGAATTCCCATGCTCCACTGTGTTAAGTGTGAGTAAAAAAGACGAGACAGAGGAGATATGATAGAAACATTTAAATACGTAAAGGGAATCCACAAGGTAGAGGAAGGGAGTATATTTAAAAGGAAACAAAGTAGCAAAACAAGAGGACATAGTCTTAGATTAGAGGGGCAAAGGTTTAAAAGTAACATCAGAAAGCATTATTTTACTGAGAGGGTGGTGGATACATGGAACAGTCTTCCAGTAGAAGTGGTAGAGGCCAAAACAGTAATTGAATTTAAGCAAGCATGGGATAGGCATAAGGCTATCCTAAACAAAAGATAAATCCAGGTATAGTATCCATGTAATTGGGCAGACTAGATGGGCCGAAAGAAAAATGTCGGCAGATAAGAACCTATGTTTCTATGTTTCTAAAAGGGGCCCATCTCCCCTGGGTTACAGCTGACCTCACGCAAATGTACCAGTTTAGATACTCACTGTGGTCTAATGTCAAGAGTACTGGTTCCAAGAACGATCACTGTGAAGACCGAAAATGGCGGAATGCATGCAAAAAAACGGCTACAGTCCAATACTTCAATGAAATTTAAACAATAACATATCAAACCCTAGAAATTTTTGGAAAATCATAAGTAACATACAAGCACCCACCATCCACTCCCAACCGGTTGCTGTCAAAGTAAACAACCAAACCGTACAACACCCCCTAGATTTAGCAAATGCCTTTAATAAATATTTTGTTGGATGCACCACCACCCTGATTGCTAAGCTAGGAATTGACACGCAATCAGAAAGGCCGCAAACAGGTCAGGCCCCACCAACTGTGCAAAGACCCTGTAACCCAGAGAAATTCAGTTTTAGACCAGTGCCTGTCAGCGTCATTACTAAACTTCTCTGTAACCAAAAAATGAAATACCAGTCTGGACCTGATCAAATCACAGCAATGCTGCTGAAAATCAGTGCGCCAGCAATTGCAAAACCTGTCGCAACCCTGATCAATGAATCACTGGCGACTGTATACATACCCAAACTCTGGAAGACTGCAAGAGTGGTACCTATCCAGAAAAGTGGTGACAGTACTTTGGTATCCAACTACTGTCCGATATCATTGCTCCCTGTAATGTCAAAATTCTGGAAAAAACATGTCTACACTCAATTACGTGATTATTATCAGTATCGGAACTATTTAACCCCAGATCAATCAGGCTTTCGTCCAAATCATTCAACTACAACTCTCCTTTAAAAAGTTTGTAATGATATCCAAGCCAGCATGGAGCAAGGAAACCTAACTGGAGCATCTTCCTTGATTTTGCCAAGGCCTTGGACACAGTAGACCATGGCATCCTATTACAAAAACTTAAAGACTCTGGTATTGGTGATCACACGCTAACCTGGTTCCAATCATATGTGTCTGATCGGATGCAATATGTATCCATTTGACAGCTCCTCCCTCCCTCTCCCAGTCACATGCGGTGTACCCCAAGGCTCGATACTCGGCCCCTGATATTCATAAATGATCTGCCTAACATCTGCAAAGCCTCAACTGTACACATATTACGCAGACGACACTGTAATCTATACTAGCAAACCAAATCTCCGGCAGCTGGAGGCCGTGCTGCAAGAACAATTCACAGAGGTAGAAAAGTGGATCAAACAAACTTTTTCTAAATACTGACAAAACTGTAACGATGCGCTTTGGAACAGCACCTAAACTAAAAAAATTACAAACACCTCATCTATGTGTCAGGACAAAATCAAATGACACGCTGACCACAGTCACTTCTCTCAAATATCTAGGTATGTGGTTAGACCCAAATCTATCCTTTGGCCCCACATCGAAAAACTCTCATCTAAACTTTACCCCAAACTAGGTGCTCTGTACAGAAACAAATCCTGCCTGAGCCCCGTGGTGAGAAAGCAGATTGTACAACAAATGCTTATGCCAGCTATTGAATACGGAGATGTAGTGTATGCAGCCGCCCCGCAAACAAACCTTCATATACTTACTACATTATATAACTCATTCTGTCGCTTTGTGCTACAATGTAACTACATGACCACCATTGTGACATGTTAAAAGAGATAAACTGGCCATCGCTGGAATCTAGACGCACCCTTCACCTTTCCAACCTGGTGTTTAAGAGCTTTTGTGGGAAGCTGCCACCCTACCTGAATAGGCTGCTTCCCTCATCCTATAGTCTCCGATCCAGGACTAGCACCTTACTTGCAATTCCACAATACAAAAAGACAGTGGCTCCATCCTCATTTTCCTACAGAGCACCGCAAATATGGAATAACCTCCTAGACGCCAACAAATCTTCCCCCAACCTAAAGTCACTCAAGAGCTCCCTATTAACATGTAACACAGTGACTATATACAGAATGCACCTGTAAACATGTAACACAGTGACTATATACAGAATGCACCTGTAAACATGTATCACAGTGACTATATACAGAATGCACCTGTAAACATGTAACACAGTGACTCTATACAGAATGCACCTGTAAACATGTAACACAGTGACTATATACAGAATGCACCTGTAAACATGTAACACAGTGACTATATACAGAATGCGCATGTAAACATGTAACACAGTGACTATATACAGAATGCGCCTGTAAACATGTAACATAATGACAATATTTCCTACATATTTATTTTCTGTTAATCTGTATATTTGTTTTTGTGTTAATATCTTACAGAAAAACAAAGTAATAAAATGCAACAACTTAATGTTCTTGAAACCCAGGACATACTTGAAAACGAGAGAAATCTCAATGTATCCTTCCTGGTAAAATACTTTATAAATAAATAAAATTAGGGGGTGAAAGAGGAGCTCTGCACCCAACATTAGGAGATGTCTGGGCACAACATGGGACAACCCCCACGCACGCCTACAGCTGAGCAACATGGGTGATGTAGTTCTCGAGCATCTGGAAGGCCATGGTTGCCGAGCCCTGACTTATAGCTTCAAAACCTTTCCGCACACAAAGCAACCAAAGGGTAAGGAAGCCCATAAAGCCCCGTCTTGTGCTTAGCATGATGGGATGTGGGGTTCTGCGCAGTATCAGAGCTGGGATGTGCAGGCAATTTGGACAAACCTCATAGTAACCTTCACCGGCCAAGCCGCTCTGGGGATCTGAAACAGAACAAGAGATTAGAGATTTCCTATAGCTCAATCTGCCCCAAACCGGAGAAAGTGACCGGCGGCAAAGAACTTTCCAAGCATTACCGGAGCTGATCTCATAAAGGTTCCTGTCAGGGTCCGTCTGGCTGGACACGCAGTCTGCATAAACTTCATCCGCTGGGGTCTTAGGTCTCAAAAAGAAAAAACACCACGATTACATCATCACCATGACATCATAGTGTCCCTGACTTTCAAGGCTCCTTCAATAAAATGTACACTAATCCCCACCTTTCATTATCCACGAGGGGGTGGGGGGGGAACTGGAATATATATATTAGATTGTACTTACGAGGGGAGAGGACATTCATAGGTTCCATCCGGACCATATCCTGGGGGGATAAAATAATATCTAATAAAAGGGGGGGTGGGTTACTTCATTCTTTAAACTGGAAAACAGTGAGGGTCAAAGGGCGCGAAACAAAACCAAAACCACTCGAAGGGTTAATTTACAAATTGAAAGCCAAGAACACACCGGCACGAAATCGTCCCGACTGAATGATCCCAGCAGTGAAAACGCGCACCACCGCTGCTGGTATGGAGACCTCGGCTCCAGGAGAGGAGGACGACTCGTTGGATTTCACTGGGAACGATTTGATCCCGGGATCTGATTGTGCTGACTGCTGAGCAGAGGCGGCAGATTGTGGCGACATCTTCCTCGCGGGATCAAGGGCAACTATTTACTTGGGCCACTCCAGCGGGAGAGGGGCACATAAGCCTTACAATAAAAAGGCACTGGCCTGTTCCATTAGGGGGTGCAGACCCTGGCGCGCGCAGCCCGTTCCATTAGGGGGGTGAAAGAGGAGCTCTGCACCCAACAGTAGGTAGTGCCTGGGCACAACATGGGACACCCTTGCGCACACATATAAGGGGAGACATTTCGGGGACCTGTAAGTATACAGACATGGCGGCTGAGTATGAAGGAATTCCTGATTTTTTCTGTAATAATTAGTTCCAGTTATTTATATAGCGCCAGCAGTTTCCATAGCGCTTTACAAGGGAGGAGCACAAACATGAGAAGTAACAACGATACATGAGACAACCCTGACCGGAGGAGAACGGTCCTGCTAATACAGCACTTTAAGTGCTCACCAGACACCCCATGAGCTTACAATCTAAGGGACGGGGGTCAGTGAAACAAATGGGAGCAGAGGGAGGTGAAGCTGGTGGCCAGAATTAATATAGCAGGGCTTGTAGGGGGGGGGGGGAAGGACCAGAAGCTTGGTCTTAGAGGGAAGTGGAAGCAGCTGGAAAGGAGAGCTGAAATATAGGACAGGCCTGGGTGGGGGGACAGCAGAATGGGAAATGCAGTGCAGCCTGTGAGGGTGTGGATAATCTGATTGCTGGATGGAGAAAGTAACACAGGGAGATTCAGAAGGAGTGTCCTAGTGATAAACGCACATTATTTGGACGTTTACACGTATCTTTCTGCCACAAAAACTGAAGGACCTGGAGAATGGAAGGTCTGATGCAGCGAAACACTCCTCTTGCCCTCAGAGGGTTTATAAAACTCAATGCGAAGGCACAAAGAAGCCAATATTTCTACAAAACACGAGGGTCAGCCGAAACAAACAGCAGAAGCATAAAGAAACATACCTTCCACACGTCGTACAGGACGTGAGGTTTGACCCGTCACCTGGGGATTCCTACGTTTAGATTCCGGAGCGAAGAGGCAGGCGCGGCAGAAATTTAGACACTCACCCACAGGTTCGCTCTTGGGCTGTGGTGGACAACGTGATGGAATGAGCTGTAGATTCACACTGGGGGGTCTTGGAGGTTTAGGTGGAGGTGGACCCAAGAGCACGGCTGGGGAGAGATGTCTCCTTTTTGGGACACAGTTTGAGAAGGCGATTTCTGTGGCTTGAGAGGACTTTTCACCTGTAACACAAACACAGTATCACATGAAAAAACACCTGGTGGAAGGAGCTAGGGCGCAGACAAGGGGCCAGAAAGGTAAATCCCCCTTTAATCGGCCAGCAGTTCTCATGAAGCTGGAGCCCCTCGGGGTGGGGAGACCACCGTGCAATGAGCAGAGTGACAAATAATAAGTCTATCAAAAGGAATCAGGACCTATGCCATGCCGGATCCTTCTAACGTTACAAATTCCACACTTTGGGACACCGAGTCAGAGCTCGGGCATATCATCTCCAGCGGGATGTCTCCTCTGCGAGATCTAGTGATCTATAAAAAAGGCACAATTTGCCATCATGGAAGCTTCTGGCATCTTCACTGCACCGTCCCAGCATTGGAAGCACCTCAGAAGTTTAACAAAATTAAATTTCTAGAATGGACCCTCTCGGCTCGCTGACCACAGGGCCCTCAAACCCCTGCCAGGCATGTCTCGGGGCGTCTCTCGTTCCTCAATCTCTGTTTTATATAAAATATTTGGAAATTCAGGTTTCTTGAGTAACTTGTGAAGGACCCCGTCACGACAACTATGCGCGCACTACAAAAGGCGCAGGGTTAAGCATCTCACTATCCGTCTATCCTAGATCCAAATAAGGACTATCCCCTAGTCCCCCTGCGCGCATGTGCCTAACTATCCTGACAACGCCTCCGCTCGCGACACGCACGTAGAGCGTGACAAAGTGGTCCCAGGATTGCAATGTCGTACCCATCTTCTCTCGACCTGGGGTAGCGACTACGTTTCCCACAATCCTTTACACCCACTTTCTTACTATATTCGTTATGCTGCCACCAGTTCTCATGAACACTATGCGGCGCACCGAAAGATGCAGAGTTAAGCAATTCACGGTCTATCCTAGACCCAAATAATGACTACTCGGACATCAATCCCCACGCGATTACCCCACCGTCCCAGCGACCGCAACTCACAATTTAGTAGATACCTGAGCTTAAAACCAAAAGCAATAATCCAGTCCCTTCAGTTAGCGTGGATTGAATAAGTCAGAGCAGAGCTTAATTGTATTTATTATGATAACAAAAATTATGTAGATCACAGGGCATTTAGGGTTACAGAAAAAAAAAATGTATATAATATTCATTAATTACACGCAAACAGCAAGTAAATGAAACAGGATTAAAACCACAGACCCTTACTCACGCCAGTAAGCTAACAGGAGCATCCGTGTACCCCTGGGGCTGGAGATTTGAAGACTGGCACAGTTTCTCACGTTCTTAGGTGACCCCACAGAAACAAGCCCTGAGCCCATGCTTGGCTCAGGTATATATAGGCTGCCTTGTCCCTCTGGGGGACAGCCCCTATTTTCTGCCCCCGTGCACTACATTTCCCAGACTTCCATTTCCTGGGCACGCTCAGTGTGCTTCGTCATTAACTTGAGCAAAGTAGATGATTGCTTCTTTGAAATGCATGACCACTTACAAGTGCTGCCACTAGGTCTGGGCTGAGCCTTTTCCGCTTGCCCAAGGTGTGAAATGCTTGCATGAGACCAAGGAAATTCCATTAGACCAACTGGGGTAATTTCCCCTCCTTATCATGCAGATCAAAGAAGACTCATTCCCCTGGCATTCGGCAACCCCTGGAATATCCTTTCACCTGCTGTTCAGTGATAAACATCTTAATTACTTTCTTGGAAACTCAAGCATTTACGATCAGCTGCGCAAAATGCCCACTGGCATCTATAGAGATATATATACACAATCTGTCTATATCTAATCTGCCACAGACCCGCCGCCATATTTTGCTATACTGAATAAATGTCAGTGTTCTTGGCGCTTCCTGGATTGCACCAGACATTTTCAAACTTTTGGGCAATGGACGAGCATTACCTCTAGCGACTTGTATTGCAGAACACGCACACCATGGCTGTGCAAGAAACTTACCCATCAGACGTGGTGGGAGGTTCTTCTCGTCTCCTGAACAATCATAGACATTGCAACCGGGGGGCAGATGACCATCATGGGTATTCGCAGGGGAAGACTGAATATTGGTACCAAATTTCGTCTGTGTATTCCCTGAAGTATCTTCTGGCATGTCATACAAGTTCTCTGTTTCACTGACTGTACCATGCTCACAATTCCTGGCCACTGCTCGAGACTTGTCCACTGGGACATTGTGTACGTTCTGGTTGGAAGGCTCAATGTAGTGTGTGGTTTCATAGAGCTCATCAGTTGTGTCATGGGATGAAACTTTTGGTAGTTCCTTGTGAATAGGACCTTTGGCCACAGACAAGAAATTGGGCTCTAGTTTTGCTCGAGGGAACAATATGGGATTACTGCTTACTGATGGGGGATCACTGTCATGGTGTTCAGAGTTGGATGGATCTTCTGTAGATGAGCTTGATTTTTGCTGGTGCATATAATGCCTGGATATGGGGGCAGGATTTTTGCTTGAAGAAGCCAATGGTGGAGATTTGCTGACAATAGAGTCAATACTTGCATATTCCGCAGCGTCATCTGGTAAAGGACGGCTCGGCTCTTGCTCAGGAATAAAAGGTTTTGCCATTGGAGAATGATGGGATGACAAGGTTCCTCTAGTAAAGGATGGGTCAATGATTTCATAGCACTCATCAGATTCAGTAAGAGCATTTAAGAATGGCAAGCTTGGTTTTCGGGGATTTTGGGCTTCAGAAGAAGCTGGACGTGGGGGCTGATTGGCTGTTGGTGGATCAGCAATTTCATATAACTGATCCTCGGATTTGTTTGGTTGTGCAAAGGTAGATCCTGTTGTAGCGCTTCGGTTCCTGTAATATTTCGGAGGAGGAAGGTTACATAGATCATTGCCATCCTTTTTGGGATAGTCTGCATTGATCAATGTATGCTTGAAGCCAATGCCGGACTTCATCTCAGAGTCTACGCTTGGGTTGTCAAAGGAGCCCGTGGACACCCTCCGGTTCCTGTCTGGTACAGCTGGTTTTGGATGAACTGCAGGCTTCTGCCCAGGGGGAGGAGGAGGAGGAGGAGCAGCAGGGGTTAGGCTTCCTTCTATCATAGACATGACATTCCTGATGTTTGGATTAGAGCGGATGTTGCTGATTTGTGGTGGAGCCCTTGTGGAGTGAATATTTGGCAAGTCGATTGACGCACTGATTCTTTTCTGAAAATTCAATCGCATCGCCTGGACGCCTGTTGCTGGCTCCTGCAAAGACACAAAAAGGGACAATGATTTAAAAGATGGACCATGCGAAGGTTCTGCACCTGACGAGGACCTAACCATCACTGTGGCAGACAATGCCTGAAAGGAACGCGTCCAGTGAAAAGCAGCGTGTGAATAAAGTACAGATCTTGAGAAGGGGGGGTTACCGGTAATGACTCGATCAATAAACGCTCGATTAGAAAAGGAATCTCTGGGGTGGCAGCTTCTCCAGGTTAGAAGAAGTCATGGGGGGGGGGTTATTGGATATAATAAGGTGGTCCTAGAAATCCTGGAGGACAATAGGTTTGTGTGTGTGAGGATTGAAGAGACGATGATCAATGTGGGCAATAAATGGAAGCCGTACCTTTGTTTATGGTAAAACACCGGCTGTTATTGTGCCATGGTTTGTTGTAGAAATAACGGGAATGAATGGATAAAACAAAGGCGCGCTGTTTGGCTCATTATGGGAGATTATAAAGACACTGCGTCCGTGCAGAGAGAGGGAGGTCAGGACTACCGGCTCCACTGAGAGGGTTTCATTACAAAATAAAAACACACAATGATAGAATTAATCCATTACAGTCATCTCACCACTTCAGGTAAAACAGACATTGCGGGTTTGTAAAGACGGGACCCCAGTGGTGGATGCGCCACAGTACAGAGAGCGCTGGTATCTCACCTCAAGTGAAAAACCACTGTTTGCAATCATGTTAGGGAAACTGCATGACTGCTTAGACATGGTACCAACCAACCAGAGGCCATGTGTATTTATAAAAAGGATTTTACCAGGAAGGATACATTGAGATTTCTCTCGTTTTCAAGTATGTCCTGGGTTCAAGAACATTGAAGTGTTACAGAAATACAAAGTAATACAATGCAAGATATTAACAGCACAAATATACAGATTAACAGAAAATCAATATGTAAGAAATAGTCATTATGTTACATGTTTACAGGTGCATTCTGTATTGAGGTATGTTAGTAAGGAGCGCGAGTGACTTAAGACTGGTGGAAGATTTGATGGCGTCTGGGAAGTTATTCCATATTTGTGGTGCTCTGTAGGAAAATGAGGATCGAGCCACTTTTTTTTTGTATTGTGGTATTGCAAGTAAGGTGCTGGTCCTGGATCGGAGGTTATAGGATGAGGGAGCTGCTGGGGGAAGCAGTCTATTCAGGTAGGGTGGCAGCTTCCCAGAGAAGCTCTTAAACACCAGGCTGGAAAGGTGAAGGGTGCGTCTAGATTCCAGCGATGGCCAGTTTAGCTCTTTTAACATGTCACAATGGTGGGTCATGTAGTTACATTGTAGCGCAAAGCAACAGAATGAGTTATACAATGTAGTAAGTTTCTGACGATGTGTTTGCGGGGCGGCTGCATACACTACATCTCCGTAATCAATAGCCGGCATAAGCATTTGTTGTACAATCTGCTTTCTTACGGCGGGACTCAGGCAGGATTTGTTTCTGTACAGGGCACCTAGTTTGGGGTAAAGTTTAGATGAGAGTTTTTCGAGGTGGGGCCAAAGGATAGATTAGGGTCCAACCACATACCTAGATATTTGAGAGAAGTGACTGTGGTCAGCGTGCCATTTGATTTTGTCCCCACACATAAGTGGGGATTTTGCAATTTGTGTAGTTCAGGCTTTTTTCCAAAGAGCATCGTTACAGTTTTGTCATTATTTAAAAAATGTTTGTTGTGTTTGATCCACTTTTCTACCTCTGAATTGTTCTTGCAGCACGGCCTCCAGCTGTGGGAGATTTGGTTTGCTGGTATAGATTACCGTGTCGTCTGCGTACATATGTATAGTTGAGGCTTTGCAGACATTGGGCAGATCATTTATGAATATTGTGAATAGCAGGGGGCCGAGTATTGAGCCTTGGGGTACACCGCACGTGACTGGGAGCGGGAGGGAGGAGCTGCCAGAAATTGACACATATTATGATCGGTCGGATACATATGATTGATACCAGGTTAGCGTGCGATCACCAATGCCAGAGTTTTTAAGTTTTTCTAACAAGATGCCATTGTCTACCGTGTCAAAGGCCTTGGCAAAAATCAAGGAAGATGCTCCAGTTAGGTTTCCTTGTTCCATCCCAGCCTGGATATCATTACAGACTTTTAAAAGGGCGGTTGTAGTTGAGTGATTTGGACGAAAGCCGGATTGATCTGGGGTTAAGTAGTTCCAATATTGATAATAATCACGTAATTGTGTGTAGACGCATTTTTCCAAAATTTTTGACATTACAGGGAGCAACGATATCGGATGGTAGTTGGATACCAAAGTACTGTCACCACTTTTATGGATAGGTACCACTCTCGCCGTCTTCCAGAGTTTGGGTATGTATCCAGTCACCAGTGATTCATTGATTAGGGTTGCGACAGGATTTGCAATTCCCAGGGCACTGACTTTCAGCAGCATTGCCTGTATTTGAGCAGTTCCAGACTGGTATTTCATTGTTTGCTTACGGAGAAGTTTAGTAACAACACTGACAGGCACTGGTCTAAAACTGAATTCCTGTCTGATACAGAGACTTTGCACAGTTGGAGGGGCCTGACCTGCATGAGGCCCTTCTGATTGCCAAGCTAGGAAATGACATGCAATCAAAGTGGTGGCGCATCTAGGGGGTGTTGCAGGGTTTGTTTGTTTACTTTGACAGCAGCCGGCTGGGAGTGGACTGGGGGTGCTTGTATGTTACTTATGGTTCTCCAAAAGTTTCTAGGGTTTGATATGTTATTGTTTAGATTTTCATTGAAGTAATGGGCTTTAGCCATTTTTGTTTGTTTTGTGCATTCATTCCGGCATTTTCGGTATTCGCAGTGATCGTTCATGGAACCAGTACTCTTGAAATTTGACCACAGTGAATCTCTAAGATGGTACATTAGTGTAAGATCAGCTGTAACCCAGGGGAGATGGGTCCCTTTTACTCGCACTTTACGCAGCGGGGCATGGGAATTCCAGACTTGCAGGAGCTCAGACTGAAAGTATTCAATTGCACAGTCTAGGTCTGGGATTAGGTTTAGTCTGTACCAGGGGAGCTGTTTGAGATCACTTAGGAAGGATTCAAGAATAAATTTCTTGAAAGACCTGGTGGTTATTACCTTTGGGGGAGATTTCATGGCCTTTATTTTGCGCACGCAGAACACTAGACAATGGTCACTAAAGCTATTAGCGAGAACACCTGCCTCCTGTATTCGATCAGGAGATGAGGAGAGAATCCAGTCCAGCAAGGTATGGTTAGGGCTTTTCATATTAATGCGAGTGGGGGAGGAGATTAATTGAGTTAGCTGCAAAGTTTTAAACAGTGAGCAGTGTTTATTGTTTTTAGGATTTAGCCAATCTGTATTAAAATCGCCGAGGACCGGGCGCAGTAGCGCTTCCACAAGAGTAGCGAGGTTGAGATCTTTTTGGACAGAAATAGTTGCAAAATACTCGGTAATTACAGACTTATTTTCCAAAACCAAGGAGTACCAAAGCAGAACTGATTTGCATCTAAGCTCAAATGGTTTCGAGACCAAAAGCCAACTTAGTGCACCTTCAGAAACAACCAATACACTAGTCTGTAATACTTCAAGAGTACTGAGACGGTTATCCGACAACAATGTATGACAGTTGATGAATCGTGCAGGCTGCAGGGCAGTCAACAAACTAACAGACTATGGGCAGTATTACAATGTTGGTGCTAACTTAACCAAAGCTGTTGTAAACTGAAAACCTCCATAGGTGAGAATGGCTCTGGTCAGGGCCGGATTAAGGGTATCATGGGCCTGGTGCTGAGGATTTTGTTGGGCCTATTTTTAGATACTGAGGCAACAAGCGCCAACTAAACTGTCAAATCACCAAATACTGCCGAATAGACAGAGAAATATGGTGCAGTTCGCAACAATTAGGCAGTCTTCAGCGGCAGCAAAATTGTTTTACAGAGAAGTAATGGTTAATCTATTCACAGATTAACATATCACAGAATCCACAGCAATAAAACTCATGCTCAAATAAACTCACAGTAATGTGTAGTGTTATTGTGGTGGAGCTCTGTGATACACTCATACACACGGCACCAGCTCCAGAGCAATAAAACTCATAGCAATGTGCAGTGTGAATTAGTAGTCTCTCATTCCTGGTTAGGCTGGCGTCAGACGAGCGCACTGTGCACCCATACTGACGTGCCTTCTGGCGTCTGTCACAGCATTGAGACGCTGCGATCGGGCCAGCCACACGCTGTTGAGCGCGCAGGAATTTTGTACATGCTGCAGCCGTGCATCAGCCCTCTCCGTCAAAGCGCTAGGACGCGCGTTGACGGGGCTGCAAAACGCGATTCTCCATAGGAGGATCGAGCTTTGCAGCGCTGAGGGCACTAACTGCGCTCAGCAAGGTGGCCAGACGGTTCGTCGAGTGGAAGGAACGTCCACTCTCACACTAGTCTGACACCAGCCTTACTCTCGCTCTCTCACCCGTCACATCTCTATGATCACTGTGTGACCTCTCACTGTGTGACCTCTCACTGTGTGACCTCTCACCCCACTTACTGTGAGACCTCTCTGTGACCCCCTTTTTCATTTCTCTGTGACCCCTCTTTTTAATTTCTGTGTGTGACCCCCTTTCCTTTTCTCTGTGACCCTTCTATGTCATTTCTGTGTGACCCCCTTCTTTTTAATTTTTCCTTTTCTCAGTGACCTTTTCCGCGACACCCTCTTTTTCATTTCTGTGACCACCTTTCATTTTCTCTGTGACCCCCTTTCCTTTTCTCAGTGACCCCCTTTTTCATTTCTCTGTGTGTGACCCACTTTCTCTTTAATCCCTCTGTCTCCACTGTGTGCTGCCCCCTCTCCCCGCATGCCGCCCCCCTCTCCTCCCTGCAAAGTGATGAATTCAGCTGGTTTTACCCAATTCTGAGCCAACCGCTTAAAGCAGAAGGCAGTTGCCACATATAATTCACCACAAGCTCATCATTCTGCACAGCCTGAGACCTGCAGAACTCGTCTCCCCAATGCCTCACCCGTAGGCGACTTGTGTATTGCACTCCAGCTGGCCAGACCTTCCGCAGCGGTGACTTCAACCACCACCGTTCCTGGGCAGGCGGATATTTCTTTGCTTCTGGACATCCGGAGATTAAAAGCCAAGAGAACTGCCACCCCCCCCTTTGACCTTATTAAGATGTCTGCCCCTCCCCTCTCGGACCTTAAATACCATTAGGTGCCATAAAGTTATCCTTGGCCCCAATTGCCACCCAGGTTTCAAACCTGACTCTCCGGCCCATGCCATCAGTCATGACCCCCTTCCCGATTAGTCCAGGGGACCCTTTTTATGGCAAAGTAGGGAGCTTCAGTGATTTCCGAACACTTTAAAAGGTGAAAATATTGTGGTGGCGTGTAGGTCACGGGGCGAGTATCCAGACAGGACACACAGTTCACAATAGAGATTGATAATACACAAGGTGATGGTATAGTGTGCAGTGAATACCCAGTGGTGGCATCGTATGCGTCTTCTCTGAGGTCACAGCGTGTGCCACATGTGGGGCCCTATTCCCTCCAACGCTAAAATGGGGACGACAACAGGAATAATGTGCGCCTACAGGTTTCCCCACTTTAGTGTAAGGCTAGGGTCAGACTGAGGCAGTGCGAACGCGCGTGCAGCCGCACTTACAGGGTTATCCAAAGAGATTCGAATTGCTTGAGAAAGGTAACCGAACGCTGAAAATCAGGGTTCGGTTACCTTTCCTGGCCATTCGGCTATCCAGAGAGCAGGCAATTCGCCAAATCCTGGCGAATTGCCTGAACATACGGTGCCTGTTCGGTCCCTGTTCGAGGGCAGTGAAATCCCCATAAAAAAGCACTGCTTCGGCTATTCAGAGAACACAAACCAGCAGTGAAAGGTTCCCGAAATGCCCTGCCATTCGGTGGTTTAATTCGGCAAATTTATTCAGGAGAATCCCATAGGTTTCAATGTTAAAAATATTCCCGTTTTAATCCAATATCTAATAAACCGTTCATTATAAAATTCTGCAGCAAAAAGTCTCTTTATTTATAGATTTTTTAGGATACTTTAAGCATTTTTCTGAATTTTTTAAAAAAAAATGAAAAGTCCGATTTTTTTTTTTTTTTTTTTTCAGTTTACTTATTTTTTTTTGTAACAGCCTCTTTATTATCATTCCCTGGACCTCCTGTGAAAATTTCAGACATTTTCGCTCAGTAGTTTCTTTGCAAACAGCGTTTCTTTTTCCCAGATTCATACAAATGGTTTTTCTAATTTATTCACTGCCTCCTCTACGTCACAGCTGCTTCGGCTCCTCTGTGTGATTCGGCTCCTGTTCGGCTCCTGTTCGGCTCCTCTTCGAAGGTTAATCCAGATGTTTTTGCTTGTTTTCAGCGTGCATTCGGTTAGTTTTCGTCAGGTGTTCGGCAGCTTTTCCCTGCAATTCGGGGACCCTGTGCTGTTTGCTGAATACACCGCAAGGTCACCGAAATGCAATCGGCAAAAGGAACCGAATTGAAGAGAACGAAAAGTCACCGAACGTGCGGTGACTTTTCGAATCTCTTTGGATAACCCTGATAATCACGGCCGCACTAGCAGCAGATGCCGGGCAATGACGGCCAATATACGAAGTACAGTCGCACAAAAGTCCGGCTGCGCAAGGCAAGTGGAAAATGAACGCATTTTTTCGAGAACGTGATACCGTTAGTACTGACGTACAGAGTGCGCTGCGTCCGCTAGCGGCGTGTGTGCGTGATTAGGAGACGTCAGACACTGCTAATGTCCGGCCAACATAACGTCCAGACACAAAAAGAGTTTTATTGATGATCCGTACAAAATCACGGACGAAAATGCGCATCGTATGACCGCTATCGCGTATTCTGTGAAAAAATGCGTCCATTCGTTCGAACGCACTTTTTCACAGACAACATAAAAATGCGTTCGTCTGACCCTAGCCTTAGATTCAAGGGCAGGCCCTTCTTCAGCACCATGTCCGGGAACCATGCGTTACCCTCGTGACGCAGTAACACTTCCGTGCCGCAAGTATCACCGCATGGAGTCAATAGGACTCCATGGAGGAAGATTTAAGACTATTTATTCCTAGTCTCTCGCTCTACGCACAGCCAGGAGTAGCAGCCGATCGGGGCCTCCATTCTCACCGCGGGAGAAGAGGCGAGTATGGGATTTATGGGGGGGGGGGTTAGGGGGTATTAAATGATTCTGCAAAAGTGCAATCACATAGCACCAGGTTTTAGGTGTCGCTAAATTTTTACCCATCGCTGCAGTAATTCATTAGTGCTCGCACTCTGTAATACCTTCCTTATCCTAACGTTAATTACTGATTTGCTCCCAATGTTAAGTATAGGATGTGCGAAGTACAGGAAGCTCACGCAATCACCGATGCACTAACGGATTGTTCAGGGGTTTATTGTCAGGAAGGTAAAACATGCGTATAAAAATCACTTAACGCTTACGCACCTGAACGCTACAGTTAGTGTCACTAGGGAAGAGAGCCAGAGGTTTCTCTGATGTCACAAGGTGATGCGTGTCTACGCACATGGCTGACACGCCTATCCTTGATGTCACAGCTAAAGCTGGGAGATATACCTCTTCTATCAAACAAAAAGTGCTTCAGTCTTAAGGTGACAAATATTCAATGTACACATAGTAAAGTGCACCAATATATAAAATTCCAGCAGTGCGATGGGTATAAGAGTCTATAAAGTGCAACAGTGTCCGAATGTGCAAATTCAATGATATCCAATACAATGATATCCAATGATATCCAATCCCTTCTTAAATCTTCAACTCTGGTTGCGATGGCTACAATAAGAGAATAGACAGCGCTCCCATAGTATATTACCGTATTATGATAAAAAAGAGGTGATAATGTATTGAACTCACCAGATATGGAGCCTCTTCCACACAGGCTCACTCAATATACAGCGTCAGGTACACTATGGTGGATACCCAGAACCTCTTCTCAACCGTCTGAGGGCCAGATATCAGGAGCTTCCAAGCGGTGGCAAGTATATATCCAAGGAGAGTAGTCAATATGGTTTATATTCTATTGACTACTCTCCTTGGATATATACTTGCCACCGCTTGGAAGCTCCTGATATCTGGCCCTCAGACGGTTGAGAAGAGGTTCTGGGTATCCACCATAGTGTACCTGACGCTGTATTGAGTGAGCCTGTGTGGAAGAGGCTCCATATCTGGTGAGTGCAATACATTATCACCTCTTTTTTAATCATAATATGGTAATATACTATGGGAGCGCTGTCTATTATCTTATTGTAGCCATCGCAACCAGAGTTGAAGATTTAAGAAGGGATACGCCACCCTCTATATGGCTGGAAGCTCCTAAACCTAGAGCCAGGGATTTTTTGGGCTCTTATAAATGTGAGTTTCCATATTCCTACGAGTGATTTATTTGCCATATTTAATTGGGATTTTCTGCACGATTATTTCTTCATTTTTTCTCTCCCCTCCAAATTTTTTTATTTTTTTTCCTTTCTGTCACTTTTTTCTCCTTTCTGGCTATCCTCTCCACTATTGAGAGACGGCAAGAGATACACAGACCAAGAAAGGAGGACTATATTTGTGCATCGCTTGAACATAAAGAGAAGTAAATTTTAAGGAATTTTTCCCACTGGTATTCATACTGTTGTATTGAATATCATTGAATTTGCACATTCGGACACTGTTGCACTTTATAGACGCTCTTATACCCATCGCACTGCTGGAATTTTATATATTGTTGCACTTTACTGTGTTCTATGGCACATTGCACTTTTATATGTGTACATTGAAGCACTTTATGTTTGATATACCTCTTTGTTGAAGTCTACCTTTAAATCTATTTTTGATGTGCTACAAAGGTTCTATCTATAATTTCATTTTTAGTTAATGCAGATTTTGGTTGTTTTTTCTGTATATTGCGCTTACCCCTTTGGGCAGCATCTCACTACTTATTAGTTATAATTTAACTACTTCATAACACTATAGTAATCTGGTTTATAAATAGGCGCCTACGCTGTATGAGATATATATATATATATTTCTTTAAAGCTGGGAGATACAATGAACACGAAGCGGCGCTGCACTCCGTGTATACAGTCCTTTCTTCACTGTGCATTCAGCCGGCGACGGGTCACATGGCTGAGCGCCCAGAATTGAAAATGGCCTCCATCGACCCAACGCAGTACAAAGGAAACGCTCCACACCGCCTCGCAACGTGGTCTCGTCGCTAGCTTAATATTCAGTTCCTCTGTTTCCCCAGTCTGAGCTCCTGACCGTGCAAAGCGTTGTTACCGGAATCCACCTGGCTCCTTCGGGAGAAGACCGGGCCGGCGCGGGCAAAGACTGACTGGACACAAGTCTCTTCAGGAAAGGCAAACTTTGTGACGTCACCACTCAGCCAGGATTGAAATCGCAAAGACGGAGTGCCTCTTACATACAAATATAGTGTTTTATACCTAGAATAGATAATTAGGTACATCCCAATTAGCCCACCCCACGGTGACACTATCCCACCCCATGTGGGTCTGTACCTCCCTTAACTGAATACAAAGACATTCCACACATTGGCAATAAATTGGCAGCTTTCACAGTATTTTGACAATTTAAGAATTTAACGCTCTCCTAGATCCTGCTTGTGCCTCCCTCCCTGAGACTTGTTTATTGTATACTTTAGATAAGGCCCCGTCTGCTTTCACATCTCACTTTGTTCAGGCCCCAGCTTCCTGACCTTGATGTAACTACTTTCTCATCCTGTCACTTCGTGCCAGCATCTGCCCGGATCTTGTTAACTTAATTGCTCTGCCCGTTAGCTTAAAACATTCCAGAGAATCTATGCAAGCTAAATCCTAATGGGAACTAATATCTGCTATTTATATTCACGTGAACCAAAGTTCTGAACAAGATGGCTGCCTGGCTCAAGATGGTGGCCTGAGTCTCTTACAGCGTTTCCTCGCGCAAAGCATTTCCTCGCGCAGAAGTAGAATCCAGAATGTTTGCCTGGGAGGCTTGGTCAGAGATGTGCAGACACAGGTCCAGCAGGAAGGATATTTATTGGTACCAAGCACTTTAGCAGGATCGAATCCAGAATCTCAAGTGAGCTTGATCGCAGATACATTCCATTTTCAAAGAATAAAATGGAAAGTACATCCTCCCTCTGCGATTCCCCCTCCTCGCTCCAAGTCTTGAACAAAGAACTCATTAATAATTAATTTTCAATAACGTTTGTGGCACAGAAAATAATCGCATATTAGGGAGTCATGGGATATGCTGTACCAGCGTCTGAAAAAGGAGGATTTCTCACAACTGATAAGGACCCTTCAATGAATGGGGCCTTCTTCTGTACCTTACATCTGGCGTGTAACCTTGAGCGCTAAATCATTCGCTTGGCGCCCAGAATCCTGCCAAGGTTTTCCGTTGATTAATTGTTAGAGTCTCTGGAATGTTAGTAACCTGCTGAGAACAAAGAATCATCTTAAAGGAGGTAGTGAGTTTTGTTAGCCTCACATATTAACAAGATGCTGCTACGATGCCAAGGTGCGTGTTAGTATCTATTTATCAGGCACAGCGGTTCCTCGCGCACAGCGGTTCTTGTGAAGCTTTGATGGGTGGAGTAGGGAGTGGGAGGAGTCAGGAAATACAAAAGGAGGGGGCGGTCAGCCTCCCTGATTCAAGTTTTTGCAGGTTGGGATGTCTACGAGTTTTTGTCCCAGTCCAGCCCTGCCGATTACGTTGGTTGCAGGAACTCCGCAAACTACAGTAACCAGTACAGAGGTCCCTTACATTTATTACACAAAAAGATGGTCAGCGCCCAAATTTGTACCACCACCAGTATCCCAATGCCAAAACCAGATCTATAGAGGTTTCCCCCCAAAACCAATGTGACGACAAGTATAGATATACGTATCTGGTGGCGCGATGACAATCGCTTCTTGGTATTCAGGTGGTTCTCATGATACGTATCATCCAAATGGATTATATAAAAAAGAAGCAAAGCACAGACTACAAATAATAGTGCAGGGTGTACAAATTGTTTTAGAATATAATACTAGTAAGCTGTTCCACTCACAAATAAAGAGCCCTGTCCCTGGCTCTGAGTGGTTACGTGCATCTGGGTCCTTTTTCTTCTTATTTTTGAAGGAGACGACTACCCTTCCGAATTGTTGATTCCTCTCATAGATTGAACATGAAAAAAGCATAGAAAACTGAAGAGAGACCTCCTTGTGCAGGTCAGCCAATGTGTGTGTACAGTAATTTAAATAGAGTGCCAACTCACATTCGGTGGAGCTTATAGCCAAGCTCTAGGTAATAGTGCCAGTGGATTTATGGGGTAAATCCACAAAAACCTCAAGCAGATTCCAGAACAAAAGGGACCAGGTTCTTTTTTTTTTTAAATTCTTTATTTTAGAAGTTTTGCATAGTCAGACAAAAAACCAGCGTTGAGAAGGTGGCCACGCAGGGCCGCATAAAGCCATCTAAGTAAATACAGGGCATCGGCATAAATAAAACAACATCTACCAATGGTCATAATGAGTCATCTGCAATAACATGCTGAAGGGCTAACCTGTCCTTGATAGAGGACAGACTCATAGAAATAAAAGCATACTCAAAGTGCCCAATACGTCTCATAATAAGGGGGGGGGGAGCAGGAGAAGGACATCAAAAGAACTAGAATACGCATCGTATTAAAAAGGGAGGAGGAGGGAGAAGGAGAAAATAAAATAATTAATTTTTTTTTTATATAAACAGAGGAAAAAAAATAAAATTAATAATATGGCAAAGGCCAAAAAGTGACATTCCTGGCACAAACCTCATAGCCCAAGGACCGTGGGGAAGGCCAAGGAGTGAATTAGTCACGAGGCCAGGGCGACCGAGGATACTCCTCTGTACAGCCCAAAAATGCCAAAATAGCAAAAAAGAGGGGGGGGAGAAAGGGGGGGGCACTCTCTCGAGCAACGAAGAACTTGAAAAGAACTGGCTTAACCAAGCGTATGCGGGGTAACATTGCCTCAAAAAGTCCTAGTAGAAAAAAAAGCAACAGGTAATGTCCTAGACAAAGAAAATTAGCCTGGTGAAGTAGTCGCCGGATCCTGAGACAAGCCAATACTGGCTAGCATCGGCCAAGCCTCGGCCGGGTCAGAGAGGATGGATGGTATGCTCCCGTGGGTCACCACGAGCGAGCCAGCCAGCCCCCAACGGTAAGGAACCGCTTTAAGACGGAGAAACCCTGTCACCAGTCGGAAGCGACGTCGCGCCAGCAGGGTGACAAACGGTAGGTCTTGGTATAGTGACATCGTTGCCCCTTCAAACTTCACCACCATCCTGGCCCCAGGAGCTGACATAATCCGAGTCTTAGTCGCTACGTCCCGGGCAATCGCAATAATATCTCTCGTGGAATCTCTGGGGACCGTCGCGGGCTTACAGATCCGTGAGGCTGAGACGAACAGTTCTGAAACATTGGGGGCGATCCTATTATATGATGAGCGAGGCGATTTACATAGGAAAGCAAATCAGACGTTGGCACCGACTCCGGGGCACCTCGGACTCGTATGTTGCGTCTGCGGTGTCTAGATTCGAGGGCCTCCACCGAGCGAGTCAGTAAGTCAACTTGGGATCGTAAGGTGTCAACTTGCGATGTAAGTATATTCTGCTCCGCAGCCACATCCGAGGTCTGAGCCTGTATTGCCACCACTTGAGAGCGCACCGACGCAACCTCTGACCGCAGTCCCGACACCTCCGTCGTCCACAGGGATTTTATTTCATCTATAAACCGGCGGTAGTCTCCCATCGTGGTGGGACGAGCGTCATCTATCTCCGTAGTAGGGGTAGCAACAGTGCAGGGTTTCAAGGAAGGTGGACAGGCCTCCAAAGAGGCCTCTGTCCCCACAGAGGCATTCGTCTCCCGGATCACATTCTCCCGTGGCAAAAGTACGCACCTCTGCGATACCTCTACGCCACTGGGTGAGGGTATTCTATCTCCATCAGAGGGACCCCGTATAGGGCCTGCAGCAGGTCCCACATGAAGCCGCAGCCGCTGCTTTCCTCAGTTTCTGTGCTCTTTTTTTTGCCGCTTTTCCCTTCGCTGCACTATCTCCCCGTGACAACGGAGCCAGCCAGTCTATTCCTGCTGCAGTATCTGTGGGCCAGGAACCATCATCCTCATCCGAGGAGCCATAGCCTGCAGGGAGCATCGGTGATGGGACCGTGCTACAGGAGAGTCTGCTGCTGTACAGGGAGTCTCTGATATCCCTCTGACGAGGGCCCTCCGAGACGTCCCGGCGGGGCTGCAATTTCTTACCCATCCGCTGTGTATCGGGAAGTAATCAGGAGAAACGGCTGTGCTGACCTTTGGGAAACTCCCCGGCTCCAGAAAGAAGACTGCTCTGACTAGGCCGCACTAGGCCCAGATCCTGTCCGCCCAGAAACACGTCGTCTATCACCCGGCGAGTCGCAGTACCGGAGTCCAGGGGCAGCAGTGGATCTCAAGTTCACCAGGAAACCTGGTTTTAGGCCATAAATCAGAGGACTTTCAGCAATAGAAAACAGATTCTCAGAGGAGCTCTGAAGCATGCAACCACTCAGTTCCACAGCTAGCTCCGCCTCTCCCAGGTTCTTTTTTTAAAGTTAAAAAAAAGAAATCTTTAATTAAAACATAAAGTAGGTATTAAATAAAAACTCTGCCAAATGCCAGAACGCGTTTCGCTGCATGTTGCGGCTTCATCAGCTGGTTTACAGAGTAACAGTAAGATATTGCGTATATATAAAGCCCTTTAATTAGGGTAAAAGGTCCCATGTGTTTGGAATTAAGTGAAGTCCATCGGCGTGCGTTCCACGGATTTGCCGGCAAAATCACGATGCGGGCCGCCATCTTGCGCATGCGCTGTGGCAATGCGTGCGTTTCATGCGTTCCACTCTGTCCCCACCAGAAGAACGAGCGACACCGGAAGTACAGAGTGGAACGCATGAAACGCACGCATTGCCACAGCGCATGCGCAAGATGGCGGCCCGCATCGTGATTTTGCCGGCAAATCCGTGGAACGCACGCCGATGGACTTCACTTAATTCCAAACACATGGGACCTTTTACCCTAATTAAAGGGCTTTATATATACGCAATATCTTACTGTTACTCTGTAAACCAGCTGATGAAGCCGCAACATGCAGCGAAACGCGTTCTGGCATTTGGCAAAGTAGGTATTAAATAACAACTCGGTTTTAATTATAAAAAAAAAAATCTTTAACTTTAAAAAAAAGAACCTGGTCCCTTTTGTTCTGGAATCTGCTTGAGGTTTTTGTGGATTTACCCCATAAATCCACTGGCACTATTACCTAGAGCTTGGCTATAAGCTCCACCGAATGTGAGTTGGCACTCTATTTAAATTACTGTACACACACATTGGCTGACCTGCACAAGGAGGTCTCTCTTCCGTTTTCTATGCTTTTTTTCATGTTCAATTTATGAGAGGAATCAACAATTCGGAAGGGTAGTCGTCTCCTTCAAAAATAAGAAGAAAAAGGACCCAGATGCACGTAACCACTCAGAGCCAGGGACAGGGCTCTTTATTTGTGAGTGGAACAGCTTACTAGTATTATATTCTAAAACAATTTGTACACCCTGCACTATTATTTGTAGTCTGTGCTTTGCTTCTTTTTTATATAATCCATTTGGATGATACGTATCATGAGAACCACCTGAATACCAAGAAGCGATTGTCATCGCGTCACCAGATACGTATATCTACCTTACATTTATTAGTTCCAATTTGGGCTCGCTTTGGTGGAAATTACCTGGATTCTTCAGAATTACATTGTACGAAATCCACCGCTGTTTAACCCCTTCACTACAAAGCACGTTTGATTGAAGAATGTTAATTTATTTGAAATATGGTATGAGACATTAACCTCCCTGGCGGTTCCCCCCCCCAGCAGTATTCCTAAGTGTGGCTTGGGGTTAAATTATAATTTAAAGTAAAAGGATGCTGCACCCCTTCAGTGCGCTGCTCAAGGATTACTTCAATTTTGGTGCTTTCTGGTTCTGTGATATCATTTCACCGACTCTATGGTGAATTCACTATTCAGCACAGGGTCCCTGAAGTGAGCCGAACATGGAACTGCCAAAGTCTGCTGAAAAAAAGGAGCACCAAACTGCAGAAATACAATTTAAAACCAAAACATAAAAAAAATAAAAAAATGGAACCCTGCTTTTCTCCAGGTGTTTAACCCAATAAAAAAAATGATATAATATAATATATATATTTATATTATATTAAAAAAAAAAAAAAATGCCTTAAAAATATGTCTAAATAAAAAAAAAAAAAAAAAGTGTTACAGAAAACAAAAGCAGCCATTAAAAATAATTGGGAATTAAAATTGCGCCTATATAAAAAGCTTTCTGCAGAAAAAGAATAAACGATCGAATAAAGTAAATACATGTTTTCCCCCCATTGAAACCTATGGGATTCGCCTGATTAAACCTGTCGAATGAAACCACTGAACATCAGGGCATTTCACTGCCATTTCTCTGCTGTTCGTTGTTGTGACCTCAGTCACTTTGGACTTGGGGTGCAGAGTGTTATTGTAACAGATCTCGGTACCCCGGCAGGGTCACTTCTGCTAATGCCGCTTCCTTGCTGGACCCCTTTCTAGCGTCTCCCAGAAATAAGCCGTGGCTGGAGATCTGAAGGTTTTTGTTGGAAGAGCTACCATTGTATATAACTGCTACCCACTAGACATGTGCATTCATTTTAGTACTAAAACGATTTAGTCCGAATTTTGGGATAATTTAGTTTTAGTAAGACTCAAGAGATACGAAACTGCTCAGTACAAAAAACGAAAGAAACTAAAATAAAATGCACTACATTTTAGTTTCAGTCCTTTTTGTGATATTACATTGAGTGAAGGAGACCAGTAATGAAGAGCGCAACATCGCAGAGCTACAGAAAAGGTTTGTATGCGTAATCCTTCCCGACCCCTACCTGAAAATCTGACAGTGATAGAGCTCCAGAATACTTACTCGCAGCACAGACAGCCAGCACAGGAGAGGAAACCTTTAATTAACCCTTGCATGTCTATGAGGCAGACAAGATGATAAAAGCAGCTGGAGTAGGAAAACATTCAAATAAATCACACTGAAAGCTAATGACAGAGGAGGGCTGGATAGTAAAAACCCCTTTATAACAAGCAGCGCTGGGAGAAGAGAGGGACTTTATAAAACGTGTGTTATCTCCCCTCCCGCTCTGCATAATAGGGGCTTAGGTCTGATACATTATATTATTCCAGGAGCACTATCCCCTTTCCTCATCTATAATACACGTTTTATATAAAGTCCCTCTCCTCTCCCAGTGCTGCTTGTTTATAAAGTTTTTTTTTACATCTGATACATTTACAGGGTTATCCAAAGAGATTCGAAAAGTCACCGCACGTTCGGTGACTTTTCGTTCTCTTCAATTCGGTTCCTTTTGCCGATTGCATTTCGGTGACCCTGCGGTGTATTCAGCAAACACCACAGGGTCCCCGAATTGCAGGGAAAAGCTGCCGCAAACCTGACGAAAACTAACCGAATGCACGCTGAAAACAAGCAAAAACATCTGGATTAACCTTGAAAAACCGAACAGGAGCCGAACAGGAGCCGAATCACACAGAGCCGAAGCAGCTGTGACGTAGAGGAGGCAGTGAATAAATTAGAAAAACCATTTGTATGAATCTGGGAAAAAGAAACGCTGTTTGCAAAGAAACTACTGAGCGAAAATGTCTGAAATTTTCACAGGAGGTCCAGGGAATGATAATAAAGAGGCTGTTACAGAAAAAATAAGCAAATTGAAAAAAATAAATAAAAAAAAATCGGACTTTTAATTTTTTTTTTAAAAATTCAGAAAAATGCTTAAAGTATCCTAAAAAATCTATAAATAAAGAGACTTTTTGCTGCAGAATTTTATAATGAACAGTTTATTAGATATTGAATTAAAACGGGAATATTTTTAACATTGAAGTCTATGGGATTCTCCTGAATTAACTTGCCGAATTAAACCACCGAATGGCAGGGCATTAGGGGAACCTTTCACTGCTGGTTTGTGTTCTCTGAATAGCCGAAGCAGTGCTTTTTCATGGGGATTTCACTGCCCTCGAACAGGGACCGAACAGTCACTGTATGTGCAGGCAATTCGACAGGATTTGGCGAATTGCCTGCTCTCTGGATAGCCGAATGGCCAGGAAAGGTAACCGAACGCTGATTTTCAGCGTTCGGTTACCTTTCTCAAGCAATTCGAATCTCTTTGGATAACCCTGTTTGTATCCAACTCACAGTTACTCTGTCATTATGAGCGGTCAGTGTGATTTATTTGAATGTTTTCCCTGGATTTAAAGTGCTTTATTTTGTTATAAAAATAAATTTGCACCAGACATCTCTTCTCTGAGCTTTCAGACCGATTTACGTTAATATGTGCCCTCTCCCCTGCTTTTATATTCCTGTCTCTCTCCCCCACAGAGATGCAAAGTTTAAGTAAAAGTTCCCTCTCCTGTGCTGGATATGCATTGCATTCCGAAGTTCTGCACCCTCCATATGCCAATGCAGTAGGTCCTACTGAGTAGGATGTTCTATACAGAGAGGGGCATTAATTAATGCAGGAGGATGTTCTATACATTATACAGAGAAATGTATAAATTGAGGATGATGTTCTATACAGAGAGGGACATTAATTCAGGAGGAAGTTCTATACATTATACAGAGAGGGGTATTAATTAATACAGGTGGATGTTGTATACATTATACAGAGAGGGGTATTAATTAATGCAGGAGGATGTTATCTACATTATACAGAGAGGGGTATTAATTAATGCAGGAGGATTTTTTATACATTATACAGAGAGGAGCCTCTTTTTTAAACCTTTAAATCCAGTGGCTGTGAGTGCTGAGATCGGCTGCTTGTTACATTATCTCTCAGTACAATGTATCAGGCTCAGCTGTTACAGTAACTGACTGTAACAGTGCTCAGAGTTTCAGTAAAACAAGGAAATAATATTGTTATAACCTCTTATATATAAAAATATATTCCTAGTTTTACTGAAACTCTGAGCTCTGTGATGAGCAGCAGTCAGTTACTGTAACAGCTTTGCCTGACACATTGTGCTGAGAGAGAGAGATACTGTAACAAGCAGCGATCTCAGCACTCTGAGGAGCCACTACAATAGTAATTGTATCCACTGGTTTTCGGATGAAAGAAATTAGTTTTCATACTAAAGAACTGAAAACGAATTTCTTTAGCAACTAAATAAATCCCATTTTAGTACTAATCCATTAGTTCAAAACGAAATTTTGTGCTGTGCACATGTCTACTACCCACACCATGAGTTGAGACTGTATGTAGGGTCAGAATGGAACACGCACATATATTTGTACGGTCAAATATGGGTCATTACAGAGTCGGACACAAACACCTCCCTAGAAACTGTTGGGAGAACTAATTATACTAAAACAGATGCTTCTCGGAATGTGAAACCTAATTAATTAGACTAGGTCTAGTCTAATTAAACATAACTTAACATTTCTAAACGAGGCAGGACAATGGCAATCGGGTGATAAACAAGATTACAGACTATTCAAATATAAACAGATATTAAAACACATTCCTGAGACAAGGGTAGGCTGGAAGGCTAATCCTCTCAACAAGATAGCAGGATACACATGGACCATACAATAGACAATAGCATTCTTGCACTACACAGATTACACAAACATTCTGCAGAGAACAGAGGACCAGCTGCTAGAGGCTTGCGCAGCTCGAAAGGAGAGCATCACGCAAGCCCGGCGGAGGCGAGCCGAGCCACCTGACACCCAAACTAGTTGTATTGACACAGGAGCACCAGGGCACTGCCAGCCGCCTGCATCCACAGCACCCACCCCGTGCCATACCCAGCATGCATAGCACCCACCCCGTGCCATACCCAGCATGCATAGCACCCACCCCGTGCCATACCCAGCATGCATAGCACCCACCCCGTGCCATACCCAGCATGCATAGCACCCACCCCGTGCCATACCCAGCATGCATAGCACCCTGCTCTCAGTATTTTTTTCTTTGTGATAGGAGTTTTTTTTTTTTAACAGTAAACAAATTGAAAAAGGTTAAACATGTGAAGGAACCGGCTGGACGACATGCCTGGAATAGCGTTACATCTGTGTCGCGCAGGCACGTCACGAAACGAAAACACGGGGAATGACTGCACAAAATGTAACGTGATGCTGGAGGCTGACTGACAGACATGGAGGAACGGACAGACACACACGCCAGCCCCCAATGGATTCCAAAAACAAGCACCTCGCGTCTGCACAGCCACGACACGCCGACAGACACGCACGCCGACGCTCCAGACAGACACGCACGCCATTTTCTTACACTGGCTGGAGCCAGGCTCGTCGCAGGTTCTCCGGTACGCGCCGCAGCACTGTCATTCTGTCCCAGATTGCGGCTCGGGTTGCTGATCGGCCGTGTTTTCATGGACTCCCATTACCATTTCATGCAGAGGGAGAGCACGGGGAAGGTGCTGCCTGGCACAGTTCATGCGGTGAGAAGTCTCTTTATCTGAGGCAGGTCATCGGAGATTCCTCCCCGGCAGCAGACAGAGTATACAGACTGCAGGGAAGCACTATTCATGCACTGCCCATTGGTATGAAGGAGAAGTGTTCAGGAAAGCATGCAGGGGCTGGCACGCCATATCTATTCTCAGTGCATTGTGGGAGATTGGAAACACGGTGCTACTCACAGACCACCCCGGACCCTTTAATCCAGTGGTTCCCAACCGTGGTCCTCAGGTCCCCCTAACAGGACAGGTTTTAAGGATCACCTTGGGGAAATCCAGACTGAATCCTGCAATCTCTGAGCAGCAAATCAGATCCCCTGTGCTTCACATATCCCGCAAACCTGACCTGTTAGGCTAGGGTCAGAGTGGGGCAGTCGGAACGCGCGTGCAGACGCACTAAACACGGCGGCAGTAGCAGCACATAACGGCCAATGACGGCCAATATACGCAGTACGTGCGTACGAAAGTGCGCCGACACCACGCAACCAGCAAATGAACGCATTTTTATCAGAACGTGAAACCGCTGCTACTGACGTACAAAGTGCGCTGCGGCCGCATAGCAGCGTGTGTGCGTGATTAGGAGATGTCAGACGCTGCTAGTGTGCGGCCAACATAACGTTCAAACAGCCGGATTTCCCTAGACTTCTTTTTACCCCACCGTCATGAAATACGTCCAGAATTGCGCATCGTCTGACCACTTAAGCGTATTCCGTGAAAAAATGCGTGCGCACGCATCGACGTACATTTTGACGGTGGCCGCAGAAAATGCGCTCATCTGTCCCTAGCCTTAGGGGACGTCGTGAGGAACCAGGTTGGGAATCACTGCTTTAAGTGATGGAGGTGACGCCTGCGCCCCTGATAAGCCCCATCCCTCCTGCAGCCAATACACAGCGAGCGAGGCAGCACTTTTCATGTGTTACCACACACAGTATTCCCCGTTAAGCAGGAGGGGGTTAATGTGTGACGCGCGCTGCCACGGGGTGAGCTGTATGGGCTCCTAGGGTTCATTCATCCTCAGAATATGAACTACGGTGTCATTCTTACCGTCTGCTCTGCCATGACACGCCGTATACCGTCTCGCAGCTTCTGGATTCTCTGACAAACGCTTTTTAATGATTGTAACTTCCTCCTAGAAGCAAGAAAAATCCAAAAAGCCTCTGTGCTGATTTCCATGCAGGTCCCACCCCGGGGTGTCCCAATTACCCAGAGGTCCCCGCCCTGACAGGGCCGGATTAAGATCTCTAGGGGCCTGGAGCTGAATATTTCAGTGGCTTTTTTTGGAATTTAGTGACAACATATTTTAGGTTATTTAATATTGCGTATATATGTATATCTTACCCGGCAGATACTGAGGGAGTAAATTTCCATTCAGATTTCAATCATCACAGCGTGTAAAATAATTTTTTCATATTTTATCATTCAAACCTCTGGTTATATATTCTATAGGGAATTCTTGTTAAAAAAATAAATAAATGGGAACCTGTAACTGCATTTTTCTGAGAAAATATACAATTTAAGGCTAGGGTCAGACGAACGCATTTTCGCGTTGTCTGTGAAAAAGTGCGTTCGAACGAATGGACGTATTTTTTCACGGAGTACGCGATAGCGGTCATACGATGCGCATTTGCATCCGTGATTTTGTACGGATCATCAATAAAACACTTTTTGGGTCTGGACGTTATGTTAGCCGGACATTAGCAGCGTCTGACGTCTCCTAATCACGCACACACGCCGCTAGCGGACGCAGCGCACTCTGTACGAACGTACTAGCGGTTTGACGTTCTCGACAAAATGCGTTCGTTTTCCACTTGCGTTGCGCAGCCGGACTTTCGTGCGACTGTACTTCGTATATTGGCCGTCATTGCCGTCATTTGCTGCTAGTGCGGCCGTAATTAAGTGCGCCAGAACGCACGTTAAAAGTGCACTAGTCTGACCCTAGCCTTAACCCAAAAATTTGATATTTCCCATGTGTTTTGGATAATGGTGTTTTATGAATAATATGACTATGTATAAAACACTGACCTTGCTCCCAGCGTGGGAAATGAGAAGGTGAGTAATGGCAGTGGTATTGCTCATTTTATACGTGACAAATGGACAATACCATCACTTTGGAACAAAAAATAAATAAAAAAGTTTTTTGTTTTCTTTTTCTTTTAGATTTTACATTGTCATGTTTGGTATCAATGCAAAGGCCAGACTCTGTCCTGTCTGACGCCTCATTTGACCTTGCAAGGTGTAAAGATTAGTGGCGCAGGGTTCCAAAGCCCCCCCAGTGCACTTTGCTGCAGTGTGGCGGTTTAGGTTCTTGATGTAACAATCCGTAATAATGGATCGTACCATCACCTCCACACTTGTTAGTGACATGAAAAATGAGATGGTGAGTTAATGCAGCATCATTGTTCCCTTTATAATTGAAAACTATTGCTGTGTTCGAAAGAAAAATAAAAAATAAAGAAATATTTATTATTTTATATTTGTTACATAAAACCTGGTCATGTGTGGTATCATTGGAAAGACCATGCTCTGACCTTTCCAGTGATACCTCACATGACCCTGTAGCTGCTATGGAGGTGGAGATAGTGGTCCAAATGCCTATCAATGCAGACAAATTTATCCTTTCTGTGGGCCTATTCTGGGGCATGGGCCTGGAGCTGCTGCTCCATCTGCCCCTATGTTAATTCGGCCCTGAGCCCTGTGCTCAGCGCAGCCACATCCTGGTGCTGGAGAATCCTGGGGGGGGTGAGAGCCCCCTTAATGTTTTATATCAGACGCCATCCTATGAAGAACGCTCAGCCGCATTCCCCAGCACTGCAAGGGTTAATAGCTTTACATTTTGACATTCCACGAAAACGTTTCCGGTGTCTCGATGCCAGCATGAGGGAAATACTGTTTCCACAAAGGGATAACAGAACGGAGTGTGTGTGTGTGTGGGGGGGGGGTTACAATACTATTTATTCAACATTGTCCTGATTAACCCTTTGCTTGCGGGAAGATCACATTACAGACGGAAAATGTCTGACACTGTCAGAGTTATTCAGAGAGAGGTGAAAACCAGGAGAATGGCAGGAGAAGAGAACAATCTAGATAAAATAGCCGATTTGGAAAGTGAGATAAATGGGAGAATTTTTCTGGTTTGACTATTTTGACCTAGAATTTTCACTTCTCCAGTCATTCTCCTGAGTTTCACCTTTCTCTGAATAGACCTGTTGGTTTCAGGGTCCAGCGATTTAATCGTGCTTGCAGACTTTAAAGTCCTTGTGATTCTCCGTTCATTGTAAGTAGCAGTTTAGCGGATAATCCCCTTGCGTTGCCTTTCTGCTCCTACCTCAGGATTGGCTGCTGTTTCAGGATCTATGAAAGGCAATGTTTAACCCCCGTATCTCCAGATCATCCTGAGGGTGCTGGGAGTCTTCCATAAAAAGGTGCCTGGTGATGAACAGGTTAAGGGTGTGATTTCATGGAGGAGCAGAGCAAAGCTTTGATAATAGGGAGGAGGTGATTGAGGCTTATTTATTATACAGTTTACAGGGGCGCAGGGCCGGCTCAGGTGTCACAGCCTGAGAGGAGAATTGTTCTGTATTTTGGGTGTTTACTGTAATGGCAGGAATTTAGAGCACGCCCCCCCCCCAGGTACCAGAGGAGCCGCGGGTGCATTACCTGGCTGCATGAGTTACTAAAGGCATCCCGTGATTTCTGCTGACCTGTCTCGTTCTGACATCAGGCACCTGTGTCTGAATATACCCACCCCATCTTCTACACACCCCCATAACCTCAACCCCCCCATAACCACAACCCCCCCAATCCTATACACACCCTACTCCCTACTGAAACCACAACCCTGTAACCAAAGCTCCCTCTACCTTTGTGCCCTCACCCTCCTTGGCACCTTTGCCCACACTATGCAGGGCCTCTGTGCCTGTTGGAGAGGTGTGGCTGTTGGCCTCCTGCCAAGGGATTGTGGACCAATGTGGCAAAGCCAGTTCTCAAGAACAATGGGCATAAGGGGCATTTAAGGGTTAACGGGTTAAATGTATTTCTATTGTGAAGCTGTTTGTATTTTAGGAGTTGGTTTGTGTTAGAGATAAAATGTAGATGTATTGTTCCTGCTATCTGTTTGTCCCGAGATTGATCTGATGTTGTTTTATTTGATAATCTGGTCTAGTGTAACTGATTAGGTTTCTGCGTCTCCTGAAGGAATTCACCCCCCCCCCCCATGCACACAATGTATTCTGTTGATTGTGTCATGTTACCCCCCCCATGCACACAATGTATTCTGTTGATTGTGTCATGTTACCCCCCCCATGCACACAATGTATTCTGTTGATTTTGTCATGTTATCCCCCTCATACACACAATGTATTCTGTTGATTGTGTCATGTTACCCCCCTCATACACACAATGTATTCTGTTGATTGTGTCATGTTACCCCCCTCATACAGACAATGTATTCTGTTGATTGTGTCATGTTACCCCCCTCCATACACACAATGTATTCTGCTGATTGTGTCATGTTACCCCCCTCATACACACAATGTATTCTGTTGATTGTGTCATGTTACCCCCCTCATACACACAATGTATTCTGTTGATTGTGTCATGTTACCCCCCTCATACACACAATGTATTCTGCTGATTGTGTCATGTTACCCCCCATGCACACAATGTATTCTGCTGATTGTGTCATGTTACCCCCCCCCTCATACACACAATGTATTCTGTTGATTGTGTCATGTTACCCCCCTCATACACACAATGTATTCTGCTGATTGTGTCATGTTACCCCCCTCATACAGACAATGTATTCTGTTGATTGTGTCATGTTACCCCCCTCATACACACAATGTATTCTGTTGATTGTGTCATGTTACCCCCCCATGCACACAATGTATTCTGTTGATTGTGTCATGTTACCCCCCCCATGCACACAATGTATTCTGTTGATTGTGTCATGTTACCCCCCTCATACACACAATGTATTCTGCTGATTGTGTCATGTTATCCCCCTCATACAGACAATGTATTCTGCTGATTGTGTCATGTTACCCCCCTCATAATCACAATGTATTCTGCTGATTGTGTCATGTTACCCCCCTCATACACACAATGTATTCTGCTGATTGTGTCATATTACCCCCTCATACACACAATGTATTCTGCTGATTGTGTCATGTTACCCCCCTCATACACACAATGTATTCTGCTGATTGTGTCATGTTACCCCCCTCATACACACAATGTATTCTGCTGATTGTGTCGTGTTACCTCTCCCTCTGTTTCCCATATAACTGCTCCCCATTTCCCCATCTCCCCATTTTTTTTATTGAAGCAGATATTCATTACCTGCATTAAGCCGTGTCTGGTGTCTGGGGAGACACATAGAATTATACAGCACTCCCTCAAGTTCTGGCTGAGAGTTGTGAGAAGGAAAGCTGCTGCGGATCAGCTTGGCAGAAGAGAAGGGACAGACACTGTAACAGGTTCAGGTTTGGTCCACATGCTGGAGACAAGTAACCCCCATGTTCTGTTACAAACTCCCCCAATCCTATACACCCCCTAATGAAACCACAACCCCCCCAATCTTATACACCCTCTAAAGCACCAACACATTCCATAGCACTACCCAAACCCATGTAACAACCTGAGAACCCTACGGCCTTCTCGCTTTCAGGGTAAAGGGACACCAGGTCACAGACCTGCTAATGTTTAACTTGATGGTCAGCAGCCTGGACCCTTCAGCTATTATAGAACTACGTTTCCCATGAGGTCTGTGACAGACTGCCTGGCACCCCGACTGTGCGCCTCCGTCAGACTCTCGCTTTCTCCAAGCTGGAACCTGAAATCAAAAAACCTCAGTCCAAACCCCCCTAAGTTACCAGGCAGAACCAGTAACATTTAGAGCAGGAACACAAATTCCCAAAATAATATTTACTCCAAAATCACTAAATAAGACCCGTGTTCAGAGTAACAGCAGCAGAACTCTGTACTCAGACAGATATACAGACAGATATACAGACTTACAGACAGATATGTCAGTTAAGGGACAACATGAATAAAACACAGATAAGATCAACAGATCTTCTATTATGTCTTCCTTCTCTCCAATCTCAGAGGAGGATGTCTCAAAAGTTCTCATGTCCTCCTGCCTGACCACCTGTCTGCTTGACCCCATCCCCTCACACCTTATTCGGTCTGTTCTACCAGTCAACGTCGCTGCTTTGACTCTTATTTTCAACCTCTCCCTCTCCTCTGGACTCTTCCCCTCTGCATTCAAACACGCTCTGATCATCCCCATTCTAAAGAACCATCTCTCGATTCCACCTCCCTTTCAAACTACCGTCCCATCTCTCTGCTCCCCTTTGCCTCCAAAATCCTAGAACGCCTGGTCTATAACCAGCTCAGTTTCCTCGCTGCCAACTCTCTAATTGATCCGCTCCAGTCTGGCTTTCGTTCCCAGCTTCCACTGAGATGGCTCTGTCCAAGGTGACTAATGATTGAGTTGCTAAAACCAAAGGTCACTTCTCCTGCTTATTCTTCTTGACCTTTCTGCTGCATTTGACACTGTTGATCACCCTCTCCTGCTCCTCCATTAGGGATGAGCTGTTCGGTTCAGACGGTTCGGAGTTCGACCCGAACTTAGCCTGTTCGATTAGATCGCGAACATTTCCGGGTATTCGACCACAATGCATCACAATGGACCACAATGCATTTTCCCACTGGCCTGAAGCTCGTAATTGGCTACAGCCTTGCACCTGACCACAGGTCTGGTGCAAGACAGGTTCAACACTATGCCAGAGTCCTGAATGGGCAAATTTTGCCCAATCATGGGCTCACAGAGCTATGTCCCGCAGCACACTATATAACGTTTCCACGCAGCGCTTCTGCACGCATTTTGAGAGGAGATTTCAGAGGAGATAGTTGTGTCTTGTTACTGCCGGTCTGCCACGCTACTGGGGGTCTAGGGGGGTCTCATTTCTACCAAATATCAGGGAATTTAGGTGATGTGTGTCTTGTCACTGTGCCAGCAAATCTTTTTGGGGGTTAAAAATTTCTTTAAAACATTTGTGAATCGAGGTGATCTGTGTCTTGTCACACAGCCAGTACCATGCAGTATTTTGGGGCTCACTAATTTCTTTAAAACATTTCGGAATTGTTATAATCAGTGAGTTCTCACTGGCTGCCACCCATCAAGGGGTCTCACTGATTTATAGGAGGTTTCACTGCCACCCATCAAGGGGTCTCACTGATTTATAGGAGGTTTCACTGCCACCCATCAAGGGGTCTCACTGATTTATAGGAGGTGTCTGAGACTTGTAATCTGTATCTTGTCACTGGCTGCCAGCTATTAGGGTGTCTCACTGAGTTATACTAGAGTTCTTTAAATCTTTATACCAGAGTTGAATCAGAGTTCTGTATATATTAATCTATATATCACTCACCATGTCTGAAAGAACAAAAAGGACAGGCAGACGCTCCCAGACACAGATAAGAGGGCAAGCAGCCCCTGTGTCGGGAGGCTGTGCCTCTGGTCGTGGTGGACGTGGTGCATCCTCTGCAGGGGCACGCTTGTCCTTTCTAACTGGTGCTGGCCGTCTTAAGCAGCAGCAACATACTGAGGATTTGGTGGATTGGCTAACCAGGCCATCCTCATACTCCTCATCCTCCGCCACCCAGGCTTGTAGTGCTTTACAGTCCACCTCAGCTGACAAAACATCTAATGCAGCCTCCATGTCCACAGCTACTCCTGCTGTAGCCTCACTATCACACACGGAGGAGTCAGCTGAATTGTTTGACTAGAGTGACATGCTGCTTGAGGATGCGCAGCAAGTACAGTGCTCTGATTCAATCTCAGAGGTTGAGGAAGGGAGTATAATCAACCTAGAGGAAGGGGGTGCCAGTGATGACACACAAATAACTGGCACTCATGTTGCCCCAGCAGCTGCAGCATACTGCCAAGTTGGCTCCAGTGATGATGACAATGATGATGAGGTCACTGACTCCACCTGGGTGCCTGATCGAACAGAGGAATTAAGTGAGGAAGAGGGGAGGAGGAGGAGGCACAGCAAACACGAGGCACAACATCCTCTGTGACCAACCGTAGCACTAGCCAGTCCAAGGTATCAAATGTCAGAGCTGCTCCGGTGCAGAGCGCTGTTGTCTCAAAGAACACATGCAGGAACGCTGTTGTCTGGGAGTTCTTTAAGAAATGTGCAGTAGAGCGCAGCGTTGCTATTTGTAATCTATGTCAGATGAGGCTTAAGCGTGGGAAAGATACCGGACACTTGGATACCACGTGCTTGAGGCGACATATGAACAACTGCCACATATCCCGTTGGCGCAAAACTTTGCGTAGGTCCTCCTCCTCCTCATCTGTCTCTACCCCCACTGTATGTCCTGCCAAGTCATTGCCTACAACCTCCACCGACAGGGATGATGCTACAGTAATGGATGTACCAGGTCCTTCCTCACAATGTGACATCATCCCAGCAGCTGAAGATTTACGCAGTCAGATTACATTGCCGCAGCTGCTGCAGCGTAAGAAAAAATATAGTCCCAACCATCCCCAAGCACAGTGTCTAAATGCCAGCTTAGCAAAATTACTCGCATTGCAGCTGCTGCCTTTCCAGCTGGTGGACTCTGCTCCCTTCCGTGAATTTGCTGAATGTGCTGTACCACAGTGGCAGGTTCCAAAACGCCATTACTTTTCACGCAAGGCCATTCCAGCACTATACCAGCACGTGGAAGATAATGTTATCCAGTCATTGGGAAAGGCAGTCAGCAGCAAGGTGCATGTGACTTTAGACACATGGTCCAGCAAGCATGGACAGGGTCGTTACATTTCCTTCACGGCACACTGGGTAACTCTGATTGCAGCTGGGAGGGATCCAAGACGGGGCTCTGTGCTGGAGCTTGTTCATCCACCATGCCTCCAGAAAGCTGCTTGTATGATGTCTGTCTGCTCCACCACCACCACCTCTCTCTTCCTCCTCCTCCTCCTCCTCCTCCTCCTCCTTCTCTGTCTCTGGCAAAGTGGCAGTTAAACCGACGCCTGACAGGGTCTACGCAATGGCTCAAGCAAAAAGATGCCATACTGTGCTTGAGCTGGTTTGTTTAGGGGACAGGAGCCACTCCGACCAGAAATTCTGTCAGCTCTGCAGGGGCAGAGATGGTTGACACACGCCAGCTTCAGCTGGGAATGATCGTCTGCGATAATGGCAGCAACCTTCTCTCTGCCCTACGCAAGGGTAAATTGACGCATGTACCATGCCTAGCACACGTCCTAAATCTGGTGGTACAGCATTTCCTAACCAAGTACCCAGGGCTGCCAGAGCTTCTCATCCAGGCCAGAAAAGTCTGCAGCCACTTCAGACGGTCATTCCCAGCAAGCATTCGCCTGGCAGAAATTCAAAGAGAATTCCATCTCCCACAACCGTCTGATCTGTGACATGCCCACCAGGTGGAACTCGACATTAGCAATGCTGCAGCGTCTGCACAAGCAGCAGAGGGCCATCAACGAGTACCTGTGTGAGTATGGCACAAGGACAGGTTCAGGTCAACTTGTTTTTTTTCCCCCCACAGTGGCTGATGATCAAGGATGCATGCACTGTACTGTCACCATTTGAGGAGGCAACGAGGATGGTGAGCAGGGACAGTGCATGCATCAGTGACACAATTCCTTTAGTGTTTCTGCTGGAGCACACTCTGCGGGGATTTATAGATGTGGCTCTAGAGGCAGAGCAGCGGGAGGAAGAGGAGGCCTTCCCTAGCTCTCAAGGCCCCAGTCTTTCTGCAGACAGCATTCCAGCGGGTCCTACTCAGATCAGACAGGAGGAGGAGGCAGAATATTTAAGTAGTGGGGGCATTGAAGGTGGGGATTCCTCAAGGTGTGCCCAGAAACACAAGGGCTAGTGCGTGGCTGGGAGGAGGAAGTGCACGATACGGTCATCCTCATTGACCAGGAAGACTCGGAAGCTAATGCCACCTCCAACCTACGCTGCATGGGCTCCCTAATGATGCAAAGCCTGCTAAAGGACCCCGTGCTATCAAGGAGAGGGATCATTACTGGTTGGCAACCCTTCTTGATCCACAATACAAGGGTAAAGTTGCAGAGCTCATCCTGCTCGCACAGAGGGAGCACAGGATGAAAAAACTTGAGGACGCTCTAAAGCGACACTTGTGTAACACCTTTCCAGGCACTGGTAGATTACCAAGTGCTGACACACGTGCTTCTGAGGCTGCGGATGATCAGAGGAATAGTGGTGAAGGCCAGGGCCGCTTGACTGATGCATTTTTTTTTTAGTCCTCAATGCCCAGGGACGTCAAATGTAGGCACCCATTGCCAGCGTCTTCACCATATAGTGCAGGACTACCTAGGGGCATGGGCAGACCTGGATACCTTTCCAGCAGATGATCCACTGGCTTACTGGGTATTGAGATTGGATCACTGGCCAGAATTTAGCCAATATGCTATGCAGCTACTAGGTTGCCCTTCATCTAGCGAGCTTTCTGAAAGGACGTTCAGTGCCGCTGGAGGTTTTGTCAAAGACAAAAGAGTGCGTCTGTCCACCGACTCTGTAGACCGGCTGACATTTATAAAAATTAATCAGTCCTGGATCAGCAGCTATCAATCCCCTGATGCTGAAGTAATGGAATAGATAGGGGATGTCCTCTTCTGCATTCACAAAACCTCCAGCACTGAACTCTTCCACAATACCACAAAAGGGTTACGGTGTGAAGGCACTTGCTGCCATGAAAGGCACAATATTTGGCTGCACTGACGCCTGTGCCAGATTTATATCATTTTAATTTTTTGAACCGCAGGGTCCAACCCTGCACTCTTCCACAATATCACAGAGGGGTTACTGTATTATGATGGCACTTGCAGGCCTGGCACCAAAAGCACAATATCAGGGTGCACTGACGCCTTGACCAGAATCATATCTTTTCAATATAGGACCACGCACATGGTCCACCCCTGCATTCTTCCACAATACTACAGAGGGGTTACTGTATGATGATACTTGCTGGCCTGGCAGTCTTGCACCAAAGGCAGAATATCTGGGTGCACTGACGCCTTAACCAGATGCATATCTTTTTAATATAGGACTGCAAGGTTCACCCCTGCATTCTTCCACAATACCACAGGGGGTTACTGTATGATAGTACTTGCAGGCCTAGCACCAAAAGCACAATATTTGGGTGCACTGCCACTGACGCCTGTATCAGATTCATATCCTCAGAGGGGTTACGGTGTGACGGCACTGTTGGGGATGCTAAAGGACAAATTTTGAAGCACCTATTGTTACTTTCATCCAAAGCCTGCATAAGTTTCACAATAATTTAGCCAAAAAAATCAGTAAACTTTTTCTGCGTGTACGAAAATGTCTCCTCTTTTCATACAGACTGCCGCCCCAAGCAGTTGTTTATGGATAGATTAAAGGAAAAGCATTTACCGTCATATGAAACGTCATTTTTTTGTTTTTAAGTGTTTCTATATATCCTAGAAATCCGCCACTTCACGGGCAGGTGTCACGTCTCGGCCTTGCCCCCTGCTGGTGGTAGCAGGGATTCCTGTTGTTTTGTTTTCAGCCTGCAGGCCATCTGTTGGGCTAATTGGTCTGCAGGTCACATGACCTGTTCTGCCCTATAAGTACGACCAGGATTCCCCTTGATCCTTGGACCAGGATAGTCTTTCTTGCCTAGTCCCTGTATGCTGGTTTACTTTGATTTGCTGTGTATGACCTCTGGCTCATGTATTTAGGATCCCTCTCTTGTCTGACCCTCTAGTTTTGATATTCCGTGTATGACCTTTGGCTCTTGTATTTGGATCTCTCTTCTGTCTGTCCCCTGTACTGTACCGTGCTTAGGAATCTGTATGTCTGCATTCATCGTATGTTTGGTTTATGTTTTGTTCGTCATGCAGGCCTAGCCTAGTTAGTATCTCGAGACCACCTTTCAAGGATCTCAGTCAGGGCTTAGGGATCTTTCTAGTTTCTGTTAAAATCTTGGTTTGTTCCCTGGAATCTGTATGTCTGCATTCATCGTATGTTTGGTTTATGTTTTGTTTGTCATGCAGGCCTAGCCTAGTTAGTATCTCGAGACCACCTTTCAAGGATCTCAGTCAGGGCTTAGGGATCTTTCTAGTTTCTGTTAATATCTTGGTTTGTTCCCTGGAATCTGTATACCTGTCCTTAAGGCTTCATCTCTGCAGATTGGGGGTTCCCCCTCACCCTATAGGGGGCTCCCCGTTACAGCAGGTTATGGGGACCTCCTAGGCACGATATTTGAAGGAATTTTTCATTTTTATTTTTAACCCTTGTTTCATGGAAAACTCACTGTCCCTTTTAAAAACGTTTTTTTTTTACTTTTTGTCCTTGTTTCCTGTCCCCCAGGGCACTACCCGGACCCCCATACACCTTTTATGGCAAATATGTAGCATATATGCCCTCTTGGAGGGCACTCTAAGAAACCGAATTTTCAGCCCCATTGACTTGTATGAAGTTCGAGTTCGGACCCGAACATATGGGAAGTTCGGGTTCGGGCCCGAACCGAACTCGGGGGGGGGGGGTTGTTCGGCTCATCCCTACTCCTCATGCTGCGTCAACTTGGCCTCAGTGACTCTGCTCTCTCCTGGTTCTCATCCTACTTCAGTGTCTCCTTCGCTTGTGCTTCTTCACCCCCAGTTCCTCTTTCAGTTGGGGTCCCTCAAGGCTCTGTTCTGAGTCCCCTACTCTTCTCAATCTATACGGCCTTTCAGGGCAAACTCATATCTTTCTATGGATTCCAATATCATCTCTATGCTAGCGATACCCAAATCCACCTTTCCTCCCCCGATCTCTCTCTTCCTGCGTTGGATTGTGTTACAGCCGGCCAATCGGCTGTCTCCAATTGGATGACTTCCCCCTTTCCTAAAGCGTAACCTCTCTAAAACTGAACTTCTCGTCTTCCCTCCCTATAAATGCTCCATTTTTGCCCCCATTTCCCTTCAGGAGAATGGTGACACCATTACTTCTACCTCTCAGGCTCATTGTCTCGGTGTCCTCCTAGACTCTGATCTCTCCTTCACTCCTCACATTTAGTCTCTAACCAAATCCTGCTACTTCCACCTAAAAAACATTGCACACATCCGCCCCTTTTCTTAATCAGGACTCTGCTTATTATCTGCCGGTGTGAGCTATAATAAAATATACAGACGCAACATATCGTAAAATTGTCACTATTTAATAGACAGGTAAAAAAGTGATAGAACCACTCACAAAAAACGTGGCACACAAAGTATCTGTGTGCAAAACATCAACTTAACTCGTAAAGAAAGAGCGGCATTGAAAGGATTACAGACGAAATACGATCTTGTAATCAGACAAGCGGATAAAGGGGGTGGAGATTCAAGATAGGTTTGAATATGTTAATGAGGCTCTAAGAATTCTAGATGATGTGGAGACATATGAATTACTTATACTCCTCCATAGGGTTATTTATAAGACCATTATGAGGAAGTTGTTAGAGGACTAGCACAAGGAATCCTCATGAAAAATGAGTTTGATTATTTATCGATCACACATCCCAGAATAGCCATTTTTTTTCATCTCCCAAAAATTCACAAGTCACTAATATCTCCCCACTGGCAGCCCTATTATCAGTGGAATTGGTTCTTTAACATCAAACCTCTCTGAATATATGGATTTTTTTCTACAAAATTAAGTTCCGTTAGCTCCATCCTATGTCAAGGATTCAGGTCATCTTATGGAGATTTTACAAGATTTGGCATGGAAAGACACCTATATTCTAGTTAGTATGGACGTCACTTCTCTCTATACTGTTATTGAGCTTGAGAAGGGCCTTTTAGCTATCGAAAAAGCTCTAGAACAAGATCCGACAATGAAAATAGAACAGAGCAATCCGTTTTTTTCTCACCCATAACTTTTTCGATCTTCAGGGTAAATTTTATCTCCAAAAGACCGGTACAAAGATGGGTGCTAGATTTGCCCCGGGTATGCCAATATTTTTGTAGCTTTTTGGGAGCAACAGCACATTTGGGCAGACAACCCTTCTGAGGCAAATCTGGTACTTTGGCGACGGTACATAGACAATGTCTTTATTATTTGGGAGGGATCAAAAGAGGATCTGGCTAGGTTTTTGTCTTTTGTCAATAGTAATGACTGTAACCTGAAATTTACTATGGAGATTGGAGGTTCAGAACTCAATTTTTTGGATCTGAATATTTTCGCTAAGAATCAGAGATTTAGTACCAAAACATTTTTCAGGTCCACAGATAAAAATTCTTATATAAATTATCATAGTAGCCACTGTAAGAAGTGGCTGGATAACATTCCAAAAAATCAATTTGGGCGTTTGCGACGCAATTGATTGAAATGGAAGATTTTTTTTAGTCCAAAGTAAGGAACTTTCTTGTAACTTTTTGGACAAACAGTATCCTAAAAGTTTAATAGAAAAGAGTTTTAAAGAAATTCATGGTCTGAATAGAGCAGATCTCTTTAAACGGTAAACACAGAAGCTACAAGATCCAAATAAATGGAGTTTCTCTTTCTTAGCTCAATTTAGTGGAAGAAGTAGGGAGATTAAGAGTGCTTTAGCCAAGTGTTGGCCTATTTTGAAGAACGACCAAGTGTTGGGGGACTTCTGGTAGATGTTTCCCTAAGTAGTTTTTAAGATGGCCAATTCAGTAAAGAGTTTTTTAGCAGCTAGTGCATTACCAGTAATTAAAAATAAGTTAGAGCCTGGGGATGTGGTACATCCCTTAACCCTTAACCCATAAACCAGAAGGTTTTTATAAATGTAGAGTATGCGCCATGTGTAGAGAATTGAAGATTAAACAGAATTTTTCTCTAGTACAAGGACAGGAAAGGAATGCAAAATTAGAGGTTTCATTAATTGTAACACTATGAATGTTATATATTTGTTACAATGTGGATGTGGAGCACAATATGTGGGGAAAATGGAAGGAGAGGATCTATGAACATTTTTATAACATCCGGAAACAAAGTGAAAAACTCAGTGTTCCTAGACATTGTAGCAAATGTCCCCTTTTTTGTTTTTCAACTTTTTTATGGCTGGGTCTTGAAAAAGTCTCAGTCAATTGGAGGGGAGGGGATGCTGATAAGGCACTCTCTCAAGCAGAAACTAAATGGATTTTTTACTTAGAGACTTTGAAACCGCCTGGTTTTAATGTCGATATAGATCTTCATTCGTTCCTTAAAATCAATTTTGGATATTCATTTTTCTTTTCCTTCAGTCTTTTTTTAGTTTCAATTTTATTTCCATCTAAGAGTGATATCCTCACATTGGGGGAACATTGGGGTGTTCCTCTTTATCCTTGTATGTACTAGTGCTTGGTACTAATTCTTTTTTCTTTGTAGGTCTTTATGTCGGACGGCTTCTTATGCTAACATTTTTTGTACAATGTATTTACATTTGGACATTGATATGTGGACTTTGTGGACTCCAGTTTCATTTTTTATGTATTTTTATACTTTTTTTTATTCCTTTTGTATTTTTGCTCATACCCTCTGTTATCTTTGCCCTCAACTAATATGGAGTTCGTGGAGCCACGACGTCACTTCTGGTGCGCTCGATAGAGGCTACCGGGGTGATTGATCACGTCTGAAACATTAAGTGTAAAATTTAAATTTTAGATAAACAAACACAAATTCCCTATGATAATTACCATATATGAAATTTCAATAGACCGTTTTCTTCCCATATCAAAATGATGCGCTATGCTGCGCTCTGATCAGAGGAGACAATGAAAACAACCACACCAGGATATGGCTGTTTCACGTCTGAATAATTCGGTGTTAGTCAGACCAGTTTATTAGATTTCAAAGAACTTCTAGCCAATCAGCATACAGATACATTTCCATGTCACAGTTTAACCAACACGGTTTATTACTACATATAATTCAGAGATGATTTTTTTTTCTAGCTTACAATAGAAACAGAAACCTAGAAAATGTCGGCAGATAAGAACCTTTCGGCCCATCTAGTCTGCCCAATTACATGGATACTTTACCTGGATTTATCTTTTGTTTAGGATAGCCTTATGCCTATCCCATGCCTGCTTAAATTCAATCACTGTTTTGGCCTCAACCACTTCAACTGGAAGACTGTTCCATGTATCCACCCCCCTCTCAATAAAATAATGCTTCCTGATGTTACTTTTAAACCTTTGCCCCTCTAATCTAAGACTATGTCCTCTTGTTTTGCTACTTTGTTTCCTTTAAAATATACTCCCTTCCTCTACCTTGTGGATTCCCGTTACGTATTTAAATGTTTCTATCATATCTCCTCTGTCTCGTCTTTTTTCCAAGCTGTACATGTTAAGATCATTAAGCCTTTCCTGGTAACTTTTCTCCTTCAAGCCGTACACCATTTTAGTAGCCCTTCTCTGAACTCTCTCTAAGATGTCTATATCCTTCTGGAGATACGGTCTCCAGTACTGCACACAGTACTCCAAGTGAGGTCTCACCAGTGCTCTGTACAGTGGCATGAGCACTTCCCTTTTCCTACTGCTAATACAGGCTCTCCCTACACAACCAAGCATTCTGCCAGCATTTCCAAGCATTCTGCCAGCATTTCCTGCTGCTCTATTACATTGACTAGAAACATAGAAACATAGAAAAAATGTCGGCAGATAAGAACCTTTCGGCCCATCTAGTCGCCCAATTACATGGATACTTAACCTGGATTTATCTTTTGTTTAGGATAGCCTTATGCCTATCCCATGCTTGCTTAAATTCAATTACTGTTTTGGCCTCTACCACTTCTACTGGAAGACTGTTCCATGTATCCACCACCCTCTCAGTAAAATAATGCTTCCTGAAAGGAAGGAGGTTAGGACTGTATCAAATATTCTATATTCAGCCCTTGGGTTTTTACGCCCCAGGTGCATTATCTTGCACTTATCCATATTAAAACTCCAATTGCCACAGCTCCCACCATTTTTTTAGTTTACCTTTAGTTTACAATGTCCGTACACCCTTTCCAGCACAAACAGGAAATCGGCTAAATTCAACAGGCCAACATCCTATGTAAGAAAAACTGTGCACATACAGAATTTGACACAGGAAATAGAGGGGGAGTATCAGCCCATTTTATCAGAACAGGCTTTTCACAGGACATTTATAATCATACAGAAAATTAAAAAAACTACCTATCATATTAAAATACCTTTCATTAAGGAGGAATCAGATGCACTTGATTGCCTTCTAATGAAGATGAGGGGCTTTATAAGGAGAACGAGGAGTAGATGTAGTCAGCTCCAGAGGAAGGCACATGACGAAACGCGTCGAGCTGCTTGACTTCGTGACTGGCTGATCTTTGCTATATCCATCCATCCATTGTTCCCGCTGAAGGTGCTGGATTGCTCTATCAGACCGCCGGATGATTTATGATTTCTTCCATCTGTGTAGACTCATCTCAGGCTGATGTCTGCTGCATCAGTTCGTGATGCGGTGACTATTGGAATTGTATATTCATGCTGTTTTGCACACAGATACTTTATTGTATGCCACGTTTTTCGTGAGTGGTTCTATCACTTTTTTACCTGTCTGTATTAAATAGTGACAATTTTACGCTATGTTGCGTCTGCATATTTTATTATAGCTCGCACTTGGAGGTTCCAGTGATTATTTCATGGTTTAAGTGAGTTCTTATCTTATGTGTTATTCACTGCATGCTCCATCTGCTATGTTATAGCACTTTATTTGTGTGGAGGAGTACTGTGAGCTGCTGTGATTAGAATTGATATTACACACACTTCACCTGTGTTTGTTTTGTCTTAATATCTCCCGCCTTGACTACTGTAACCTCATTCTCTCTGGTCTTAAGAGATCCAAGATTCTCCCTCTGCAATCTGTAATGAATGCCTGTTCCAGACTCCTACACCTCACCTCCCGCACCTCAACTCTCACACCTTACCTCCCGCACCTCACCCCTTTGTCAATCTCTGCACATGGCTCCTGTTTCCTTTAGAATCCAATTCATTATATTGGTCACATACAAAGCTCTGCATAACCGCGCCGCTGCCTACATCTCCTCCCTTATTAACAGTTACATCCCGTCCCAACCACTTCACTCGGCCAATGATCTGATGCTATCAGTTCCTTGTATCCGCACCTCTAACACCCACCTTCAGGACTCCTCCCGAGCTGCGCCCTTCCTATGAAACTCCCTCCCCTGCAACATCAGACTCTCCCCGTCTCTCCAGTCCTTCAAGAAGTCTCTAAAAACACATTACTTTAGAGAAGCCTATCAGCTCACTCACCTATTGCATCTTCCCACCCAGCCCACATGCGCCCCAATACTTCATATTCTCTATTAACCCTCACCTAGTGTGTCACCCCTCTCCTCTTAGATTGTAAACTCTGGAGCAGGGTCCCCTCTTCTACTGTTCCTTGTGTGTAATGTGTATGTATATTTGTTATTCTGTCTCTCCCTTTTGTACAGCGCTACGGAACTTGTTGGCGCTTTATAAATGCTTGTAACGGTAACAGATCCAATAACAGAAGAAGGGACAGTCAACCAATGCACAGTTTACATGGTCACTCAGCAACACTTATCTTAATCTGCCAAGAAGAAAAGTTGTCCGTTGTGCTCAGTCACTCCTGTGACTCCGCGTGAAACAAAACACAGAGGTTTTGACCATTAAAGTGTAAGATCACCTGCCACGTCATGGCACCTCTTGGAAGTCAAGTACCTAATGAAACCAAGCTGCTTTTTAAGCAACCCCATATCCTCCCACGGCTTTTCAGTCATGAGAGAAACTGGTGAGTTTTCATTTATACCCTCACATTTATACCCTTTATTAAAATAAAGGAAGCTCTCAATGTCATTGACTGGCAGAAACTCTTTCACGGGAAAAACACTGAGGATAAGTGGAATATCTTTAAACTAACACTAGAAAAGTACACGTCACAATATATTCCACTGGTTAATAAATATAAAAGAAACAGACTGAAACCAATGTGGCTTAGTAGGAAGGTAACTAAGGAAATGAAAAATAAAAAGAAGGCATTTAAAGCTTTTAAATTTGATAAATCTGAGGCATCCTATAAAGCATATAGGGCAGCCAATAAAGCATGTAAAAATGCGATTAGATGGGCTAAACTAGAAAATGAAAAGAAATAGCCAAAGAGAGCAAGACCAACCATAAAAGATTCTTTAGGTACATAAATTCCAAAAAACCCAAGAGTGAAAATGTAGGTTCACTAAAATCTGAGTCAGGGTTATTATTAACTGAAGATCAGGATAAGGCAGAAATTTTAAATGATTATTTTTATTCAGTATTTATCAAAGAGAAACCTATAACAGGAGACATGAAATTCATTAATAAAAACGTACTAATACAAAGTGACTGGTTGACTCAGGACAAGGTTTTACACAAATTAAACAATGTGAATGTTAATAAAGCCCCAGGGCCAGATGGAATCACCGCGAGTACTGAGGGAGCTATGTGTTGAAATATGTAAACCTCTGTTCTTAATCTTTCAAGATTCTTTTCTTTCAGGAATAGTACCAGAGGATTGGAGAAAAGCTGACGTGGTCCCTATATTTAAGAAAGGTTTAAAATTTGTGCCTGGGAATTCTAGACATGTGAGCTTAACATCTGTGGCTGGGAAAGTATTTGAGGGGTTACTAAGGGATAATATTCAGGAATTTATTGGGAGGTATAATGTAATTGGCAAAAATCAGCATGGTTTCATGAAACACAGATCATGTCAGACTAACCTAATTACGTTCTATGAGGAAGTAAGTAGAAGTATAGATCAGGGGGTCGCAGTGGATGTGATTTACTTAGATTTTGCCAAAGCTTTCGACACAGTTTCCACACAAAAGGTTACTATTTAAATTAAGAAAAAATGGTCTAGATGAAAATACTTGTTCTTGGATAGAAAACTGGCTAAAAGATAGGGTACAGAGAGTGGTCATAAATGGTACATTTTCAAGATGGACACCAGTGGTAAGTGGTGTCCCTCAGGGGTCTGTTATAGGACCAATACTATTCAATTTATTTATAAATGACCTTGAGATAGGCATTGAAAGTCATGTATCAGTGTTTGCAGATGACACAAAGCTAGGAAAAGTAATACAATGTGAGCAGGATGTTACTTCGCTGCAGAGGGATTTAGATAGATTGGGGGACTGGGCACTTAAATGGCAGATGAAATTTAATCTAGATAAATGTAAAGTTATGCACTTTGGAGTGAAGAACACACAAGCAATTTATACCCTAAATGGTACGGAGTTAGGAAATCCAAGCAGGAGAAGGATTTGGGAATAATCATAGACTTCAAACTAAGTAACAATGTGCAATGTCAAAGAGCAGCCGCCAAGGCCAGCAAAGTATTGGCATGCATTAAAAGGGGAGTTCACTCACGGGATGAAAACATAATTTTGCCTCTGTATAAATCAATGGTCAGGCCGCACCTTGAATATGCCGTGCAATTTTGGGCACCTGTCTTAAAAAAAAGATATTATATCGCTAGAAAAAGTGCAGAGACGGGCTACTAAATTAATAAGGGGGATGGAAGGGTTAAGTTATGAGGAAAGACTAACAAGCTTAAACCTGTTTAGTTTAGAGAAAAGCGCCTTAGAGGATCTGATAACCTTATATAAATATATACGGGGCCTTAGAGGGGATCTGATAACCTTATATAAATATATACGGGGCCATTATAAACCATTGTCTGATAACCTATTCATTAACAGGACTATACATAGGACAAGGGGTCATCCATTTAGACTGGAAGAAAGAAAATTTAGCTTAAAGCATAGGAAGGGTTATTTTACGGTGAGAACAATAAAGCTGTGGAATTCTCTGCCTGTTGAGGTGGTTGGGTCAGAGTCTGTACAGACTTTAAAAAACGACTGGATGACTTCCTGCAGACACAGAATATTAAGGGTTATAATATTTAATATGTGGGTAAAAGCTTCTTGATCCAAGGAGAAATCTGACGCCATTCTGGGGTCAAGAAGGAATTTTTTCCCAGTATGTTGCATATTGGCAAGCATTCAGACTGGGTTTTTTGCCTTCTTTTGGATCAACAGCAGTAGGTTATGTGGGAGAGGCTGAACCCGATGGACGCATGTCTTTTTTCAGCCTATATAACTATGTAACTATGTAACTATGTAACAAGGAACCATTCCACTTTGGAATTAAAAAGAAAAACACGGAAAAGTCACTTGGCAGCATTTATCTTAATCTGCCAGAGCAATCCCCCCCCTCCTCAGTATACATGACCAAAGACATGTCCAAGATGAAAGAGGTGTGCCCATCAGGATGCCAAGACACAGATCAACATAAATGCTGGATTCCCTGGGCAATCCATTGGGCAAACCACAGGTAGCAGCTTGGCCCATAGTCAATACTAGGAAGGAGGCTGCCCCAGGCTCCTCCAACTGCCCCAGAGACAGCCGAGTCTGTCACAGTGTCCATCCAAATTAATAAGTGGCTGAGCGTCATGGGAAATGTAGTTCCAAAAGATCTGGAGGGCTCAGGCTGCTGACGCCTGGTTTAACTCCTAACACAGGCTTGTCTAGCAACACATCAAAGAGGACATGACTGGACCTGGCTCCTCACGCTGGATGTGACCACACTAACTCCTGCTCCTCCCTCAGACAATGCTGGGAGCGACCACACTAGCTCCTGCTTCTCCTTCATATACCGCTGGACATGTGTTACATCCTCAGCCCCTGCTGTGCTTCCTGGGGGTCTGGGCATTGTTCAGTACCAAGGGCTGGCCGAGTGCCAGCACCATGTAATAGCCGAGCGGCGTCAGAGGGGTGGGGCCTGGCGTGGTCACGATGAGCTGCTGTGTTTAAAGCAGGGCGCAAGGAGTTGCCTCGTCACCCTGACGTGTGCTTCTGTTCCTGCATCGCCTTCTGTTGCTGACCCATTTTCGTCTACGATTCCTGCTCCTGATTTGACCCGGCTTGTCTCTGACCATTCTCATGTTACATGCTATAGCGGTGGCTAGTGCTGTGCGCCGTTGGTTTAACCCCATGCACGCTGCTTGGGGTTTTACTCGCTTCGTGGGGAGATTTCCATCTCGCCCTGGTTTTCTTACTACAGCCTTATTGGGGTTTTGCTCCAGGTCTAAGGTTTATGATATACGATCGTATACGCTTGTACAATCTGCAAATACAAAATACCGTTGGTTTTCTGCTTATGTTCATCTTGCCTGATTTGCCAAGAGTACCCAGGCTTGCACGATCCTTAAGCCTGTATGTGTGTCAATAGACCCTGGTGATTACAAGTTACAACATACCCGATCAAAGTGTTCTGAATGCATTAAGTCTGTCAGTGTGTTGACTGCCCTGCAGTCTGAACAATTCATTGCCTGTCGTACCAAATACCTCAGTACTAACGCTCAAATCTTGCAATCCGCTGTATTGTTGTGTGCTCTCAGTAGTCCATTGGTCTCGAAACCTTTGGAACTTAGTAGCAGTTCGGTTGTCCTGTCATACTCCTTGGGTTTGGAGTATAAGTCTGAAAATACTGTTTATTTTGTTACCATCGAGCAGATAATTCTGCCCAAAAAGATCTCGCTACTCCTGTGTGAGCGCCGCAGCGCCCATTACATCACGTCAGGGCCTGATATGGATCTGACAGATTTATCTGTACTCGTGTCTAAGCTGGGTCAAATCATGTCTAATCTAGGGGAGCAGGATCATCGCATGGATCAATTTGCTCAGGCTTTGGGCCTACTAATGAAGCAGTTTAATGAGATCGGCAGGGCTTCTCAAACCTCTTCTCCTGAGGTTAATGAATCCCCTCATGCTGGGAATGTTTCCTCTAAGATTGCTACTGAAGTAGCTCATGTCCGTTTAAAAACTCCAATGTGTTTTAATGGGAGTCTGGGTTCATGCAGAGGGTTTATAACCCAAATCGATATAATGTTTGAATTGAATCTAGGTATGTGTCCCACAGATAGAGCTAAGGTGGGTTACGTAATTAACCACCTAACCGAGAAAGCTCTACTGTGGGAAACCCCTTTGTGGGAACTGAAGAGACCATTGGTGTATAATTATGCTGACTTTATGACAGAATTGCGTCGCACTTTTGACCCGCTAGACGGCAACAGGGGCAGCCAGGGCTTTGTGGCGTATATCCCAGGGCAACCACCGAGTTGCAGATTACGCTGTAGAATTTAAAACAGTGGCTGCAGAATTGTCATGGCCCAATGAGGTACTGGTTACCGCGTTCCTCGAAGGAATTTCCGAGAATATCATGCATGAATTAGCACCTGTGGTATTGCCCGAGGAGCTAGAGGATCTGGTGGACTATTGTATAGCCCTCGATGATCGGATGCGTGACAGGAGGTCTGGCCGTAGCAAATCACATAAACCTTCCCAGGGGGTCAGTTCTACTTCCAGGTCGGCTCACGCTGTCTCTCCTCCCAGACCTGTACCCACTGAACCAGAACCTATGATACTAGGTCGTTCTGGCATATCAGGAGAGGAGAGACAATATCGTCTCCGAGAGGGGCTTTGTCTCTATTGTGCTGACAGAGGGCATTTTCGTCTACAATGCCCCAAACAACCTAAAAGATCTAATGTGTCGGGAATACGAGCAAGCCGCCTAGAATCCCCTGAGAGACAGGTTCTAGGTACTACTATAGTGTCTCTCGTGTCTAGTAAAAAGAGAAAGAGAAGATCTTGTGTTGTGGTGCCTGTGTCCATTGCTTGGGAGAAAGTCAAGTTGAACTCAGAAGCCCTAATAGATTCTGGGTCTGCAGGCAATTTCTTAGATTCTGGTTTTGCTGCCATTCACCAAGTGCCTCTGGCTGCAGGATTTCTCACACGCAGCCCCCACTCTCTGGAACGCTCTCCCTCGTACTGTCAGACTTTCCCCTAACTTCTCTTCCCTCAAACGCTCCCTTAAAACATTCCTATTTAGGGAAGCCTACCACCCAACTCACTGACGCAACCATCAATCACTCTCACCTTACAGTCCTCTCCTCCTGTTTCCAACCCCAACCCTCCCAGATTGTGAGTTCCTACGGGAATAGGGCCCTCATCTCCTCCTGTACTGTTTGTCAAATGTTGTTCAATGTATTGTAACCCTGTCTATACTGTGCTTATTGTACAGCGCTGCGGAATATGCTGGCGCTTTATAAATAAAGAATAATAATAAAATAATAATAATAAAAAAAACGTTTTTACAGGAACAGTGAGTTTTCCATGAAATAAAGGTTAAGAATAAAAACGAATTCCTTCAAATATCGTGCCTAGGAGGTCCCCATAACCTGCCCGTGACGTGGCGGATTTCTAGGATGTATAGAAACATTTAAAAACAAAAAAAATGACATTTCAAATGACCGTAAATGTTTTTCCTTTAATTTATTCATAAACAACTGCTTTGGGGCGGCAGCCTGTATGAAAAGAGGAGACATTTTAGGATACGCAGAACAAGTTTAGTGATTTTTTTGGGCTAAATTATGGTGAAACTTATGCAGGCTTTGGATGAAAGTAACAATAGGTGCTTTAAAATTGGGCCTTTAGTGTTGGCAACAGTGCCGTCACACCGTAACCCCTCTGTGGTATTGTGGAAGAGTGCAGGGTTGGCCCCTGCTGTAACGTGGGGGACCTGACAGAGAGGGGTGTGAGCCTAAGGAGCAGTCAAACATGAACCGTGAATGTAAACAAAACAAGGAATTTATTCACAAACACACAAGAAACAAAAAACCTGAGCACTAGAAATAAACCAGGAATGTAGGACTATAAACAGGTCAACTACAAGGAGAGACAGATACCTAAACTAAAACCGTAAACTAGGGCTTGACCAGAACTGTATACACATAGAATCAGGCTCACAAAGACGAGGAATACAGATCAACTGAGAGCATAGAACCAAAGAGATTAAGGCTTGAGCAAAAGGAATGAGGCATGAACAAGACAGGCTGAGACTAGGACAAAACAAAATAGAGACTAGAACAAAATAGGTTGAGGCTAGAACAAAAATAGGAATACAGACCAAACATAGCACGGACTCAGACCAAGAATAAGAATAAACTGGAGGCTAGGATCACAGTGAATACAAGAGTAAATATCAGACAGAGCATGGATTTCAAACTGAAACATCAGAATGAGGCAGCGCCCTTCTTAGGGCGATGCCTGCTTATAAAGCACATGACTAAATGAGAACAATTAGAGTCCAGGTGAGGTCCAGGCTTGGATGTGAACCAAATGTCCAGAACTAAATGCAATGTCCATAGAAGCCAGAGGGGGCACCAGATGTGCTAGATTGTCCAAAAACATGACTGGCAACTCCCACCTCTGCCAGAGGGGGCGCAGGACGTCACACCTGCGGTCCAATTGTAGCGCTCACTCCCGGAGGAGCCGCTGAAAATGAACCACGGGTCAGTCTCCCCGCACTAGGGAATAAATATACTCCAACACAGTTGTGAGTTTTTATCATTTAAATAGTTTACTAAAATATTTGAGCAGATGTTGAAACACGGTATTCACAAGTATTATTACAGTATTTTCGTATTACGGCAAACGCGCAGCGGAAAAGAAACGAAACACGAGGCTTCGTATTTCGGAAAATAAAATATTCGCGACCGAACATAAAACAATGCAATTTCCCGATAGTTCAGAAAAAGGGACACGTAGCAAAACCCCAAACATACAATCCCTTCGTATTACGGCAAACTCGCAGCGGAAAAAGAGGAAAAATATATTTGGAACGTATCTTTATTTTTAACCCCTGTTCCGATTCATAAAAGAAAATGAGTCCTGCACCAGTTAAGTCCCATAAGGTGAAAGGTGTATATGAGTGTGTGTGGTACCCGGGTACTGTTCAACTGGCCAGTGAGTTTATTTAAGGAAAATCTTCGACTAGTCCGTTGGGGCCCTGTGGATTTTAAAGAGAAAACAGCAGCTTGACCTTTAATCACAAACAGCCTTGGAGGCCTCTCACCCATCCGACGCAGGCTTTAGGCTCCGCTGACCCAGGACGTCTCTCCTCCGGATTTTGACTGGGGATACTAGCGGCCGGATCCGTTGTCTAACATTATGCAGCTTGTCCAGCTCACCGCCTGCTCTCCGTTCGATTCCGCCGGTCTGCAGCAGTGTCTGGGCTCTGGCGAGTCTCCTTCTCCTCAGGCTAGGTGACCCAAACCGGAACAACAGGTCTCCCTCGGGCTTTGGGCCTAGATTCTCCCGCGATCTCCTCGGTGCGTCTGCTTTCTCTCCTTCCCTGGCGCGCTCTGGAACTTTCTCCATGAGGCAGAGGATGTAAGTGTCCAGTCCCCACCCACTTCCTGTCTTCTTGCAAAGCATGCCGGGCGTTGTAGTCCCAACGTCCAGTATCTCTGATCGCGATAGTCTCCATCTTGTGGCCAAAAATAGGTACTGCCACAGCAAGATTTCTAACACAGCGCTACACAATATTAAAATGATATGAATCTGGTATAGGCGTCAGGGGCAGTGCACCCAAATATTGGACCTTTGGTGGCAGCAAGTGCTTTCACACCATAAGTAACCCCTCTGTGGTATTGTGGAAGAGTGCAGGGTTGGACCCTGCGGTCCAATATTAAAATTATATGAATCTGGTACAGGCGTCAGTGCACCCAAATATTGAGCCTTTGGTGGCAGCAAGTGCCTTCACACCGTAACCACTTTGTGGTATTGTGGAAGAGTGCAGGGGTGCAGGTTTTGGGAATGCAGAAGAGATCCCCGATCTATTCAGTTACGTCAGCATCAGGGGATTGATAGCTGCTGATTCAGGACTGATTTATTTTTATAATTGTCAGCCGGTCTACAGAGTCGGTGGACAGACGCACTCTTTTGTCTGTGACAAAACCTCCAGCGGCACTGAACGTCCTTTCAGAAAGCACGCTGGATGAAGGGCAACCTAGTAGCTGCATAGCATATTGGCCAGTGATCCAATCTCAACACCCAGTAAGCCAGTGGATCATCTGCTGGAAAGGTATCCAGGTCTGCCCTTGCCCCTAGGTAGTCCTGCACCATATGGTGAAGACGCTGGCAATGGGTGCCTACATTTGACGTCCCTGGGCGTCGTGGACTAAAAAAATGTAAAAAGGCATCAGTCAAGCGGCCCCGGCCTTCACCGCTCTTCCTCTGATCATTCGCAGCCTCAGAAGCACCTGTGTCATCACTTGGTAACCTACCAGTGCCTGGAAAGGTGTTACACAAGTGTCGCTTTAGAGCGTACTCAAGTTGTTTCATCCGGTCCTCCCTCTGTGCAGGCAGGATGAGCTCTGCAACTTTACCCTTGTATCGTGGATCAAGAAGGCTTGCCAACCAGTAATGATCCCTCTCCTTGATAGCACGAATCCTGGGGTCCTTTAGCAGGCTTTGCAGGATAAGGGAGCCCATGCAGCGTAGGTTGGAGGTGGCATTAGCTTCCGAGTCTTCCTGCTCAATGAGGAGGATGACCCCATTGTGCACTTCCTCCTCCCAGCCACGTACTAGTCCTTGGGTTTCTGGGCACACAAAACCCTCCCTTGAGGAATCCCCACCTTCAATGCCCCCACTACTTAAATATTCCTCCTTATCCTCCTCCTGTCTGATCTGAGGACCCACAGGAATGCTGTCTGCATAAAGACTGGGGCCTTGAGAGCTAGGGAAGGCCTCCTCTTCCTCCCGCTGCTTTGCCTCTAGTGCCACATCTATAATTCCCCGCAGAGTGCGCTCCAGCAGGAACACTAAAGGAATTGTGTCACTGATGCATGCACTGTCCCTGCTCACCATCCTCGTTGCCTCCTCAAATGGTGACAGTACAGTGCATGCATCCTTGATCATCGGCCACTGCGGGGGAAAAAAAAACAAGTTGACCTGAACCTGTCCTTGTGCCATACTCACACAGGTACTCATTGATGGCCCTCTGCTGCTTGTGTAGACGCTGCAGCATTGCTAATGTCGAATTCCACCTGGTGGGCATGTCACAGATCAGACGGTTTGTGGGAAGGTGGAATTCTCTTTAAATTTCTGCCAGGCAAACACTTGCTGGGAATGATCGTCTGAAGTGGCTGCAGACTTTTCTGGCCTGGCTGAGAAGCTGTGCCAGCCCTGGGTACCTGGTTAGGGAATGCTGTACCACCAGATTTAGGACGTGTGCTAGGCATGGTACATGCGTCAACGTACCCTGGCGTAGGGCGGAGAGAAGGTTGCTGCCATTATCACAGATGACCATTCCCAGCTGAAGCTGGCGTGGTGTTAACTATCTCTGCACCTGGCCCTGCAGAGCTGACAGAATTTCTGGCCCGGTGTGGCTCCTGTCCCCTAAACAAACCAGCTCAAGCACAGTATGGCATCTTTTTGCTTGAGCCATTGCATAGCCCCCGTCACGCGTCGGTTTAACTGCGACTTCGCCAGAGACACAGGAGGAGGAGGAGGAGGTGGTGGAGCAGACAGACCTCATACAAGCAGCTTTCTGGAGGTGTGGTGGATGAACAAGCTCCAGCACAGAGCCCCATCCTGGATCCCTCCCAGCTGCAAGCAGAGTTACCCAGTGTGCCCTGAAGGAAATGTAACAGCCCTGTCCATGCTTGCTGGACCACGTGTCTAAAGTCATGTGCACCTTGCTTCTGATTGCCTTTCCCAATGACTCCATAACATTGTCTTCCACGTGCTGGTATAGTGCTGGAATGGCCTTCCGTGAAAAGAAATGGCGTTTTGGAACCTGCCACTGTGGTACAGCACATTTAGCAAATTCACGGAAGGAAGCAGAGTCCACCAGCTGGAAAGGCAGCTGCTGTAAGGCAAGTAATTTTGCTAAGCTGGCATTTAGATGCTGTGCTTGGGGATGGTTGGGGCTATATTTTTTCTTATGCTGCAGCAGTTGGGGCAACGTAATCTGACTGCGTAAATCTTCAGTTGATGGGATGCTGTCACATTCTGAGGAAGGACCTGGTACACCCATTACTGTGGCATCATCCCTGTCAGTGGAGGTTGTAGGCAATGACATGGCAGTACATATAGTGGGGGTAGAGACAGATGAGGAGGAGGAGGACCTATGCAAAGTGTTGTGCTATTGGGATGCATGGCAGGTGGTCATATGTCGCCTCAAGCACATGGTGCATCTGACATTGATTACAAATAGCAACGGTGCGTTCTGCTGCACATTTCTTAAAGAACTCCCAGACAGCAGACTTCCTGTACATGTGCTTTGAGACAACAGTGCTCTGCACCTGAGCAGCTGTGACTTCTGATGCCTTGGACTGGCTACTAGGGATGAGCCGAACACTCCCGAGTTCGGTTCGAGGCCGAACCCGAACCTTCCAAATGTTCGGATCCGAACCCGAACTCAACTCCATGCAAGTCAATGGGCCGAAAATTCGGTTTTAGAGTGCCCTCCAAGAGGGCATATATGCTAGATATTTGCATAAAAGGTGTTGGGGTCCGGGTAGTGCCCTGGGGGACAGAAACAAGGACAAAAAGTAAAAAAAACGTTTTTAAAGGGACAGTGAGTTTTCCATGCAATAAGAGTTAAAAATAAAAAATAAAAATTCCTTCAAATATCGTGCCTAGGAGGTCCCCATAACCTGCCCGTGAAGTGGCGGATTACTAGGATGTATAGAATATGTAAAAACCAAAAATGAATTTCAAATGACGGTAAATGCTTTTCCTTTAATCTATCCATAAACAGCTGCTTGAGGCGGCAGTCTGTATGAAAAGAGGAGACATTTTTCGGACATGCAGAAAAAGTTTACTGATTTTTGGCGGTGAAAAGCAGGAGAATGGAAAGTTCTAGACCAAATAGCCATTTGGAAGTGAGATAAATGGGAGAATTTTTTCTGGTTCGGGTATTTTGACCTAGAATTTTCTCTTCAGTCATTCTCCTGGGTTTCACCTTTTCTGAATAACCCTGTAGTTATTCAGAGAGCGGTGAAGAGCAGGAGAATGACTGGAGAATGGAAAATTCTAGTCAAAATAGCCAAACCAGAAAAATTCTCCATTCTCCCTCCAAGGTAGTATTTTCTGAGATCCTACCTGTGCCACGTGCTGCAGTGGAAAGGCAGCGGGACATCAGGGAGGTCAATGCGTGGCTTAAAGCTTGGTGCAGGAAGGAGGGCTTTGGGTTTTTAGAGCACTGGGCTCATTTTGCACTGGGGTACAATCTGTATAGTCGTGATAGATTGCACCTGAATGGAAGAGGGTCTGCTGTGCTAGGGGAGAGAATGGTTAAAAGGTTGGAGGAGACTTTAAACTAGTGGAGGGGGGAGGGATACAGTATCTTACAAAATGGAGACAGAACAGATAGCAGAAGGGTTTCAGTTCAGACTAAGGGGGTGGAGCCGGGGGGATGGGTAATGTCAGAACAGTGGAGGCATGTAATGTAAAGTCGCATTCAGCATGTGTGGGTAGAGACAACATTAAATGTATGCTTGCTAATGCAAGGACCCTCAATAACAAGATGGGGGAACTAGAGGTAATAGCATACACTAAGCAATACGACATTATAGGAATAACAGAAACGTGGTGGGACGAAACGCATGACTTGGCTGTAAACTTAAACGGTTATACATTGTTTAGAAGGGATAGGAAACATAAGAAAGGGGGTGGAGTGTGTTTATATGTAAATCAGGATTTAAAGCCTAATATTACACAACTGGTAAGCGATGAGGGAAATGTGGAATCCTTATGGGTAAATATTTCGTTGGGGAATAAACAGGGAAGTCAACTATTGGTTGGCATATGCTATAAACCACCTAATATAGATAATGATGAGGAAGAACAACTGTTAGAGCAAATTAGGAAGGCTGCACATCATGGTAGCACTTTAATTATTGGAGATTTTAATTACCCGGACATTAATTGGGATAGTGGGACTAGTAATTCAGCAAAGGGAATCCGGTTTCTGAACATTTTAAATGATACCTTCATGTCACAACTGGTAGAAACACCAACTAGAGAGGATAACTGTCTGGACCTGGTTATAACAAATAATGTGGATCTTTTCTCAAATATTAATGTAAAGGAACAGTTGGGAAACAGTGACCATAATATGGTGACTTTTGAATTAAACTCAAAAAACACATTCATAAGGGGCATGCTAAAATATAATTTTAAAAAGGCCAACTTTATTAAAATAAAGGAAGCTCTCAATGTCATTGACTGGCAGAAACTCTTTCACGGGAAAAACACTGAGGATAAGTGGAATATCTTTAAACTAACACTAGAAAAGTACACGTCACAATATATTCACTGGTTAATAAATATAAAGAAACAGACTGAAACCAATGTGGCTTAGTAGGAAGGTAACTAAGGAAATGAAAAAATAAAAAGAAGGCATTTAAAGCTTTTAAATTTGATAAATCTGAGGCATCCTATAAAGCATATAGGGCAGCCAATAAAGCATGTAAAAATGCGATTAGATGGGCTAAACTAGAAAATGAAAAAGAAATAGCCAAAGAGAGCAAGACCACCCTAAAAGATTCTTTAGGTACATAAATTCTAAAAACCCAAGAGTGAAAATGTAGGTTCACTAAAATCTGAGTCAGGGTTATTGTTAACTGAAGATCAGGATAAGGCAGAAATTTTAAATGATTATTTTTCTTCAGTATTTATCAAAGAGAAACCTATAACAGGAGACATGAAATTCATTAATAAAAACTTACTAATACAAAGTGACTGGTTGACTCAGGACAAGGTTTTGCAGAAATTAAACAATGTGAATGTGAATAAAGCCCAGGGCCAGATGGAATTCACCCGCGAGTACTGAGAGAGCTATGTGTTGAAATATGTAAACCTCTGTTCTTAATCTTTCAAGATTCTTTTCTTTCAGGAATAGTACCAGAGGATTGGAGAAAAGCTGACGTGGTCCCTATATTTAAGAAAGGTTTAAAATTTGTGCCTGGGAATTATAGACCTGTGAGCTTAACATCTGTGGCTGGGAAAGTATTTGAGGGGTTACTAAGGGATAATATTCAGGAATTTATTGGGAGGTATAATGTAATTGGCAAAAATCAGCATGGTTTCATGAAACACAGATCATGTCAGACTAACCTAATTACGTTCTATGAGGAAGTAAGTAGAAGTATAGATCAGGGGGTCGCAGTGGATGTGATTTACTTAGATTTTGCCAAAGCTTTCGACACAGTTCCACACAAAAGGTTACTATTTAAATTGAGAAAAATGGTCTAGATGAAAATACTTGTTCTTGGATAGAAAACTGGCTAAAAGATAGGGTACAGAGAGTGGTCATAAATGGTACATTTTCAAGATGGACACCAGTGGTAAGCGGTGTCCCTCAGGGGTCTGTTATAGGACCAATACTATTCAATTTATTTATAAATGACCTTGAGATAGGCATTGAAAGTCATGTATCAGTGTTTGCAGATGACACAAAACTAGGAAAAGTAATACAATGTGAGCAGGATGTTACTTCGCTGCAGAGGGATTTAGATAAATTGGGGGACTGGGCACTTAAATGGCAGATGAGATTTAATCTAGATAAATGCAAAGTTATGCACTTTGGAGTGAAGAACAACACAAGTAATTTATACCCTAAATGGTACGGAGTTAGGGAAATCCAAGCAGGAGAAGGATTTGGGAAAATCATAGACTTCAAACTAAGTAACAATGTGCAATGTCAAACAGCAGCCGCCAAGGCCAGCAAAGTATTGGCATGCATTAAAAGGGGAGTTCACTCACGGGATGAAAACATAATTTTGCCTCTGTATAAATCAATGGTCAGGCCGCACCTTGAATATGCCGTGCAATTTTGGGCACCTGTCTTAAAAAAAGATATTATTAGCGTTAGAAAAAGTGCAGAGACGGGCAACTAAATTAATAAGGGAATGGAAGGGTTAAGTTATGAGGAAAGACTAACAAGCTTAAACCTGTTTAGTTTAGAGAAACGGCGCCTTAGAGGGGATCTGATAACCTTATATAAATATATACGGGGCCATTATCAACCATTGTCTGATAACCTATTCATTAACAGGACTATACACAGGACAAGGGGTCATCCATTTAGACTGGAAGAAAGAAAATTTAGCTTAAAGCATAGGAAGGGTTATTTTACGGTGAGAACAATAAAGCTGTGGAATTCTCTGCCTGTTGAGGTGGTTGGGTCAGAGTCTGTACAGACTTTTAAAAAAACGACTGGATGACTTCCTGCAGACACAGAATATTAAGGGTTATAATATTTAATATGTGGGTAAAAGCTTCTTGATCCAAGGAGAAATCTGACTGCCATTCTGGGGTCAAGAAGGAATTTTTTCCGGTATGTTGCATATTTCAGACTGGGTTTTTTGCCTTCTTTTGGATCAACAGCAGTAGGTTATGTGGAGAGGCTGAACCCGATGGACGCATGTCTTTTTTCAGCCTATATAACTATGTAACTATGTAACTAGGGTCAGACTAGCGAAATTTTTTAACGTGCGTTTAGGCGGCACTTAATCATGGCTGCACTAGGCAAGCAAACGATGGCAATTCGAAGTACGGTCCCGGCAATCGCTTTGCGAAAGTCCTGCTGCGCAATCAAGTGAGAAATGAACGCATTTTTTCGAGAACGCAGAACCGCTAGTAAACGGACGTACAGAAGTGGTGGCGTCCACTAGCGGCGTGTGTGCGTGATTTGGATTGTACGTAGACAACACTGTAACCTATACCAGCAAACCAAATCTCCCGCAGCTGGAGGCCGTGCTGCGAGATCAATTCACAGAGGTAGAAAAGTGGATCAAACACAACAAACTTTTTTTAAATACTGACAAAACTGTAACGATGCTCTTTGGAACAAAACCTAAACTACACAAATTGCAAACACCCCATCTATGTGTGGGGACAAAATCAAATGGCACGCTGACCACAGTCACTTCTCTCAAATATCTAGGTATGTGGTTGGACCCAAATCTATCCCTTGGACCCACATCGAAAAACTTTCATCTAAACTTTACCCCAAACTAGGTGCCCTGTACAGAAGCAAATCCTGCCTGAGCCCCGCGGTAACAAAGCAGATTGTACAACAAATACTTATGCCGGCTATTGAATACGGAGATGTAGTGTATGCAGCCGCCCCGCAAACACACCTTCATAAACTTACTAAATTGTATAACTCATTCTGCCGCTTTGCGCTACAATGTAACTACATGACCCACCATTGTGACATGTTAAAAGAACTAAACTGGCCATCGCTGGAATCTAGACGCAGCACCTTCACCTTTCCAACCAGGTGTTTAAGAGCTTTTCTGGGAAGCTACCACCCTACCTGAATAGGCTGCTTCCCCCAGCAGTTCCCTCATCCTATAACCTCCGATCCAGGTCCGGCACCTTACTTGCAATACCATAATACAAAAAGAAAGTGGCTCGATCCTCATTTTCCTACAGAGCACCGCAATTATGGAATAACTTCGCAGAAGCCATCAAATCTTCCCCCAGTCTAAAGTCACTCAAGAGCTCCCTATTAACATACCTCAATAAAGAACGCACCTGTAAACATGTAACACAGTGACTATATACAGAATGCACCTGTAAACATGTAACATAGTGACTATATTTCCTACGTATTTATTTTCTGTTAATCTGTATATTTGTTTTGTGTTAATTTCTTGCATTTTACTACTTTGTATTTCTGTAACCATGTTCTTGAACCCAGGACATACTTGAAAACGAAAGAAATCTCAATGTATCCTTCCTGGTAAAATCCTGTATAATTATATAAATAAATAAATATCAGTCACGATAACATGTCGCATTTGGTGTCCCCTCCAGAGGCAGCATGGCATTTGTTGCGATCATTGGGCCTCTCCCCTCCCCAGACGACACCCCGTTCGGATCATGGGGGGGTCTCCTCTTGTTTCGGTGGACCCGGGATAGTAGGTCTGTCCACTACGTCGATTTCTCTTGTTTCTTTGGTTCATACCCAAGGGATGTTACAGTGTATGGCTGATCTGTATTTTTTTTTGTTTCTTTGCCATCCCCTCCTTTTGATCTTTGTTTTAGCCACCTTTTCTGGGATCTCAACACTTTTCTCTCCCTTATGTTATTTTCTTTCTGAGTTATCTTTATTTCCTTGCGGAGCGATATGTCACCTCTCTAGGTTTACTGTTTCGTATGACACAAGAGAACTGTATCAATGGCGCCACTTAGAGGTGGTTTCAATAACCAGAATAAACTGTAAAAAATTATAAGTGTGTGGTGAAGACCACATAGATACAAATACTTGTAGAAAATGTGAATATGAGTCTAAATTTTGGTGAATCAGCAGCTGTTTCCCTCCATTGGATGGTATATCCAGGACCAGCCGACAATATAGACTAGAAGAAACAAGTGGCGGAATCAAGCACTTCCTTCAACCGTGATCACCCTCTTGCTATCCTCGTCTTTATAGTGCTAATGTGTACCTCAAAAAGAGAGAATAGACCATAGTGCAACAGGTACAGTTTCTGCATGGAGTAAATGAACGCAAGAGAGAATTCACTCATATTTGTTGGTGTCTCAATCAGACACTGGATGTAGGTTCAGCCAGTGATGTTAGAGGGAGCACTGGATCTCCCATACAACCAGAGAACTCTTAGCTGTTTCGGACAGACGTCAGGATACAATACAGTAATTAAAAACTGGTTTATTGGTAAAGCATAAAGCTGAAAGCGGGCAATACACCCAAACGCGCTTCGCGAACGTGTCTCTTCTTCAGTAGGTGTCTATACTGTTTCGTACAGTGGCCTTGCATTTATTATGCCATGAAAAATTTTAAAATAATTTAAAAAAAAAAAAAATTAAATATGTAAGATGCCTATAGCAGTGAATTTATGGTGTAAGCAAAACTTGGCATGGGAGTGTGAAACTCAAAGCTTTCTTGCAACATTGTATAAATATTGAGTTAACAGCACCAAGAATAAAAGACACTAAATAAGAAATTACCTTCCATCTCTGTGTTACCCCTGCCCTCTCTCGGTGTTACCCCTGCCCTCTCTCTGTGTTACCCCTGCCCTCTCTCTGTGTTACTGTAAGGGAATCAGACCAGAAATAGGCCACCATGATGCTACCAGGAGGCCTTTTTAACCAGGACTTTGGTTCACGTAAATGCACATAGAGACTATTAGCTGAATTAGATGAGCTTGTATAGAATCTTTGGAATGTTTTAACAAAACAAACAGGCCAAGTAATTAAAAACTAGCGAGACCCGGGCAGAAACAGGCAGGAGATGCAGACTTAGATACATCCAAGGCCAGGGAGCTTGGGACGAGAACAAAGATGTATAGAAAAACCAGCTGGACGTTATCAGTGACCATGCCGGGGATGTGGATATGGCCTGGATCTAGCTGGGTGCTAAATTATCCAATTGTCATAATAAAGTGAAAGCTGCCAATTTACTGCCAATTTATGGAATGTTTTTGTATTTAGCAAGGGGAAGGTACAAACCCACGTGGGGTAGACAAGTGTAACCTGAGGGTGGGCTATGGGAATGTACCTGATTATCTATTCATGTATAAAAAGTTATGTCTGCATGTTGTTGCAGCTCAGTCTTTGCGATTCAATCCTGTCTGAGCATCTGTGACATCACAATAAAGTTCGCCTTTACTGAAGAGACTCGTGTCCAAGCAGTCATTGTCCGCGCCGGCCCAACTTTACTCCTGAGTTAACCAGGTGGATTCCGGTAACATTTTTGGGGGCTCGACCGGGATCCAGAGTCGCTTCCGGATCGGCGGTGACTGCTGGAAAGTAGCAATTGACTGCAGGCCTGAGGGGTCCCGAGGCTGGGTGTCCGTTGAAGGTGAGCTGACATCTGCAGGAGCCAAGCAGGATTTCCTGTTATGTGGAGCTAAACTCGTCTCTAACGGACCCCTGGCCGGGAACACTGGGACCCACCTAGTCTGAGGAAACAGCGTCCGGTGCAGCGTTTGAATAAGGTAAAATTGGTTAGACATGTGCATTCGTTTTAGTACTAAAACGATTTAGTCCGAATTTTGGGATAATTTAGTTTTCATATGACTCAAGAGAAACAAAACTGCTCAGCACAAAAAAATGAAAGAAACTAAAATAAAATGCACTACATTTTAGTTTCAGTCCTTTTTGTAATATTACATTGATGACTGAAGGAGACCAGCAATGAAGAGCGCAACATCGCAACATCTGAAGTTCTGCACCCTCCACATGCCAATGTAGTAGGATGTTCTATACAGAGAGGGGCATTAATTAATGCAGGAGGATGTTCTATACATTATACAGAGAGGGGTATTAATGCAGGAGGATGTTATATACATTATACAGAGAAAGGTATAAATTGAGGAGGATGTTCTATACAGAGAGGGACATTAATTATTCAGGAGGATGTTCTAAACATTATACAGAGAGGAGCCTTTTTTTTTAGCCCTTTAACCAGTGGCTGGGAGCGCTGAGATTGGCTGCTTGTTACATTATATCTCAGTACAATGTATCAGGCTCAGCTGTTACAGTAACTGACTGTAAACAGCCCTCAGAGTTTCAGTAAAACAAGGAAATAATATTGTTCTAACCTCTTATATCTAAAATATTATTTACTAGTTTTTACTGAAACTCTGAGTGCTGTGATGAGCATCAGTCAGTTACTGTAACAGCTTTGCCTGACACAGGGCAGTATTACAATGTTGGTGCTAACTTAACCAGAGCTGTTGTAAACTGAAAACCTCCATAGGGCTTAATGGCTCTGGGAAAGTTTACAACAGCTCTGGTTAAGTTAGCACCAACTATGCAATATGGCCCACATTGTGCTGAGAGTGAGAGATACTGTAACAAGCAGCGATCTCAGCCCTCTGAGGAGTCACTACAATAGTAATTGTATCCACTGGTTTTCGGATGAATGAAATAAATTAGTTTTCATACTAAAGAACTGAAAACGAATTTCTTTAGCAACTAAATAAATTGCATTTTAGGACTAATCCATTAGTTCAAAACGAAATTTTGTGCTGTGCACATGTCTAAAATTGGTATTGTTTGTTTGTTTGAGATGCATTTGTTTGATACTCCCACCTTGGTTGGGTAAGGGGACCGAGGACGCATGTTCCATATGTTCCATTGGCATACCGGTCTTTCGCTGTGGGCACTGGGACCAGTTCGCTGCACCTTAACGGTCGCTGGTTGCCACGCTGCCACACACCACTAGAGCGGATGTCAATTTGGTATTTTGTATTTGGATTAAGGTATTGTTTTGAGACCCCACGAGGAACTCGTTCCACGTGGACATTTGTATTTTTTTGTAAGCTACACGTGGCCATAGGAGGAGGAGAGATATTGAAGGTGGACTGAGAGCCCCGCATAGTGGCTGCTACGTATCCTACCTAAAATAAGGGGATTGTTGGTGGGCTGATAGCTCCGGGTCCAGTGGTAATTGTTGAATAAGGGTGTTTTGTTGGGCTGATAGCCCCGGGCAATTGGATAGGGCTGGATACGTAGCTCTTTTGATAAAAGGGGCATATCGTGGAAACTGTTTTGTATTGTTTTGTGATGATTGTATCTGGTATAGTACGTGTTGAGACTGCTGAGAGTGCTTAGAGTGAGTGTGCGCCTACTTGCTTAGCAAGGAAGCAAATCTGAGAGTGGACTCTGACAGTACGTTTCCAGCTCAGGCGACTGTAGTTGGCTACCTAAAGAGGAAGCGAATACGTCACGATTGTACTGTCGATTGAAATACCAGACTGTCAATTTAAATTGGTTCTGTTAAAAGTGTTGTTTGCATTGTGAAGAAATTACTGTTAAGAAAGAGTAAATATGGGTAACGAGTCATCAAAACCCAAGAAGGCGAAAGATGGTGAAACACCTTTAGAGTATGTAGCGCTCACTCCCGGAGGAGCTGCTGAAATTGAACCTCGGGTCAGTCTCCCCGCACTAGGAATAAATATACTCCACACCGTCGTGGATTTTATAAATTATATACAGTTTACTAGAATAAATGGCTTATAATGAATAACACGTATACGTATATATATTTACAGTAATATATATAATTTACAAGTATTAACCTGTGGGTTTTTTAAACAAACAGCAGCGTGCTTTCTATTTTCACAACGGCCTGGAAGGCCTCTCACCCATCCGCAGATACTTGGTGCTCCGCTCGACCCAGGACGTCTCTGCTCGATTTTGACTGAGATTCTATGGGTTACCGGATCTGCTGTCTTGCTTTCCTTTAGCTGCCGCAAGATGTCCAGCTCACCGCCTGCACTCCCTGTCAGATCGATCTGCGGTGCTCCTAACTCGGGGTCCTCCAACTCACTCGATATCAGCGTGGGTATTCTGGTGATCACTGGGTCTTCCTCTTGTAAGGCTGAATACCCGGTCTTTGTCTCTGTCAGGCCCCAGCTGCGCTCCGGCCTGGTCACTGTCACGCTCTGCAGCACTGTGTCTTGCTTCTCTCACTCCCTGGCCGCTTCTGCCAGCTCTCTCCACGAGGCTCAGGATGTCAGCGTCTGTGTCCCCCACTTCCTGTGTCTGCTCCCAAAGCATGCCGGGAAATGTAGTCCAATGTTCAGTGTCTCACATCGCACTTGTCTCCCTCCGGTGGCCAAAAACAAGTACTACAACGGCAGGGATTTAAAACCAGCGCTACACTCTCCCCCTCCTAGAACTCTTGGGTCTCTCCAAGGAGGTACAACAGTTGCATTACATTTCAACACATTTTAGGCAACATATACAGGCTCAGCAGCAAGCATACAATGGGTTATATACACTTCCTCAAGTTGACTCATGCTTTGGACTACCTCAGCTAACATAGCAGACACTTCGGGCAACCTTCGCACTGTGGTGACGGCCTCTTCAGTGCTATATCCTGGTGAGTCGTAGGTGAGTCTCTGGGCGGTCGAACAGAGCGTTTTGGTTCTGGCTCAATCAGTTCCTCTTCAGGTGGAAGTACTACAGGCGCGGTTCAGTTCTTCTTTCTACCACTGGAGCAGACATCTCTTCGGAGTATGATCCCTCCAGTGAAGGCATAGAACTGTAGTCATAAGATTCGACTTCAGGAACTACAGGGATTGCAATAGTCTCAGGGACTTCTAACTGAAATTCAGGAGCTTCAGGCCTCAAATTACTTTCCCACCGTTCAGGAACCGAGATAACCTCTTCAGGTTCCGGTGAGCGCATCCAGTCCAGACAAAAACTCTCTTCCTCACTGTCCCTTTCGCTCTCTTCGACAGCCCGGGTCTGCTGAGACCGAGTAACGGGAGGCAAACGTGGAGCAGGCGGTTTGGCAGAGAAAGTTCGTCCCCAACTGGTATCCTCACAGCCTCTCTCAAAGGTAACAATGATTCCGGTGCCAGTTCTTAAGAGGCCCAGCCTTTCCATCCGGCCGGATTTGATACACCGGCAGACCCGGCAGTTGCTTGCAGACAATGTAGACTTGAGAACTCCATCTATCCGCTAACTTGTGCCTCGCAGCAGCACCCAAGTTCTTCAACAAAACCCTATCACCGGGTTGTAGATCCTGTATCCGAACTTTCAAGTCATAGTTCCGTTTATTCCTTGTTCCCTGTTTCCTGAGGTCAAACGGGCCTGTTCAAACGCAGAGGCCAGATTCTTTCGAAGTCTATCCACATAATTTCTATGGGAAGCTACCGACGTCTGGTCCAGAGATAGCCCAAACGCCAAATCAACCGGCAGTCGAGCTTCTCTTAAACATAAGACGGTACGGTGAGTATCCAGTGGCATCACTCTCCGTACTGTTATATGCATGTACTAGCGTAGCTATGTGACGACTCCAGCTCTGCTTTCTGTGTTTGACAGTGTCCCCAGCATATTTAGCAGCGTGCGATTGAACCTTTCAGGCTGAGCATCACCTTGAGGGTGATATGGTGTAGTTCGGGTCTTTTGGATTCCCAACAGTTCCAGTAATTTGCCCAACAAGCCGGCTTTCAAAGTCTCTACCCTGATCAGAGTGTATTCTCCTTGGTAGGCCGTAGTGAACAAAGAACTTTTCCATCAGAACCTTTGCCACTGTCGGAGCGCGTTGGTCTTTTGTGGAAAAGGCTTGGGCGTAACGTGTGAAGTGATCAGTCACTATAAGAATATTTCCCTGCCCACTAGCATCCGGCTCTAAGCACAGGAAGTCAATGCACACCAAATCCATGGGTCCTTGACTTTGCAGATGGCTCATTGGAGCGGTTCGGGTCGGTAGGGTCTTCCTTTGAATACACCTCAGACATGAATGGCAGTAACTTTCCACTTCAGCTCTCATGCAAGGCCAATAGAACCTGTCTCGCACCAGCTTAAAAGTCCTTTCAGCGCCCAAATGTCCATGCTCATCATGTAGCGATCGCAGCACACTCTCCCTATGTTTAGTGGGAAGGAATAACTGTTGGGTCTCTTCAGCATTGGTTGAGGGGCCCCTTCGGTAGACCACCCCATCCAACATCTTCAACCGTTCCCACTCTTTGTAGACCAATCTGGCTCCATCTGGGGAATTGGTCAGCAGAATTTCCCGCTGGTTCGCAGTTAGGGCCTTTATGGTTAACGCAATTAAAGGGTCTCTGGCCTGATCAGCTTTCAGGTCCTGTTTTGAAAGGTAGGTAGACTTTCATCCCTCAATTGCGTAGGGTTGCAGTAGAACTCCGGAACAGCCGCAGCCATGACTCCTATGGCCTCTGCTTAAATCCCTCCCTTGACCCGGCGCTCTGCTCCTTGACACAAAGCTTGGACCCCGTCTGGAGTTAACTGAGTCCATTCTGTAGTGTAGGGTCCTCGACAAAGCATCAGCATCTCGATTATTCACCCCAGGGCGATACTTCAGGCTGAACCGAAACCCTGACAGGGCGGCCAACCACTGATGTCCCGTTGCGTCCAGTTTCGCAGTAGTAAGGATGTAGGTAAGAGGATTGTTATCCGTCTTTATCACAAACTCGGCCCCATACAGATAGTCCTTTAGCTTGTCTACCACTGCCCACTTTAAGGCTAGGAACTCCAACTTGTGGGTAGGGTAGTTCTTCTCTGAAGGCGTAAGGCTCCGGCTCACATACGCTACAGGCTTCAGCAATCCATCATACGCTTGATACAGGACTCCTCCTACACCTTCTCTGCTGGCATCCACATGTAACTCGTACGGCTTGTGAGGGTCCGCATAGGCCAAGACAGGAGCTCGAGTTAAACTCTCTTTCAGCTTCGTAAAAGCACCTTCACACTGACTGGTCCACTCTCGGATGGACTCTCGAGCTTTCCTTGGCCTGGAGCTGACGGATTTCGGTCAGAGACCTTGTGACCTTCTTCTGTGCTTTCCTTCTGTAGGAGCTTGTTCAGTGGTTGAGCTATTTTTGCGAATCCTCCTACAAATCTTCGATAATAGGAACAGAACCCCAAGAAAGATCTAAGTTCAGTGACGTTGCGGGTCTAGGCCAAGAAGCTACGGCCTCCAACTTCCGAGGATCTGTCGAAACGCCTTCTGCTGAGACCACATGTCCCAGATACGTAACAGACGGTAAACAGAATTGACATTTCTCCAGAGACAGTTTCAATCCCTCTTCATGGAGCCTCTTCAAGACCTTCTCCAAACGTTGCTCATGTTCTTCCAGAGTCTTCCCCGAACACAATTATGTCATCCAGGTACACTAATACTTCGATCAGATTCATGTCCCCGACTGTCTTCTCCATTAACCGTTGGAACGTGGCTGGAGCCCCGTAAGGCCTTGAGGCATTCTGTTGAATTCGAAGAACCCCAATGGGCAGATGAACGCAGTCTTTTCTTTGTCTTCAGGATGCATTGGTATCTGGTGATACCCACTTCGCAGGTCTAGTACACTAAACCATTTTGCTCCAGACAAACACTGTAAGGCATCTTCTATCCGAGGAGTAGCATATTGTCTGGGATGGTTCTCCGATTCAGCGTGCGATAGTCTATGCATAGGCGGACAGAACCATTCTTCTTCCGGACCATTACTATTGGAGATGCATATGGACTCCTGGACTCTTGGATCACCTTGGTTCTTTGCAGTTCATTCAGCTGTTCTCGTAGATCATCCAAGTCTCCCAGCGGAACTCGTCTTGACCTTTCACGAAACGGCTTGTCTTCTTGTAATCGAATGCGGTGCTCAGTACTCTTAGCTAGGCCTACGTCGAACTCATCTTTCGAGAACAATTCTCTCCACTTTAGAACTTGGACTGAAGACGTTTCTTCCATTCAGGTGAAATGGGAGCGTCCTTGGGGTAGAATCTTTCATCTGGAATCTCTTTATCCACTCCCCCTCCTAAATCGGTAGGAGAGAGGGGCGTAGCGGACGCTACTTGCCCGATAGGCATTCGTGCTTTAAGGACTACTGGAGAATCAGACACATTGCACACGCTGACTGAGACTCTTCCTCGTGTTCTTTTCAAAGCTTTAGTGGAGATTATTTCAGGATTACTTCTACTCCGGCTTCACTCCCATGATTAAAATCGGTTTCCAGTACCACATAGGGACCTGGTTGCGATCCGTTCAACTTGACTGAAGCCCGGAAGCTCGCTACTACTTCTCCTGCTTGCAGAACCTTCTCTGTTCCTTCCAATCTCCACAGGCGCCCCACTTCAGCAGGTGCCTTCTGTTCTTCGACCATTCTCTGATAGACTGGACGTAACATTGGGTGTACTCCTTAGTAGAACCTTCTTCCAATACGATAGGTGTCAGGAGACGTCGCACCAAATCAGTATTCGTCCCCACTATCATGGAACTCCTGTTTGCCCCTGAAGCCGAGGACACACAATGGCCAATGCATCACAACCTCCGGACTGTCCGATGACTTCGGATCCGATCTCCAACTTCACCTGTAGATACCCGTCATAAGGGAGTTTCTCGTCCCGATACCCCAGATTTCCAGATCCTTCAATTTCTGTAGAGGAATGTGCTTCAAGTGTTTCTCGTAGAAGTCTCGGTAGATCAATGTCACTTGAGCCCCTGAATCCAACAGGGCTTTAGTGTAGACTCCCTCCACTTGGATTGGCACAATAGGAGAAGGACCTATCAGCTGGTCAGGAAACTTGGTGGTGGCACCAGGACACTTAGACCCAGTTTGTTGTACCCTGGCCTTCTTCTTGGCCCGTGTAGGTTTTGGGTGTGCATTGCTTCCCCATGACGTAGGTCCGGATGCTAAGGGAGTGACTCTTTCAGTCCTGGCAGGCTCAGCAGTTGGCCAGACTTTGGGCCCTCTCGCCCTCTTAGCCCTGGCTTGATTTTTGGAGCGGGTTTCGACCTTCGGCACCTAGGTTGCTCCTTCACTTGTGCCCTCTGGCGTTTCCCGCCGGTGAGGTGGATAACAGTCCTTCCAAGGCTTTCAAAAGCTCCTCAACTCTATTTCCTTCAGGCTTTTGGCCTTTGCATTGTGCGCGGAAGTGGCCCATTTCTCCACAACTGAAACATCTCTTCTTAGAAAGCGGAGACGCAGTCGCCTGCTGTGATTCGGTTGAAAGACCCTGGCTAGACGCCACAGCAACTCCGGTTGTCTGCATGCCTGTAAGGAACTTCTGCATCTCTGTCTGCATCTCTGTCACCTTCAACAATACTCGGCACAGTTCCGCGTGCGCCTGTTGCAATTCAGCTTGAGCTTCTTGTACTTTCTTAACAGTTTTGTGCAACTCACCATGTTCAGAGAGGTTTAATTCTTTGACAGCCCTCTCTGTGGATTTAAAAGCGATCAGATGCTCTTGTTCGTCCACGTCGGATCCATATGTATCCAACGAGTCACTTTCAGGCTGCAAACATTCGTTATGCCGCACAGGTTGCGCGTAAGCTCTTTCTCCTCTCCTGAAGGATTTTTCTTCCAGTAAAGCCTCCTCCTCTCTGACAGCTCGGATCAGTTCCAGGTACTTCAGTTCTTGATTACCTTCTCTGCTTCTCAGCTGCAGCATCACTGGATCTAGAGGTTGAGAGCCCCTCAGGATCTGTTTTATTCGGATCTTATCACTTCAGCCGGTTCGGCCCCTTTCTTGAGGAGTATCTGGTGCAGAATCTTATCTAGGCGCCTCATATATTCGGTCATTCTCTCACCTTTCCGCTGGTAGGTGTGTTCATACTGATATACGAGCTCTGCAGCCTTTTCCGTTCGCCCAAAAACTTCCTCCAGAACATTTAAATAATCTAAAGCAGTGCAGTCTTTCTTACTCAATTTTAGGTTTCTTACAGCCTCTGACGCAGGTCCCTTTAAGCTTTCGGTGATCCTTTGCTTTTTCTGTGCTTCAGGACGTCCCACTCATCCAGAGCCTGCATCGCCTGTTCCACCCATTCTTCGAAGGTTTCTTCTCCCGCCGGAGTTGGTACGTTTCCTGTAAAATTTCTCAACCGTCGATAACCGAAGTTAGTGTGCGGAGGGCTTGTTCTCTGACACTTAGCCAGCAAATCTCCAATAGCCACTATAAATTCAGGCCCGATCATGGCCAACGGACTGGGCGCGGGAACACTCGCGGATTCGCCACGTGGCGCACTTGGCTGAATCAGTTGGACTTCCACCTCATCGGTCAGCTTCACGCTCGCGCCCTGAAAACACACTGGAACACCCTTTCTCCACTCAAAAAGAACATACATGTGAGAGGTATCTGGGTTCTTTTAATGTCCAGGATTAACCCCCGATGATCTGGCGTCAGCGCGGCCACGGCCTGGCGAATCTGATCTTCGGCCCAAGTGTCTGCAGGAATATCCATGACTATACAACATTCTAACTGACTACTGTGCTCCTCACACCACTTGGCAGCAGTGTCTGGATCCATATTTAACCCTTTAAATGCGGTTTTTCCAGAGACTGGATCCGGAAACGAGCCCCCACGTGTAGCGCTCACTCCCGGAGGAGCCGCTGAAATTGAACCTCGGGTCAGTCTCCCCGCACTAGGGAATAAATATACTCCAGCACCGTCGTGGATTTTATAAATTATATAGTTTACTAGAATAAATGGCATATAATGAATAACACGGTATACTTATATATATTTACAGTACTTCGTAATGCGGGAAACGCGCAGCGGAAAAGAAATACAATGCTTCGTAATTCGAGAAACGCGCAGCGGAAAAGAAATACAATGCTTCGTAATTCGAGAAACGCGCAGCGGGAAAAAATATATCTTTAACCCCCTTTGTGGTTGGGGAGTGAGTCCCGTACAGGTTATGTCCCAAAGAATGTAGGTGTGTGTGTGTGAGATGGTACCCGGGTACAATATTCAACTGGCCAGTGAATTATTTATGAGGTATCTTCGACTAGTCAAGTTGGGGCCCTGTGGGTTTTTTAAAACAAACAGCAGCGTGCTTTCTATTTTCACAATGGCCTGGAAGGCCTCTCACCCATCCGCCAGATACTTGGTGCTCCGCTCGACCCAGGACGTCTCTCCGCTCGATTTTGACTGGGATTCTATGGGTTACCGGATCCGCTGTCTTGCTTTCCTTAGCTGCCGCAAGATGTCCAGCTCACCGCCTGCACTCCCTGTCAGATCGATCTGCGGTGCTCCTAACTCGGGGTCCTCCAGCTCACTCGATATCAGCGTGGGTATTCTGGTGAATCACTGGGTCTTCCTCTTGTAAGGCTGAATAACCCGGTCTTTGTCTCTGTCAGGCCCCAGCTGCGCTCCGGCCTGGTCACTGTGTAAGGACAGAGGCTTGAACCCCTGTGTGTGTTGGGTGTCTGGACCAGCTAGCAAGCCGAAAGAGGAGACCAGAAGGAATATAATAATAGAGCTTTACTGAGGCAAGACAAAATATAAGTCCAGAACAAACGTAATGCAAGGTTTCTTTTGGCAGAAATAAAGTCCAGAATAAACGTAATGCAAGTTTCTTTTGGCAGAAATGAAAGTCCAGAATTAAAGTATGCAAGGTTTCTTTTGGCAGAAATAAAAGTCAGACGGAAAGTCGTAGGGATTTGAGGACAGGGTCCGGTACTAGATGTCGTGGAGACAAGCCTGGAATGGAACGGGCACGGTGATGGCAGGTTTGGAATGGAAGTAAGCCTGGTACCGTGGCAACCGGAACAGAAGCAGGACTTGCACTTTGGAAGCAGGAACGGAAGCAGGAACTGGCACCTTGGAAGCAGGGTGAAAGCAGGACAGGCACCTTGAAGCAGGAACGGAAGTCGGACTGGCACCTTGGAAGCAGGAACGGAAGTCGGACTGGCACCTTGGAAGCAGGGCGAAAGCAGGACAGGCACCTTGGAAGCAGGAACGGAAGTAGGACTGGCACCTTGGAAGCAGGGCGAAAGCAGGACAGGCACCTTGGAAGCAGGAACGGAAGCAGGACTGGCACCTTGGAAGCAGGAACGGAAGTAGGACTGGCACCTTGGAAGCAGGGCGAAAGCAGGACAGGCACCTTGGAAGCAGGAACGGAAGTCAGGATGTCCTTAGCGTAGCACGAAGGGAACCACTGGGTAACGTGGTGGAACCACAGTATAACCTGGTTAGTGAGCTGGAGAAAGCGGCAGGTTTAAATAGGGCTCAGGGAATCATACGAACACCGTTCACCTGGGACTCGCAGGTGGAATTGAGATACCTGAGTGCTTGGCAGATTAATTGGTGGTATGCGAGGATCTTCAGTGCAGGTGGAATGCAGTACCTTAACTTGACCAGCAGAGGGCGCCAGAGTACCTGAGTTTTCATGTTCCAGGATGGACGATCGCGCATGCGCGCCCGACCTCCGCTCAGATGGATCGCGGAGACGGCGTGGGACGCATCTTGGATCTCCTCCCTCGAGCTGCAGGCCGGAACCAGGGAGCGACGCGCCACGAGGGACCTCAGGTGAGTCTGCCAGGCGTCCCAACATGGCGGCCGCGGTCCGACCGCGGCGCGGGGCATCACACACTGTCACGCTCTGCAGCACTGTGTCTTGCTTCTCTCACTCCCTGGCGCGCTCTGCCAGCTCTCTCCACGAGGCTCAGGATGTCAGCGTCTGTGTCCCACCCACTTCCTGTGTCTGCTCCCAAAGCATGCCGGGAAATGTAGTCCCAATGTTCAGTGTCTCACATCGCACTTGTCTCCCTCCGGTGGCCAAAAACAAGTACTACAACGGCAGGGGATTTAAAACCAGCGCTACAAGTATATGGTGCATAATTTTAAGGCACTATACGAGACGCACCACTATGATGTTGAATTGAGTAAAGAAAAGCTGCAACTTTTGTGCACCATAATCTGGCCAATATTAGTCCCAGAGTGGTCGGAACAGGGATCCATGGATCCAGTGTTAATACAGAAGATTCACTCCCAAGTCACCGGGAGATATGGACACCCAGACCAGTACCCATATATTGATATCTGGAGGTACTGTGTGAGAGATAAAAGCCCTTTTGTTATGTTAGCAGGGCAAAGAAAGAAAGGTATGCCCTCAAATAAATATAAACATGAGTGTGGGGATAAGTCTATGCATATTTGGTGTTTTAATTTTAATATACTAGTAAATTAAACAAAGATAAGTTACAAGCCCTGTGTGTGGACCATGTAATGATCAGCAGGAGCCTCTGAGCCCCTCCTTCCCTCCAGACCAGAAGAAGAGGAGATGATCAATGGACCAGATGGTAATCTAGAAGGTTACAGTACTGTATAATTTGTGTATTTAATTCGGACTGGCCATCTGGATTTTATGTCTGTACCGTCCTTTGTGATTATTGAGTCAGAGAATGTTATTAACGGATAATGTGTGGTGTATAATCGAATGGTTTTATGGTAGAATGTTTTTGTCTGACTGCGTCTATAATTGATCAAGGAGCTATATGTCTCATAACTGCCAAATAGGAAGAAACTACTCGAGTATATATATATATGTGTTGTGCAATTTTTAGTCTATCAAACTGTTCAAGAGTAAAGTGTGCTAGTAGTTACGAAAGATCTTTGTAATTATTTTTGGATGCTAATTTAGAGTGTGATAGAAACATAGAAAAATATGGGCAGATAAGAACCTTTCGGCCCATCTAGTCTGCCCAATTACATGGATACTTTACCTGGATTTATCTTTTGTTTAGGATAGCCTTATGCCTATCCCATGCCTGCTTAAATTCAATTACTGTTTTGGCCTCTACCACTTCAACTGGAAGGCTGTTCCATGTATCCACCACCCTCTCAGTAAAATAATGCTTCCTGATGTTACTTTTAAACCTTTGCCCCTCTAATCTAAGACTATGTCCTCTTGTTTTGCTACTTTGTCTCCTTTTAAATATACTCCCTTCCTCTACCTTGTGGATTCCCTTTACGTATTTAAATGTTTCTATCATATCTCCTCTGTCTCGTCTTTTTACCAAGCTGTACATGTTAAGATCATTAAGCCTTTCCTGGTAACTTTTCTCCTTCAAGTCGTACACCCTTTTAGTAGCCCTTCTCTGAACTCTCTCTAAGATGTCTATATCCTTCTGGAGATACGGTCTCCAGTACTGCACACAGTACTCCAAGTGAGGTCTCACCAGTGCTCTGTACAGTGGCATGAGCACTTCCCTTTTCCTACTGCTAATACCTCTCCCTACACAACCAAGCATTCTGCCAGCATTTCCTGCTGCTCTATTACATTGACTACTTACCCTTAGAACCTCTGAAATAATAACCCCTAAATCCCAACCCTCAGATGTTGATCTTAGGACTGTATCAAATATTCTATATTCAACCCTTGGGTTTTTACGTCCCAGGTGCATTATCTTGCACTTATCCACATTAAAACTCAATTGCCACAACTCTGACCATTTTTTTAGTTTACCTACATCATTTGTCATTTGGCTGATCCCTCCAGGAACGTCAACCCTGTTGCAAATCTTTGTGTCATCAGCAAAAATACATACTTTTCCATTAATACCTTCTGCAATATCACTAATAAAAATATTAAAGAGAATGGGTCCAAGTACTGACCCCTGAGGTACCCCACTGGTAACAAGACCTTGCACCGAATAAACTCCATTTACCACAACCCTCTGTTGCCTGTCACTCAGCCACTGCCTAATCCATTCAACAATATTGGAATCCAAGATCAAAGATTGCAATTTATTGATAAGCTTCTATGCGGAACAGTATCAAAAGCCTTACTGAAATCTAAATAAGCAATGTCTACTGCACCACCCAGCGTCTATTATTTTTGTTACCCAATCAAAAAAATCAATAAGATTAGTTTGGCATGATTTCCCTGAGGTAAACCCATGTTGTTTCTGATCCTGTAATCTATGTGTTTTTAGATGTTCAACAATCCTTTCCTTTAACATGGTTCCATTAATTTCCCCACTACTGACGTAAGACTAACTGGCCTATAGTTCCCCTATTCCTCCCTACTACCCTTCTTGTAAATGGGCACAATATTTGCTAATTTCCAGTCTTCTGGGACGACTCCCGTTAACAAGGATTGGTTAAATAAATCTCTTAACGGTTTTGCTATTACACCACTGAACTCTTTTAATAATTTAGGGTGGATTTCATCAGGCCCCATTGACTTATTTGTCTTTACTTTAGACAGCTGCTGTAGAACCTCCTCCTCTGTAAACTCATATGTAAATGTCTCGTTAGTGTTTCCTCCTAACTGAGGTCCCTTTCCTTCCTTTTCTTCTGCAAAGACTGAACAAAAATATTCATGATGGCTGAGAAGTAGTGAGATTTTCCTCCACTAACAGTTTCCTCTGTATTCGCCCCCCTTTCTTTAGCCCACACTATCTGCACAGAGGGGAGGGAGAGACTGATAAACAAAGGAATTAACCCATATATGTTATTGCGACGAACTTAGGTTTACCAAAGAAATAAAAAAAATTTAAATTGCTAATTAGTTTAAATAAGAGTTTATAAAGATAGCTAATTTTTATGTGTGCTACAATAGAATGAATGAAGCCTGTCGAGTGCGAGATGTATGTTTATATTTTGCGTTGATATATTTGGTTAGGTCTGTCTTGACAGACTATATTGAAATAGTTTTACATAATAGCTATATGTAAGAAAGTTATATTGTGTAGTATTTTTGTCCGGTTGTTTCTGGCAACGTTGCGCAATATGTTAGTATTATTGCAGAAGCTCTTGTTTTGTTCACAAAGCTATAATTAAATAAAAGAAGGTGTTCTGGTTTTTATATTATTACAGAATAGAACAATGATGTGTATTCATAATGCAATATGTATCTCATGAAGTAAATTTAAAGTATATAGTATATACTTTTAGATCCAGTGTATTTCCTGTGTATTTCTTTTAGATCCAGAAGATTATTGTCCACCAATATATAATAAAATTTGTTAACCAAATTGTCATGGAGCTGATGTAACGCTCCATGCTTCAAACCCCAAGAGACTTTATGTTCATTTATATCGTGTGTTTTAAAATATATTTTACATCGTTTGGTTTTAGTTTAATTTAGTTTAGTGTAAAATGGCATAGCTTTGGTTTTAAAAATACTTATATTCCTGTAGGTAAATGTGTTTTTGCGTAAAACAGTAAACAAGCTTTACTGCTGTGTAATTTATGCACCAGGGCTTTTCCCATTATCTAGCTGCATGTTTAATTCAAGGGATCTCTGATAGTGTGTGTTTAATCTGATGTGTTAGAACAATGGATATGCATATGTTGTGTGAGTTGAAGGCTAGAGAATGCAAAGAATGTTTATTGTAAATAACTGACATAATGTAATTAGTATGGGTATGCAAATTATGACTGTTGGACTTCAGCATAAATGGTGGCGTTTTGTTCATTAAAAAGTCAGAGAACTCTCAGAGCTCAGAGAGAGAGGATCCTGTTTTAAAGCATACAGCCGCGCCTGGTGTCTTTATTACAAACTACGCTACACTCCACACTCACCCTCAGAAGGCAGAGAGCGGCCTTCTGGAGATTCCTAACGGCTCCAGGGCAGAGGAACAGAAGCAGGCAGGTCAAGTCGCTCGAGGCGCTGAGGACAGTGCTCCCAGTAGCCGGGCTGACTGCAACGAAGGGGTGTCTGGAGAGCCAGGACAGACGGAAGGGAACGGTTCCTTCACACTGGTGGCAAGCGGTGAGGATAAGCTCTCCAACCCCAGAAGAAACGCAGAATGGCCAGCTATGCCAACTACAAGAGGGACACGCTGAGATACATATTAGAGTGCCGTGGAGGAATCGCCGGCACCAAAAACAAGAAAGCCCTGGTCAAGGAGCTTACAAGGATGGACCAGCGAATGGTAAGAACCCCAACCCCGACTCCGGCCACTGAAGATCACCTCCGAAAGAAAGCTCGAGCAATATTAGAGATATGCGGCACCACACCCTCCGAAGCCGCAGTTGTACAACTGATGATGGACCTCCAAGAAGATGAAGAGCGAGATAAGGAGCGCCAACACCAGCTGCGGTTGGCCGAGCTCCAAGCGACATGGACAGAATACCCCACCCCTGAAACCTACCCCGTAGAGCCCTGGGTGGAGGAAGACAGCCTGCCTGGAGCTTCGTCCAGGGAATCTACACCTCCCAGCAATCCTTTTATGGGGACTTACAGCTTGTCTGGAGCTTCATGGGAGGAACCCGCACTCCCCAGCGATACTTGGGAGGAGATTTACAGCTTGCCTGGAATTTCCGTCAAGGAAGCTACACCCCCCACAGTCTGCCACGAGGAGTAGACAGATGTTCCCCCGGGCTGGTTTGCCCGCAACCTTTGATCCCACCGGAGATGGAGGATGCCATCCTCCTGCAAGACGACACTGTGTCAGTGTCTATCCCCCCAGCTGAAGTGCTGGTGACGGGGCAGAGCACCGATGCCCTCTGCCCACCTTTCATAATGGTCACATCGGACCCAGGAGAGACCCAACCAATACAAATTGCAGTAATTCTGCCCAGAGAAGAAGAATGGCACACAGCACCAACCACGCTGGTGGTACCAGACCCGTACGCACTAGTACTGGGCAGTCCTGGAGTGTGGGCCGAGGACAACCCACCTGGCTTAGTAGTGAATATTCCCCCAGTATATTTATTTATTTATTTATAAAGGATTTTACCAGGAAGGATACATTGAGATTTCTCTCGTTTTCAAGTATGTCCTGGGTTCGAGAACATTGAGTGGTTACAGAAATACAAAATAGTAAAACGCAAGATATTAACACAAGACCAAATATACAGATTAACAGAAAAATAAATATGTAGGAAATAAAGTCATTATGTTACATATTTACAGGTGCATTTCGTATTGAGGTATGTTAATAGGGAAGTCTTAAGGGACTTTAGACTGGGGGAAGATATCTGAAATCTGGCGCAACGCCTGTGGCTCTAAGACAGTATCACATTCCACAGAAAGCCAAACAGAATATCCAGACATATTTACAGAGACTGAAAGATCACGGGATATTGGCTATAAGTTCTTTGAAATCTAATCAAACAGTCTGTCTAACAAAAGATATTTTAGACATGACCTGAAGTTGCATTTCTTGTGACTGATTTTGGTGTCTCTCGCCATGGCGTGGCGCAGCATCTTACTTCAATTTTGATATAGAAGAAGAAACTTGAAAAAGGTTTATGGCATCCAAATATGGTAATTATATGAGAATTTTTAAATTTATCAGTTGGTGCCAGAAATGGGATCTAATAATTCAATTGTCTGATATGATTTATTTCATGTTAAACAATTGCCTATATAGATTAAATAATCTTTGCTTCCATGGGGAGACTGCCTGTGAGAGCCACTGTGTTGTTGTAGAACGCTCTGTTTGTTTTTCTTTGTTTACACTTGCTGTTATATTATGCTTGTTTGTTTATCTTAACTCACCTGATAGAGAGCTGTTAATGAGCAGTGACTCACTCGTTATGTTGATGTACCCTGATAATTTCTAGCGCTGAGTATTCGTTATGTCACTCACCCGGGAAACTGAAAGACGTTTATAGCGTTTGAGTAAATGTGTTTGTCTTTGTGTCCGTAGTGTAGCTCCTTTGTGTTCTGGAATTTCTGGCTCGTCCATATCTGCTTGTAATTGTGAGCATTTTATTTTAATTGATTAGATTTGTCTAATTTCTTCTTATATAGCAAAATGGTTTCCTGTGCTCTCATTAAGAGTAATTTTCTTTTACGCGCTATTACAATTGTTTTGCGTTCTTGCCATTTTTTGCACGCATTGCTGTATGTTTGACCGCTGTTTTATTTTATAACCTAACTGATTCTAAAGGATTTGCAAACAGTTTTTTCTTTCAGATATCACGTTTGTTTTTGTTTTATTTTTTTCTATTGTTTCTTGCCATTGATTATGTCTGTTTATTTCACTGTTTGTCTTTACTAATTAATGTATGCGTTTATCTTTGATGTTTTGTATTTTATTACACTGTACAGCTGTCTATGTTTCTGTGTGTATAGGGACTGATTTCCTTTGGAATATGTCGCTTTGCCAGTATAAAAAAGAGTTGAATGCCGTGTGTCCGTGTTTCTCCCCCTAAGCAGCTGTAAAAGGAAGCAGCCTTCCCTTAATTCAGGCTTGCGATAAGTTTTGTTTTTTCTTCTCTTATCTCTCTTCCTTATCTAAATGTGAGTGGTTTTTTTTGGAATGCAAGTTGGATAAAGGAATATGTAGTTATTTTTGTTGTTCTGTTAGGATGCTATAAAGGAATGAATGATATGATATAAAAAAACGAACTAGTGTATCAAGGTACAGAAAAAATGGCGTCGCGCCCATACTCACTTATTTTCGGAGCGGCAGCAACTGCCAGGAGTAACAGCCCAGTCAATGTATAAAACATAACAAGGAAAAAGAGTGTCATCTGCGCTCGTTTCTATGTGTTCCATGTACAACAAAAATGGAGGTTTTTGTTTGTTTCAATGGCCATTGCAACGTAAGCCCACTCGCCACTTCAAGCACCTCTTTAGAGTGGGTACCTAACAATTGTAACCAAAAGGCCGCTCTACTGAGCAGCTCCAAGCCCCTCCAGCTGCTTTTCAGCCAAGGAGAGACAAAGATGGTGGGTTTTATTTATACACGCACCAAACACTTCCCATTTGGGATCAAAAACAAAAACATGGAAAGAGGAACAGCTGCAGAACGACGGACTGGTGTTACAAGCATGATATACATAAATACAGAAAAAATGGCGTCGCGCCCATACGCACTTATTTTCGGAGCGGCAGCAACTGCCAGGAGTAACAGCCCAGTCAATGTATAAAACATAACAAGGAAAAAGAGTGTCATCTGCGCTCGTTTCTATGTGTTCCATGTACAACAAAAATGGAGGTTTTTGTTTGTTTCAATGGCCATTGCAACGTAAGTCCACTCGCCACTTCAAGGCACCTCTTTACAGTGGGTACCTAACAATTGTAACCAAAAGGCCGCTCTACTGAGCATCTCCAAGCCCCTCCAGCTGCTTTTCAGCCAAGGAGAGACAAAGATGGTGGGTTTTATTTATACACGCACCAAACACTTCCCATTTGGGATCAAAAACAAAAACATGGAAAGAGGAACAGCTGCAGAACGACGGACTGGTGTTACAAGCATGATATACATAAATACAGAAAAAATGGCGTCGCGCCCATACTCACTTATTTTCGGAGCGGCAGCAACTGCCAGGAGTAACAGCCCAGTCAATGTATAAAACATAACAAGGAAAAAGAGTGTCATCTGCGCTCGTTTCTATGTGTTCCATGTACAAAAACATGTTTTTGTTTTTGATCCCAAATGGGAATTGTTTGGCGCGTGGAAACAGGATTGAAGATAAAAAATAAAATTTATTAAAACATAATTAAAATAGCCAACAGAACGCGTTTCGCCGCATCAAGTACCGGCTTCATCAGCTGGAATGGTTGTAATGGGTCTGTAGACCCTCTTATAGTATCCATAATCATTATTAATTGTCCCCATATGTCCTGCTTGCTGTTGTAATTAGTCCTTTCGTTTCCATCGACGTCCGGTGTTGGGCGCCGCCATTTTGCGCATGCGCGGTTTACTTCCGCGTTCCACTGCATTCCAAAACGCCGTTTTTTTACTTCCGCGTTCCACCGCGTTCCAAACACCGCTCTTTTACTTCCGGTCGGCGGTTCTCAGCCAGAGAATAGAAATAGATGCAGGATTTTCTTTTTTTCGCAGTATTCAGAGGTTTAGACCCTAAAAACCTTGCCCTTCCTCACCACATGCATCCCAAAAACAAAAAGATTAAAAAATTACATATGTTGAACTTGGAAAAGATCAACATTATTAAAAATAAATGGTGCACCCCGCAGGGTCTCCCTAAGGATTAACAATAACCATATGAATAATATCCCATTTTAGTGACCTCCTTTATCAAAAAAGTGTCTAGTGCATGAGTGCTTTATTTAAGTTATTTTCATTTTTTAAAAACTATAGACCTAGAATTTGTAGCAGTATCTTCCCATTTGATATTAATTAATAAAATATTAATAAGTGCAATATATCAATAATGTGAACCTCATTTATATAAAATTACTATTAAAGTGTTGTATTATTAGTAACTGTTGCCTGAATGTTGAATGCATACTCGAATAAGTGTATTGCTATTATAAAGTGCTTCTATATGTTCAGTGTATTAATGGCATTTTAAAAAACTATATACCTAAATTTTATTATAGTGTGTTCCCATTTAATAACAGTTAATAAGATATTAAATAGTGCGATATATTAATAAATAATGTAGACCTCATTTATATGAGAATACTATTAAAGTGCTATATAGTTGCCAACTATTACCTAAATATTAAATACATGCTTAAATAGGTTGTATTACCATTTTTAAAGTGCTTCTATATATTGCTGAATAATGTGTAAGTGAAAAAAAAAAAAAAGGGGAGAGTTTTCATCTCGTGACCTTCCTTTCCTCACATGTGATGTTTTGATCCTTATTTATATATAGCCCCTTTCATCACGAATGGTGAAAAGGGTAAATGTGTGCTGTAAATCCTATTCAGACCCCAAGAGGTGCACAACAACTCATAAAAAATGAACCACCTCAAAATCATTGTTTAACCCATTTGGTGCCATAGTACCCATTTCATAGATGGTTCGCATCTCCTCTTGTCCCAATTTATTAACACTATTATCATCTATATTGATTTTGTATACTTTTTTAATGGCCATAAATCGCAAACCTGCTGGAGAACCCCCATGCTGGAGCTTAAAATGCAATGAAACCGAGTGATTTTCATAAAGCTTTTTTGTGTTTCTAACATGTTCCGAAATTCTTATTTTTAAAGCCCTCTTTGTGCGTCCAACATATTGGAGGCCACAGGGACATTCTAAGAGATATATTACGCTTTTTGAGCAACAATTAAGAGCCTCTTTTATTTGTATCTTTTGATTGATTTTTCTATTCATATATTCTGTTCTACAGTCTTTCCTATTACCAGTCGACCTACAGGCCAGACATTGTCCACAGACATAAAAGCCATTTTTTAGATTGAATTGATTCTGATTTATCTTTTTATTTTTAGGTTTGCATGTACCAAATTCATTTTTAAGTTCTTAACACCTCTAAATACTATTTTTGGCTGTTCTCCCAATACGCTATTTAAATCCTTGTCTTTCCGAAGAACATGCCAGTGTTTTTTGATTATTCTCTTCATGTTTTTGGCTTTGCTGCTGTAGTCACACAGAAATAGGACTTCTCCTTCTCTGATATTTTTTTTAGGTTTATATTGGAGTAAATTGTCCGATCCTCCTGTTTAAGTTGGTCAATAATTGTATCTAATTCTAGGGCATTATACCCTTCTCTACAAAATTTTCTTTCAATTGGTTGGCCTGTTGCTCAAAAATGTTAAGGTCTGAGCAATTCCTCCTCAAACGAATGAATTGCCCCCTAGGCACCCCTTTAAGCCACGATGGATTGTGGCAGCTTATGGTGTTTATATAAGTGTTAGTGTCTACCTCTTTAAAAAAAGTTTTACATTTAACAGATCCTTCACTAATATATATTTCTAGATCAAGAAAGGTTATTTTCTCCCTGCTCCATTTATTTTCTAATGTAATACCCCAAACCTGGCTGTTAAGGCTATCCAGAAAGGTGACTAAATCTTCCTCACTACCTCTCCAAATGAAAAATACGTTGTCAATAAAACGTCTGTAGATGGGGATGTTGTGCGCCCAGCTATGCGAACCGTAGACAAACTGGGCTTCCCAGCCTGCCATATATAGGTTCGCATAGCTGGGCGCAAACTTTGTCCCCATCGCCATACCATTTTTTGTAAGAAGAAATCGTCCCCAAATTTAAAATAATTATTTTCTAGGATAAATTGCATACTCTCCATAATGAAACCCACCTGTATATCATCTAATTTCTTAGAATCACTTATTCTTTCATTAACTATTTGCATACCCATGGCATGGGGTATATTACTGTACAATGAATTTACGTCACTTGTAACCATTATGTATTCTTTCTCCCATTTCATTTCATCCAATATCTGTAATATGTTAATGGTATCCTTTAAGTACGATGGCATCTCCTTAACAATAGGCTGGAGAAGGATATCTACATACTCAGACAAGCAGCTTGTGATGGAATGAATTCCTGCCACTATAGGTCTCCCAGGTGGTTCAGTTATATTTTTATGGATCTTGGGCAAAATATAGAAATGCGGTGTCTTAATATCTTCAATCATTAAATACTGAAATTCACGTTCAGTAAGGATCCCCTTATCTTTGCCCCCTTGAAGGAGAACCTGGAGATCTTCTCTAATAGTTACTATTGGATCACTTTTAAGTTTAATGTACGTTTTTTTGTCCTCCAATATACGTAATGCCTCCTTATTATATGCTTCTTTTGACCAGACAACAATCCCCCCTCCCTTGTCCGCAGGTTTTATTACGATCGTCTCATCATTGTCAAGATTTTTTATCGTTTTTTTCTTCTACAGTGAGGTTATGATTTTCTCTTTTGACCACCATCCTGTCTATATCAGTAGACACCAAATTTTCAAACATTTTAATTTCATCAGAAATAGTGTGTAGCGGATAAAACTTTGATTTTTTCTTTAAATTCATATGTATAAATTTATCTGGATCAGTTGGCATACTACTTTCTACTGGAGATCTCATAAAATATTTTTTTCAGACTTAATTTTCTTTTAAAACGTTGTAAATCTATATACATACTGAACTTATCCATCTGTTTGGTGGGGGCAAACTTTAGGCCTTTATTTAGAACTTTAATCTCTGTATTAGTTAAAACCCTTTGGCTCAAATTAAAAATTCCTTTCATTTTCACCTTCTCTCCCTTTTTTCTCTTAAGGATTCGCTTCCCTGCTCTCTTTCCCCTTCTGTTTTTTCCCAAGATCTTTTCTTTCCCCCCTCTCTTCCCAATCTTATATCCAGATCTCTGTGTTCCCCCTGATTTGCCCTCCTGTCCAGGGGGTCCTTCCAAAAAACCTCCTCCTCTGGATTTTCACTGAGGATTCGAAATCTGTTGGTCGTAGGGATACCGATAGTGTCGATCTCCTGGTTAACTCTTCTCCTAGTATCTCTGGGTGGAGTGGGGTTGCGGTCTCCATAACTTCTTTTTGGAGTGGAATCTCTTTCTATCTCTTTCCTGATAGTTGTCCCTTCTGAAGGTATGATATTCAGGTCTATAGAAATTACGGTATTCCTGTGATCTGTAATCTATCCTATTACCCCTTGAATAGCCTTTATTTCCCATCTTTCTGGTTGGGACCCTTTGTTGTTGTAAAAAACTCTTTCTCTTCTTTCTTTATCCCAAGAAAAATCGTTCACTCGTTTCTCTTCATAGGATCTATGTACATTGCCCCTTCTATAATCTTCTACATCTCTCTCATATTTTCATTTTTTAATTATCAGTATTTCGTTTTCAATTTTTTCTAATAGTAGAGAACTGGAAGGGAAATTAGAAAAAATTGAAAACGAAATACTGATAATTAAAAAATGAAAATATGAGAGAGATGTAGAAGATTATAGAAGGGGCAATGTACATAGATCCTATGAAGAGAAACGAGTGAACGATTTTTCTTGGGATAAAGAAAGAAGAGAAAGAGTTTTTTACAACAACAGAGGGTCCCAACCAGAAAGATGGGAAAATAAAGGCTATTCAAGGGGTAATAGGATAGATTACAGATCACAGGAATACCGTAATTTCTATAGACCTGAATATCATACCTTCAGAAGGGACAACTATCAGGAAAGAGATAGAAATTATGGAGGATGGGCCCCAAGAAATAGATCCGATATGTATAGGGATAGAAGGAATATCTACAACGAGGAAGAAAACAACAGACCCTATTGGAGGAGGGAACATGCAGTAACAATAAGAGATGGACGGAGAACTGATAGATCACCTTCATTAAGGAGAAAAGAAAGAGATTCCACTCCAAAAAGAAGTTATGGAGACCGCAACCCCACTCCACCCAGAGATACTAGGAGAAGAGTTAACCAGGAGATCGACACTATCGGTATCCCTACGACCAACAGATTTCGAATCCTCAGTGAAAATCCAGAGGAGGAGGTTTTTTGGAAGGACCCCCTGGACAGGAGGGCAAATCAGGGGGAACACAGAGATCTGGATATAAGATTGGGGAAGAGAGGGGGGAAAGAAAAGATCTTGGGAAAAAAACAGAAGGGGAAAGAGAGCAGGGAAGCGAATCCTTAAGAGAAAAAAGGGAGAGAAGGTGAAAATGAAAGGAATTTTTAATTTGAGCCAAAGGGTTTTAACTAATACAGAGATTAAAGTTCTAAATAAAGGCCTAAAGTTTGCCCCCACCAAACAGATGGATAAATTCAGTATGTACATAGATTTACAACGTTTTAAAAGAAAATTAAGTCTGAAAAAATATTTTATGAGATCTCCAGTAGAAAGTAGTATGCCAACTGATCCAGATAAATTTATACATACGAATTTAAAGAAAAAATCAAAGTTTTATCCGCGACACACTATTTCTGATGAAATTAAAATGTTTGAAAATTTGGTGTCTACTGATATAGACAGGATGGTGGTCAAAGAGAAAAATCATAACCTCACTGTAGAAGAAAAAAAAGCGATAAAAAATCTTGACAATGATGAGACGATCGTAATAAAACCTGCGGACAAGGGAGGGGGGATTGTTGTCTGGTCAAAAGAAGCATATAATAAGGAGGCATTACGTATATTGGAGGACAAAAAAATGTACATTAAACGTAAAAGTAATCCAATAGTAACTATTAGAGAAGATCTCCAGGTTCTCCTTCAAGGGGGCAAAGATAAGGGGATCCTTACTGAACGTGAATTTCAGTATTTAATGATTGAAGATATTAAGACACCGCATTTCTATATTTTGCCCAAGATCCATAAAAATATAACTGAACCACCTGGGAGACCTATAGTGGCAGGAATTCATTCCATCACAAGCTGCTTGTCTGAGTATGTAGATATCCTTCTCCAGCCTATTGTTAAGGAGATGCCATCGTACTTAAAGGATACCATTAACATATTACAGATATTGGATGAAATGAAATGGGAGAAAGAATACATAATGGTTACAAGTGACATAAATTCATTGTACAGTAATATACCCCATGCCATGGGTATGCAAATAGTTAATGAAAGAATAAGTGATTCTAAGAAATTAGATGATATACAGGTGGGTTTCATTATGGAGAGTATACAATTTATCCTAGAAAATAATTATTTTAAATTTGGGGACGATTTCTTCTTACAAAAAAATGGTATGGCGATGGGGACAAAGTTTGCACCCAGCTATGCGAACCTATATATGGCAGGCTGGGAAGCCCAGTTTGTCTACAGTTCGCATAGCTGGGCGCACAATATCCCCATCTACAGACGTTTTATTGACGACGTATTTTTCATTTGGAGAGGTAGTGAGGAAGATTTAGTCACCTTTCTGGATAGCCTTAACAGCCAGGTTTGGGGTATTACATTAGAAAATAAATGGAGCAGGGAGAAAATAACCTTTCTTGATCTAGAAATATATATTAGTGAAGGATCTGTTAAATGTAAACTTTTTTTAAAGAGGTAGACACTAACACTTATATAAACACCATAAGCTGCCACAATCCATCGTGGCTTAAAGGGGTGCCTAGGGGGCAATTCATTCGTTTGAGGAGGAATTGCTCAGACCTTAACATTTTTGAGCAACAGGCCAACCAATTGAAAGAAAATTTTGTAGAGAAGGGGTATAATGCCCTAGAATTAGATACAATTATTGACCAACTTAAACAGGAGGATCGGACAAATTTACTCCAATATAAACCTAAAAAAAATATCAGAGAAGGAGAAGTCCTATTTCTGTGTGACTACAGCAGCAAAGCCAAAAACATGAAGAGAATAATCAAAAAACACTGGCATGTTCTTCGGAAAGACAAGGATTTAAATAGCGTATTTGGGAGAACAGCCAAAAATAGTATTTAGAGGTGTTAAGAACTTAAAAATGAATTTGGTACATAGCAAACCTAAAAATAAAAAGATAAATCAGAATCAATTCAATCTAAAAAATGGCTTTTATGTCTGTGGACAATGTCTGGCCTGTAGGTCGACTGGTAATAGGAAAGACTGTAGAACAGAATATATGAATAGAAAAATCAATCAAAAGATACAAATAAAAGAGGCTCTTAATTGTTGCTCAAAAAGCGTAATATATCTCTTAGAATGTCCCTGTGGCCTCCAATATGTTGGACGCACAAAGAGGGCTTTAAAAATAAGAATTTCGGAACATGTTAGAAACACAAAAAGCTTTATGAAAATCACTCGGTTTCATTGCATTTTAAGCTCCAGCATGGGGGTTCTCCAGCAGGTTTGCGATTTATGGCCATTAAAAAAGTATACAAAATCAATATAGATGATAATAGTGTTAATAAATTGGGACAAGAGGAGATGCGAACCATCTATGAAATGGTACTATGGCACCAAATGGGTTAAACAATGATTTTGAGGTGGTTCATTTTTATGAGTTGTTGTGCACCTCTTGGGGTCTGAATAGGATTTACAGCACACATTTACCCTTTTCACCATTCGTGATGAAAGGGGCTATATATAAATAAGGATCAAAACATCACATGTGAGGAAAGGAAGGTCACGAGATGAAAACTCTCCCCTTTTTTTTTTTTTTCACTTACACATTATTCAGCAATATATAGAAGCACTTTAAAAATGGTAATACAACCTATTTAAGCATGTATTTAATATTTAGGTAATAGTTGGCAACTATATAGCACTTTAATAGTATTCTCATATAAATGAGGTCTACATTTATTTATTAATATATCGCACTATTTAATATCTTATTAACTGTTATTAAATGGGAACACACTATAATAAAATTAGGTATATAGTTTTTTAAAATGCCATTAATACACTGAACATATAGAAGCACTTTATAATAGCAATACACTTATTCGAGTATGCATTCAACATTCAGGCAACAGTTACTAATAATACAACACTTTAATAGTAATTTTATATAAATGAGGTTCACATTATTGATATATTGCACTTATTAATATTTTATTAATTAATATCAAATGGGAAGATACTGCTACAAATTCTAGGTCTATAGTTTTTAAAAAATGAAAATAACTTAAATAAAGCACTCATGCACTAGACACTTTTTTTGATAAAGGAGGTCACTAAAATGGGATATTATTCATATGGTTATTGTTAATCCTTAGGGAGACCCTGCGGGGTGCACCATTTATTTTTAATAATGTTGATCTTTTCCAAGTTCAACATATGTAATTTTTTTAATCTTTTTGTTTTTGGATGCATGTGGTGAGGAAGGGCAAGGTTTTTAGGGTCTAAACCTCTGAATACTGCGAAAAAAAGAAAATCCTGCATCTATTTCTATTCTCTGGCTGAGAACCGCCGACCGGAAGTAAAAGAGCGGTGTTTGGAACGCGGTGGAACGCGGAAGTAAAAAAACGGCGTTTTGGAACGCGGTGGAACGGGGAAGTAAACCGCGCATGCGCAAAATGGCGGCGCCCAACACCGGACGTCGATGGAAACGAAAGGACTAATTACAACAGCAAGCAGGACATATGGGGACAATTAATAATGATTATGGATACTATAAGAGGGTCTACAGACCCATTACAACCATTCCAGCTGATGAAGCTGTTACTTGATGCGGCGAAACGCGTTCTGGTTTCTATTTTAATTATGTTGTAATAAATTTTATTTTTTATCTTCAATCCTGTTTCCTGCTTTGCGGTTTCCTGGATCATCGGTGGTTTTTCCTCTGGGTTTTTTCTCCCACCCTAAAAAAAACCTATGGGCATACATCCACGAGCTATGTGAGCTCCTCAAAATGTGAGTACGATTTCATCTGTACACAAAATTGTGACCTTTGTTTGCGGACCTACACAAGGAATCTTTCCCTTTTTTCCACTGCATAAACTTCGGACAGAAAATTTGCTGTAAGGTGGGGGTCACCTAAGAAATTGAAGATAATTTACCCGCATGCCTGGACACACTTAGAGCCAGTGTTACGGCTCTACTCTTGTGAGTGGATATATATCACATACATTTACAGTATATTGTATATATCAGTGTTGCACTATTATTGTCTCCTTTTATATATGTATATATGCGAGAATCCAGGACCCTAGAGAGCAATACTTGCGCCGATCCAGGTTATTTTTTCTATTATTGTGTGTAATGGTATAGGGGAAACCACTATATCCTGAGATTGGCTATCTGGGCACCCTGGTGGTGGATGCATGTTGTGTGGCGCTGCACCATTCCTTGTTAATATTTTTATGTTATACAATGTACAGTGATCATAGGTCATGACAGAATCAATTTTCTTTAGCACCGGTGGCACTATATGATAAATTTACCTTTCAAATCTTTGGTTGATACTGAAAGTACAGGCCTTTTGGTACAATAGCTACCTGGTGTTAAAACTCACGGTTTCTGAACAATTTTTTTCATGTAATTCTACATTTCCATCTATTTGACGCCCAACATATGATTCCTTTATCATATGTCCATGCAGGTTGTATTGGTATATTATTGATCTTCATCTGACAAGTGCTATTATTTTCCAGCACCATGATACCTCTTCTAAAACATTAATTCCATATGGACAAACGTAATCACCATCTTTCAGTAGACAATTTCTACATCAAGCATATATTTAATATCTCTTATACCTATAAAAAATTTTTATCATTTTGCTTGTCCTTTGTCATCCATTTTGAATTAATTATTCTCCATAGATCAATATACTTAAATCTGTTGTAATTAACTCCTTGAGTAGGCAAGAAAATAGCAAAGGAACATTTTTCAAAAGTATGCTCCAGACATCCAAGCCATTGTGTACCATTTGCTGTTGTAATCTATTGATACTTTATTGCAAATTGCACAGGACTGTTACTTGTAATTTCTATAAGGGTAAGACTGATTCACTGAATATTCCCCTGTCAAACATCCAACGATAATTGACATATACCCACTACACTAAGAATCTCCCACTTGGGAAGTATCAAGTGCGCCACTAGGACCCCCACCTTTTCCATATAATCCAAGCCATTGTGTTTGCCAAAATGCTCTATAATGGTAACTTAATCTAGGTATTTCAAGTGGAACCCATAAGGCCAATTATGATTAAAAAGTATTTATCTCCATCTGTAATCCTGCTCTTTACTTCTACCTTTCTCCTTAAATGGAACTCCTGCCCCTCTACCGACCCCTACACTATCTGCATCTCTTCCTCCCTCCTCTCGTCCCACATGATGGCCTCACATGAGCTCCTTGTTTCCTCAGAACATGGTCTCCCTCTAACTCTCGTGCTGCCAATCACTCCCACTCCACAAATCCCATTCCCACCTTCTGTTTCTCACCTTCCTGCTGTTACTCTATTCAGGTGACATATCCCCTAACCCGCCCCACAACACATCCAATACTTCCATCTCATCCTATCTCCATCGCACATAAATCACCTCCCTGCAAGCCCAGCAACCTCATTCCCATAATCCCTCAGCGCCTGTCCTCTTTCCCTGCGCCCTCTGGAACGCTCGCTCTGTGTGCAACAAACTCACAGCAATCCATGACCTCTTCCTTTCAAACTCCTTCAACCTCCTAGCTTTAACTGAAACCTGGCTAACTCCCTCTGACACGGCCTCCGTTGCTGCTCTCTCACATGGCGGTCTACACTTGAGCCATACCCCCAGACCGGGTGCGAGAAATGTGGCGGGGTCGGAATCCTGCTCTTTCCCACCTGCACCTACCAGCATCTCCCTCCACCTCCATCCTCTCCTTCTCCTCCTTCGAGACACACTGCATCCGCCTGTTCTCTCCTCTGGCTCTCAGGGTGGCAGTCATCTACCGCCCACCGGGACCAACCTCCAGTTCTTTGACCACTTTGCTACCTGGCTTTCTCACTTCCTGTCTTCTAATCTTCCATGCCTAATTCTCGGCGACTTCAACATTCCCATTGACGATCCTTCCGCCCCTGCTGCCTCCAAACTTCTTTCACTCACATCCTCCCTTGGACTCACACAATCCTCCTCCTCCCTACCCACCGCGATGGTCACGCTATTGACCTTGTCTTTCCAACCTCTGCTCCATTTCTGAGTTCAACTGTCGCCCTTTCCCCATCTCTGACCCACCTTCTGACCATCCACTCTCACACTCTCTCTTCAACCATCTGGACTTCCTAAACACCCTGCTCCCCCACCCCGCACACACACTCGCAGAAAATCTACATGCTGTGGACCCCCATCAATTCTCCAACCTACTTCACCACCTCCTCATACCTCATCCTTCACCTGCCCTGATGCTGCCACTAATCACTACAACACTACTCTTATCTCTGCTCTAGACACTCTTGCTCCTCTTCGACTCTGTAAGGCCCCACGCCGCCAGCTTCAGCCCTGGCACACCCTCCAGACACGCTACCTGCAAAGATGCTCCCGCACCGCAGAGCGTGCCTGGAGGAAATCCCGCTCTGAAGCTGATTTTGTTCACTTCAAGTTTATTCTCCGGTCATACACCTCTGCCCTCCACTTGGCCAAACAATCCTTCTTCTCATCTCTTATATCTACGCTGTCCTCCAACCCTAAACGGCTCTGGTCCACCTTCAACACCCTCCTCTACCCACCTGCACCTCCCCCCACAGCTGCCTTCAGCGCTCAAGACCTGGCAGACTACTTCCTCAGTAAAACTCTAAAATATCAGACGCAACATCCCAACACAAGATAGTTATCTGCCACCTCCACTCCCACAGTCCCTCTGCCACCCTCTGCCGCTTCCTCCCAGCCACTGAGGAGGAAGACAATTCCTTATTGTCCTCCTCACATCTCACCACATGCCGCTCGACCCCATTCCCTCACATCTAATTCCTCCCCTCTCCTCCTCCCTCACCCCTGCTCTCACACACATCTTCAACCTATCTCTCTCCACTGGCTCCTTTCCATCCGCCTTCAAACACGCGCTAGTTACCCCTTTACTAAAGAAACCATCCCTAGATCCCAACTCTCCATCCAACTACCGCCCTGTATCCCTGCTTCCCTTCACATCAAAGCTCTTAGAAAAACTAGTCTTCAACCGCCTCTCCCTCTTCCTGTCCTCCAATTCCCTACTTGACCCCCTGCAATCTGGCTTCCGTCCCCTACACTCAACTGAAACTGGCCTCACCAAAGTCACCAACGACCTCCTAACTGCTAAAAAACACGGCCACTATTCTATTCTCATCCTGCTTGACCTCTCGGCTGCTTTTGACACTGTTGACCACCCCCTCCTTCTACAGACCCTCAACTCTCTGGGTCTCGGTGACACTGCACTCGCTTGGGTTGACTCCTATTTATCCAACAGGTCCTTCTGTGTGTCCTTTGCTGGTAACTCCTCCTCCTCATTGCCTCTATCTGTTGGTGTACCTCAAGGCTCTCCTGTCCTCTGTCCTCTCTTTTCCATCTACACCTCCTCCCTGGGCAAAATCATCAACAGCTTTGGCTTTAATTACCACCTCTACGCTGATGACACTCAGATCTACCTCTCTACCCCTGATCTCTCTCCCCTGTCCTTTCAAAAGTCAGTGACTGTTTATCTGGCATCTCCTCCTGGATGGCCTCCCACCACCTAAAGATCAACATGTCAAAGACTGAACTCCTACTTATTCCTCCCTCCAATGCCTCCCCACCTCCTGACTTCTCTATCACGGTGGAGGGTATCACCATCTCCCCATCAAACCAAGTTCGCTGTCTTGGAGTTACACTTGACTCTGCTCTTTCCTTCATCCCCCACATCAAGTCTCTTTCCTCCTCCTGCCGATACCAACTGCGTAATATTTCCAGAATTCGGCCATTTCTTACCGCTGTCGCCACAAAAACAACTCATACACGCCCTGGTAATCTCCCGACTCGACTATTGCAATAATCTCTTATCTGGCCTCCTCTGTCCCGCCTCTCCCCCCTACAATCCATCCTGAACGCCTCCGCCAGGCAAATTCACCTCACCCGCCGCTCTGTCTCTGCCGCTCCCCTCTGCGAGTCCCTTCACTGCTCCCCATCCACTGCAGAATTAAGTTCAAAATCCTTATCCTTACCTACAAAAAGCCTCACTAACTCAGCGCCCCACTACCTGTCCTCACTAATCACCAAATACACCCCAGCCCGCTCCCTAAGGTCAAACAGTGACCTGCGCCTAGCTTCTCCCGCATCACCTCTTCCCATGATAGACTGCAGGATTTCTCACGCGCAGCCCCCACTCTCTGGAACGCTCTCCCTCGTACTGTCAGACTTTCCCCTAACTTCTCTTCCTTCAAACGCTCCCTTAAAACATTCCTATTTAGGGAAGCCGACCCCCCGACTCACTGACGCAACCATCAATCACTCTCACCTTACAGTCCTCTCCTCCTGTTTCCAACCCCAACCCTCCCAGATTGTGGAGTTCCTACGGGAATAGGCCCTCATCTCCTCCTGTACTGTTTTGTCAAATGTTGTTCAATATATTTGTAACCCTGTCTATACTGTGCTTATTGTGTACAGCGCTGCGGAATATGCTGGCGCTTTATAAATAAAGAATAATAATAAATATACATCCCAAGGCTAATGATGTATCTTTTTTGCAATCCTTCCATTCCTACACTAATATTAACTTATTTTTAATAAGGTGTTTTATTGATCGACATGTCAGTTTCATAATTGTTGATAACTGTCTGCATCTGTATCTTAGATAACAACAATGTAGTGTCCTGAGCCTTACTACCTGTAGCTGCTAGTGTACCCATTCTGGCTGCTATGTTTCAATATTATTCCATTTAACACACTTGCTCTGACAACTACAGGGTTATTCAAAGAGATTGGAAAAGTCACCGCACATTTTGGTGACTTTTCGTTCTCTTCAATACGTTCCTTTTGCCGATCCCATTTCGGTGACCCTGCGGTGTATTGTCCCCGAATTGCAGGGAAAAGCTACCGCAAACCCGCCGAAAACGAACCGAAAAACCCAGCGAATGCACGCCGAAACCCGCAAAACATCTGGATTAACCTGCCGAATACCACGGAAAACCTGAGCAGGAGCCGATCACACGCAGCTGAAGTATCTGGAGAAAGCCGACACCGCAGAAGAGGCAGTGAATATATTAGGAAAATAGTTTGCAGGGATGATTGAAAAGTGAAACGCTGTTTGCAAAGAAACTACTGAGCGAAAATGTCTGAAATTTGCATATGAGGTGCAGGGAATGATAATAAAGAGGGCTGTTACAGAAAAAATAAGTAAACTTTAAGCATTTTTCTTAATTATTTTTTTTAAAGTATCCTAAAAAATCTATAAATAAAGAGACTCTTTACTGCAGAATTTTATAATAACCGGTTTATTAGATATTGAATTAAAACAGGAATATTTTTAACATTGAAGCCTATGGGATTCTCCTGAATAAACCTGTCGAATGAAACCACTGAATGCAGGGCATTAGGGGAACCTTTCACGCGGTTTGTGTTTCTGAATACGAAGCATTGCTTCTCTATGGGGATTCACTGCCCTCGAACAGGCACGAACAGGCACCGTATGTGCAGGCAATTCACCAGGATTTGGCGAATTGCCTGCTCCTGGATAGGCCGAATGGCCAAGAAAGGAACCGTACCCTGATTTCAGTGTTCGTTTACCTTTCTCAAGCAATTCAAGCTCTTTGAATAACCCTGCTAGTCCTCCCAGTACTGTTATTAAACCAATCTCCGTTTTCTTTGTGCATTTTACTGCCTTGAAAATGTAGTGTCTTGTTTTAACCAATCATAGAAATCTTGTTTAAACTTAATGTGTATTCACGACACTGTGGAAATGCAAGTGAAATATTCCCATTCTGACATGTTCAGTGTATAAAGTATATATACTAATGAAGCCCCAAACAAAACTTTGATCCATCATCCTTGTATATTTCTTATCGGATCTTGCCCTCCTGTTCCACTACCTTGCAGTCATCGGTTATTTTTCTTCTTGGTGCCCAATTGTTACGGTATGTAGTGATTATGACAGCATAACTATTAGAACAACTGTCAGGAATGGAGTGCGACGGTGGGTGAAGTAAGCCCAGGATGCAGTGATCGTAGGAGCCACACAGGTTGCTGGGTACTGAAGGTTTATTGAAGAATAAACAAGGCAAACAGTAAATAATATGAGCACTAGCAGGCAACAGACTGTAGGCAAGTTTCAGGGTTCAGCTTCGGAAACAGGGATTCTCGAGAGCAGGGTATACTTGAAGAACGAGGATTCTTGGGAGCGGGGTACACTGAAGGACGAGGATTCTTGGGGAGCGGGGTACAACTTGAAGGAGGGTTCTTGAGAGCGGTACCTTGATGAACGAGGGTTCTTGAGAGCGGGGTACCTTGATGAAGGAGCGTCTTGAGAAGCGCGGGGTACCTTGATGAACGAGGGTTCTTGAGAGCGGGGTACCTTGATGAACGAGGGTTCTTGAGAGCCGGGGTACCTTGGTGGGGAGATTCTCCTTGGTAGCAGGTTCCACTTGGGAGTATCACTGGAGGGATACAGGTACAACGGCAGGGAGCTTCAGGGACAGGTCTGCACTTCCAAGGACGTTATGTTGAAGCCCTGATGGAAGGGTGGATCCTCTTTTAAGCAGGCTTCATTTAGGTGAAATAGTATACACCTGTAGTACCACAACAGAAGTTAACAGCCAGATAGGGAATCTGTAACCTGCATACAAACCTAGGCAGGTGAATAAGGGTTTGCCAGGGATTAGGTGCGGGCACAGGCTTGATTCATGACAACAACTTTCAACTGAAACTGCCCTCACCAAAGTCACCAACGACCTCCTAACTGCTAAAAAACACGGCCACTATTCTATTCTCATCCTGCTTGACCTCTCGGCTGCTTTTGACACTGTTGACCACCACCTCCTTCTACAGACCCTCAACTCTCTGGGTCTCGGTGACACTGCACTTGCTTGGGTTGACTCCTATTTATCCAACAGGTCCTTCTGTGTGTCCTTTGCTGGTAACTCCTCCTCCTCATTGCCTCTATCTGTTGGTGTACCTCAAGGCTCTGTCCTTGGTCCGCTGCTCTTTTCCATCTACACCTCCTCCCTGGGCAAAATCATCAACAGCTTTGGCTTTAAATTACCACCTCTACGCTGATGACACTCAGATCTACCTCTCTACCCCTGATCTCTCTCCCCCTGTCCTTTCAAAAGTCAGTGACTGTTTATCTGGCATCTCCTCCTGGATGGCCTCCCACCACCTAAAGATCAACATGTCAAAGACTGAACTCCTACTTATTCCTCCCTCTAATGCCTCCCCACCTCCTGACTTCTCTATCACGGTGGAGGGTATCACCATCTCCCCATCAAACCAAGTTCGCTGCCTTGGAGTTACACTTGACTCTGCTCTTTCCTTCATCCCCCACATCAAGTCTCTTTCCTCCTCCTGCCGATACCAACTGCGTAATATTTCCAGAATTCGGCCATTTCTTACCGCTGTCACCACAAAAACAACTCATACACGCCCTGGTAATCTCCCGACTCGACTATTGCAATAATCTCTTATCTGGCCTCCCTCTGTCCCGCCTCTCCCCCTACAATCCATCCTGAACGCCTCCGCCAGGCTAATTCACCTCACCCGCCGCTCTGTCTCTGCCGCTCCCCTCTGCGAGTCCCTTCACTGGCTCCCCATCCACTGCAGAATTAAGTTCAAAATCCTTATCCTTACCTACAAAACCCTCACTAACTCAGCGCCCACTACCTGTCCTCACTAATCACCAAATACACCCCAGCCCGCTCCCTAAGGTCAAACAGCGACCTGCGCCTAGCTTCTCCCCGCATCACCTCTTCCCATGATAGACTGCAGGATTTCTCACGCGCGCAGCCCCTACTCTCTGGAACGCTCTCCCTCGTACTGTCAGACTTTCCCCTAACTTCTCTTCCTTCAAACGCTCCCTAAAAACATTCCTATTAGGGAAGCCGACCACCCAACTCACTGACGCAATCATCAATCACTCTCACCTTACAGTCCTCTCCTCCTGTTTCCAACCCCAACCCTCCTAGATTGTGAGTTCCTACGGGAATAGGGCCCTCATCTCCTCCTGTACTGTTTGTCAAATGTTGTTCAATGTATGTATTGTAACCCTGTCTATACTGTGCTTATTGTACAGCGCTGCGGAATATGCTGGCGCTTTATAAATAAAGAATAATAATAAAAAAAACATATTCCCCAGTATATCTATCCACACTCCGCATCACAATGGTGGGTGTCCATAATCATGATGGGTTTCTGGCTTTTGGATGCCAAGGCCAAATAGTCAACTGGTAGTGGCCTCCACATCTGGCTAGATCTTGATACTTATACAGTATGTATAAGTCTGTTTTATTACCTTTACACGTTTTAGTAGTATATGGCAGTGTTATGTTGGTATACATATGTTTGTGTTTGGGCAATATTAATAACCAAATCAATTCTTCCATCTGATGTGTTAAAATGCATACATTCCTCTTGATTACCATTTAATTTGATTGATCCAAATATCGCATCATTGGAAGAATCAACATTAGTACAGCCTCAATACGCATCTCTAGGATAAGATGGTATACAGTTTATCCATCTACAATCAAATGGGAAGGCTGTGCATTCAGCAAAAGTATTTCTACTTGTACAGTTAGGGGTCTCTGTTCCCTGCACACCTAATGTACCTGAGATAATCAATAACAGTGACATTGTTACAATCCTATACAATTGCATCCATTTAACAAATACCATAAACCTGACGCGATTTGCTGTAGTGAATGGGATAAGATCGTCCTCAAGCTTATCCTTGGAATCCACAAAGTTCTTGACAGTCTTTTTGTCCATAGTGTCCTTTAAATGTTCAAAAATGTTGTCCTTTTTAATTCCAAACAGTCTTTGTCCATGAAAAGACATTATAGAATCTGAAATAAATAACGGATAGCAGTTTACTGTTCTTACGCATAACTAAGTTTGCATTGATCAATATGTACAAGAATAGGTATATTGCTTTTTCTACCAATTTTTTCTCTTTGAATTTGTAACACTGCTTGTCCCAATTTCTTTAGAATACCATATCTTTTATTGGTTTCTACCCTGAGTGGTTTATCTTGTAGCTTCAATATCCAATGAGCTACTCTTTGAGTATGAAACCCTAAATCTGAGCAATTTTACAGAAATTTTAGAGGTTTTGAATTGATTTGCTCAAACCCTACAATGTGCTGGATGGCATCCAGGGCCCATGAGACAGTATTCTCTGTGAGTCCTGCTGCCTCTGCAGCAAAACTGCTATCAATGAAGAAACACCTGCATGACATTGAACAATAAATGGTATTGATTCAATTGGAGCAGCAATGACCGGTGCGTCCTTGAGCGCATGTTTTAACAGGTTCCAGTGCTTTTCTGCGATCTCAGTCCAGAGGAGCTTGTCTGAATTTGCACTATCTTTTAGCATGTTATACAGTGGTTTTGCAATCCCTGCCATATCATAAATAAATTCTCGGCTGAAGTTCACCAATCCCAAAAATCTCTGAAGGTCAGATACAGTTTCAGGCCTAGGAGATTGTTGTAATGTCTGGTGAAGAGGCAACTAAGTGAGCAGCAGGTGGAGTATATTTACTTACAACTCTCATATCCACCACTAACCTGTTAAAGCCATCGGGCTTGATTACGGGCCAAATAGGGGAATTACATTTGGAATTACCCTCTCTTAGTACCCCTTGCGATACCAATGCTTCAATCACGTGACCCACAGGTTCCTCTGCCTCCTTTGGGATTTTATATTGCTTAATGGCAGGAGGACCTGGACCTTCTATGACAAGCTGTAAATTCATCCTTCCACAATCCTGTTTAGATTTAGACCAGACTGTGGGATACCTTTCTTTTAGATATTTTACAAAATCACTATCTGGATATACAGAAGGTGACACCTCGCTCTGTTTCACAGCCATGATATGACTATACCATCCTAAATCGTTAGGTTCAACTATTCCACCTGTTTTACCTTCACCTTGAGCTTGCCATAAAACCTGATTAAATAAATCCACATACAACTTCTTTCCATTAATAATATCCATTCCCAGTGTGTTACATTGTGAAGATGGATTGATTCAAAAATCACATATGAGGTTTCCTTCTTTGAAATCAATGTTATTGTCAATGTAAAGAGTGGCAGAGGCGTGTGCACCATTAAAACTGAGAAGTGATATTGTGGTGGTGCGTCATATTTACTGGCAAATATGGTTAGTAATGGACACAGCTGCTTCAGTGTCTAAAAGAAACTCTGCTATACCCCCTCTAGTGTTCCATGAATATAAGGACGCCCATCTTCACCCAGAGTCATGTCAGCCAGATGAACGAGAGAACAGCTAGGGTTACACATCCCTATAATCATTATTTGTAACAGCTTCAACTTTTCTTTCAATTTCTCTTAACATCTGAATACATTCTCCATATGGACCAGGTGCAGTAGCAGGAGCGGCCGTCTCCACAACAGCCACACTCTGTCCATTCCTCTGGGCTGGCATAATGCCATTTCTTTCCCTTTTATTAGATTACATTTCTCCTCATATTTAGTACTATATATATATATATATATATTTTATTTTTAATGTGCCTGGCAAATTACAATAGTAACACCTTATAGGATTATTTTGATTAGTTCCATTATATCTACCTTGGGGAGGGGACGAATAATTCCTATTAGTTGAGCCCTGTTATATACATTTTGTGGTCTAGGCCAGAGTTTGAGATCCCTGATTTAGAGACCTTTCCCGACCATTAACATTTCTGTTATCCCCACAAAATTCTTCCCTGTTCATTTCATCAGAAACATAACTAATAGGGGTCAGTCCAGCTGGAGCATCCCTAGAAAATAAGGTTTCTGTGAAAGCAAAAAATCTTTGCTGTATCAATACTTTCCCTATATACCAATTACAACCATAATCTCAGTAGCCGCCAAATCTACTGTAGATGCATCAAAAGCTCTTAATTTGATTTCACTCGGCAGACCAGTAATTCTAGATACACATCCAGTTACTTTGTCTATGCTGGTCTTTATACATAGCAGATAATTCTATGTCCGTAATCAAACTCCATGCCTTATTCCACAAATTAGCACGCACACGTATGGCATTATTTTTCTCCATTTTAAACAAATCTAAAGTGGAAAATTTAAATATTTCCACACCTGTGGCTCTCTGAAAAACCTTTGTGTGTTATTTGGGAATAATTCCTCCACATTAACCCTTGATTTATCACGTGTCTTTTCCTCCAACACATCAATGAGTTTAATTTTAACCCATTCACTTAATGATGTTGGTAACCAGAGTAAAAGACCTCTCGTAGCCACCGCATCATCAAATTGCCTTTTATTCATTTCACCTTCAGAAACGCTGATATTATAGAAAGCTCCCCGCTTCTCATCATACTTAGGCAATTGATTAAATATTTGGCTAATTTCTGAGTATCAATCTGACCTCCTCCTTGTACACTTCCCAATATTTTCTCTCATTCCTCTTTGCCCATTTTCACTACTTAACATTTGTGTCATCTCGTTATCAGTTTCTGTTTTCAAAGTAAAATCCATCTCTTTGTGATTTGAAGATTTCCACAATGTATCAGTAGCGGCCCCCAAATTAGTAAATCCGTGTCTGCAACTCATCAAAACTGGCAACATTTATATCTAACTCAGTGGCGTAGCGTGAGGGGGGCCTCGGGGGCAATTTTCAAGGGGGAGCAAAATTTCAAAAGAAATTTGCGCCCCTAATAGCTTGAAGCTTCCAGCAGCCGGTATCTGCTCGGTTCCCTCACACGGCCCTCCCATTGGCTGTGCGAGTCATGTGACAACGCGAGGAGGGACATGCAGATGCAGGAAATCCCTCTGACTGGTCTGGGAGGACATGTGACTTCTCATCTCACTGCACCACGTGGGCTCTGAGGAGGTGAGACGTCTGCACTGAGTGAGAGGGTGTGAGTGGCTGCAGGAGGAACCCAGGAGAAGGAGGGAGCCGCCTGTAACTGCTGGCACCTCCCCCTCCCTGCACTGAGCAGGATCCTCCACTTTCAGACTCAGCCAGGATCACTTGGCAGGTGAGAGAAAAGACCAAGAGGTCTGTGAGTGACCCGGCTGTCAGTGATTTGTTACTTATTTTGTGTGCCCCCCCCTTCTCCACCTCCTGCAAGCACAGAGTTCCTCACCCTGCACTGTCAATTCAGCAGAAATCACTGAGAAGGTTGGGGGGGGCAGTTGTAGGAGCCATATTATTCCTTAGTTTATAAATCCTTGTCTGGTCCCTCAGTATACAGGCGCTGTATGACAGCTGGGAGTTCAGGCATCACGATAAGCCCCCCCCCCCCCCCATACACAAGGAATCACTTTCAGGGGCCTGCTCTGAAAAGCAGGTAAAACATAGAGGTGTCTGGGTGAGATACTTCATAGCAGGTGAGTGTGAGAATGACAGCTGCTGAGGTCAGAGATAAATGGCAGGTGACCACGGGATTAAAAGCCAGCAATGTGTGTCTTGTGTCAGTCATTTTTTCTGCTTTACATAGGAGTGTGAGAGAGTTTCATGCACAGACTCTCTCTCACACTCCTATGTAAAGCAGAAAAAATGAGCTTATCACAGTGTGTGTGTGTGTGTGTGTGTGTGTGTGTGTGTGTGAGAGCAGGTCTCTCTAAATGAAATTGTTTGCATCATGTGAGAAGAAAGTCTGGTATTGTCGTTTACGTTTTGGGTTTATCCTTTCCTGTTACACCTGAATGTTTTTCATCTGCGTACATGCCTTTATGTGTGTTTGTTTGCTTCTTCCTTTGTCTGTACATATGACTGTCTCTATATGATTATATTTTGTCAGTATGTATATAATTGTGTCTGCTTTGAAATAAATATTTGTCAGTGCATTCTGTGTCAGAGTGTGTGTCTGTATGTATTCTTACCTGGAAAGAAATGTGTCTGATTTGGTGTCTGCGCATCGATGGATTTTCTAGGATTGTCACTATGCTTTGCATCATGCATGTAACATATTCACAAAATAAGAATACACTACTTAGTAGGTATAGATTGATTTCAAGGGGTAGAGCAGGAGAGGAGTAGGATTATAGACAAATTGGCTGTAGATGAGATACATTCGGAGCCTAGTAACAGCTCTTTGTGAGGTTCAGGTACACAAGGATGGTGTTTAAAGTCTACAAAGATAGGGCAGGTCAGTGACCAATGTATTAAGGTGATGAGACAAAAGGGACGAGGGAGACTCCAGTGTTAAAGGATTTGCTTTGCACCTGCAAAATCATTTAATACAAAAATAATATATTAAAAAACCCTATACTCTCCTCTTGTCCCACAATAGAGGATGGTGTGATCTGGTACTTGTGCTTCCTGAAAGAAGCAGGAAACTGGGAAAAAATATTCCCTAGTATCTGTCTGGTGACCATGACTGAACGCAACTCCAGTTACAGAAGTTCACGAAAATCTGTAAGTTATGTCAGCGGCAGCGCTCAGTGCCACCACCAGTATGGATAACCACACACAGTGCCATCATCCGCAGCTTCCTAATACAGGTTCAGCCAGAGTGTGGGAAATTTAGGGAGTTCCGTCACTTTTTTTTTTTTTACTTGACCCCTGAGAAAGAAGACACATGAATTGGAGCTAAAAGGGAAACATTTTGGGAAAATGGTTACAGGGGGACACATAAAGGAAGGTGGAGGTACAGGGGGATATAAGGGTTCTGTATCTTGATATTTATTTTTTATGTTTGTATATTTCATTTATTGTATTAATATTTACATTATTTTAATATATAATTGTGAGTTTTATTGCTGTGCAGCTCTGTGATACACTCATACACACCGCACATTACTGTGTTTTATTTCTGTAGAGTCGACATTGTAGACCTGGAGGGGTCGAGTGCGTGGGGGGTGCAATTCTTGCCTTGCCCCGGGCGCTGACAACCCACGCTACGCCACTGATCTAACTCCTTTCCACAATTGCAACATTGTTTTGAGGGACGAGCTAAGTTGTTTCAACATTTCTTTCTTTACTTTAATATCTGAAAATTTCTGCTCATTAAAATCAAATTTACTTAACAACTGACGTGACTCATCTATTTATGTTTTGGTTTCTGCCAGCGCAGTATCAAATGCATCATCAAAAGTTAACCTTGGTTTTAATCGTCCAGCAGCCAATAATTTTTTTGCCGATTTAACGCTACTGGAATCCTCCTTATTCCTCGTAACAACACAAACATCTTTCAATTGTGTTAAAAATATATCTCTTTGTTCCTTCGATTTTGTACAAACATAACAATTATTTTTCTTTTTCAATTGACTCCCATCATTCAATAAATTGTTAGTTTCTAGCAAACATTTTGCTAATAATGCCACTTTTTTACTCTCTTTTTTAAACGCATTACTTTTTTCAATCTCTTTTACACCATCTAATATTGTAAGGAAGCAATTCCCCCAAATAATTTCAAGATTAGCCCCTTTTAAAGTCAGGTCTTTGTTACACCTGGCAGCAGTCTTTTGCAACCTCTCCATGTTTAAACACAAGTAAAACAATTTTACTTAAACTAAACAATATAAAAGAGAAATTACTGTAATTTTTTCCTAGTCAAACATAAGACACATACCCTTCAGAAATCTGTTGGTTCTGACAGCGCAAAATCTGTCAGACAGTTCTCCGAGTTGTATGTTGCAAGCGAAGGCAGCCGTCAGACTTTTAAATCTTCTTGCTTTCTTGAATTATACCCGAATTCTGCAAGGACAAAAAGGACCTCAAAACCTTCGATTTCTTTGTCTTCCTCCTCTTCCTCTTGTACCAGGAACAATAAATCCACGTCACGACGAATTTTTCCTCCTTTCTACTTCACAAACGCTTGCAGTCCATGTATTCTGTAGTGCTGTAGTGCAAAGTCTTTGGAATGGATTCCAGATGCTTTGTCGCAATTAACATACAGCGACAGGACTCTTATTTTTTCTTCTTTGTTGACACGCAGGATCTTCCCAACTTTTTATTCTTCAGTTGACCGCATTAACTCCACCATTATGAAAGATATTCCTGTCTCTGGGTTACTTCCAAAGATATTTGATGTATACCTTTCACACAGGATACAGATGAATACAGACCAATTGCTTTTGTAGAAATCCGTATATTTATTTATACGATAGACACTTCGATTCTTAACAGTCTGTATGTAGAATAAGATAAAATTACAGGATCAATTCAAAGCAGCTATGTCTTGTGGCAAGATATAAAGTTCTTAGATGATGATGCTGCACAGCTCCTTCTTCAGAGGTAATGCATTAGGTGTTGCTGGAGCTTTCCAATATGGTTCTTAATGAATGGATTGAATGAATTGATAGCTAAAAAAAGTTACGCTTTCTTTTTATATGCTACACGCCTTCTTCCTGTTATCATAAAGTTAAAACGACTTGTAGGGTGGACCACATGTGGAATAAGAAATATGGTGCTTTAAGAATGAACAGGAAACTCTTTATCTCGCTCATGAAAATACTGTTAATGAACATATCCTTGTGACATCCTTTTGACTGATGCCATCTGTGTTCAGGAGTGGTGAGAAGCTCTAAATATCATATTTTTCAGCAATCTAAGAGAATGGAGTGATATTGAAGGATTAAAGTTTATGTGGAAAGAGCCTACAGTTTTTGTAGCGCTGTACAAAGGAATGTTAAAGTATGTATTTGAGGTCATTTCAGGTGATGAGTGGGGATAGAAAGTTGTTTTTGTGGCAAAAGGAGATAAAAGATTGTAATTTAATATCTTGAATATTGTTTGTTTTCTTTTCAGGAAAACATTTGATTAATTTGGTCATATTGCTAATTGGGGATCTGTGCACATAAATAATTGATAATTATCTTTAGTCTCAATTTTTAACATGCCCTGCTATACTTTCTTTCCCAGTTTATGATATTTTTGTTATGTGTTTTTTTATTTGAATTGAAGAGCATTTTAAAAAAATTGGTGACAGTTGCAAAAGTAAAAAAAAAGGTTTGCACATTCTTCTCCTAGCCCCCTCCATTTTCTCTCTCTCATGACCACTCCTTTTTCTTTGTGTCCAAAAATGTGTTGCATGCATTTTTTTTAAAGTCTTTTAACAATATCAATTTTAAAGTTTTTGACAGGTTAACCCCTTAAGGATCACTGACGTACCCTGTACGTCCTGTCCACGGGTCTCCCTTAGACCCGCGGATGTACAGGGTACGTCAGCGGCGCCTAACCCCCCTCCCGCCTGATACTTACCTCCCTCGCTGGATCCCTCGGCGATCTGGCAGGGAGGAAGCCTGCCCATGTAATTTCATGGGCAGGCGAGGCTGATGACGTCGCCACGCTGCGTGGTGACGTCATCAGCAGGTGTCCCCATGCAAATCAATGGAGGGGAGGGAGGGGCTCCTTCGGAGCCCTCTATCTCCCCAACCATTGAAGCTAGGAAGATGCTTTTTGCACCACTGAAAAGGGGAGAGTCTCTCCTTTTCAGCGGTGTATAGCATTAACGATTTTGCCACCGAATCGCGTTTCGGCGCTAATTGGCGCCAAAATGCGATTCGAACCTGGAGGGGGGCTGACATCTTGGATGTCAGCCAAGCCTCCAGGCCCCCCCACCCACTGACAACCTCACCATATGTGTGAGGATGTCAGTGGGCCAGTTAACCATCTAGCTGCCATGTAGAGATAAGGGGATCCTAAGGATCCCCCTATCTCCCGATCCATGGCAGCTAGATGGTCATATTTGACATCATTTGAAAGGTCTGATCATGGCCTTTCCAATGATACCAAACGTGACCAGGTTTGGTTTAAAAAAATATATAAAATAAATAAATAAAAAAATGTTTTTTTTTATTTAATTTATTTATTAAGTTTTTTTTGTCTTGGGGGTTTAATTAAATAGTACCTAGGCTGTCATCTCAAAATAATTAGCACAAAATGGTCAGAATGAGCGCAGCGCACATAGGTGAACTGGCTCAGCAGTGAAGGGGTTAAAAAGCAAACGCATGTAAAAATTGGGTATTTCTAGTCTCGGGACAAAATTTTGAACCTATTTAGCTGGGGTCTTTTTTGGTGGTTGTAGATTTTGGGGATTAAATTACGAAAAAGTGTGTTTTTACCATTTTTCATCATATTTCATATTTTTTTATAGTAAATTATTCGATATGATGGAAATAATGGTATTTCTAGAAAGTCCATTTAATGGCGGGAAAAGGGGTGTATAATATGTGTGGGTTGAATAAACGAGTAAGAGGAAAATTTGACCTAGACACTAACAGCATAGAAACGTAAAAACAGCAGCGGTCACTAAAGGACGGATTTGTGTAAAACCGCCCGGTCACTAAGGGGTTAATAATACATTTTTTCCCCAAATTTTTTACTTTAGGTGAACATTACCCATGCATGCCAACTTTGATCAAGCTAGATGGAAGATTATTGAATACCAATATTGATAAAGCTGTTGGAATTGAAGAAAATTTACTCAAACACATTATCATTTCACATTACGATGTTACATCAACCGGATAATAAGGAATTATCAGACACCAGGCAATAAAACATTCTAATTTATCAACAACTCATCGATAAATCATGCGATTAAAGAAGATCATTGATTTGGAAATAAAACTTAAGATATGTCAGTTTTACAAAACAGTTATTTTCAACCAATAAGACAGAAGACAAAGAAAGAAGAAGATAATGTATTTTTTATATGCTGATGGATTATCATTGTGTTGTCTAAGTGATAATTATTTTGTGTCTTTTATTATTTTATATTTTATTATTTTGTTGTTTGGTTACAATCAATATTGTTCAAATTCCCTGACACATTTAGGATTATTGAAGATCACATCCAATTAAAATTAGAGTTAATTAATGTATTTAGGAACATATAATTTAATGCATTTGCATAAATACGTTTCATGACATATATAGTGGTAAATGGAAAGTTTTAATTCGGTAAAATTAAAGTTGTTTTTATTTTTTGTCTAGTCGCAAGCCGCCCTTCCCAACTGTCTTAGGAAGATAACTCAGGAGCCCAGCCACCCGAGTGGTCCAGGGGCTAAAGAAGATGTGAGGGCGAATATCGCGGGTAGGGTGGGCGAATCAGCTACAAGTTCCGTCTTCGCCCGTGTAAGATCCGGGACGGGATAGGTGTGGTGTTCGGACGGACAGGGGTCAGGTCGTAGAGGCATGTTTGTACAGTGGGCTAAAAGCTTGGGTCATATCACTGAGCAGGGCAGCCATTAGAAATGATGGGGCCCCTTACTAAACCTCACGATGGGTCCCCCAGGGCCCCCCCCTCAACCTCTAACAGCTTTTCTCCCCCTTCAAAAAAAAAGGACATAACACCACAGCAATAAAACTCCCAGTAATGTGCAGTGTGTATTAGCTTATCACAGTATCCACAGCAATAAAACTCACAGTAATGAGTGGTGTGTCTGAACATATCACAGAATCCACAGCAATAAATCTCACAGAAACGGGCTGTGTATGATGGCCTTTGGGTCTGGGTCTGGGCCCTGGGTCTGGTCCCTGGGACTGGGACTGGGCCTTGGGGTCTGGTCCCTGAGGTCTGGGCCCTGATGTCTGGTCCCTTGGGTCTAGCCTGGGCCCTGGTCTCTGGGTCTGGTCCCTGGGCCTTGGGGTCTGGGTCCTAGGGTCTGGGCCTTGGGGTCTGGGCCCTGGGTCTGGGCCCTGGGTATGGGGTCTGGACCCTAGGGTCTGGGCCCTGGGTCTGTATTTGGGCTTTGGGGTCTGGCCTTGGGGTCTGGGCCCTGGGTCTGGGCCCTGGGTTTGGCCTAGGGGTCTGGGCCCAGGGTCTGGGCCCTGGGTTTGGGCCTAGGGGTCTGGGCCCTGGGTCTTAGGGTCTGGCCCTAGGGTCTAGGCCCTGGGTTTGGGCCTAGGGGGTCTGGGCCCTGGGTCTGGGCCTTAGGGTCTGGGTCATAGGGTCTGGGCCCTGGGTCTGGCCTTAGGGTCTGGGCCCTGGGTTTGGGCCTAGGGGTCTGGGCCTTAGGGTCTGGGCCTAGGGGTCTGGGCCCTGGGTATGGGGTCTGGACCCTAGGGTCTGGGCCCTGGGTCTGTATTTGGGCTTTGGGGTCTGGGCCTTGGGGTCTGGGCCTGGGTCTGGGCCCTGGGTTTGGCCTAGGGGTCTGGGCCCGGGGTCTGGGCCCAGGGTCTGGGCCTAGGGGTCTGGGCCCTGGGTCTTAGGGTCTGGGCCCTGGGTTTGGGCCTAGGGGTCTGGGCCTTAGGGTCTGGGCCCTGGGTCTGGGCCTTGGGTCTGGGCCCTGGGTCTGGGCCTTGGGTCCTGGGTTTGGGCGTAGGGGTCTGGGCCCTGGGTCTGGGCCCTGGGTTTGGGCCTAGGGGCCTGGGCCAGGGCCCTAGTGTCTGGGCCCTGGGTCTGGGTCCTGGGCCTTGGGTCTGGGCCATGGGTTTGGGCCTAGGGGCCTGGGCCTTGCCCTGGGTCTGGGCCATAGGGTCTGGGCCCTGGGTCTGGGCCCTGGGTTTGGGTCTTGGGGTCTGGGCCCTGGGCATTTGCCTTGGGGTCTGGGCCCTGGGTCTGGGCCTTGGCCCTGGGCCTAGGGGTCTGGACCCTGGGCCCTAGGGTCTGGGCCTTGGGGTCTGGGCCCTGGGTCTGGGCCTTGGGGTCTGGGCCTAGAGGTCTGGGTCTGGGCCCTGGGTCTGAGCCTAGAGGTCTGGGCCTAGGGGTCTGGGCCTTGGGGTCTGGGTCCTGGGCCTTGGGGTCTGGGCCCTGGGTTTGGGCCTTGGGGTCTGGGCCTTGGGTCCTGGGTTTGGGCCTAGGGGTCTGGGCCCTGGGTCTGGGCCCTGGTTTGGGCCTAGGGGTCTGGGCCCTGGTCTGGGCCCTGGGCCCTAGTGTCTGGGTCTGGGCCTTGGGTCTGGGTCCTGGCCTTGGGGTCTGGGCCCTGGGTTTGGGCTTAGGGGTCTGGGCCCTGGGTCTGGGCCTTGGGTCTGGGCCCTGGGTCTTGGGGTCTGGGCCCTGGGTGTGGGTCTAGGGGGTCTGGGCCCTGGGTCTGGGCCTAGGGGTCTGGGCCTTGGGGTCTGGGCCCTGGGTCTGGGCCCAAGGGTCTGGGCCCTAGAGTCTGGGTCCTGGGCCATGGGTTTGGGCCTAGGGGTCTGGGGTCTGGGCCCTGGGCCTTTGCCCTGGGTCTGGGCCATAGGGTCTGGGCCCTGGGTCTGGGCCTTGGGGTCTGGGCCTTGGGGTCTGGGTTTGGGCCTAGGGGTCTGGGCCCTCGGTCTGGGCCCTGGGTCTTAGGGTCTGGGCCCTGGCTCACCACTCGCTGTCTTCTATCTTCTTTTCTTCTGTCTTCAGCTCTTCTTTTCTTCACCTTTTCTTTCATTTTCTTCTCTTCTTTTCTTCTGTCTTCTTCCTGGTCCCTCCAGCTCCGGCGCGCAGCTTCACTGAGTGGAGGGGCGGAGCCAAAGCAACGTGCTTGGGAGGCCCCTCACACGCTGCTTGGCCCCGCCCAGCCAGGAAGTGAAGCTGCCAGGAGCCGGAGGAGACACAGTGTCTCAGTCTCCTCCGGCTCCTGCAGCAGCAGCAGGGACACAGCTCCGGATTCGGACTCATCGAGTCCGATACCGGAGCTGTTAAAGGACGACGCCGCTGCCGTCGGGGGCCCGGGATCCTCCCCCCAGGCCCCAGCGGCCCGGGCCCCCACCGGGCCCGGGCCCCTTACGGCAGTATTGGGCGTAATGCCCTGATGGCGGCCCTGTCACTGAGGCTCGACAGCCGGGTGGTCGAGGCCATCCGGATCTCGGGCTTCTCTGACCCTTTGACGTCGCGGCGGTCTGCGGGAGCGAGCCTGCCCCCTATTGGTCTCGTGTCACCCCTTTCCCAATCCACAACCGCTAGTGGAGGCAGATCCGTAGCTTCCAAGAAGGGGGCGACGTCTCTGTAACAAGTAATGGCATGTGAGACACCGTTCAGCTGTGCTATGAGGGCGAATGGGAAACCCCACCTGTAGGGGACATTCTTTTGTCTGAGAGCCTGTGTTATCGGGCGAAGGTGTCTGCGGGCCGCCAAGGTATATGGGGTCAGGTCGTGGTAGATTTCCAGGGTCTGGCCTTCGAATTCTCACGAACGCGTCGCCCGGGCACGCTGCAGGATTTTATCTTTCAGCTGGTACGAGGTGAAGCAGCACACAACATCACGTGGGGGGTCGCCTTCGGGGGCCTGGGCCGCAGTGCCCGGTGGACTCTATGAAAGTCCATCGCCATGTGTGGGTCGTGGCCTAGCACTTCATTAAAAAAGCGCTTGAGCACCTCTTCCAGCCGTTCCAGGGGATCCAGCTCCATAAGGCCTCGGACCCGGAGATTGCAGCATCGACCCCTGTTATCCAGGTCGTCCACTAACCTCCATAATCCAGAGAGGGCAGGGGTCTCCACAGGGTGAGGGGCGACCGGCCGGGCCGCGGCCTGCTCAAGTTGGGACACGCGGTCAATGAGCGCTACCACCTCCTCCCTCACCTCTTCCACGTCATGCCGGACCGAGTTGTGGAGGTCTGCAAGCATGTCCGCCAGATCCGCCTTGGTCGGCATCCCCGCCAACAGGGACTCCAGCCAGAGTTCGAGTCTGGTGATTGCCGCTGTCAGGTCAGCCACGGGCGTTGGGAGCTGAGCGTCCGCCATCTTGGGATCCACGTGGTGGGAAGATGAACTCGGCGCGGGAAGGAGGTAAGAGTCGAGCGAATGAACCACCGCCTTTTGGGGTCTGGCCGGGGTCTTGGGGTTGCTTTGGGTCCATTTGCCACGGACCATAGTAGTGCTGGTGCGGAAATATGTAGCTTAAAGTCGGAGGATGAAGAGGAGAGCTCTCAATGTGCGGCCATCTTGGTCAGTGGTCCGGACACGCCCCCTGTTTTTATTTTTTGGATTTTATTTGAGGATTGGTGTGTTTTATAAACACCAGGTTTGTTTCAAAACACCGAACAAGACTGAATAGGATAGTAATTAAATATTTTTTGATACTTAAATGGGTGGAATATGCACTTCGGCTATGTCCCTTTTGAGCCAAAGTTGTATATATATATTTTTCTCTAAATGCATTGAGTCGGATGTAGTATGATCTTTCTTTTTTGTTGCGTGAGGCCCATAGGTTTTGCGGGAAAATTTATTATCTGTGTCTCTTATTGTGTAAATTAACCCTTTCGCTGCTGAGGCTTTTCACACCTCTGTGCTGAGGTCATTTTTACCGCTTTCGCTCATCATGTTTAACTGCGTCTTGAAGCCATATTTTGATATATGACTCAGACATATTATATATCGTTCTTTCCGGCAGACTCGGCAGATTCAGAATATGTCATTATTATATGTATACATCATGTCCTGTCTGTATATTCTAACAAAAAATGCAATAAGATTTGAATGTTCAATAATCTACAATGTGTAAAGTGTTTTGTTTTTCACATTTTAACATGCGAGCATTTGCGGTTAGATTTTCTATGGGGTGCGCTTGTTAAAAATTTAGAAATGGGGACTCGTTACATTTTGTTTTGGGGAAAATTTTGCTATTTTTAACAAACTCACCGCATACAAAATCGTTAGTGCAGCATCATTGTTCACATAATAATTGAAATGGGAAAAATATTGCTGCATTAACAAAACAAAAGCAAAAAAAACTTGTTTATTTTTTTTAGAATTTTTTTTTAATTTTTTTTATTTTTAATTTTAATTTTTTTTAAAAAACTTTTTACATGGTCATGTTTGGTATCGTTGGAAAGGCCATGCTCTGGCCTATCCAATGATAACAAACATTAACCCTATCTGCCACGGATCGGGAGATAGGGGGTTCATTGGAACCCCCTATCTCCACCATTGCTGGCAGTTAGGGGTTAACTCCAGGACTGGCATCATCGTGCTATGCACGATGACACCAGTCCTCAGGGGGAGTTCCCAGGAGGCTTGGCCAACATCCAAGAGGTCGGCCAGCTCCGAAAGAGGATCAAGATCCTGCGCTTTTCAGCGCCGAATCGTGATCCGGCTCCCCAGGGGTTAATGTCAGCTACCGTTTGGAAGTGCAGGCTGTGTCCTTCCAAACGGTGCCTACCTTAACCCTGTGGCCCCCGGTGATCGTGAGGGAGAAAGGTCCGAAGAACATCCCCCCTCCCTTTCAGGCGCCTCCTCCGCACACGCAGGGGGGGCGCCTGAATTAGATGTCATCGCGCCGCCGCGATGAGATCTAATGGCCCCGCCGGGGTACCGGAGTGCTGGGCTGACATCCAAGATGTCAGCCCGCACCGGGGGGGGCGCAGCAATCGGCCGAAATCCGCTCGTCGCGTCCATAGCACAGGAGAACCACTTGGCTGGACGCGCTGAGCGCGTCCATAGCAGCCAAGTAGTTAAAATTTTTATTGTTTTCGTGCACTTGAGAGTGACAATGAATGAATGGATATATATGATTAGTGGGTATACATATTTTCTTTTCTTTTTTTATGGTTGCTAAAACTGTATCACATCAAGAAATCTGACAGTCACAATGACTGCATATGGAACGAATCATGGACATTTTGTGTCAAGATCAAAGGTCACAGGTAATAAGCAACCAGCGCAAAGAGACAGCTTGTTCAGGAGTCCCTATGGCGGGAGCTCTGATGACATTCAATGATTATGCGTCTCAAGCTGGGATGTTGAAAAAGACCAAACCTTCATCTCGCACTTTGAACTACGGTACTAGATCATGGAATATTTTTTTTTTTATTTAATCCCCTAGATAAGTGTGAGAAAGGATTGGATTTGTGAAAATGAGAATGTATTTGAGTGTGTGTGTGAATGCAGGTGTGTATGTGTTTTGTGGAGTGAAGCTGAACATAGGAAAACACACAGATATAGATCTGACTCATGTTGATTATTAGATAAATGAACTTTTACATTCAAGTTATTAGATTTTTCTTGTTCGGTGAATTATATTTTGGGAAATGGGAATAAATAGTTATTTAATGTCTAGATTAGGTATTTTGGCCCAGGCTCCAAGTGTGGTTCGTTGGTAGAGTGAATCTAGATAGATAAGTATATTTTGTGCTCATAAAGGGCCTCCTTGGGGAATCCCTTTCGTATATCGTAAAGGTATTAGGCGAGGACACAGTAGCCCAGGTATAATTCGTTTAATTGCCTAGTTTGTTTTATCCATTTTAGTGATCACGATTGTATATGTGATCAAAGAGACGATTGAAAGGTATTTTAATATGATAGGTAGTTTTTTAATGTCCTGTGACTGAAATACGTACCATATTTCAATATGCATTAGTGTGAAAAGCCTGTTCTGATGAAATGGGCTGTGAAATTCCCATTTTGAGTGTCAAACTCTGTCTTTTTCTTGCATAGGATGTTGGCCTGTGGAATTTAGCCGATTTCCGTCTGCGCAGGAAAGGGCGTGCAGACAATGTAAGCTAGAGAAAAGCCATCTCTGAATCATATGTAGTAATCTTTGTCTCACTGTTGGTTAAACTCTGACGTAGAAATGTATCTGTATGCTGATTGGCTATAAGTTCTTTGAAATCTAATAAAACAGTCTGTCTAACAAAAGATATTTTAGACATGGCCTGAAGTTGCATTGCTTGTGACTGATTTTGGTGTTTGTCGCCATGGCGTAGCGCAGCTTCTTACTTCAATTTTGATACATAAGAAGAAACTTGAAAAAGGTTTATGGCATCCATATATGGTAATTATATGAGAATTTTAAAATTTATCAATTGAAATTTTGTGTGTCACCATGGAATACACCGTTATTGCCAGTACAGAAAGAACCAATCCTTGCTAACGGGAATCATCCCAGAAGACTGGAAATTAGCAAATGTTGTGCCCATTTACAAGAAGGGTAGTAGGGAGGAATCGGGGAACTATAGGCCAGTTAGTCTTACATCAGTAGTGGGGAAATTAATGGAAACCATGTTAAAGGAAAGGATTAGAAAATAAAATGGGGTATACCTTGGATGGGAATACACGCACAAAAGGACAGGCGCCATCCGTAGTTTTTACCCCCAATTTTCTCCCTAAAGGAAAGGATTGTTGAACATCTAAAAACACATAGATTACAGGATCAGAAACAACATGGGTTTACCTCAGGGAGATCATGCCAAACTAAGCTTATTGATTTTTTTACTTGGGTAACAAAAATAATAGACACAGCTGGTGCAGTAGACATTGCTTATTTAAATTTCAGTAAGGCTTTTGATACTGTTCCGCATAGAAGCTTATCAATAAATGCAATCTTTGAGCTTGGATTCCAATATTGTTGAATGGATTAGGCAGTGGCTGAGTGACAGGCAACAGAGGGTTGTGGTAAATGGAGTTTATTCGGCGCAAGGTCTTGTTACCAGTGGGGTACCTCAGGGGTCAGTACTTGGACCCATTCTCTTTAATATTTTTATTAGTGATAATAAAATATAATAATAATTGACGTTCGTGGAGGGATCAGCCAAATGACAAATGATTTAGGTAAACTAAAAAAATGGTCGGAGCTGTGGCAATTGAGTTTTAATGTGGATAAGTGCAAGATAATGCACCTGGGACGTAAAAACCCAAGGGCTGAATATAGAATATTTGATACATCTGAGGGTTGGGATTTAGGGATTATTATTTCAGAGGATCTAAGGGTAAGTAGTCAATGTAATAGAGCAGCAGGAAATGCTAGCAGAATGCTTGGTTGTGTAGGGAGAGGTATTAGCAGTAGGAAAAGGGAAGTGCTCATGCCACTGTACAGAGCACTGGTGAGACCTCACTTGGAGTATTGTGTGCAGTACTGGAGACCGTATCTCCAGAAGGATATAGTCTGCAAGTCTGGAATTCCCATGCCCCGCTGCGTAAAGTGCGAGTAAAAGGGACTCATCTCCCCTGGGTTACAGCTGATCTTACACTAATGCACCAGCTTAGAGATTCACGGTGGTCAACTTTCAAGAGTATTGGTTCCATGAATGATCACTACGAATACCGAAAATGCCGGAATGAATGCACAAAACAAACAAAAATGGCCAAAGCCCATTACTTCAATGAAAATCTAAACAATAACATATCAAACCCTAGAAACTTTTGGAGAACCATAAGTAACATACAAGCACCCCCAGTCCACTCCCAGCCAGCTGCTGTCAAAGTAAACAACCAAACCCTGCAACACCCCCTAGATGTAGCAAATGCCTTTAATGATTATTTTGTTGCATGTGCCACCACTTTGATTGCCAAGCTAGGAAATGACATGCAATCAGAGAGGCCTCATGCAGGTCAGGCCCCCCCCCCAACTGTGCAAAGTCCCTGTATCAGACAGGAATTCAGCTTTAGACCAGTGCCTGTCAGTGTCCTTACTAAACTTCTCCGTAAGCAAAAAATGAAATACCAGTCTGGACCTGATCAAATACCAGCAATGCTGCTGAAAATCAGTGCGCCAGCAATTGCAAATCCTGTCGCAACCCTAATAAATGAGTCACTGGCGACTGGATACATACCCAAGCTCTGGAAGACTGCAAGAGTGGTACCTATCCATAAAAGTGGTGACAGTACTTTGGTATCCAACTACCGTCCGATATCATTGCTCCCTGTAATGTCAAAAGTCTTGGAAAAATGTGTCTACACACAATTACGTGATTATTATCAATATTGGAACTACTTAACCCCGGATCAATCAGGCTTTCGTCCAAATCACTCAACTACAACCGCCCTTTAAAAAGTCTGCAATGATATCCAGGCTGGGATGGAACAAGGAAACCTAACTGGAGCCATCTTCCTTGATTTTGCCAAGGCCTTTGACACGGTAGACCATGGCATCTTGTTAGAAAAACTTAAAAACTCTGGCATTGGTGATCGCACGCTAACCTGGTTTCAATCATATGTATCCGACCGATCACAATATGTGTCAATTTCTGGCAGCTCCTCCCTCCCGCTTCCAGTCACTTGCGGTGTGCCCCAAGGCTCAATACTAGGCCCCCTGCTATTCACAATATTCATAAATGATCTGCCCAACGTCTGCAAAGCCTCAACTGTACATATGTACGCAGACCACACTGTGATCTATACCAGCAAACCAAATCTCCCGCAGCTGGAGGCCGTGCTGCAAGAACAATTCACAGAGGTGGAAAAGTGGATCAAAAACAACAAACTTTTTTAAAATACTGACAAAACTGTAACGATGCTCTTTGGAACAGCACCTAAACTACACAAATTGCAAAATCCCCATCTATGTGTTGGGACAAAATCAAATGGCATGCTGACCACAGTCACTTCTCTCAAATATCTAGGTATGTGGTTGGACCCTAATCTATCCTTTGGCCCCCACATCGAAAAACTCTCATCTAAACTTTACCCCAAACTAGGTGCCCTGTACAGAAACAAATCCTGCCTGAGTCCCGCGGTAAGAAAGCAGATTGTACAGCAAATGCTTATGCCGGCTATTGATTACGGAGATGTAGTGTATGCAGCCACCCCGCAAACACACCTTCATAAACTTACCGCATTGTATAACTCATTCTGCCGCTTTGCGCTACAATGTAACTACATGACCCACCATTGTGACATGTTAAAAGAGCTAAACTGGCCATCGCTGGAATCCAGACGCACCCTTCACCTTTCCAGCCTGGTGTTTAAGAGCATCTCTGGGAAGCTGCCACCCTACCTGAATAGACTGCTTCCCCCAGCAGCTCCCTCATCCTATAACCTCCGATCCAGGACCAGCACCTTACTTGCTATACCACAATACAAAAAGACAGTGGCTCGGTCCTCATTTTCCTACAGAGCACCACAATTATGGAATAACCTCCCAGACACCATCAAATCTTCCCCCAGTCTTAAGTCACTCAAAAGCTCCTTACTAACATACCTCAATACAGAATGCACCTGTAAACATGTAACCTAGTGACTATATTTCCTACATATTTTTCTGTTAATCTGTATATTTGTGTTGTTTTTTTAATATCTTGCATTGTATTACTTTGTATTTCTGTAACTGTAACACTTCAATGTTCTTGAACCCAGGACATACTTGAAAACGAGAGAAATCTCAATGTATCCTTCCTGGTAAAATCCTTTATAAATAAATAAATAAATAAATAATATAGACATCTTAGAGAGAGTTCAGAGAAGGGCTACTAAAATGGTGTACGGCTTGAAGGAGAAAAGTTACCAGGAAAGGCTTAATGATCTTAACATGTACAGCTTGGAAAAAAGACGAGACAGAGGAGATATGATAGAAACCTTTAAATACGTAAAGGGAATCCACAAGGTAGAGGAAGGGAGTATATTTAAAAGGAAACAAAGTAGCAAAACAAGAGGACATAGTCTTAGATTAGAGGGGCAAAGGTTTAAAAGTAACATCAGGAAGCATTATTTTACTGAGAGGGTGGTGGATACATGGAACAGCCTTCCAGTTGAAGTGGTAGAGGCCAAAACAGTAATTGAATTTAAGCAAGCATGGGATAGGCATAAGGCTATCCTAAACAAAAGATAAATCCAGGTAAAATATCCAAGTAATTGGGCAGACTAGATGGGCCGCAAGGTTCTTATCTGCAGACATTTTTCTATGTTTCTAAGGGACTCAGGACTACCGTCGAGTCCAAGATTTAATGGCGGTTAACGAAGCTACTGTAACCTTACACCCTGTTGTCCCCAATCCATACAATTTATTGGCATTAATCCCCAGAGATACAAAATACTACACGGTGCTTGATTTAAAAGACGCTTTCCTTTGCATCCGCCTTGCTCCTGCAAGCCAGCCCCTCTCTGTATTTCAGTGGAAGAATTCCAAGTCAGGAGCGCATCATCAGATGACGTGGACACGCCTTCCTCAAGGCTTCAAGAACTCGCCCACGGTTTTTGGTTGCGCGCTCAGCTAGGACCTCCTGTCCTTCAACGCCCAGTTGTCTTATTGCAATATGTTGATGATTTATTGCTTGCTTCCCCCACAGAAAAAGACTTTCTAACTGCAACCAAAGCACTTTTGCATTTACTATGCCAAGCAGGCTACAAGGTTTCCAGAAAGAAAGCACAAATATGTAAACAAAGTGTAAAGTATCTAGGTTTTCAATTAACAGGTACTAAGTGTGCACTAGGAGCTGAACGGAAGGAAGCAGTCTGCCGTATACCCCAACCAAAGACACACAGGCAGACCATGAGTTCCTAGGTGCCACTGGATTCTGCCATCTGTGGATCCCCAACTTCACCGAAATTGCCAAGCCCCTCCATCAAGCTACCAAGGGGGGAGAGCACGATCTATTCCTCTGGGAGGAAGAACAGACTGCGGCCTTTCTGAACCTGAAGACCCTCTTAATGGAAGCTCCGGCATTGGGTCTGCCAGATCATAGCAAATCCTTCCAGCTCTATGTGAATGAACACAACCAGACAGCAACAAGAGTTCTGATCCAGAATCTGGGGTCATGGCCAAGGCCTGTGGCCTGCGGCCTACTCCCCCTTGTCTAAGAGCTGTGGCTGCTACAGCAATGCTGATCTCAGAAGCTGACAAGTTGACCCTGGGACAAGTTCTTCATGTCAAAGTACCACATGCAGTCAAAGCTCTGCTAGATGTCAAAGGCAGCTACTGGTTTTGCAATAGCCGGATGACAAAATATCAAGCAATGATGTGTGAGAATCCACGGGTTCATCTGGACCTCATCGCTACCTTGAATCCTGCTACGTTACTACCTGACTCTGAAGAAGATCCAAATCATGAATGCCTTCAAGTCATGGAAGTATTCAACAGCAGACCAGATTTGAAAGATGTACCCCTAGACAAATACGACCTACAACTTTTTACTGATGGTAGCACCTATATCGATGAAGGAAAGAAATTGTCCGGCTATGCAGTTGTCACGATAGATGGAGTTATAGAAGCGGACTCCTTACCAGGCCACAAGTCAGCACAACTGGCAGAAATACTGGCTTTGACAAGAGCTCTAGAAATTTCCGAAGGCAAAAGACTGAATATCTACACTGACTTCAAGAATGCCTTTATGACTGTCCACACACATGGTGCACTCTACAAGGAAAGAGGCATCCTCTCTTCATCAGGAAAACAAGTCAAGTACGCTGCAGAGATCTCAGCTCTTCTGGCAGCTGTGTGGAAGCCCAGTGCTGTCAGTATCATGCACTGCCGAGGTCACCAGAAAGGTCACGACGAAATACCCAAAGGAAATAGATTGGCAGACCAAGCTGCAAAAGCAGCAGCAAAGCCTCCATCGAATGAATGTCTGCTTCCCCATCAAGGCACCAAAATCCTCCTCTGCAAGGAAGACAAAAATGGTTCTAGCTCTATTTATTTATTTATAAAGGATGTTACCAGGAAGGATACATTGAGATCTCTCTCGTTTTCAAGTTTGTCCTGGGTTCAAGAACATTGAATGGTTACAGAAATACAAAATAGTAAAATGCAAGATATTAACACAAAACCAAATATACAGATTAACAGAAAAATAAATATGTAGGAAATAAAGTCATTATGTTACATGTTTACAGGTGCATTCTGTATTGAGGTATGTTAATAGGGAACTCTTAAGGGACTTTAGACTGGGGGAAGATTTGATAGCGTCTGGGAGGTTATTCCATATTTGCGGTGCTCTGTAGGAAAATGAGGATCAAACCACTTTCTTTTGTATTGCGGTATTGCAAGTAAGGTGCTGGTCCTGGATCTGAGGTTATAGGATGAGGGAACTGCTGGGGCAATCAGCCTATTCAGGTAGGGTGGTAGCTTCCCAGAAAAGCTCTTAAACACCAGGTTGGAAAGGTGAAGAGTGCGTCTAGATTCCAGCGATGGCCAGTTTAGTTCTTTTAACATGTCACAATGGTGGGTCATGTAGTTACATTGTAGCACAAAGCGGCAGAATGAGTTATACAATGTAGTAAGTTTCTGGAGGTGTGATTGAGGGGCGGCTGCATACACTACATCTCCGTATTCAATAGCCGGCATAAGCATTTGTTGCACAATCTGCTTTCTTACTGCGGGGCTTTGGGGTAGAGTTTAGATGAGAGTTTTTCGATGTGGGGGCCAAAAGATAGATTTGGGTCTAACCACATACCTAGATATTTGAGAGAAGTGACTGTGGTCAGTGTGTCATTTGATCTTGTCCCCACACATAGATGGGGTGTTTGCAATTTGTGTAGTTTAGGTGCTGTTCCAAAGAGCATTGTAACACTTTTGTCAGTATTTAGAAAAAGTTTGTTATCTGCGATCCACTTTTCTACCTCTGTGAATTGTTCTTGCAGCACGGCCTCCAGCTGCGGGAGATTTGGTTGGCTGGTATAATATAGATTACAGTGTCATCTGCGTACATGTGTACAGTTGAGGCTTTGCAGACATTGGGCAGATCATTTATGAATATTGTGAATAGCAGGGGGCCGAGTATCGAGCCTTGGGGTACACCGCACGTGACTGGGAGGGGAAGGGAAGTGCTGTCAGAAATGGACACATATTGCGACCGATCAGACACATATGATTGGAACCAGGTTAGCGTGCTATCACCAATACCGGAGTTTTTAAGTTTTTGTAATAGGATGCCATGGTCTACTGTGTCAAAGGCCTTGGCAAAATCAAGGAAGATGGCTCCAGTTAGGTTTCCTTGTTCCATGCCCGCTTGGATATCATTACAAACTTTTAAAAGGGCGGTTGTAGTTGAATGTTTTGGACGAAAGCCTGATTGATCTGGGGTTAAATAGTTCCGATACTGATAATAATCACGTAATTGAGTGTAGACACATTTTCCCCGAATTTTTGACATTACAGGGAGCAGTGATATCGGGCGGTAGTTGGATACCAAAGTATTGTCTCCACTTTTATGGATAGGTACAACCCTTGCAGTCTTCCAGAGTTTGGGTATGTATCCAGTCGCCAGTGATTCATTGATTAGGGTTGCGACAGGTTTTGCAAATGCTGGCGCACTGATTTTCAGCAGCATTGCTGGGATTTGATCAGGTCCAGATTGGTATTTCATTTTTTGGTTACGGAGAAGTTTGGTGATGACACTGACAGGCACTGGTCTAAAACTGAATTTCTCTGCGTTACAGGGTCTTTGCACAGTTGGTGGGGCCTGACCTGCGTGTGGCCTTTCTGATTGTGTGTCATTTCCTAGCTTAGCAATCAGGGTGGTGGAGCATCCAACAAAACAATCATTAAAAGCATTTGCTACATCTAGGGGGTGTTGTACAGTTTGGTTGTTTACTTTGACAGCAGCCGGTTGGGAGTGGACAGGGGGTGCTTGTATGTTACTTATGATTTTCCAAAAATTTCTAGGGTTTGATATGTTATTGTTTAAATTTTCATTGAAGTATTGGGCTTTAGCCATTTTTGTTTGTTTTGTGCATACATTCCAGTTTTTTTTTTCGGTACTCACAGTGATCGTTCATGGATCCAGTACTCTTGAAATTTGACCACAGGGAGTCCCTAAACTGGTACATATGTGTGAGGTCAGCTGTAACCCAGGGGAGGTGGGCCCCTTTTAATCGCACTTTGCGCAGTAGGGTATGGGTGTTCCAGACTTTCAGGAGCTCAGATTGAAATTATTCAATTGCACAGTCCAGGTCTGGGATTAGGTTTAGTCTGTACCATGGGAGCCTATGAATTCTATATGAATTGGAGAAAATTTGAACCTGATGGTGAATTTATCGAAATAATCCTACACAAATGTGATGAAGACTTTGATTTGCTAGCAGACAACCTCGACTATATCCAGTGGCTCTTCCCTACTCTGGAACAAGGCCGAAATTTCTACTCCAGACCACTGACCCTTCAATAAAAAAATCTCATGTGTAACACCTCAGAAATTCAGCAACGACTCCTTCGAGCTTACAAGATGATGCTAAATTCTTCGGCGGAAAATTAGTGGGGGAGGATGGAGAAGACACAGAAGTAATTGAAGTTGAATGAGCAGAAAATTTCGCCGAGCGTTTTGACAATCTGACAATCAACATTTATATTAATTTGAGAATTACTCGTGTCCTGTTGAGTCTGGGAGAATTAGGAGCTGAAGAATACCAAGCCCCACTGGTGAAGTTTCTCCTGAGATCCTTATTGAACATCGCCTGCCAAGCATGAAGAAGAGTGCAATGAATTTCTTCGTGCCAGCTGTGAGAGATGCACAGAAAAGACAAGACCTACTGTACTTTGCCTGGCTACACTACCAGCTAAAAGAATTCATGTGGGGAAGACAGGAGGAACTTGAAAGATACAAGGCCCAACCTTCAATGGTAGCCCCGTTACTGCCAGCTCCCTTGAGCGAATGGACACCTGTGTATTCAGAAAAGGAGAAGAAATGGCTGTCAGAAGAACTAGGAAAGTATGGAGAAGACGGATGGTTCCAGTTGGCTAGCAACCAAATAGTCCTCCCTGCAACATTAGCTCCCGAAATTGTCAGAGCACTCCATGCCAGCACTCACGGAGGAAGAGAAATGATGGAACAACAGTTGGAACCGCATTTTTACGTTCCTAGACTGTCGGTCGTCTGCAAATCAGTAGCCCAGCAGTGTGTGACTTGTGCCAAGAATAACCCGAAGACGGGCCCATCACAGCCTCCAGGAAAGCAGCCTGTCGGATTATCCCCAATGGCATCACTACAGATAGACTTCACAGTGCTGCCACCCTGAAAAGGATACAAGTATCTACTCGTGATGGTGTGCACCCTAACGGGGTGGGTTGAGGCCTTCCCAACCAGGACTGAAAAGACTGCAGAAGTAGTAAGAAGCCTAATGAGAGAAATCATTCCGCTGCGCTGCGGAATATGCTGGCACTTTATAAATAAAGAATAATAATAATAATAATAATTCCGCGCTATGGACGTCCGCTTGAAATAGGGTCAGATAACGGCCCAGCTTTTGTTCAAAACTGTTTGCAACAGCTTGCTCGCCTGCTGGGCATAACCTGGAAGCTACATACAGCCTACAGGCCCCAAAGTTCGGGAAAAGTTGAATGCATGAACAGAACGTTAAATACTTTGATGTCAAAACTATGCCAAGAAACGTCATCGGGCTGGTTGGAAGTGCTGCCGAAAGTCCTATTGCATATTAGATGCAGGCCAACCCCCCAACTGAAACTAAGTCCGTACGAACTCATGATCGGGCGGCCTACCCCTCTGATTAAATACGTAAAGGGAATCCACAAGGTAGAGGAAGGGAGTATATTTAAAAGGAAACAAAGTAGCAAAACAAGAGGACATAGTCTTAGATTAGAGGTGTTATGGAAAGTTTGGTGTTTGCGCATAAAGTCCTGGTGCACTAAAAAAGGTACACTTCAGTATTAAAGTGCGCCCAGTACAAACAAATCCGTCACTATAAAAATACACGCTATATCTAGCTCTTTCTGTATAAGAACGAAGTACTTCTCTATCCCAACTGGAATCAGACAGACACGCTGCTTCAAGCTGGAAAATCCTGTGGCCAAGTGAGCTGTGGCTCCTGGATTGTTTAATTTATTTAGACAATCGCACACGCCCAATAGCCCCCTGGCTGTACAACAGAAAAGCCAGGTTGCCCAGTAATTACATTTACATATCAAAAGGACAGGGGCGTAGACCAGAATGACCGACCGGCCTCCTGGAGATGACTCATCCCTGAGCCATCTCCATGATCCCCGTCAGCCATGTTTGTCCCCATCCCCCGTCACTTGTCACTCGTCAATATGGACCCCATTCAGATACTGCTCAGAGTGATCAGTATCTGAGTGAAGATCAATCTACGTGTTCCTACGGGTTATTGACATATCTGCGGGGACAAATATAGTTATTATCTCAACACGGTACCAGTGTTGAGACTGAAAAATTCTATTTTTTCATTATAATTACCATAAACCTTTTCCAAGTTTCTTCTTATATATCAAAACCAAAGTAAGAGCTGCGCTACGCCATGGCGGAGACCCCCAAAAAGAATCAATCACAAAACTGTATTGGTCTTTCTCAGAAGTCTAGCTTTCCTCGTTAAGCCAGATCTATTTATTAAAATACACAGAATTTATAGCCAATCAGTGTACAGATACATTACAACATCAAAGTTTAGCCGCTCAGTTAACTTACTACCATATATGGTTCACGAGACCCTTTTCCCATCTTCCCGCTTCTGCGCACATTTTCCTGCACTGAACATAACAGGAAATCGGCCACAGCTCATATCCTATAGAAGGAAGAACGGTCTATACAGTATTGACACTAACAAAAATGGAGGGGGGGAATTTCACAGCCCATTTATAAGAACCGGCTTTTTAAGACTAAATATTTATTATATTTACAGGAAATTAAAATCTAACAATTCTTTCCTTTGATCACATATCACCTGTGATCATCTAAAAGATAAACCAAACTTAGACAATTAAACCTGGGCTACAGTGTCCTTGCCTAAGACCTTTAGATCATTCTAGATGCTCAGATGGGAAGAAAAAAATTCTGGTATTTACTCCTAAAATACCTCAATACCTTTTATAATGTACAAAAGGGATTCCCCAAGGAGGCCCTTTATGAGCATAAAATACACTTATCTATCTAGATTCACTCTTCCAGCGAACCACTTGGAGCGTAGGCAAAAATACCTAATCTAGACCTTAAATAACTATTTATTCCCATTTCCCAAAATATAATTCACCGAACAAGAAAAGTATAATAACTTGAATGTAAAAGTTCATTTATCTAATAAATCAACATGAGTCAGATCTATATCTGTGTGTTTTCCTATGTTCAGCTTCACTCCACAAAACACATATACACCTGCATTCATACACACATTCAAGAAATACATTCTCATTTTCACAAATTAAATCCTTTCTCACACTTATCTAGGGGATTAAATAAAAAAAAATAATATTCCATAATCTAATACCATAGTCCACAGTGCGAGATCAGGGTGTGGTCTTTTTTTTCAACATCCCAGCTTGAGACGCATAATCATTGAATGTCATCAGAGCTCCCACCATAGGGACTCCTGAACAAGCTGTCTCTTTGCGCTGGTTGCTTATTACCTGTGACCTTTGACCTTGACACAAAATGTCCATAATTCGTTCCATATGCAGTCATTGTGACTGTCAGGTTTCTTGATGATGTGATATGGTTTTAGCAACAATAAAGAAAATAAAAAAGAAAAGAAAATATGGTATACCCCGCTAATCATATACATCCATTCATTCATTGTCACTCTCAAATGCACGAAAACAATAAAAATGTTAATTTACACAAGAAGAGACACAAACAATAAATTTCAAAATGTCCCCGCGAAGCCTGTCGGCCTCACGCAATAAAACAAATTATACTACTTCTGACTCATTGTTAGAGAAAAATATATATACGCAACTTTGGCTCAAAAGGGAAATAGCCGAAGTGCATATTCCACCCTTTTATTAAATATATATATATTTTTTTAAATTACATTCCTATTAAGTCTTGTTCGGTGTTGAGAAACAAACCTGGCGCTTATACAACACACCAATCCTCTAATGAAATAAAAAATTTAAAAAAATAAAAACAGCATTAATTTTATCGAATTAAAACTTTCCATTTACCACTATATATGTCATGAAACGTATTTATGCAAATGCATTAAATTATATGTTCCTAAATACATTAATGAACTCTAATTTTAATTGGATGTGATCTTCAATAATCCTAAATGTGTCAGGGATTTTGAACAATATTGATTGTAACTAAACAACAAAAATAACAAAATATAAAATAATAAAAGACACAAAATAATTATTACTTAGACGACATCAGAATATAAAAATACATTATCTTCTTTCTTTGTCTTCTGTCTTATTGGTTGAAAATAACAGTTTTGTAAAACTGACATGTCTTAAGTTGTATTTCCAAATCAATGATCTTCTATAAATAGCATGATTTATTGATGAGTTGTCGATAATTAGATTGTTTTATTGCCTGGTGTCTGATAATTCCTTATTATCCGGTTGATGTAACATTGCAATGTGAAATGATAATGTGTTTGAGTAAATTTCCTTCAATTCCAACATCTTTATCAATATTGGTATCGCATAATCTTCCATCTAGCTTGAGCAAAGTTGGCATGCATGGGTAATGTTCACCTAAAGTAAAAACTTGGGAAAAAAAATGTATTATTAACCTGTCAAAAACTTTAAAATTCATCATGGTTAAAATACTTTTAAAATGGAGAAAAAAATGCAACACATTTTTGGACACAAAGAAAAGGAGTGGTCATGAGTGAGACAACACGGAGGAGAGGAGGGGTCATGAGTGAGACAAAATGGAGGAGACTAGGAAAAGAATGTGAACTTCAATTCAAATAAAAAAACACAACAAAAATATCATGAACTGGGAAAGAAAGTATAGAAGGGCATGTTTAAAACTTGACGCGTTAATTAGCACAAAGTTCTCAGAGGAAACTCAGAGAAAAAGATTCTTAATAAACATCAATAATCTTTATTAAGGATATTGGTTAAAAACAACATTCAAACGTGAGGTGTTTGTGCAGCTATTTTACAACCTGTTTTATTCCCTCCAAGAATATTCAATGGAGGCAAAGTTATACGCTATTGCACTTCACACCAAAAGACAAAAACATCAGACAGCAAAAAAAAATAATACTAGACATCTGGCTACCACTGTAGAAAAAGAAAACAAATCAAACAATACTCAGATACCAAACTACAACCTTCCATCTTCCTTAGTCAACTAAAATAAAACCAAAAAACCACCTTCTCTTATTTGAAATCTGCCTAAATTCCTTTGTACAGCGCTACTAAACCTGTAGGCGCTTTCCTTTAAACTTTCACTCAAATCCTTCAGCTTTATATCACTTCATCCTCTTAGATTCCAAACAACTAAACATGAACCTACATATATATTCCATTATACAAGTTACAAAACTGTAAATGATCTCAGTCAGCCATTTTGGCAAAACCTATAACCTATATTAAGGTGTGGTCAATCCCTTAGTGCTGGACTCAAACAAAGACCAGAGGAAAATAACCGACCACGCCTCTCTTGGGAAATGTACAACTTTGAGCCCCATCACCTTGATACACTACTTTTTTTATATATATATCATACATCAATTTATAATCCATTTACAGTAAATCCAGCTCCCATAATTACTTTCTTCTGTTCCACTACTGTACGCACGCCGAAGCACTCAAACCGCGCCCAATTCCACAACAGTTACAGTTACAGTTTTATAAAGCACTAACAGCTCCAGAATTCAACTGCTACTACAGTCTTTCAAGGCATTAGACACATGTCATTTGTATATACTGTTCAATTATCCCAATAGATACTCTCACAGAACAACAAAAATAACTACATATTCCATTATCCAACTTGCACTGCTAAAAGACTACTAGCATTCAAAGAAAAAAATCCTTATACAAACACATAATAACATTATACATTACAAATAAAGAGTTTTTTTTTAAATTAAATAAAAAAAACAAAGAGAGAAAAAATGAATGTATGAGAAAGAGAAAAAAAGTTAGCAGGCGCTTTTGAAAGTCACTGTAAAGTAAAGCCCTATTGTCTCCATTTCCTGTGCCTTTTTTTTTTTTTTACACGAGGCAAGGCAGTAATGACACAGAAACAAAGAAACCTGGTTTACGAAAAGCAGTCCCTATACATAAATTACATATAAAAAACATAATATCAAAAACTACGAAATACAAAACATCAAAGATAAACACATACATTAATAGTTAGTAAAGACAAACATTTAAATAAACAGACGCAATCAATGGCCAGAAACAAAATAAAAAATAAAACAAAAACAAACATGCAATCTGAAAGAAAAAACAGTTAGCAAATCCTTTAGAATCAGCGCGCAAACACATGCAGCAAAAAAATAAAGAAAAAAATGGCAGCAGCGCGCACGAAATAAAAATAAAAAATAAGAGGAAAAAAAACTGTCTCTCAATGGGAGATTAAATCAGTTGATATATAAGAAGAAAAATCTAATCAGTTAAAATAAAATTCTCACAATTACAAGATATGGACGACCCAGAAACACCAGAATTGAAGTACAAGATAGACACAGAACGGAGACAATACAACTAGAAACATCTCGTTCCTTTTTTTATGAGTTCAATTTCCAGCAAATACAAATACTCAACACACACAGCGGGCGAGTTCAAAACACACGTGAGGTCCTCAAACGATTTTCCTTTACTACAATACATAAAATGACAAAAACAAACCAACAAAGAGTCCAACCTTGCACCAAAATAAATAAATAAATAATAAAAAAAATCAACAAGCTCTGAACCATAGCTTTAACGTCAAGGAAAATAAACAAAAACCAAGCCTGGAGACAGGTTCGTAAAATCTGAA